>JALPQD010000534.1:257500-985097 GCA_023101885.1 Typhlomys cinereus | reverse complement strand
CTCTCTGGAATTTGCTTGGGTGCACCCAGTCACGTGTGTGCTGAGCCTGTGGGCTAGAAAAGAAGGAAATGGAAAGGGCAGCAGGCACATGATGGTAGGATCTGCAACGGGCAAAGGCTCAGTGAAATATCAGCCTGCTGACTTCTCTGCAAAGATACATGAAAAAAAAATTCCTATGCAATTCAAAATGATTTTTCTCTGAAAAAAGCATGCTCTTGGGAAAGTCAGAAGATGCAACTACAAACTAGAGGGAGATGGAGTCACCCAACATGAGCCAGTGTGTTCAGTCTTATGATTATTGCCTCTGGTGCTGAGGTGGTATCACATGCACACGTCTGTCTTTCTCTTAGAGTTCAGTGTGACAGAGCGAATGTTTTTCTTTATCTCAGCAAGCTTCATGGATGAAGGCTCACCTGAATCACCAGCATCTTCTGGTGCTGGCCTAACCCCCCCCCCACACACACACATTTCATCCATGGGTACTTTTGTCATCATTTGCTTTATTTCTCAGAGTACTGCTTTGACATGACATCTGAAATGAGCAAATCCATAGAAATATCTTCAAAGTGACATCCACACCTTAGCATACTAAATTCTACATGCATTGTAGAACTGAAAGGGCTCATGAAGTCTTGGCAGATACTGTTAGTATTGAAATGTGCCTCCACTTGGTTTGGGGTTATGTCTGAGATTCTGACTTATAACACTAATCCAGAGAGGCTAATTGTGTGGCTCACCCTTGGAAAGACATTGGCAGTACATTTTAATGCCATGTTTATCCAAGAGTGGTTGGCTAACATTGCTATATATGGAAAGAACCATGGCTAGATGGATGACTTTATCATTTTCCTTCAACAATTCTGTAGATTATTTCCTGGCATGTGTTTGGTAGGAGAGAAGTCAGAGGCCATTAACTTCATTTTCATTGGTGGTTGAATAGCCTTATACATTTCCCTGTTGGGTGTTTAAAGGATCCTGATTCAAAGGTAAATCCAATAGTCAAGGCCAAATAGGCTGAGCTGTACAAATTCTCTTGTTAACCATAAACTCTAGGCAACATATAACAAAACTGCTGAAGACACTTGGGGCCAAGTTGACACAGTGAGGTTCTGTTGGGGGGCTGACACTTGGAGGCAGGTTTTGAGTTTATAGATTTTAGCCTGAAGGCAGGTCATGGCAGGGGGGGTCACAGGGGCAGGCCACTGTCAAAAGAAACAGTCTTTCCAGAAAGAGGAGGTGGGGTTAGAGATGGGGTCAACCACTTCCTCTCACAATCAGAAGATTGTGCTCAAAAAGAAATTTGAAAGGAATCATCCCCAAATCTGGATATCACTCTTGCCCTGTCTCTGCAGATTCTTTAACTATGAATGGGCAGAGCTCACTGCTAGCTGCCCTAGTGCAGTGTCCATAATAAAGAAAGAAGTGAGACAATTGCTCAGAGTAAGCAAGGAACCCACTACTTACAAGGCAGAGGTAACCAATCAGCAGAGGGGCAAGGATAAAATGGCTAGTCACCATGAGATGGCTACTAAAATCATAATTTGTGATGTATGAACAGATGCACAAACCACAGGAACAATTGTAGTTATGTGAGGGTTCTTGTGCATTCATTCTCGTTCTTTAATAATGAATAACTTTATAAAGAGTAAAAGCTGACTCAGACCAAAGGGTTATTTGGTTAGGTAGGAGGAAGGTAAGATGGAACAGGAAAAAGACGGGGAAGAAGGAGCCGAGTTGGGGCTTGATGAGAATATAGGCAACGTACAGAATAGATCCCAAATGCCAAACGGTAAATTCAGGTTAATTTTGTTAACATTGCCATATTTAATGTTATATAAATTGAAAATGAGTTTAATGCCCCAACTGAAAATAATTCAAATTTCTGTTGAGTATGCAGTGTCTTCTCATACATTGGCCAGTTTTGTTTGTTTTGAGAAATAAGACTTTTATTAGAGCTAAGAGTTTGGTGGTTAAGAGAATCCCAGTTTAGCCTTAAGATGGGACAGAATTAGAACAGAAGAGACAACGTAAAATCAGAAGAGGTCAGAGAGAGAACTGCACTGGAAAGTGCAGTGGGACAATGGCTGTTTTTTATCTGTGCAGAATCTGTGCAAGCTACAGGGAGCTACAGGTTTTCATTCATGGATACAATGCATTAATATTCCTTCCCTAATGTCCATCCCAAATCTTGTTTTGCTACTTTGAGTACAAGGATAACATTTTTTAAAATTTTTTTTATTATTTTTATTCAATTGTGCATGTGTGTGTGTGCGTGTGTGCATGCGCGTGTGTATGTAGAACCACGGACGAATTTGGGAACCACCACAGATGCCTCCACCTCCTCCTTGTTTACTCTGCCCGGGGATTCACAGGCTCCGCCCTACCAGGACCAGAAGCACAGGCTGCCCCTGCTTCCACCCAGCGTCTATATGTGGGGTCTAGGATCCGAACTCAGGACCTTCCGCCTGCAAGGCAGAGGCTTAACCCCTGAGCCACCTCTCCAGCCCCAAGGATAACATTTTTAAATATTTTTTTTTCTTTTTTGAAAGAACATAAGAGATTGAAGGCAGCATAAGGGTTGTGAAATTAACTCAGCTGTGTCAATCATGAACTCAGAGCAGAGGTGGTTAACAACAAGAGTCTGCAGTGGGCCTACCTGCCTAGTGATTGGCTTTGAACTGAGGCAAAACCAACAAAATCTGTGAGGCTAAACCAACAGAATTTATGTTAGACTCAAGAACAAGGGTAGCTCCCTTTAACATAGTTCTTCCATTCACTGATCTTATTCCTAACACTGCTCATTTCCTTTTGTTCAGTTTTTTAAGAATTAGTAAACTCTTTACTGATAACTTCATCTGTCACTTCCTGTTTCATATCAGCTTCAATGAACATCCTGCTGCTGGTCTGACAGCACCGCAGTCTCTATCTGAGCCAAAAGAATATCCAGCCTTAGCATAGTTGCCTCCTTTCCATTGTACAGTGGAAAGCTATAAGTCAACCATAGTCACATTCTGCCTTATCACATTGATTCTATGTTTTTTTTTAATTAGGTAAATACAAAAGTAACTGCAGTTTTTGCCATTTGGTGCCAGGATATATTCTTTGAAAAATTCATATTTATTTGATAGAGAAAGGGAGAGAAGAATTGCATATGTGCTGTCATACAAATGTCAACTTGGTGTTTGAGTGTTCAAGCTCTGGGCACATTTGTAAAGAATGAGGGGTTGAGTTAAGTCTAGAACAGACCTGTCTAGTTAATGGAGAAAGCCCAGTCCACAGTTGGTGGGGCTGGTCCCTGGGCAGGTAAGTAAGATGGGGGGAACTAGTCGAGGAAGTGGGCGTCCTTAGCATCTTTGGCAGGATATCTGTCTGGTGAATACAGGTTATCCCTCCTAGCTGTCCTGTGGATATGGTGTGACCAGTTCCCTCAGCTTTGGTGTTGATGTGTGCTGTCCTGTCAAGTTGGACAAAGGACTATAACTGGGCAATTGCAAGCCGAAATAAAACCCCTTGTTCCCATTAGGCCTCTTGGTTGTGAATTTATCAGCAACATGCAGAGTAATTGTGACACATGCCTTGGTGCATGTGTGGAGGTCAGAGGACAAAGTTTAGAAGTCGAGTCTCTCCTTTCACCATTTGGGCTCTTGAGTTCAAGCCCAGGTCATCATGTTTGTATGCAGCCCACCTTGCTTGTGGAGCCATTTTGCCTGCCCAGGAATACATTGTAAAATAAATGTGGTTGTGGTCTACATCATTTTAACACGTACCTTTCACTTCCAGTTTTTGGGGGGAGGGGATTATGATTTACTACTTGTCGTTTATATTTATTTTGGATTATAGAAATGGTATGACACAAAAAAGAAACTCTGATATTTTCTTCTTTGAGTTCAAAATGGGTCCCCAAACAGCAGAACACGTCCGAACCTCAACAAAGCATTCATTTCCGGAGTTGCTAACAACGTTGCAGTACTGTGGTAACTCAAGATTTCGAAGGAGAGAGAGCCTTGAAGGTGGGCCATCAGAAGAAGCTGACAACAGCCAGCTGAGCAGTCGCTCAAGCTGATCCTCTCACAACCACAAGAGAAATTACCACGGAACTCCACAGGGACCACGTAACGGCTGTTTGGCATTTGATGCAAATTGGAAAGGTGAACAAGCTCGGAAAGTGGGTATCTCAGAGCTTGACTGAATAGCAAAACAAATTCATTTTCAACTGTCATCTCCTGTTTTTGTATAACTACAAACCATGACTTCATTGTGATGCTGTCAAAAACGAATCTTATATGACAAATGGTGGTGACCCGCTCAGGGGTTGGACTAAGAAGTTCCGAAGCATTTCCCAAACCAAACTGACATGAAAAGAAGGGTTCTGGTCACTGGACGGGCGTGGGGGTCTGTTGTTAGCCTGATTCACAGTGGCATTCAGAATCCTAGTGAAATGGTTCCACCTGAAAGTGGGCTCGGCCAATCCATGAGATGCACTAAAAACTGCAATGCTTATGACGGGTCAATCGTCCAATGGGCCCATTTGTCCAGATGACGTCTGACCACAAGTTGGACAAGCAACACTTCAAAAGTTGAATGAATTGGGTACAAAAATTTCCCTCATCTGGCCCATTGACATGATCTCTCACCAACTAATCACTTCTTTAAGCCTCTTGGAAACATTTTTTTTTCTCTGTATGTGTGTATTGTGTTTGTACCAAGGATACTTGAGGGTGTGTGGCTATGGAGGTTCAAGGGTGACATTGGGAATCATCCTGGAATGCTTTACCTCCTTATTGCTCTGCTCTGGGGTTTCTCTGCCTTCCAGTACTGAAATTACAGGCCACCACCATACCTCTGGCATTTTTAGATAGGATTGGGATCCGAACTCAGTTCCTTTGGCTTGCATCTGAGCCATCTCCTCAGTTCATCTTGACAACTTTTTGCAGGGGAAATTTGTCTTCAACCAGCAGGATGGAGAAAATACTTTCCAAGAGTTTGTGGAATCCCTAAGTACCAGTATTTATATGAAAAAATAGACAAACATTTCTCTCAGGTAAAAATGTAATGATTCCCATTTATTGTAATGGTTTCCATTTGACCAATAAAGATATGCTTGAGCCTAGTTATGATAATTTAAAATTCACAGTTCCAAACTACAATTCCTTTACACTAACCTAATGAAGATATGTACATTTCAGATCACTAACTGATATTTAAATGACCTGTTTTTTAAGCACAGCTTCTTAAATCATGGGTCCGGACCCTCACTGAATGTGGGGATCACGAAAAAATTAACAACAGCAAGAATCTTCTGAACATGTAAGGATTCAAAATTAGTTCAGAGTCAAATGTACTCACTTGGTACCACGCACAGGCTGCCATGTCTCAGAACAGTAGCAAACGCTACTTGGAACACTGCAGGTCAGAGACACTAATGTGTGTTCTGAATTGCAGCACTTTTACCGGACATGCAAAGTTTACTGTGCATAAAGAAAAATAATGGTTTAGTGAGCAGATGGTAAAGATTTCATGTTTTCTATTGCTATTCACCAGTCTGTCAGGATCATATATCATTGTATTGTATTGTGTGATGGTGTTTGATCTTAAGAATGGCCACTGGAACTGCTGATTTGAGTTTCATAAAAATAAAAAAAAAATCACTCGGTGAATTTTTGGTGGTGATTAGGGCAGGATTTCCAACAATTTCTGAAATGGTCCTAAAAACTTCTCCTGTCTTATACTATGAATTTTTGTGAAGTGATCTTCTCAGTGATTGATAGCTCCGAAATCAAAGTATTAACTCTGAAAAACACATTGAAGATACTCTATTACGGTGCACGCAATCCCAGCAATTGGAAAATAAAAGGCAGGAAGATCAAGTTTAGGGCTAGCCTTGGCTACATGAGACCCTGTCTCAGAAAACCACCCATCAACCAACAGATAGACAGACAGATGGGATGGTCCGTGTCCTACAATATCAAGTAATCAGCCAAGATTTATATAAAAATACCAAGTGGGGAATGGAGAGATGGTACCCCTGTTAAAGCCTTTGCCTTCCAAACAGAAGAATCTGAGTTTGGGTCCCAGATCCCATGTAAAAATGCCGAGCAGAAATGATGGTGGTTTGCATTTCTGACCGTGGAGAGTGGAGCTTGGGAAACCCCAGTGCGAAACTATAAAGGAGGAATAGTAATCCACAAGGCACACACAGTACACATACACCCTTACACACGTACACACTGACACCTACATAAAGGAAAAAAAAGTTAGACAGTAAACAAGTGGGCCGATGAGATATCTCAATGGATAAGGTGCTTGCTTGTTACAAACTTCTTGTTGTCGTTTCTGAGTTACGAACTTGGCAACTGAGTTTGATCCCTGGATCCCACATGGCAGAAGGAAAGTTGTCTTCTACCCTCCACCCAGGCATCGTGGCATGCATGGGTGCTCCCTCCTCAAATAAATAAGTGAAATAAAAAAAAAAACCAAGCATACCCATTTCATTAGTATGCAAAATTTGCTATTTTGGTAAAATTACATATATACCAAATGACTGCTATAATTTGGTATCAGTAATTTTATATATATCTATATATATTTATATATATCTATATGTCTGTTGTGTAAAAATTTCTTAGATGAAGAGTGGTTGTGAGTGGAAAATGTCTAAGAGGCCCTGGGCTACAGATTTTTTTTCTCCTTTGTGGAAGATGGAGTGTGTGTCCATTTGCACATTCAATTTACATTACTTCTTAGAATTTCTTTTTTTTTTTTGACTTTTCTTTGGAAAGGTTCTGGCCTCTGCCTGTTCTTTCATTTGATGCACTTGCAATCTTGTACGTTTTCTTCCCCTTTCTGTCTGGATGAAAGTCATGATTTTACCTTTTCCTAAAACTTACCTTTTATCAGAGTCAAGATTTAAAAAAAAATCAGCAGTCAGAGTTTGGTCTTTCTTTCAAAAATTATACTCAGGCAACACTGATTTCCAGTTTCACACTTCATAAAGTGGATGAAAAGATCAAACACATGTAAGACATTTGAGATCTCAGCAGTTTTAGATTCTTACGACTCTCTCTTTATCCCCTGCCCTAAGCTTTCTGTGGAATCTCATCTGCTTCTAATGTGATAGGAATGTTATTTATTGACAGTGATGGCTTGAATATGATTTGTATCTGCCAAAACCCAAGTTTATTCCAAAAGTTACAAGGTGGAGTCTATCGGGAGATCTTGGATCAATGGGGACAGAACACTGAAAAGCAGTTTAATTCCTTTCTCCTGAGTTCTTGCTCTCATGGCACTGAATTAATAACCACAATTAATAGCAGGTGTTTTTTCTGAAGCAAATGTAGTTCTTCTCTTCTTCTTTTTTTTAAAATAGTTCTCTTTTTTAATTTTATTATTATTATTATTTATTCAATTGTGTGTGTGTGTGTGTGTGTATATATGTGTGTGTAGAACCACAGGTGAATTCGGGAACCACCATGGACGCCTCCACCTCCTTGTTTACTCTGCCCCGGGATTCACAGGCTCTGCCCTAGCAGGACCAGAAGTACAGGTTGCCCCCGCTTCTGCCTGGCGTCTCTACCTGGGGTCTAGGATCCAAACTCAGGACCTTCCGCCTGCAAGGCAGAGGCTTAACCCCTGAGCCACCTCTCCAGCCCCTAGTTCTTCTCTTCTTGTGCTTGCTTCTCGCATACTTTTGCCATTTTTCATGGTTTGAATATGAGTTATCCTTCCCTGCCCCCATTCTGTAGGCTTATGTGTTTGCATCCTTAGCTGTTGTTTGGGAAGGTTGCGGCAGCTTTGGGAGGTGGAGCCTGGCTGGAGGAAGGCAGGCCATAGAAGGCCTTGAGGTTTGGTAGCTGGGCCCTGCTTCCTTCCAATTTGCTTTTACTCACTCTGCTTTCCTAATGGTGGCAGTGACCTGAACTATCCTCCTGCTTCTGCCTCTACATTGTCCTTTCTGCTGTGTAAACTTCACTGTCACGGACTAGATTCCCTCTGGAACCATAAGCCAAAACAGATGTTCCTTTCTCCCCTGAAGCTGTGTAGGAGTTTGTCGCACAATGGCAACTGCAAGGCCATTCTCCTGTGTTAGGTCGCAGCAGGAGGCCTTTACTACTCATGGCCCGCAGATCTGGAACTTTCCTGTCTCTAGACCCATGAGCTAAATAAACCACGTGTTTGGTTTTTTTTTTTTTCTCCAAATCGCTCAGCCTCAGGTATTCTGGTGCAGCAAGAGAAAAGAGACTAAGACAGTAGCTGACTTCCACCTGCTATTTCCAACTCATTCACATTAATTTTCATAGATGTAAGAATTGTTGCTCTTTTAACGTTCTTAGTTCATTAATTTAAATATTTAAATTATGAAATAGGAGTCTAGTCAGCCTTAGTAGATTTGAAAGCAAACATATCTGACATGGTCATATAGAACCATGTCAGCTATGGGACATAGGAGCTGGGTAGAGGGCTCACGGGTTAAAGCTATTGCTTTGCAAGCAGAAGGACCTGAGTAAGTTCAGATCCCATGTTAAAAAAACAATGTTGAGTGAATATAGTGGTGGGCCTGGAAGGCAGAGCCTGGGAATCTCCAGAGTAAAACAGTAAGGGGCGGCTGGAGAGGTGGCTCAGGGGTTAAGCCTCTGCCTTGCAGGCAGAAGGTCCTGAGTTCGGATCCTAGACCCCACGTATAGACACCGGGCGGAAGCGGGAGCGGCCTGTGCTTCTGGTCCTGGTAGGGTGGAGCCTGTGAATCCCGGGGCGGAGGAAGTGGAGGCGTCCATGGTGGTTCCCGAATTCGTCCGTGGTTCTACACACACACAGACGCGCGCGCACACATACATACGCACACATGCACAACTGAATAAAAAAAATAAACAGTAAGGGGGAGCTAGTCAGGATGACTCTCCATGTCACTTTTGGGTCTCCACAGGTGCATATATTCAAATACCCTGTTGCATGTCCCTCCCCACCATCCTCCCTTCCCCCACATATAAAAGCTCTTTGACTGGGTCATGACCACACATCACCAGCCGTGCCAAGGTCCGTCAGTCCAAAGCACTCGGCTAGCCTGTGAGAGTGCCAAGGGAAGGCCAGCTGAAGAACCGTGACAGAGACCATTGGCCTCTCTACACATCGCCTCTTTCTTCCTGGACCCAAAGCTACATCTCAAGCCAGCCTTGGTCTCCCCTGCAGCCAGGACTGAATCCAGCCAGCAGAGTGTAAAGGAAAGGGACACATGTCTCTTCTAAATCTCTATGTAACCCTCCACCTGCTCTTCTCTGCTTTCTTCCTCTCTTTTCAGGCTCAATGGAGACATGGATCTTAAAGTCTCAGATAAAGATGGAAATTCCAGAGGACAGAATGAGCCTGGGTTCTCAGGTCACTGCTTGGGGGACATCATGTTTGCATTTTTGTGTGTGTGTGAACACTGTAAATTGCCACTGCGTGCTTGATCCAGTCTTTTTTTTTTTTCCAGCAGTGAGCATCATTATCTCTGATCTGAAGTTTGACTGATCCCTACTGCTGACTTGGAGTTTCTACTCATGGAAAGGAACATCAGTCTTCTTGTGTAGATTCTCTCCTAAAAGTGTACCAGGGAGCACAGTCTTACGAAGTGACCCTCCTTGAAAAAGAAGGCATTTGGGGTTGAGGAGATGACTCAGTGGGTAAAGTGCTTGCAGCAGCAGCAGAGGACCCGAGTTTGGATCCCCACCACCCACATAAAAAGCTGGGTGTGGTAGTGCATGGCAGTACTGGGGAGGCAGAGTGAGGAGGATCCCTGAGTCTTGCTGGTCAGCTAGTCTAGCTGAATTGGTGAGCTCCAGGTTCAACGAGAGTCCCTTTCTCCATGACTAAGATGGAGAGTCACTGGAATAGATATCAGACGTTAACTTCTGACCTCCATATACACGTCCATGCCCGCATATACCTGCACAATAATGCATATGAATGCACACACAAAGTAACTGGATGTTGATTCCTTACATTTTTAGTCATTCCATAAAGATACACTGGCAGCCATTCGCATGTCCTGTTCCAGGGCTGTCCCACAAATGGACAGCGAACAAGACGGTGGTCCCTGCTCCCCAGGAACTCAGCACCCTAGAGCAGAAAGACAGATGATGAGCAAAATTCCTAATGCTCCATCAGACCATGGGCGGATGGAGAAAGACCAGGAGGCCTGACGGACAGAGAGGTGGGAGCAGAGGGATGTCTGCGATTGCTTTCAGTGCGCTGGTCGCCGCAGCCTCCGACAGAAGGCGAAACTTGAGCAAGGACTTAGGATGCTAAGGGAACAAGTCACGTGGCTAATGGGGCTTGGGGATTATTCCAGGGGACAGATCAATAAACAAGACTTTGTTCCACTCAAATTAAAATTCTGCCTACTATACACTTTCAATCTAATCACTAGTCACATGGAACTGGGCCAAGGGGGTGGTTTCTTCAGTGACTGGGCCCCTAAACATGCTGGTCCCTGATGCTTCTCTTAAACTCCATATCAGCCCCTTGGGGACGTCTAAGGGTGCAAGATATCTGGCCACAGGGAAAATCAGAACTAGGGACCCTGTCCATCCAGGCCAGCTGCAGTGTGGTTGGCTTTGTTCCGCTCCTCTGTCAGCGGTCAGGGGTTTCTCTTTCCAGACTCTGGGGATTTCTGTGTCTTTGGCTTATTCACATTGTGCCCTTTGATCCAAAGCAGGGCACTCCTTCCTGGGCCAGGTGTATTGCACAGACACTCATAGGAAACCTGACGCCACTCAAGCCTGAGCCCCCTTGTTACCTCTTCACAGCCCTTTTACTCCTCTTCCTCCCAAGGGCTCTTTCCTTGGCTGCGTCCTCTGAGCCAGGACATCCTGGGTCTTCTGAACCTATCAGCTTGGATGCTCACAGTTTGCTCTCTCGCCACCAGCTCCGAACCTGGAGAGAAGACTATTGCCTCTCTTGCTTCCCAGAACTCATCCACAGGCTTTCCTGAAGATAAGCACAGAGATGTGCTACCACTTGGTATGTGAGACGGATAGTTCCTCTAATCTTCACAGTTGAACCTGCACCACCGGGAAAGGGCTACATTTTAATTATGACCCCTGAAAAATGAGACACAGTAAATGATCAACAGTATAGCCAGCTTGGCCAAGGCTACATTGTTTGTGTCTTTATTCTAGTGCCTGTGTAGTAAAGGCCTGGATATGCCATCTAGCATTGCAAAACACACACACACACACACACACACACACACACACACACACACACACACAGGCATGGCATGCACGCACTCACGCACGTGCATGCACACTTCTGAACTACTCAGAAAGTATAACAGTTCATAAGTCTCAGGAAGTTTCTAAAGCTAATAGGATTGGGATGGGGGTAGAACTATGCATAGGAACACATACCTGAGATTTTTTAATTTGGGAGAACGCAGCAGGAAGATAGCAAGCTTGGGGCCATCCTGGTTCGATGGAGGGATCAAACACCAGTAACAAAACCAGTGATAATGACAAACCGAAGCCGACAGAGGGCCCTCAGAAGGCTCAGAAGATAAAAGTGCCTGCGCACAAACCTGGAGATCTGAGTTCGATTCCCCAGCCCCTACATGGTAGAAAGAGAGAACCGACTCCTGAAAATTGTCCTATGACCTCCTGCTAATTGACCCTTTTCCATACAAACATCTATTCATCCCAGGTAGGAACTCAACGACAGACCAAAATACGATTACAGCACAGTCTAACTTGGCGAATCATTGAATTTATTGTGGTTACTTACAGGTGAAACAGAGGCGACTCGAAGGCAGCTGCATCACTAGAAAGCTCAGCTCAACATGGGTGACGCTACTGGACGCCGCAACGCAGGGGCTGTCTGCTGTGTGGCTCAGCATAGAAATGTCACCTCTATACTGTTGGCTTGGCCTGGGAAGTCTCCTACCCGAAAAGCTGTTTACCGTTTCTCTCTATCTTGGGGCGAGCTCCCCACCCCAATCCTATTAGCTTCAGAAACTTCCTGGGACTCATGAGCTGTTTACTTCCTGAGCCTTTCTCCAGAATGCAATGTTTTAAACGTCTACACAACATCCTCCTTAGGTTAGATTAGGGGCGAAGTCCAAGGTGGCATTCTATTATGCCTGGAGGAAGAACATCAAATCCCTTTCTTTAGCTCTGACCTTCTGATCGCCTCTTCTACCATTTTCCCTGAGTCTTGAGAGGGGACAATATGGATGTCCATATATGTTTAGCCATTGCAGCATCACTGTGCCGCCGTGACTCACTTGTTCTGAGGAGGTCGCCACTTATTGTGAGTCTCTGTTGGCAACAACCACCCACGGCCTAAGCAGACATTACTCTATGGGTGTTAGCACAAATGTTTAGAAGGCACATCATGTCCATTTAATAACACAATTGTGCCTCTCCATCGTCTGTCCTTAGTGCTTGTCCTAGCTCACAGTATCCAGCCCACCAAGGTCACTCAATCCAATTGCCAGGAGACCTCAGGAGTCGGCAGCTAAAGAGATGGCAAAGGAAAACATTAGCAAGGTCCAAAACTTTATGAAAGGACTCTATAGTCTGTGTCCATTGCTTCCTTGAAAGATCCATATTGGGTTCCTGTTGTGAACTGGAAGTACCACCTTCTTTAGCCTTCTATCATCTATGTTTATTCTCCCTGAGCCATTTCTGGTCCTTATCCTTGGTTGCTTACCCAGGGCCTCCAAACATCTGCTCATCCCCAATTGCTTTGATGGCCCAGCCCAAGTGCTTGGGCCCTGCCCAGGGTCAAGAAAGAATGAGGCCTTACTCTCTTCTCTTGCTCCTGTTGCTAGGGCTGGTGCCCTGGGTCTCACAGGCTCTGGGGGTGGCCCTGGAGCTGCAGTGTCAGTGGCTGCCTCTCTATCAGCCTCACCTGGCTACCTGAGACTCCCGGGCCTGGCAGGCTCCAGCCGGCCCGGTAGCTGTAGACCCTCCTATTCTCTGTCTTAATCCCACCTGGATGTCTGTCAGCCCCGGCTTAGTAAACAGTTCCCACCCCTGGCAAACCTTTTTGTAGAAGAGAAATGTGCACATTTTACGTCCTGCTGGGGATGATGCCCATTCCCAGGATGCGCTTAGTCTTTTTCATCTGCACGGTTTCAACACTTACATCTTCTGTGAACCGTTCTTTGGCTTTAATACTTTCTAGAAGTTTTTCTAGTATAGCATTTGATCTTTTAGGATTTTTCCCCCCTTAGGAACTCCCGCGTGACACAAATCTTGCCACAATTACTCTAGAGAGACTCGGACAGATCCCCCTTTTGTTTATTTTGTCCTTTTCTTATCTCTTCTACATCGTCTTACTACTTTACAGAGCTGATTTACGTGTTGAATCTGGCTTACATGCTCATCTGAATCCCTCAGATCCACCAGAGCCTCCTACTCTGTGAATTTCATGCCCAAGAGGCTCAGCAAAGGCACCAAAGCTCCAGACCTGTCTCGAGGTCCCTGTTGAATCGACATCTTTCTTAATTCTCTGGTGGACATAGTCCTATTCAACCCTGCAAACTGAACACACCTGGTAAGGCCTGGCCTCCCTTTATGTCTTCCATTTCCTGATGTTCATGGGTCTCTCAGCCACTGACAATCGCGTGTTCCTAACAGCTCCTATGAGCCAGCCCCTTGGGTCCATGCGACTCCCCTCCCATTGCCTCTTATCCTGGGCCTTTGTCTTGAGAAGAACCGGGTACTTACATTACTTGCCTTTCTCCCTCCATAGCACTTGGGCTAATCCCACCCGTCGCTCCTGTCCCGCAGCCTTGCAAATCTGGCTTTTTTATTGCTTGTTTCAGTCTTTCCCAATTCAATGCTGGACCGTTGTTTAGGCACCATCTGCACGCTGAATTATGGATTTCTCCTTTTCTCTGTCAAGGTCTGACCTGAGGGTGTCCTCTGTCACTCCTGCCATGTTCCCCTCCTGATTCTCCCGTGGATCCCACAAACGGTCTTTTAGCATTGATCTAACTCATGCACTCTTTTCTTTACAGCCACCTAACCCTAAGAAACGTCAAACCAACAATGCTGTCTCGTTCTCTCTTTTACCCAATCTGCTCCCCCAATCAGGGGTCAGCACAGCTAACCCTACCTGCATCCTCCTTTCCCATTGTAATTCCTCCATCACACAACCAAGGTTGCTGTGAGCAGCTTCTTTAGCCTCGGATGCATTTCTTACCATGAATAGCAAGGGCCAGGCAACCTCTGCAGCCGCTTGCAGACACCCCCATCCTTGGCACGCTACTCTCAGGGTCTGCAATATTTGCTCTACACCATCGACCATTCTCAGGGCATCTCCTCAGTCACATGGTGAATCCTACACATCAAACAGTCACACAACACCGTACCACAGAGAAGGTGATTCCCCCACATTCTGCCTCCTGATGGTTCACTACCCATAATAAACCCCATGCAAACACCCATGGGGAAGGATGGCCATATCTGCGGATGCTAGTCTACCATCAGATTGTTCAGCCTCAATTGCATGTCTTGCTGCATACAGTCAGAAGCATGCAGTTGCTCCTTCCTGACTCATCTTTGGGTCGTAATCAGTGCTGACTGCACCAAGTGTTGTTTCATCCTTTTCCTGGGGTACTCACCCCACGTAGGGATTCAATAACAGACCAAAGTATGATTGTACCACAGACCTACATTTGTTATTACTTACATGAGTATGGATGAGGGCTACCTACAGAAGCAGGGCAGAAGAGCAACCAAGGATGACTACAGATATCACCTTCAGGCGGCCATATCCACGATTACCCTCTTGTATTTATGTACATATGCACCCCCCATACGTGTACCCAGTCACATGCAAACACTCACGTATATGTGCGCACGCGCACACACACACATGCACGTCACATCACATTCACATGAAAAGAAAAGAAATCAACAGAAAGACAGTTGGAATTCGTAAAGTAGAGAATGATACCTCTGTGGATTCTCAAGGACAACTGTAGGAAGAATTGTTTGACAGAAAACTGGATGCCTTTATACATTTCAAAACAAGTGTCTTAAAATCATTCCATTGGATTCAATCTGTTGGCAATTTTACATTTAGATTCAGTAGTGAGAATGTTCTAATTCTTCTTTTCTTTTTTTTTTTTAATTTTTAAAAAAATTTTTTTTTATTATTCTTTGTTCAATTGTGCGCGCGTGTGTGTATGTATGTGTGTGTGCGTGTGTGTATGTATGTGTGTGTAGAACCACGGACGAATTCGGGAACCACCATGGACACCTCCACTTCCTCCGCCCCGGGATTCACAGGCTCCGCCCTACCAGGACCAGAAGCGCAGGCCGCCCCCGCTTCCGCCTGGCGTCTATACGTGGGATCTGGGATCCGAACTCAGGACCTTCCGCCTGCAAGGCAGAGGCGTAACCCCTGAGCCACCTCTCCAGCCCTCTAATTCTTCTTTTCTAATCTCTTTTTTTCCCCTCAAGGCGAGGACTAACAATGCCGGGGAATCAGCTTTGTGGGTGGTTTTTGTTTATGGTTTATGAATCCTCGTGTGGTGCTCTGGGCATAGTAGGCAGAGAAGCTTTAGTTTATGGCCAACTCCTGTGACCTCACAGTGTTGCCAAGCCACCTTGTACTAGAACTAGAGGCCTCTAAGATTGGGACAAGTCATAAGTCTTCTGTCAGCAGCCACGGTGCATGGATGCCTTCCTGCAATTACAGATGGTATGGTCTTGGTCAGGTTTTAGTATTGGCATCTATTTTGAAGAATGACTTTATTCCAAACTTTGGAACATGTGTATGCATATGCGCGCATATATGTGTGTGTGTGTCTGCATCTATATGTCTGTGCACAGAAGCCAGAGATTAACATTGGATGTCTTCCCCAATTGATTTCTACCTTAATATTTTTTGGGGGGAGGGAAACCCAGAGTTCAGAGTTCACCGATTCAACTAGACTGATTAGACAGCAAATTCTGGGGATCCTCCTGTTTCTGCTTCCCCAGCACTGGGATTATAGGCACATACTGCCACACCCAGCTTTCTACAGGAATGCTGAGGATCTGAGTTTCAGATGCTCTGCTACAATTAGAATCCTTGACAGGGGAGGGAGAGTGACAAATGAAATGATGGGTGATTTCTGAAGTCACTCTTGGTCTCCATAGGCATGCACAGGCCTTTTGATGCGCGCACGCGCACACACACACACACACACACACACACACACACACACACACATACACACAGGCATGCATGCAAAAACAAACAAACAAACAAACAGAATGGAAATAATTAGCACATACACCCTAGGGAATTTTTCTTAGTATCAATGAGGTAATATATTTATGTTGTTTTGAATGTTGTCTAAAACTCAGTAAATGATAGCTATTGTTTGTAAACATTAACCTCAAGTGGAAGTCAACATTATCATTGTCTCTTATGATTGAGAACTTGCTCATGAGAAATGCTGGACTGAACCCCAGGACTCTGCGTTATCGACTCAATTAAAGAAGACTGACCTCGCAAACATCACAGTACAGTAATCCTGACTTCTGGTGGTCTGATGTTGGATTTTCAATTTTACTATTGCACAAAAGTTAAATGTATTCAGTAGGAACTGTGTTTCGAGTCATGAATTTGGATCATTTCCTAGGCTTTTTCTTTAGGGTTTCATAGTCTTGTGATATTAAGCAGCAATAGACTGAGAATCATGAGTCACCAGTTGACCTCATCAACATGAAAGCAAGCGCTGACATTCACATTGAGCTGTGTTATAAGCTACTGTCTGGCAAAATAGATGTAGTAAGTGCACTTTGACTTACAATAGTTTCAATTTATGACAGTGGGGTTATTGGAAATGTAATCTCAAATCTTCAGTGGAGGAGCATTTGTATACACAAATGTCTGTTTAGATATTACATTTCCCACTCTCACGCCTACCCTCACCTCTCCAGGATATGTCTGATGACTAAAATCCTTTCACCAAAAGTTCTAGCAAAGGTGCAACAGAGACTGCTGTCTGATATAGTTGCTTCACATCCCTAATACCTTTTTCTTCAGAGTGAGTACCTCAATTTTAATTCCAGCTCAGACTTCCTCATATATACACACAATTCCCTTCAGTTGATATTCTCCTTTTCCTCTGGACTTAAGAAAATTGGTTTTTCTCCCATTATTTCATTTGTCATTCTCCCTCCCCTGTCAAGGATTCTAATTAGAGTCATAAGCCCAAGCAGTGTCAGGGACAGATGTCTATAAAGAAAAAAAGAAAAGCCATTTAACCTGAAAAGTAAACAGCACAAAGGTCAAACAATAACGAAAGGGTTGTCAAAAGGCAGTAGTAAGTAGCTGTCCACAGTGTGGTGCAGACAAATCATGCTGGCACTGGACAGGTGGAAAACAATTTCCAAAGCTTGGGCTTCCATGGGAAGACTTCCCCAAAGGACCTGAGGATTTGTCACTCCCAAATTACGATAATCCAAATCAACAGGGGTGGCCTAAGACAGACATCTTACATTCAGTGCTAGGAATCTCTGAGATTAGTCTTGTTTTGAAGTACTGGGATTGGGGGCAGAAGGTAAAGTCTGATCTGAAAAGCATTGTCTGGACCCTGGATGGTGACCTCGGCAGATCAGATGTTGCTGAAAGTCAGTGCCTGGTAAGAGTAGCTGCCAGTCACATGTAAAAACCAAACAAAGTCATTGCGGTTCAGAGCAGTGACAGGCTACTGGTCGAGGTATGCAATCCTATTCCAGATCACTCCCCACACAAGTGGGGAGATCCAACCTGTGGGGGTGGAGCTGAACCTGACACTCTGAAAAGACCTTGAACTGTTGCTGTCTTGCCTCTCTATCATTTAGGTAATGGTTGATATTTTCATAAGAAAAGTGCTTACAGAAACATAAGCCTAACAGGCGGGCGTTGCCCTCTGCAATGACTTGCATGTCTGTGGCAAGTTCCAGAGGAGAGAGAGGGCATGGGGGGGGGGGGGGGGCAGAAATGCATGATGGGATTACCAGAGTCAGTACACTTGGCTGTGTGCTCTGTGTCACCCTGGTGACCCAGAAATATTAGCCTGGCAAGGGATGATAGCAGGATTATTATGGCATTGGCAAATGTGGGCATGACTGGCCTGTTATTTGGCTTTTTCTTTGAGGCAGTGTGAACAGAAGCTATTTACAGAGCCAAAGATGTAAGACCTAAGAACTTTGTAGAATGATTTGGGATCAGGAACTAAATCTTTCAGTACCTTTTAAGTGATGAACTATATCAGGCAGCATTAGGAGTATGAATTAAAAAATAAATGTCCATGGTTGCAGTGAATGTCTCTGTTGGGGAAAAAGCACCCAGTTCTAAGGGTAATGATAATTCAGCCAAAAAAAAAAAAAAAAAAACAACCCTACAAATGATTCACTCCTTCTCAGTTTTAAAATACAAAACATAATTTAGTACCCCAAACACTGAAACAGTTCACTGCCTGTGGGGTCTTTCATTAACGGATTTGAAGAGATTTTTTTTTAATAAGCACCATTTGGTGTGCTATGCTTGAAAAATCACAGATATATATTTGGCATCCTTTTGCATACCTGTAAGGTAAAACCAAGACAAGGTTTTGAACATAAGGCAGAATGGGGGCTGGAGAAACAGCCGTGTGGGTAGACTGCTTGCTTCACATGTCAGAGGTTCAGGTACAAGTCCCAGCAGTGGGGAGCTAGATTAAGGGGTATCCAAAGTACAAGGTCATCTTGGATTACTTAGCAAGTTCGAAGTCTGCCTGGGCTACATGAGACCCTGCCTCAAATAAACAAACAAACAAACAAACAAATAAACAAACAAACAAATGAATGAATGAATAAATGAATAAATATTTTAATAAAGTAAAGCAGAACGGAGAAATAATGCCCATGTGGAAATTAATAATCCAAAGAGATTTGAATCTTTTCTGTTTTGAATCTAAAGAGATTTTGCAGTTTACTATCCCTCTGTCGGAGCTCCACCCAGATCTTTGAAGCTGAGCTTCTGACACTAACCGCGGGTACAACTCTTTACTTTCCCTCTGCTGCACAAGTGAAGAAAATCTCTCTTCTGAACACCTAGGTATGAACATTTGAAGAGATGCAGGGTGGGGTGCTCTGCACACTGAAAAGAGGCAACGGACTTCCTCGCATTTCCCGTGGTCTCCGCTCCTTTGTCCAGGATCTGCTTGCATCCCGCGCCTCACTAAGGCTCATCCGGGCATTTGCTGCTGTAACTCATCATATTGGCCTCTGTGAACTTTCCAGGTGCTTTGGCGTCCCGCAGCAACCGCGCTGCTCAATCCTCACCCTCCTCGCCCTCAGCCGCACACTCCAGCAGCTGGGCGCTCCGTGGGCGGGGCCAGCTCCCCAGCTGCGCTGTGATTGGCGGTGTCATAGCAACCAAGGCGCTGCGGTTGTCAACAGAGACGGAGCGGCTGGAACTCTCTGCTCGGCGCCCACCCTTCGAGGGAGGGCGGGAGTCACTGCCTTCTCCACGGGCGAGATGCTTACCTCGCCCACCCCCTCGGGTCAGGTGGGCCCGGGAGGGTGGGAGGGAAGCTGCTGAAGGGGAGCCACCCGCCTGGCAACTGACAGATCGCCTAGTAAGTGTGGGTCGCCTTCCTCCCACGCAGAACCCGAGAGGCGCTGAGCTTTCCCACAGGTCGCTTGGGGAAAAACTTTGCAATTTCCTGGCTGGACCGCGTATCTGAACGCTCTTGATTGTTGGGCTGTAAGGCCAAAGCGAGAGGCGGGTTACCTGCCCCACTTTCTCCAGGGGGCCTTCCCCTTCCTCAGAGCCTGCAGAAACTCACCCATACTGGTACGAACCGGCTCCTAGTGTATGTCTACCCACAGGCTAATGGTAGTAAGATGATGCAATCCGCGTGGGCTTTGGAGGCAATATGAAAATCAGCATAAATTTATTTATGATTAATAAAAGATGAATAGCCAAGATACCAAAATCGTCTGCTTGCGTGAAAGCTTGTATACAGACTTTAAGTCTGGGAAAAGCCCCTACCTACCTTCCATTCTGCTGAGATGCTTTTTATAATCACATCACTTTCTCTTTTCAATACAGGCATAACACTTAATAATTAAGTGTCGTTTTCATTCGATAGAGTCCTTCCTTTCATCTTCTTGGAAGCCCTCCATTTCCTTTCGTCTTGGCAATGATTTGCCATCCTTGAAGCATTCCAGGTCTTCTTAGATTGTGTTTCCTTGCCTCTGTTCTCTCAACTGGGGGACAATCCATCTCCTTGCTTCTGCCCATGTGACTGCAGCCTGTGACCATAGCCTTTTTAAGAGCAGGAAAAGAAAAAAAGGGGAAGAGGTTAAGAATTGCAGCAGGAATAAAGCCATCCTAAACTTCCTCTCTTGCCAAAGTTCAGAACTCACTAGAGTATCCCTTTAGCCCAGACTCATGTATGGTGTGTGTGTGTGTGTGTGTGTGTGTGTGTGTGTGTGTGTGTGTGTGTACGAGAGGGCATTTGAGTGTATGTGCCCGTGAAGGCCCAAGAGTGACATCAGGAATCATCCTGGTTTGCTCTACCTTTTAATTGCTTTGCTCTGGGATTTTCCAGACTCTGCCTTCCAGAGTCTCCGCTATCCATACCTACCCAGCAGTTTGCATGGGATCTGAGGTCTAAACACAGGTCCTTTTGCTTGGGACGCAAAAGCTTTAACCCCTGGGCCATCTCCCAATCCCAATCTCTTGAAGGGCTCAGGCCTTCCCTGGGGCATCTATGGGGTGTCTCTTGGTTGACCAGCAGCACAGACCAGACAGAGGGCTCCTTACTTACTGTAATTGGGGTTCAGGATTTGTGCCAGCTCAGTCCCTCCATCCCCACTCCCTGGGTTGACTTCAAACTCAAAGTCCTCCTGCTTCAGTCTTCTGAGTGCTAGGATTACAGGTGTGTTCTGCCAGCTCCTTGTTTAGTTGAACCTTTCTGTTTTCCTCCAGACCTTTGCCTGCCCATGACTTCAACTCGCTTGCTTTATGTACTGTCTCTAAACGGTTTGGTTTCTTGAAATAATTGATTAGCACAGCCAGATGTGGTATGGCAAGCTCAACACTCAAGAGACGGGGGCAGGGGGATGACATAAATTCAGGGCCAGCCTGGGCTACACAGTGAAACTTTTAAAACACCGAAACTAAACAACACAACACAACAAAGAAATCCTCCATCACCAATAAAACCGAATCCTTAGGGCAATGTTGAGCTGGAATAGGCTGTGGTTTCTGATATCTGGGCTCTCTGCTCTCCCAATTTGTACTCCTGCATGATAATACTCCATCGGAGAATTAATCCAGAGGAAACTCTTGCAAAATAATTCTAATCCAGGACGATTTGCTTATGTTTACAAAGCTAGCTATTTCCCAGTCTTAACTTTTCCTGTTGAAGAGAATCAGGATTCTCTCAGTAGCTGAAAGTCACAGTGATAAAGTACCAAAGCAAAAGGTAGCACTTTGTGGGGTACAGGGGAAGCTGTGAATGGTTGTCAAAAGGGCAGTCTTAGAGACTGAGAGAGAAGCTGACCCTTCGTTAAGATTCCACATAGGACAATAATTTGTCTGCATGGTGGGGACAGCAGGCCAGCCCTGTGTGTGGAGAGTGCTTCGGTAAGTCTTGCTGCTGGTCGAGTTTCCTTGTCCACATAGTGCATCTCTTTATCCTGTTTAAGCTGAAGAACGCTTCTGCTGAGAGATATTCCTTCTGTCTTTATTTCCTTTTTTTTTTTTCTGGCTAAATTCCATTTTCTGGTTGCTTTCATTTCAGGTATTCTCATGTTCTAAACCCTAGAGCTAAGATCTGAGTCAGAATGACTCATTCTCAAATTTGATACAGCCACTGAGGCTTTAAAGAAAATAACTTTTAAAAAAAAAGTCATATGAGTCCAAACAGGACTGGGACATGTATCTTTGTTAAGCTGGAGGGAAATCAGCTACTTTGTGTGGGATCAAGAATGTGTCCCTTTTAATTTGATCGAGATTCAAAAAAATTGAAGAATGTTCCCCTTTGGCTTAAAAACGAAAGTCATGGCTCTTTTTTCCTAAATCATCTTTTCATGGTTATAAAATCTGTGAGAAAACCTTATTAGGGCAGTTTGTATCAAAGTACTTCCTTTAAAACTTACGACAAGTTGCTCCCTCCAGCAAGAAGAATGTAGGAGGTGGGTGTATCTCAGGGAAGAGAGAGATTAAAGAAAAATGATGAAATAGTCAGAAATCTTTTCTTCTGAGCTTCCCTTTCTTGTTTCTATAGGAACGGTTGAGTCCATTTTGAAAGAACTTCAGCTGCAGTCTCTGTGGACAGATCTCAAAAAGCAAGTTCAAGCATATTAGTCTGCCCTTGTTTTCTTGTCCTCTGATTTATTCTAAACCTCATGGCTCAGTAGGCTTGGGTATTTAAGAATAAAAGAAGTGCTTGAGGGGCTGGGGAGGTGGCTCAGTTAAGTAGAGCGCTTGCCACGCAAGTGTGAGGACCCGTGTTTAGATGCCTAGCACCCACTGGAAAAGCCAGGTGGCATGCATCTCGATCCCAGGCGTTGGGGACACAAGACAGGAGGATTCTGAAGCTACTGGACATCTGGTCTAGCCAGCTGGTGAGCTCCTGTCCCAGTGAAGCCCCTGTGTTAATATGCTCGTAAAAGCAGAACAATAAGAAATTCATAAAAAGAAAATACTAACAAGTGAAAAATAAAAATATGTAAACTCTTTTTTAAAAAGTAAGGTAGAGGGGCTGGAGAGGTGGCTCAGGGGTTAAGCCTCTGCCTTGCAGGCAGAAGGTCCTGAGTGCGGATCCTAGACCCCACGTATAGACGCCAGGCGGAAGCGGGGGCAGCCTGCGTTTCTGGTCCTGGTAGGGCGGAGCCTGTGAATCCCGGGGGCAGAGTAAACAAGGAGGAGATGGAGGCGTCCATGGTGGTTCCCGAATTCGTCCGCGGTTCTACACACACACATACACACACACACACACACACACACACACACACACACACACACGTACACATGAGCATACCATACATGCAAAATTGAATAAATAATAATAAAAAAATTTTTAAAAAGTAAGGTAGAAAGGTAACTGAAGTCCCTGACAGCCACACGAACATGCACACACAAATGTGTACACACACACACACACACACACAGAGAGCAGGTACATACCATACCATGCATGACACGTACACAGCATGTATAGACCACATACACACGCAGCATTTATAATTACACAGACAATATGTACATACCACACACATATGACTTGTGCGTACCACACATATGGCAGGTACATATATATATATGACCTGTATGCACCATATGTACATGTACACGCCATAACCATAACGTGTACATAGCTACACACATGTATACAATGTGAGCACACCACGCAGAACATGTACTCATTATACACACATTCAACACACACCCAAAAAAGTGTTTATAAGAGCAAATACAGATTTCATGAAATACCTTACTAAAAGATGGTGACTTCCAAGGGCTTTATCTTTATGTATAGTGGAGTATATGTAATGTAGTTGAGGTTTCACAGGGATTTTCACAGGGATTTTTTTGTTTGTTTGTTTGTTTGTTTGGTTGGTTGGTTTTTGAGATAGGGTCTCATTATGATCTCAACTGGCCTCTAACTCTCAATCCGCCTGCTTCATCCTCTCAAGTGCCAGGGACTCACATGTGTTACCATGTCTGAGCTCTTTATGAATTTTGAGCCTAATTGTTTCCATTGCTTCATGATGTTCTCAAGTTATCTTGTAACACACTTGTCACATTAAGTATCGTAGCTGTTGCAGTCCACCTGCATGGTTGCTGATAAGTGACTATCAAACAGCTTAAGGGAACAAAGGGTTTATTTCCTTACTGACAGTCCAGTTACAGTTCTCAGTCCAGCTTAACCGGAGAGCACACACCAACACCAGGGCCAAGGGAACTAGCCACACCGTCACCACATGATGGCTGAGAGAATGGACAATCTTTACTTGCCAGACCAGCATGTCTGGCCAAGTGAACAGAAGGATGCTGACTTCCTCAACCACCTCTCTGTATTTTATTCACCTGTTCAGGGCCTAGTCCCACCCACCACAGGCTGGGTCTGCTCCATCAACTAGACCATCTCTTGCAGGTTTGCTCTGGGCTTAACTTAACCATTAATTCTCTACAAATGTGCCCAGAGCTCAAATCCTTAATAGTCAAGTTGACACCTGTGCTTAACTATCACAGTAGCCTTTTAAGAGGGCAAAGTCTCCACTAATCCCACACATTTGTCCACTTTGAGAAGTGAGCTTACGTGAGCAGTGTACATCTGGACAGACCTGGAGATGGACTCATTTTGTTGCAGAATTTGAAAGCTGAGACTGAGCCCTGAGTCCACGTTAGTGCTCTGCCTTCCGGGAGCCTGCCTAGAACACGCTGCTATGCGGAATATAGTAGGCTTGTCTCTTGTCTCATGAGGCCAGCTCTAAAGATGACACAGTGGAGACAAGACGGCTTTGAGTCCTGTTTCTGCTGCTTTCTGGCTACGGCAGAGCGTGTGAATGAGTTCTTGAACTCTGCAAGGCTTCTGACTCCTCAACAATCAGCCGGGTATAACTGTGCGCACCTGATACACTCAGGAGGAAAGTGCATGCAGGCCAAGGGCTCAACCCTGCGGCTGACTGAACAGGAAAAGCTGCTGCTGCTGTTTCTGTCATTGTAGAAGTCACAGAACACAGACTCTGGAGCAGAGGGGCCTAGATGGGAATCTTAGTCAACCTCCCATCAGCTGTGAGACTGCGAGCAAGTTCAAGTCTTGATTCCCTTACTTGAAGAGTGAGAATCGCAAGGTTGCTATAAGGATTAAATGTATACCACATATACCATAATGATAAAGAAGTGTGTACTAATAGAAATACTCTGTGTGTGTGTGTGTGTGTGTGTGTGTGTGTGTGTGTGTGCATGTATCAGAGGGCACTTAATACAAGTGCCTATGGAGGCCAAAGAGTGACTTTCAGTAATTATCCTGAATTGCTCTACCTCCTTATTGCTTTGCTTTGGGGTTTCCTAGCTTCTGCATTCCAGGGCTGAAACTGCAGGCTACCACCATATCCTCTTGGCATTTTTATGAGGAATCTGGGGAACTTAAATCGGGTCCATTTGCTTGCGAAGCCCAAGATTTAAGCCTTGAGCCATCTCCCCCTAACGAATACTTCTGAAGTGCATATCGTTACCGTTGGAAAGGTTTCGCGGCCCAGGCATCCAGTCTGTAAGCATTGTGCTCTGCATGCACAAGTATCCACAAGTAAGCGAAGCTTTCACACTTCCTCCGAGTTATCACACCCTGCCCAGTTGTGGTGAGTGCAATTGAGATTGCATTACAGTTTGGGCAATGCCCTTCCTCTTGTGTCCACTCACTGTGTTTAGGCAGGTCGAAGGTTTAATGTGTGGCATGTTGCCCCGCGTCAGGTTGATCTCAGAAGAGCTGGTTCCAGCAGTCAGAATGATTAAGTCCAATTCTAGAGCAAAGTCCAAGAACAACAAACCATCTGAAAGTGGACACTTGCCGTGTATTCCACTGGGACTGAGTCGTTAATCTGTTTCCCACCTGCCATGCTTACCTAGGTAGCTGCCTCTGTTTGTGTGTGTGATGGTAGTGGGTGCATGTGTGTGGATGCATGTTTGCATATGGATGGGTGGACGTGTGTGTCTGGGATGCACGTTGAGTTCCGAGGGTTCCATCTTACAATTGGTGAGCCTGACTTTCAGATTACATTTCCCAGCATGCCGTTGGGTTAGTCTGGCTAGGCAACTTGCTCTGGGGGTCCCCAGGCTCTGCTTTTCCTGGCTGGAGTCACAGGAGGATGTCATGCCTTTCTGTTTTGTTTTCACTTGGAATCTGAGGGAATCTGAACTCTGGTCCTTTTGCTTGTGTGGCAAGCACTCTTACCGCTGAGTCATCTCCCCAGCTTGTTGGGCTCCAAATATCACTGTGGCTGTGTCTGGCATATGAATGTGTGTTCAGTTCCTGGGCACACTGTTTTCTAAGTGGAAGAGCTCGGCATTTTTAAAATTGACAGAGTAAATCCTATTTTAGGGATGTTTAAATAATGTAAAAGTTGAAATGATATAGAAAAGGCAAAGATTACACATGCTTCTACAATATGGAGAAAACAACTGCAGACCTGTTGGTATTTGTTTCTAGATGTTTTAAACTACATATTTTTACATATATATACATATAAATGGATACTGAATTTGAATTCCTCTTGCTAGTATATATGGATAATTCTTTATTAGCAAATATGCATTGATACTACAGTTCTATTTGATAAATAGAAATCTGCCTTATGGGGCTGGAGAGATGAGTCAGGGGTCAAAGACTTTACCTCAAAAGAAGAAGGACCTGGGCTGGAGAGGTGGCTCAGGGGTTAAGCCTCTGCCTTGCAGGCGGAAGGTCCTGAGTTCAGATCCTAGACCCCACGTATAGACGCCAGCAAAAGCGGGGACAGCCTGCGTTTCTGGTCCTGGTAGGGCAGAGCCTGTGAATCCCAGGGCAGAGTAAATAAGGAGGTGGAGGCGGTCCATGGTGGTTCCCGAATTCGTCTGTGGTTCTACACACACACACACACACATACACACACACACACACACACACACACACACACACGTACAATTGAATAAATAATAAATAATAAAAAAATTTTTAAAAAAAGGAGAAGGACCTGAGTTCAGATCCCAGATCTCATGTAAAAACGCTAGGCAGAAATGATAGTGGCCTGCACTTCAGGCCCTGGAAAGCAAAGTTTGGGAAACCTCAAAGCAAAGCAATAAGGAGATAAAGCAAGCCAGGATGATTCCCGATATCACTCTTAGGCCTCCCTCTTCCACACACACCCATAACCACACAGGAGAAAACAAACAGAATTCTACCTCATGGTTATGCTATACTGCAGCGATCTAACATTGATGTCAGATTAGCTGTAAGTTTCCAAGCATCCTGAATGCGACAGTTGTCCTTCGCAGGCAATTCCTGAAGACTCGGGTCCTGACTTGGAGATGGAAGAATCCTACTTGTTTTCCAACACCTCTGAGCGGCTGCCGCAGAGGCAGGAGGGACCGAGCAACACCAAGACAGACTTGACTGGACAGAGTCTCATGTCATCTGAGAATTGGCTTCGACTGTATGGGCTGAAGAGCAACAAGTTGACCCTGAAGCAGATCTTGTCATATATTGGATTCCCACAGCGTGAAGGTAAGCTATTACTCACCGACGACTGGCATTTGCGCTGGGACTTTGGAGGAGGCTGCATCAGCCCCTCAGAACCTATGGGGGTCTCTGAAAGTGCTTTCATTGCAGATCTCTGTCCGTGGGAAATGCTAGTTAATGCATGCTCCCATTTCCCACTCCTATATATATGAAAAAGCATTGCTATTATTGACTGCGTGCAATGACAGTTATATATATATATATATATATATATATATATATATATTTACTCTGTGTGTGTGTGTGTGAAAGAGAGAGAGAGAGGGAGAGAGAGAGACGGCACTGTGTGTCCCTGTGGAAGACCAAGAGTGGCTTCCAGAATCATCCTGAATTGCTTCTACCTCCTTCTTGATTCACTCTGGGATTTCCCAGGCTCTGCCCACCAGGGCCAGAAGTTGCGGGCCACCGTTTTCACCTAGCATTTTTTACATGGGACCTTCTGTTGGTGAGGCAGAGTCTTAACCCCTGAGCCATCATTTCAACCCAACTTTTTCTTTTTAATGAAAAAAAAAAGGATTTACATTTCTTTGCCCATAACCAGGCAGATATCTTGATTATCCTCTGGGATGCATAACCCCCCCTTTTAACTGATTGAACTAATTGCTTTATTGATTAAATCAATATTTGCACGAAGTGGGGCTGGAGAGGTGGCTCAGGAGTTAAGCCTCTGCCTTGCAGGCAGACGGTCCTGAGTTCGGATCCCAGATCCCACGTATAGACGCCGGACAGAAGCAGGGCGGGGGGGGGGGGGGAGGTAGCCTGCGTTTCTGGTCCTGGTAGGGCGGAGCCTGTGAATCCTGGGGCAGAGTAAACAAGGAGGAGGTAGAGGCGGTCCATGGTGGTTCCCAAATTCGCCTGTGGTTCTACACACACACACACACACACACACACACACACACACACACGTGCTCGTGCGCGCACACACACGCATACATACACAACTGAATAAAAAAATTTTAAAAAAAGACGTGAAAAAAATATTTGCACGTAGTTTCTGGGAGAATATGTTCTTTTCCTATTGTGACTTAATGACCCATATTTTTAAAATACATTGGCTGGTTCTTAATTCCAAGTGATACCCCTCCCCCCATATGCACACACAGAAAGCATGAAGTTGGATGATGTGTTAATTTGGGTTGCTACTGAAGTGCAGGGCTAGGAAGCAAGGTCGCAGAGCTGGACAGTGAATGTGATAGCTCAATCCGCCAGAACTGCCTTCTCCAACAGGCAGTGCCGTTGAAGAGCCCTTCCACAGGACAACTTCCATTATGACGGTAGTGCCCAGTATTTCTGAACTAGTCAGTGTATTAGTTTCATCCTCCCATTGCTGGACAAACACAGCACCCAAACAACTTAGGGGAACAAGGAGTTTCTTCCAGCTTGCACCAGTCCAGATCAGATCATTTCTATCACTCCATTTCATTCTCCATTTTACTTCCAAGTCTATACACGGAGTTTGTAATTTGGTTACACTGTTTAAAAGGATATTCAGATCTGATAAGGGAATGCACATCCTCCTCTGTCTACTTCCCAATTACAAGAATTCCAAGCATGAGTCACTGTACCTGGCCTAAAGTTGATATGTGTGTGTGTGTGTGTGTGTGTGTGTGTGTGTGTGTGTAAATGCCTCTAGAAGAGGGCACTGTGTCTGTCTGTGGAAACTCAAGGAATCATCTACCTCATTATTGCTTTATTTGGGGAGGGGGGATTTCCCAGGCTCTGCCGTCCAGGACTGGACATGCAGGCTACTTCCATTTCCTGTGGGATCTGGGATCTGAACTCAGGTGCTTTTGCTTATGAGTCAAAGATTTATCTCCTGAGCCATCTCTCCAGCTCTGCATCCTCCCCTACTCCCTATCTTTTGAAGTTGTAAAAACTAAGTCCAAGTCCTCAATAAATCTTTAGGAATTAAATGCAGTTTTTTCATGTTGTCCTTTTGACCTTTGTCGTAATAGTTCTGGACAAAGGAAGCAGGATACCAGGAAATGATCTCTGTTCTTCCTCCTGGCCATTCATGAATTGAGACTCCTCCATCAACAGTTGTATTTCGTCAGCACTTGGAAAGGCTTCAGGGTCTAGGGCAGAATACAAAGCATCACACATTGCTGATGTCACTGGGGATCTACTTTGGTGCCAGAGGAAAACATTGAGAAACAAAACCTGACACACTGTTGTGCTTGTTTTCATAAAAATGCAGATTACGTGAGTTCTTTGCGGAGACTCGTGGCTTCTCGGTATGCCGATGGCCTGTTTCCACAATTCTACATGGCAGAAGACGGCAAACTATACAATGTAAGTCAGAGTGAGTCCCTTTGATGGGCAGGTCCCGTGACCAGATGTGAGGTCATATCACATCCCGGAAAGTCACTACTGCTGGGAAGCTGGGAAGCTGGGAAAGGAAACTCTTGACCTGAAAGTGTGTGTGTGTGTGTGTGTGTGTGTGTGTGTGTGTGTGTGTGTGTGTGTATCATAGTGAAAGTAAAGAACAACTTCTGCTATCAGTTTGTCAGGCTATGCCTTCTAACTTGTTTGACGCAGGGTCTCTGTTGGTTGCCACCGTGTTGCGTGTGCCCAGCTGACCTGTGGCATCCAGGGATTCTTCTGTTGGGGTACTGGGATTGTAGATAGGCAACTGGGGACTTGAACGCAGATCCTCACTCTTGTGAGGCAGACACTTTACCCACTGAATCACCTCCCTACCTGCAGAATGCTCTTGACTTCGAGGTGAAGTATTGCATATCGACATTTTGTTTTGCTTTGAAAATGAGTGGGGGGAGCAATATGAGATCAATCTCTCAAATGACCTGCAACTAAGTGGAAGCTGCTATCTGGCAGAAGCAGCAGGAGGGGTAGCTCCTCTGGGTGGAGAGCAAGGGAGCATCGTGCTCTGTGGGGTCTGGCATGCTGTGGAGCCCCCACCATGGAGGTCCTGGTCCGTCAGAGACACTCGTTTCATCCTCTCTATGTGTAGGCATTTCCTTCTGTTAAGGTATGTCCGTGTATCAGCAGGAATACCTTCCCATATATACAGTCTTCCCTTGGTATCTACAAGGGATCAGTTCTAGAATTCCCAACAGATACCCACATCTAGGTATGCTTAAACCCTTTGTAAGACACGGCATGGTATTTATATATGACCTGTGTCGTTCCTCCTATATACTTTAAATCACCTCTAGGTGGTTTGTAATAGCCAATACAATGCAAATGCTATGCAAGTACTGCTTACACTACATTGTTTAAGGAATAATACCAAGAAAAATGGCTATGCGTCTTCAGGACAGATTCTGTTTTTGAGTATTTTCCACCTCAGATTGATTGAATCTGACTGAGGCTGTGGAATTGGTGGATAGCGAGAGCTGGTTGTACTTAAAAAATTTAAATTACTTCCCCTCCCCATTTTCTTGTGTGTGGGGCAGTGTAGAGTCCAGCACCCACGGTATGGCGTGTCTCCACCCACTCACACACTCATTCACATGATTGCGCAGGAAGAAAGGTTAAGTCCCATCGTCCCCACCTCTGCCTCAGTTCCCCAGAGACTCGGCCTCGGGACCGAGAGTTTGTCAAAGCAAATCTCAGTTTATTAGGGGGGGTAACAAAGCAGCTTATATAGACAAAAGTCCACAAGGCGCCAAACGGGTACCCAATTGTGTCAAAGGTCAACACATCCTTCAGGTACCACAGGTCAAATCCAATGTCACTCAGCACAGAAGGCAGGTCAATACCTGGAAGCCAATTAGGGCTTTCTGTAATGTGATCAGGGTTATGCCCAGGACACTAGCCCTCAGCGCCATCTTTAGTCCCATGTGCTTGGCCATGTCCTGGGGCAAATCCTGGGCGGGCCCAACAAGGCAGGGGCATGTATGTTTGTGTGTACATGTGTGTTTTATCTGTATATGGAGACCCAACATTGATATTGGGACTCATCCTTGGTTGCTCTTCCGTCTTATTCTTTTGAGGTTTCTAATCACATACGGAGTTCACCTATAGGGTTGGTCTGACTTCCAGCTTGCTCTGGGGATTCCTAGGCTTACCAGCTAGAATTTCAGGTGGGCCACCACACCTGTCCACCATTGGGATTCGGGGATTTGAACTCCAGTCCTTTTGTTTGTGCAGCAAGCACTTTAACCTCTGAGCTGTCACCTCAACCCTTAAGTTACTTTCTAAAACTAAGGCTTTCCTCTAAGCTAGAATCTCCGTGGAATCTTGAGCTTCGTGCACTAGGTCTATCTCGGTTTAGCTGTTCCCATATTAAAACCACCACAGAACTGTTGAAAACATTTGTTTTTGGTCACCTAAATCTCCTTCCATGTCCCCCTGTGACCGGGCTGTCTAAGGAGACTTGAACACACATCTAGTCACCCCAGTTAGGTGCACTTGACACCTAAGTGTAGCTTATGAGTCAGTGAGTTTATTAGGGCTCCTACCAGTGATAACAAAAGCTGTGACTCTGGAGCTCTATTGTTGTTGTTGTTATTAGACTCTTATTCTTTGTCTTGGAAAAAAATAGCTTTACCAAGAGGCTGTGAGGTGGGCTGGGATGTGACTCAGCAAGAAAGTATTTGTCCAGCATGGGTGAAGTCCTGGGTTCTATCTCCTGCACCCAGATGCAGTGGAGAAGCTATGCCGGGCCTGGAGGAACGAGCTGGAGAGAGATGGGGGAGGGGCAAGGAATGGAGCTTACAGAGGTGATGTGTGAAAAACGGGTTACACAATGCATATAAGACACATTTTTTTTCTCACTGATTTCAGTATTTGCAGGTGTTCCTGGAATTGTTGAAGGAAAAAAAATGCACAAGGTCTTTCTTTTAAATGTTTTATTTACTTATTTGTGTGTGTGTGTGTGTGTGTGTGTGTGTGTGTGTGTGTGTGCACTGTGGAGGCCCAATGGTGACTTTGGAAATCATCCTGGAATACACTTTACCACTTTTTTGCTTTGCTCTGGGGTTTCCTAGGTTCTACCTTCCAGAGCCAGAAGTTCAGGCTGCCTCCACAGTCAGCATCTGTACGTGGGATCCAGGATCCAAATTTAGGTCTTTCTGTTTTTGAGGCAGTGTCTTAATCCCTGAACCATCTCTTCAGCCCCAGTGTGTGTGTGTGTGTGTGTGTGTGTGTGTGTGTGTGTGTGTGCGTGCGCGCGCGCGCACGCACGCGCCTGTACCAGGATGCACTTGGTGAGGCTAGAGGATAACTATCCAGATTTGGGGTCTCTTCCACCTGGGGTCTTGCTTGGGTCCTCAGAATTTCCTCCTAAGAGCACTGAGCTATCTCACCAGGATCTTTTTTGCACAAATCACTTCATATTCTTCTGTGAGTGTCAGCCCAGGACCTTTCTGTTGAAAGACTGGAACCCCTGCCTGGGTCCTTCGAGGTCTGGAAGACCCTTACAGAATCGTTCTTGAGACCCAACTGTTGATGGCACACCCTGCTACTGTCTCATCGTTTCTGTTGCTTTTACTTTTATGTTTCTTCAGCTGACGGCCAAGTCAAAGATAATCCATCAGTTTGCCAAATATTTAGCACAAGCCGCGGCGTGCTACAGGCAGCGGATGGATTGGCTCACCAGCGGAAGCCGGCAGATTTTTGGTGTCATCTTGGAACAGCGCGTCACCCTGGTGCTGGATTTCAGTGACATTCTGCAGAGGGAGCTTAATCTGTGCCGAGACGCCCTGACCATGGTCCTCCAGGAGCAGGTGGCTGGCATCACCAAGTTCAATATCGTGTGGTGAGTTCCCAGCCTGCATTTTCCTCAGTGAAACTTTATTTCCGCTTGCACATATTTGGAGTGAAGCAGCCCAGCCGACAGAGGGTGATGGCTAGGGAAGGGTATTATCATAATTTCCCAGAACGTGTGATAGCAGCAGAAAACCCACACTGCATAATCAGTCTTAGGAAACTCTGATCTGCCTTGCTCAAGGGGTCTTGGGTTTCATGATAAAAGAGATTTTGAAAGTTATTTTTCGCCAATCCGTGGGAAGGTCAAACTAGGAGAATATGAACTGCAAATTCATAATCCCTCTCTTTACTCATTTTAGACTGGGATAACACACTTAAAGGTCATGGCTTTTTACTGTTGTTCCAGACTGAATTTGTGACTCAAAATCAACCTCTCAGAATGACAGGTGGCTGCCTTTATAGAGTTTCCCGTATTTCAGATTTTTCATGGTCAATTATTTACGGGGTTGTCGGAGTCACAAAAATCTGGATCTTGGTGCCAACTTCTCATCTGGAAGAGTGGTTACACCCCCTTATGAGAAACATCTGGATAAGCAGAGAGAAATGTACCTCCCCTCCTCTCCTCTCCCCTTTCCTCCCTTCCTTCTTTCCTTCCCCTCTCTCTTTTCCTTCCTTTCTTCTTTTTCTCCTTTCTCAGGCTTGGGCAGCCGGTGCTCTATGCTGGACAGCTGTCTCCCCAGTGTGAGTTTTCCCGCTGAACAAAATACTCTCATCTAAATCTAGGACAACTTTGGGGATCCTAGCCCAAGTCTCTGCTCTGTCAAAGGTGTTTCATGGATGGAATCAAGGACTGAAGTCTGCAAAGCTCTTACTTCTTGGAATGTTTTCCATAACATATGTGTTGCTCAGTCAGGTTTCTCTGCCCAGAGAAGCCCCAGGAGGAGACACATGCTCGAGCCAGCACTCCCCATGGAGATGAGCTCTTAGGCCAATTTAGTTGCAATTATGAACACAAATAAATTCAAATGGCTCCTCTTGTTGAGTTGGGGGTCCCCATCAGTCACTTCTAAGTGCCAAACAAATGCTTTGACATTTGATTTGAAAACCGATTCTCTGCTGAACTGAGAAAAAAACAACAACAATTGCTTTTGATCCAGAAAGAATCTCTGCTAGAATCTTTCAGGACAATACAAATCCATTCCCAGGGGTATTCTCCAGACTGCTGTTTGAATGTGTTACAAAACTCATGAAGTTCTCTAGGAGTATAGCAAACCTCCTCAACCAAAGGGTTAGTTTCCTCAGGCAAAGCTGAGACTGACTGCTGTGGGAGGTGGGGGCGGGGATTCATTCTCTACCAAGAGTGGTAAGACCACTTCACCAGATGAAAGAGGCCCATCAGAATTTGAGGCCTCACTGGCCTGAGCCTCCTCTGAGTCTTCCCACACAATCAACATCCCAGTTTTCAGGATCCCAGTCCTTTCCAATCAGTGCTCTGACTTTAACTGCAGACACCTTCTGAGGCTGGGACTTTAATTTGCATTGCAACTCAGCCAATCTAATAATTAAAGCTTGAGTTTGATTTTCAGCAATTCGAGCCCTATTACTACTGGAGAGAAGATTCTCTTCCAGAGCATACTTAGAAACTTCCAAGTTGGGCTGGAGAGGTGGCTCAGGGGTTAAGCCTCCGCCTTGCAGGCAGAAGGTCCTGAGTTCGGATCCCGGATCCCACGTATAGACGCCAGGCAGAAGCGGGGGCGGCCTGCGCTTCTGGTCCTGGTAGGGCGGAGCCTGTGAATCCCGGGGCAGAAGGAGGTGGAGGCGTCCATGGTGGTTCGCGAATTCGTCCGTGGTTCTACCCATACACAGACATACACACACACACACACAGACACACACACGCGCGCACATACACACGCACATGCGCACAGTTGAATAAATAATAATAATAATAATAAAAAAGAAACTTCCAAGTTGTTTACATGCATCTGAAGCTGATTATTTTCAACTCTGAGGTCTTTCTTTTCCTTCTCTGTTTTATCCAGAGATGCTTCCAAAGCACACTTAGAAGCCTTTAGATTTTCTATGCTCATCTTGAGCTTGGTAATTTCATCTCTGAGACTTTCCTTCTCATTTTGTACTTTATCCAGAGATGATAAAAACAACCAACCAGCCTTATTATTTTTCTTATTTTTCCTTAGATTATCAAAAGTATTACATACAGAATCACTAAACACCGAGCTTCTCACAATAGGTGAATCAGGACTATCCAACATCCCACTTCTGGTACCAAGATCTGTATTAGTCAGGGTTCTCTGAAGAAACAGAATCTATAGAATGTAATATATACATATTACATTATATAATATATACTTACATAATATAATATAATATATATAAACAAATTTATTAAGAAATAACTCACAATAAAAAGAGTGTCCTTCAAGGTAGCCAGCCGCAGCAGCCTCTTTCCTGGCTGGAATGTTCCACAAAGCCTAAAGATCCCGAGAGGGTCTCAAGCCTTTGCTCCTCCGGAGGGTCGAAGACGCTGGGTTCCAATGTCGGTGAAGAACAGCTGGGCTCCGACGTCGGCGATGAACAGCGAACAGCAGCGAGGCCCAGAGACCAGGCTCCAAAGGCAGCGGGAACAGCAACAACGTGATGGAAAAGGTGAAGCTCCGAGTCAGTCAAGGACGGAGGCAGCAGCAGCAGCAACAAAGACCAGACGCTCTAAAGGTGAACAACGAGCTCGCAGAGTGGACTGCACAGCAAGTCAACCCCCGATAAGGAAGAGCAAGTCCCTCCTCCTTGCACCTCCTATTATCTGGTCCACCACTGGAAAGTACCGCCCACTATGGGCTGGGTTCTCCACAGCAATCAGTCAAGTACCTGCAGGCTTGTTCAGGGGCCATTCCAACCATCAACCTCCCACAGCTGCCCCCAAACAGTCTGCAGCTGTCAAGTCGACATCGAAATGCAACCATAACAAATACCATCAGAAATCAACTTTAAAGCAACTTTAAACTTGCTAACCTATTTGTAAAATTTTAGTACTGTGAATTCTTATAAATTTGTTATTGATAGGCGATAATTTCATATAGCCTTGTTTACTTATGAAAATAACTTCATTTGTGATGTGTTTTTGAGCATGTGCACGTGTGTGTGTGTGGGGGGGAGAAGATCAGAGGTTGAGGTCGGTTGTCTTCCCTCAATTGCTGTTTATCTTATTCATTTATTTCTGAGACAGTATCTCTTACTAAACCTGAACTCACTGATTAGCTAGAATGACAGCCCAGCAGGTACCAGGGATCCCTCTATCTCTGCCTACTTAGTACCGGGATTACAGGTGCATGCCTTTGCACCTGACTTTTTACACGGGTGCAGGGGGATGTAAACTCAGGTCCTCACACTTACCCGGCAAGCACTTCACCCACTAAGCCCTCTCTCCAGCCCTGTCCATCACATTTTTAAAGCACTCATCAACATTCACACTTACGTTGTTTCTTTCCTCTCCCACCCCAAAACAATGATGCTTGAGAACTATGCAGAGCCCTCAGGACATCTTCTTAAGCAAGATAGACCAGCTCACACATTCCGTTGGTAACTCAGAAGACCAGCAGGTGCAGCTCCTTTCTCACTGAGATGACCTTAGGCAACAGTGCTGACAGCGGTTGTGAGACGCACGCTGGCACTCATTCTAGTGACACTGGTCACTGCCTGTTGACTGCTGTCTGTGACTCTTTCAGCGTTTCTGAAGAGCCCATGAAATGGAAGGAACGAGCCATCCCTGTGACTGAGCAGTCCATCGCCGCTGCCATCAGCTGGGTCGAGATGCTGATTTTCAAGTCAGAGGCCGTGGCAGAGGGTCAACAACTGGATGCCCTGCTGGAGGCCGGGAGAGACAAAACTGTAAGTGTGTATCCGTGGCTGGCCCAGGCCGCCAAGGCAGCTTCCAGCTGAACTTTGCACAATGTGTCTTTATACTGCCTTTCAACCGACCTGAGACTTCTTCCAGTAGCATCGCACAGAGACCCTATCGCTGATATTGAAGATCCCCCATAGGCCATGGTACCCTTCACCCCTGAACTTGCCAAAAGGTTCCAGGTACTAGACAGGGATCAAAGCCAGAGCTCTAGTGAGGGTGGGATTGGAAAACCAAAGGAAAGCCCCTAACTTGTCCACTGAGCCAAACTAGCCTTCTTCCAGGGTAACTGTGTCCTTGTAGAGCCAGTGTGAGGAGACCCCAGTGCTGGTTGTAGAAGTTCACCATGCAGCTCCAATACATGACCTCTGTTCCTGCTCACCTGTCAGTGAGGAAGATGAGGCCATACCTTACGGGAAGAGAGAGAGGTAGGAAGACTGCTCAGAGAATCCTGAGCGTGACAAATAAGGCATCCCCAACACCCGCGTTCCCAACTTTTCTCAGGTCTTCTTTGTCATAGATGGATCTGTCATATGCTTCCCAAGGTGAATTGTGCTCAAGCAGATGGCTTTCCCAGCATGCAATGCTGATGTGCCGACACGTGTATTTTCACAGGAACCTTTGGAGAATAAAGCTTTACCTGAGAGGAGTGATTAAGTGGTGATATTTTACGTTTCTCTCAGCCAGGGGCTGCTCAGGGCAGTGGTAGTGGCCTGGGGATTGCTGAGAGCAGGAGGGATGACTTGGCCAGCCCCAGCGCCCCCTGGGGAGATGCAGTTCTACTTGCTTTGGGATAGATTCTAAATGCGCGCTTCCTCTGTTCTGGAAGGCCAAGGCTTCTGTAGATTTCAGTGTTACCTGGCTGCATTCAGAGGTCCTTTCTAAAACTGCGGCAGCAACAACAAAAATCCTGGCCCCTATGAAGGTGGCCCTCAATAGTCATCAGCCCGTGTTTATCAATACTGTGGGTGATGATTTGAAACTGGGATGATGTTGGGTTTTTTCCTCCCTCTCAAAGCCAAATGAACACATCTTTCATTAAGGAAGAAACAAATACAGCTTGCGTTGGTGTTTGGCTCTTAGGATTTTGTTAGGCTCACAGCACACCCATTTCTTGGCACCAATGTCTGTGTCAGTTACTTTTCTTTCGCTGTGGAGGAAAACACTCTGAATCATGCACCTTACAGAAGAAAGGGTTATTATTTGCCTTGTGATTCCAAGAGCGATACAGTACATTTATAATAGAAAACACATGATGGATGGCTTATAGCTATCAAGGGGAAGAGAAAGAGAGAGAAGAGAGAGAAGAAAGAAGAAACTGGGCTATCGAAAACTCAAGGACCACCACTAGTAATGTGCTTCCTCCAGCAAGCCTCTACCTTTTAAGGTCCCCCTGTCACAACTCAAGACCAAGTATTAAAATACATGAGTCTGTGGGGGACAATTTACATTCAAACCAAGGCAAATATCTTATAAAACTCCAAGTGTCTAGACATCTTAATAGACATTCAAGAAATGGAACATCTCTCAGGCTTTGGAAATGTGTGTGTGTGTGTGTGTGTGTGTGTGTATGTGTGTGTGTGTACACACGAGCATGCCCTTTCTTTGTGTACTGGCTAGTGTTTGCCACCGCTGACTCTGGCCACCTGTTCTGACTGCAAATCCACCAGCAACTTTGTTTTTCTCCTCTTTCTCCTCTAGTCAGTGACTCCTCAGTCTGATTCATCCTTACCTTAGAGAGCATGGAACAATTCAGTGAGTTCCAGGAAGAACCGTGAAAGAATTCCACAGGCACTAGCCTTCAGACTCAACCTGAATGTTTCTGAGAAGAGATTATGGTGGAGAACACGTCCAAAGCATATGCAGACCATAGTGCTCCTCTGCCTACAGCCTCTAACTGTGGATAGGCCTGAGGAAAATCCTAATAAATGTAATTGCTTTGTGCATTTACAAAAAATGCCACTGTCTGTTTTAAGAGCACAAAGCAGTCAGCAGGTCCGTGTGAAGGGGAGGATACTCTGAGGCCCTTTTCTTTCTGTTTCATGCCTTCTCCTCCACCCAATGAGTTTCTAATTCATTCATGTAGTCTGTCGGGTATAGAAAAGACCTGAAGGATAAGAAACTTTTGGTGCAGTAAATATAGCCACGTAGACTTTTCCTGTTGTCAGCAGAAATGCTTTGGGTTAGCGTCTCCTTCCACAGGTGGGCCTTGAGAAGGACCAGGAAGCAGGCCTTATCTTGTGTCCAAATATTAATACAGAAGTCTGACTTTGGTGTCATGAGGAGAAGACCACTGGCCTCATCCAGGACTGGATTTTATAATTGGAAGACTGAATTATAAGACTAAAAATGATGGGCCTAGCGCTCTTGATGCATGAGCTGTCACTGTAGCCTGTGGAAAGGTCAGCCTGAGAAGCAACCGAAGGATACCAACAGGTGAGGCCAGGTGTCCTCAGAGCCCAGCCGTACCAGCCAGCATGGGGCTGCCATCTCTGGTTGCAGAACATTCACGGTTTACAAGTTAGTGCCTTCCCTGAACTTTACAGGGAAAAAAACAGAGTCAAGAGGCCCTCAGAAGGGCTGCTGACACAGGGTGCGAGGGGTCTTTGGGAAAGACAGGGCTGTCTACTGGAGTCTGGCTCCTGGCTGTCTGTGAAAGCCATCTGTGGAGCTTTATTTTGCTGTCAGAAGGCCATCTGTCACAAGGCACCTGGATTTCTGATTTTGTCCTTAGCCTTTGTTCCATCTACCTGATAGGCACATGTCCTTTTAGATTTTGGGACTAATTAATTCATTAATTTAGTGTGCGTGAGAGAGAGAAAGAGAGAGAGAGAGAGAGAGAGAGAGAGAGAGCACGAGAGAGCGAGAGAGCACTGTGTGACCCAGTGGAGGACAAAGGATGGCTCCAGGAATCGTCCTGCATTGCTTCTACTGCCTTCTTGCTTTGCTCTGGGATTTCCCAGGCTCCGCCCACCAGGGCCGGAAGTACAGGCCGCTGCCATTTCTGCCTGGCCGGAAGTACAGGCCGCTGCCATTTCTGCCTGGCCGGAAGTCCAGGCCGCTGCCATTTCTGCCTGGCGTTTTTCCGTGGGACCTGCGTTCTGAACTCTGGACCTTCTTCTACTTGTGAGACAGAGGCTTCACCCCTGCGCCATCTCTCCAGCCTTGGATTTTGGGTTTTCAGTTTAAATTGGATTTACAGGGAGAATAGGACAGAATCCCAGGTCCCATGAGGCACGGGCTCGATTGGGCCGGAAGCTGAAGGTCTGGCCCCATCGGTCTGGGAAACTGACATCTCACGTGTTTTCTTGCAGTAGTCTGAACACGCCTCAGCAATTTCCACTGTTAAAGGACATTTCATTGTGTCCCTGAAACTTGCCAAGGGTTCTATAAATGTTGGTTAGGCATTTGGAGAGATGAAAAAGAAGTAATGTTAAGCTTGAATTTGCAGACTAGAGATAGACCTGAGGAATTTCTGTCCCCAAGGTATAACAGACAATCAAGTTAACTAAAGGGGAGTGGATGGTACTGGTCAGGCAGGTGACTTTGGCGAGCCATGTAGGATTCTGATGGATGGGAACAAGGTCGTAAATAAAGCCTAGCAAACCAGAATGCCGGTGATGGTCAAGGACGCTAGGCGGGAATCTGAGAAGCCAGCTGGGATTGATTTGGTATTGATTATGAACATGCTCACCAACCAAGGAGGGAGTCAGACATTCAAAATTAGTCAGAGCTGGAAAAGGCTGTCACAGAGGTGGGGGAACCTGCAGGTTAGATCCCAAGGGACGGAGGTAGCTCAAAACCGATTGTGGTGTCAAACTGTATGAAGTAAAAGACAGATTCTGTCGTGTTGTTAGTGCCGCTTTGGTTGCTGATCATTTTTGTTCCTTAAAGTGTGGAGATTTCACAGCGGGAGGCTTTGGGGGGGGGATACAGAACTGCAGGCTGGTGCGTAGAGCAGTGAGAGTTGAAGAAGCTACTCCCTGCCTGTTTCTTTTTGTTCCTTCCAAAGTTGCAGTCACTGCACATGATTGCCGCATGAGATGTGAGTGTAAATTCCAGGACAGAAGCTGCCCCTGCAAGGTTGACTGGCTGGTAGACTCTCAATAATGTAGAGTGGTTGGAATGGTGCAAGCCCAGAGCCAGATTATCTTGACCATCTTTAGCCCCCTTAATATCTATCTATCTATCTATCTATCTATCTATCTATCTATCTATCTATCTGTCTATCTATCTATCTCTATCGCTGTCTATCTATCTATCTATCTATCTATCTATCTATCTATCTCTATCTCTATCTATCTAGCTCTGTCTGTCTGTCTATCTATCTATCTATCTATCTATCTATCTATCTATCTATCTATGTTTGTGAGGGGGTGTTTGTCTCTGTGTATCAGAGGGTGCTGTGTGTGCCTGTGAAAACTCAAGGATGACTTTGGAAATCATCCTGGATTACTTCACCTCCTTTTTGCTTTGTTCTGAGGTTTCCTAGACTCCGCCTTCCAAGGCAGGAATTGCAGGTCACCACCATTTCTGCCTGACATTTTTATCTGAGATCTGAACTCAGATCCTTCTCCTTTCAAGGCAGAGGTTTTGACCCCTGAACCCTGTCTCCCGTCCTCTTAGTAGCCATTTATCATCTACCTTTGTATCTGACCTAACATCTTGGTGACTATTAGGTAATTTTTTTGGAATATACAACCAGACCTCTTGTTTACTACTAACTAAAGGACTAACAATATCATCAGCCAGTATCGATAGTCTGTAGAAGATTTCACACCTATCTGATGTTTCCATTATTGTATTTCAAAAGTGCCTTGATTTTATGGTTTTCTTTGTTTTGTGACTGTGTGGGATGTAAAACTTGTCTCAGGAACCTGCCCAGGATGGATAACTGAGCATTGATTAAAAGCAATGCGATTAAGAAACTTGAAGTGAATGAGTAGCAGACACCGCCTTAGTTAACAAAGAAGGAAACTCTGACTTGTTTCTGGTCACTACAGCATTCAGCTTGATTTCTCTGTTCAAATTCAAGAGTCTTGGGTCACTGCCAAAGCAAAGAAGCAAAATGCTGGGGTGTCTAAAGCCACTGACAGCCCCTAAATCTGCAGGTCCTCACCTCAGCGTAGCTCTGTGTCCTGAGCCATTTGTCATGGTAAATATTTACGCCAGGATGCATCTAAATTAGCCCTTGTGCTAAATTCCCAGGTGCAGCTGGAAAAGTTCTGTGAGTTACAGTATAGAACACAGGCGTCTCATGGTGCACCGTGCGCAAGTGAAGGATGAAATAGAAGGCACCTGTCGGAGGGCGGCTCGGCCTCAGAATAATCTAGAACATGTGTTCTTATGTTTGTGTACCTGTTGGCTGGCTGGCTGGGGGAGTTTATAGCTTTTTTCAGTTTTTACATCCTAGTCTGGGAGCTAGTGTTGAAAGGGTGGAGAGAAGACATGGGAGGCCTGGGGCCTCTTCTGCGCATGTCAGAGGAGGGTTGCTGCTAAAGTAGTCTGGTTTTAGCCCCCTGTTTAGCCATCTCCTAACTCCTCTCCCGGGCCCCCCTCGCCCCCCTTCCCATCTGCCCCCTTAAATATCCAATCTGCTCTGTCTGCGGACGGCAGAGCCTCCTAACCATCTGGATGCCCAAGCATGAGTTGGCTGACCAGCTTCAGTGAAGGAGGGGCTGGGCTTAAAGCAGAAGAAGGGGTCGGGAATTCAAAGGGGAAATGGGGAACCTGTCTGTCTCCACACAGCACGGTTGCTGGTACCTTTTCCTGGGTATCTATGGAAACACTCTTGTCATGGTTTGAAATGTGTCCCCCACAGCCTCATGTGTTTGGCAAGCTCATGGCACCGTGAGAGGCGGAGCCTGCTGGAGGAAGGCAGTCACAAGGGGTGGGCCTTGAGGTGGATTAGTCCCACCCTACCTCCAGAAGTCTGCCTTTGCAGCAAGCAGTCTGCAGCTCTCAGCCTCCAAGATGTCTGCAGTGACTTAGCCTCCTTCAGCTTTGGGCAGCCAGCCATGCCGCCTCTGCTTTGAGAGACTGTCCCTTCCCTCTGGAACCGTAAGCTGAATAAATCTCCCTTTCTCCCTAAGTCGCTTGACTTTGGATGCTCTCTCACAGCAATAGTTAAGAGTAACTGATACAACTCTCCTGGATGTGTTTTCAGGGAGAGGTTGAAATGGTGTCTTCTTGGCTTGTGGGGTTGTACTTTCAGATATTCATGTCGATATTCATATACATATACATGATCGTCACCATGACAGTCATCAAGAACAAGCTGCGCTGCTCCCTTTTCTCCAGTGAAGAAACTGAGAAAAGGTCCCTTGTCCGAGGCCTCAGCATTAAGTGGCAGGGGAAGCAAAATCTTGGGAAGGTGCTGTTGAGCATGAGGGAGGATGCGCTTGTCTCCTGAGTCCCCTGTGGGAAACTTTACACACTGCCGAAATAAGCAAGGGTACCTTTTCAGAGGACTGTTTCCTACCCAGAATCCCTGGTTTACGATAAGTGTACCATTGCGCCAAGTAAAATAAGCCAGTCTCCCCCAAAGCCAACTATGACGTGTGTTCTCATCTATGGAATTTTGGGAGGAGGGAGACAAGAACAAGAAAGTAAACAGAGTGTATGAATTACTTGTCTAGTTTGTTGTGTGATGCTTTCTGTAGTAGAGAAGAAGGCTATAATGAGAAGAGGAGAAATAGGATTGGGAAAAGTGTCACTGTATTTATATATGAAATGCTAAAAGAATAATTAAAAGTTTTAGATCTAAAAAAGCACTTTCTCTCTCTCGCTCTCTCTCTCTGTCGGTATTTACAGGTGTGTGTGGGGAGGTTGTAACTAATGCACACTAACATAACAGGTGACTGTGTGTATGTGTGTGTGTGTGTATGTGTGTATGTATGTGTGTATGTGTATGTATGTGTGTATGTGTGTGTATATGTGCATGTGTGTGTGCATGTGTGCGTGTATGTGTGTATATGTGTATGTGTGTATGTGTGTGTTGCATGTATGTGTGCGTGTATGTGTGTGTGTATGTGTGTACGTGTATGTGTATGCGTGTGTATGTGTGCGTGTATGTGTGTATGTGTGTGTGGATGTATGTGTGTATGTGTATCTGTGTGTGTGTATGTGTGTATGTGTGTGTATGTATGTGTGTGTGTCTGTGTGTGTATGTGTGTGTATATGTGTCTATGTATGTGTGTGTATGTGTGTGTATGTGTGTGTGTTATGTGTCTGTGTGTATGTGTGTGTGTATGTGTGTGTATGTGTGTGTATCTGTGTGTATGTATGTGTGTGTATGTGTGTGTTATGTGTCTGTGTGTCTGTGTGTATGTGTGTGTGTATGTGTGTGTATGTGTGTGTATCTGTGTGTATGTATGTGTGTGTATGTGTGTGTATCTGTGTGTATGTGTGTGTGTATCTGTGTGTATGTGTGTGTGTATCTGTGTGTATGTGTGTGTGTATATGTGTGTATGTGTGGTGTGTCTGTGTGTATGTGTGTGTGTATCTGTGTGTATGTGTGTGTGTGTATGTGTGCGTGTGTATGTGTGTGTCTGTGTGTCTCTGTGTGTCTGTGTGTATGTATGTGTGTGTGTGTGTGTCTGTGTGTGTATGTGTGTCTGTGTGTGTCTGTGTGTATGTGTGTGTGTGTGTGTGTGTGTGTGCGCGCGCGCACTCTTGACATGGGCTGCTCACTCCCCCGTTCTGTTCAGCGTTGGGCAGGGGCCCGGTGGACCTGCCTGGCCCTTCGCTAGCTTCATGGATTCAGAACAGCCTCGCCCTCCCTGGGCCTGTGTTTCCCTGACACGATGAGAGCAGGTTATTCTCTTCCTCTCCAGGGCCTGTCTCACACTGACGATGGATGAGTTAGCCCTGTAGAATTCTGGCAGCGCAGTCCCTGGGAAGTGGGTAATAAGCTTCCTGCCCGCAGCGGCTGTGCCCACACTGGCTTTGCTTCCTGACTCGCACAGAGCTGCTCCTAACTTGCCTGTGCGTTTGCGGGTGGGGGCAGCCAGCCCCTGTGTGCATCTCGCTGGCAGAGCCTCCTAATGTCCTGGCGGATGCGGCAGAGCAGCTGTTCTTCCATTGTGTTTTTAAAGCGCAGGGCCAGGGTGTGGCGGCGGGTGACCCCTTGGTGCCTCTGTCTTGCAGATTGAAGCCATTTACTACTTTGTGGTGGGAGATATCCCCAAGGAATCCAAGAAGCTGCTACTCGAGAGGGTTGCGGAGATCCCACATCCAGTGTGTGCAGTGTCCTTCAATGCCCGGGGCGAAGATACCATAGCTTTCCTGAAAGATCTGAGTGCCAAGACCCGCAGCAGGTAGGCAGACGATTTGCTGGGGGGGTCTGCTCACATGACAACAGGGCAGTAGACTCACCACTTTCCCAGCGGGACGTTGTATCCCCTCCCCCCTGCACAGAGTAGGCTTCGTTCTGTAGGCATCTTGTTTTCTTGCACGCGTTCATTGTGTCTGGTTGCACAATAATTCTTCTGCCTTGGCATCTCGGAGCCTGGCCAACGCTGAGGAGATCGCCATGTTCCCATCAGCTAGCGTTATCTAGATGGTCAAAGCCCGATCTGCAGGTGGCCTTTCGTGTGCGGTCCAGGTGATCGGCAGCTCACATTCCCAGCCCAGCGGCTTCATCTCAGCACCATCAGCACACAGGGAAAGGCGCCGGAAGACAGCTGCAGATGGCCGCACACCCCAAAGCCACTAGTTAAATTAGACCTTCCTTCCTTCCTTCCTTCCTTCCTTCCTTTCCTTCACGTTCTACTTCCGTTAATTCCTTCTTTCATTTCTTTTTTCTCTCATCTCTTTCTTTCCTTCCCTTTCCTTCCTGTCCTTCCTTATTACTTCCTTGTCATTCTCTTCCTATTCCTTCCTTTTTCTTTCTTTCTTTCTTATTTCTTTCTTTCTTTCTTTCTTGCTTTCGTTCTTTTCTCTTCTTTTCCTTCTTCCTTTTTTTCTCTCTTTTCTTTCTTTCTTCCTTCATTCCTTCCTCCTTTCTTTTCTCTTTCTTTCTTTTTCTTCTTATTTCTTCCTTCCTTTCCTCCTTTTCTTTCTTTTCTCTCTTTTATCATTCTTCTCCTTTTCCCTTCCCTCCTCCTTCTTTCTTTCTTTCTTTCTTTCTCTCTCTCTTTCCTTCCTTCCTTCCTTCTTTCCTTCCTTCCTTTCTTTTTTCTCTCTCTCTTTCTTTCTTTTTTCTCTCTCTTTCTCTCTCTCTCTTTCCTTTCTCTCTCTTTTATCTTTTCCTTAGTTTATTGAGATAAGGTTATTATATTAGTTACCTTTCTTACTGCTGTGATGAAGTATCTTAACAAAAGCAATTTAAGGAAGGAAAGATTCTGGTTCACAGTCTTAAGGGTTTGGGGGGCTCTTGGGTTTCAAGAAGCAGGGCGTGAACAGGAAGTGGGATGCAGGCTATACAGCCTCAAGACTGGCCCTAATGACCCATCTTTTCCAGCAAGGCTCCACCTCTTCAAGGTTCCACAGTCTTCCCAAACCACACCATCAAGGCGGGTCCAAGGTTCAAATGCATGAGCCTGCAGGGGGCCTTTCACATCAAACCCACAGCTGTTGTGACTGTCTGGGGAATTGGTGATGAAGAAGCCAGGGCCTGGCCTTTGCTGACACCGTGGAAAAGAAAGGACCTGGGACTATGCATTTCACATGCCCTTTGCTCAATAGGGATTTGGTGGAAATGTGGTCTCCACACCCACTGCCGCAGACCAGAGTCGCGGCCTCGAGACCAGGGCTCCCCAGGACCAGGTGGAGAACAGAACACATGCGGCTCCCTCTCGTCCGAGTGTATCCTGAACCCGTTTATTGAAACTTTCCTGACAACTTTTATACAGAAAATTTTGGGGTAAAGAATGTTGCATACACAATAGATAATCAGCAAAGTCACCTTCAGGGTGGACCCTTTTCTCAAGAACCTAACCCATTGCTTCAGGGCAAAGGCACTTAACCGAAACATTCTCTCAGTATTTCCAAACTTATCTATCTATAATGCTTCACCGGATAGCTATGGGGCTGAGCCCACATTTTAACAGAGACTGCTTTCTTTTAAAATACAGAGGCAGAATGTTCTCCTATTGATTTTAGCAAGGAACATATTTTACAATTAACTATAGGAATCCTCAACACCCCATAAGTCCCAGCATGAGCTTTGGCTGTTGTCCTCTCCAGGTTGATACTTTTAGTCAGGCAGGTCGACATAGGCACCAGGCATGGCAGCAGGTTATAACTTGGGAAGATGTATGCAGCTCATGTAGTCTCTACTATCCAAGCTTAAACCACATCTCAAAGGGGGCCTTGACTTGAATACTCAAGGCCCATAAGCTATAGCTGGTTCTGTCGATGGAACACTGAGGTATGCACTGAAGAAAACACTTAAGCAATATAATTATTAAAAGAATAACTTCTATAATAGCATCCTTCTATTCCTTTAATAATAAGGTTGCTTATGTCTTCCTTTGAGGAATTCCAGAAGTGTATTGCCATCAGTTAGATGACCCATCTGTGAACCATGCATACTCCAAACCTGGGGTCCAATCAGGCCCCCTATGCCGAGGGTGCCTCTTTCGGGGAAGAGGCGATCATTGGTGGGAGTGCACTCAGATGGTCCATCTCTGTGATTTCTCATAAGAGTGCTGTTTGGGGTAGGAAAGACACGGCCCCCTTTGCTTCTGACATGGATTCTCCCAGTTTGGATTGCAAATACCATCTCCAGGGGCAGTCTTGGCATCTAGACTTTCTGGCATGATGGTCTCTTCCTTGGCCTTCAGCCAGGTAAGAGGGTATCATAGTTTCTTTTAAGGTTTTGGTGGACTGATAGCATAGTCTTGTACTTCTGGAATTTCTAAGTAAGGTGGAACCACATAGGTGGGAATCTTACCCAACCTATGTTTTAAGATTCTAGAAGTTATTCTCTAATTTCCTTAAAATCAGTGCACACATTCTAGCTAACAAGTCTACTTATTGTAAATGACTAGACATGAAATTTCTATTTAGTATTTGACTGAAACTTAAAAAGCAGGCTTCCTCTCTAGAACAGAGAGCAGGTAAAGGGCACTCCCAATTCCCAGAATTCTTCCTGCCTGAGGCAAAACTTGAATTGTCTAGGAGAGAGTGTCCAGCCCCTGTCCTTGGGCGTTACTGTGACCTTCCTCAGGGGACAGGCTTTAGGCCTGTGCTGGGAAGAAACACCAAGGCCTGACAATTCCCATATTTTTCCTTATTTCTCTAAAATAAAGCCATGTCCTTATCCCAAAACATGTTACTTTGAATCCACCTTTTCCAAACTGAGATATATTCTACCAGATTAGTTGGATAGGGACACGGCAACCCACAGCACCGGAGATTATGATTTACTGGGTCTAGGAGAACTAGGAGTTTTCATTAGTGTCAAGATCTGTGGAGATTCTGAGCTTGCCACTCTGAATGCTCTTTAAGTGCATTGAAATCATTTAACATCATGCACTTGACTTCGCGTCTGGGATCCCAAAGGCCCAGTATAGAAGGGAACTCACACCCATCTCTAGGGTAGAGATAAGTCAGAGAAAGACGTCCAACAAACTCACCTCAAGTCAGAGAAAGACGTCCAAGAAACTCACCTCAAGTCAGAGAAAGACGTCCAAGAAACTCACCTCTCTTGCTTGTGCTCAGTTCTGGTCCTCCGTGCGCGCTTCCTCTGGACGGACAGAGCCCAGGAGTCATTTACCGTAGAAGCAGCTCAGGTTCAGCTAGTGGTTTGTACGTTGTCCATCATAAGGTGGTAGGCTTCGCAGAAAAGGACCGATGGAAGGCAGACCTTCTTCCATGTGCCCTGCGCCCTCACAAGCAAGTCTGATAGACCACGTTGGTGCTGCTGGCTCCTGGTTGTTCTTTCTGTCTGCCTTGGGCTCTTAGGCCCCAGCTAGAGAGCAGTAAGCATTCAGCTGGAAACAGCATGTACTTTGGCATCTTTGCTTGCAGGAGGCCACCTCGACCACGTGGCTTCTAATTGGACTCCCACCCTAGTATCCAAGGCTGTACTTGGTAGAACCACCTGTGCAGGCTGTGTGCTTTATTGTAAAGACTCTTTTGAGAGCTTGCAAGGTGCCCAAGTGAAATCCTATCAGCCAGAGAAATGCCTATCCTGTTCTCTTTTCTAACCTAGAGGCGAGATCAGAGAGTGGGAATTCTAGGCGCCAAAGGCGTTGGCGCTCAGGGTACCAGGCCTCCTGCATGGACCTCACCTGTCTCCTCTCCTTGCTCTGCCAGAAGGTCACTGAAAGAAGGACGCCACTACTTCTGCATGAGGCAGGCAGAGCCGGCCGAGTCCCTGGTCTCGAGGGCCGGGGTGGGGGTGATGGTAGAAGGCTGCTCCTGGAACCAGGCTGGCTTGGTAACTACCATCAAGCCACCATGCCAGTGAAACCCTTTTGGAAAGTGACCAAGGCTTTTCCTTAGACCATTCCCACTTTTCGTTTACCCATCCATTTACCCCAAGTGATGCCAGAGGATCTTTGAGTTGACTTGTGGTGACATGTAGATGTCCTTTGCCAATGAGAAGAAAATGTCCTATTATTGACTTTTTGAATCACAGTTAAAGGAATTTAGGGGATGCAACGTAGCGGCTCAGGATTTAGCTCAGTGGTAGAATGCCTGATTGGCATGCATTCCATTTTCAGCATACACAGGGAATAAAAAAAGAAAGAAAGAGAAAGGAAAGAGTGCAGCTTAACCCATCACCATGCACCACGACAAGCTTTAACGTGCACACAGAACCCCTGGGGAGCTTGTTAAAGTGCAGCTTCTAACTCAGCAGGTCCAGGCAGGGGCCTGGAAACACACCGGGAACCAGCTTCCAGGCGCTGCCGCCGCCACGTGGACCAGACTTTGAGCTGGCCGGCCCTAAAAACCTGCCCACACAGGAATTCTTTTTATTAGCACTTAAGCTGAAATCCTGGGGAAGTGATGTGTGTGCGGAGTTACAGTTGAGGAGGCCACTCGGCAGTAATCACCTGAGTTAAAGCCGCCCTGCCCCAGCGGCATTCAGTGCCGAGCCACCCATGCAGACAGCGGCCAGCGAGGTCCTTCACTAGCTGCTTGGATCATCCGAACCGCACTGACATGACGGAGCCTGGGGACAAAAGAATAAATACACTATCTTTTTCCCAGGGTCAAGAATTCCATGTGGTGGAGCTGATTACTGTAAGGAAAAGCTACATCATCACTTCAAATCCCAAACTCTGTGTGTGTGTGTGTGTGTGTGTGTGTGTGTGTGCGCGCATGTGTGTGTATTCATGTTTCATGTGTGTGTGCACAGGTGGGTGCTTATGCATGTGTTTTTATATGTGTGTGTGCATGTTTTATGTGTGTGTGCACTAGCAAGTAGGCACATATGTCCATGTCAACAGCCAAGGTTGATATCAGGAATCATCCTAATCACTCTTCCACCTTATTCTTTTGAGGCTAGGTCTCTAAACCTAGAGCTAGCCCATAGGGCCAGGTGGCCAGCCAGCTTACTCTAAGAATTCCCGGGCTCTGCCTTAACTGGATGGAATTACAGATAGGTGTCACACCTGCGCATTACATTGTCTGGAAATCAGAACTCAGATTCTTTTGCTCAAGTGCGAAGCACTTCAAATATTGAGCAGTCTCCTCATCCTTCCACCTGATTTTCAGAGACAGGGGTCTCTCAATGAATCCAAAGCTTATTGATTTGGATAGGCTTAGGGTTGGGGTTGGGTATTAGGGTTAGAGTGGTCAATGAGTGCTCAATGAGCTGGAGGGATCCACCAGTCTCTGCCTTCCCAGCACAGGGATTAAAGATGTGATGTGTTGTCTGTCTTTTTACTTGGGTATGAAGACTTGAACTTAAGTCCATGCTTTGCCAACAGACCCAGTTCTGTAGCCACAAGCCAACCCTAATTTTGCTCTTCTGCTTCTGTCTTCTGTTTGTGTGAACTGACAAGGTCTAGGAAAGTAGTGGAAGTAGATGAGGTTAAGAGACCTGGGTTGGTCCTGATGCTGTGTTTCTGGAATCCTTGATACTTGGGAAATGGAAGCAGGAGGGTTGCTCGAGTCTATGATTTCAGGGCTGCAGGGCCACATAGAGACCACCATCTTGAGAGAACAAAACAATACAGAACAAGAATCAAGATCCCAAGCACCAACAGCAGCAGCTTCACAATCCTGAGAGTCATGGGCAGGTACCTAACGTCGAACATCTGCCTGTTTCAGGTTCCACGCCTTTGCTGAGAGGACGGAGTGTCTAGAGTTCCCAGTGGTCTCTGAAGAGGGCGGCGACAGGGCAGTTACTTGGAACTCAAGGAAACTGAAGGGGAGACTCCCTCCAGGTACTTAAAACCCAAAAGAAGCAGTGTGGCTTATATCCCCAGTGTCCTGAGGTAATCAGAAATACAGCTTGAAGTGAAGCACAGGGCAGGGATTACCTGTATCTTCTGCATTACTTAATGCAATGCAAGGGTGGATCGAGTGGGTGTTAACGGTGAATTTGTCTGTCTAGCAGCTCATATCGTATAAATTTATCATTCAGGGGAGGCAGTCTAAGTGATATGTGTTTGCTAACTCGAGGACCTTCTGAAGATATGGCTCCATTTGGGTTGATACGAGTTAAGTCTAGGTCAGACAGAGCCACTGTGCAGCCCGGATCAAGTGGGGGGCTGGAGTAGGGGTGTCTATAGGTGTTGGGAGAGTCCTTGCTGTCACGCCCTCCTGAATGGAAGCAGCACTGAGGGATGGGGCTGCCCCTTGTGATGGCCAAGGTTGCACTGGACAAACCCCATTTTTTAATTCAAGGAATGCGGTTCAGAGAAAGAGATCTCAAGATCAAGGAGAAATGGAGCCATGATTCAGCAAGGGACCAATGGAAGGTTACGCAGAAAGCCAAGAGATGAGACTGACTTTTGGGCTGATGGAACCGATGGAGGGCTAAAGACAAGAGCTATTGCTGGGAAGGGCAGGGGTGGAGGCTTCTGTGTCTGCTCAAGAGATGACGAAACCCAGCGACTAGTTAGAAGTCTAAGCCTAGCCTCACCATTGCCCTTCTCTTTGGCTTCGGTTATCGAATAGGCTTCCAGCTTCAATATAAGGCAAGTTACTATGCTTTGAGCTTATGGGAGGAGCTGCAGCATTCGGCTAATTGAAAGATTACTGTTAGCCTAAATGCCGAGGCATTCCTTGGAGAAGGGCATTGGGGAGCAGTTGCACCCCAAGATAGGTTGGCAGCTAGATGGCAGGTGATCTGGTCAGGAATCTGTTCCTGACACTTCAGATTCTTGGTACCCAGAGAGCACAGACAAGAAAGCACTCCTCTTGGTAACTAACACTTTTGTTCCAATCAGCAAGTGGATGTCTCCAGAGAATTAGAGAACATGCAAACCAATAAGTTAGCTTGCCGCTAATCTAAAAAAAAAAATTAATGCAGAATGCATGTGGCTGAAAGCAACTAGCAAGATTAAGCCTAGTGGACAATGATGTAATCAGGGTAGAATATGCAAGTAATGGTTTTGGAGATGGGTCAGTTAAGACATTTGTCATGCAAGTATGGGACCTGAGGTCGAAGACCCTTGTAAAAACTGTGAATGTGGTGGCCTTCATCTGTAATCCAGGGCTCCTAGGGTGGGTGAAAACTGGACAGGGGAGAATCCTTAGAAGTTTTGGGGCCTAGTGTCTCAGCAGTGAGAGACTTACCAGGTAGCAATCTAGAACCAACTTCCAAGGTGGTCTTGACCTCCGCAGGTGTGCGCTCACACACCAGCTGCTTTCTGAGGCTTGCGATTAGGTTTACGTATTCCTTGGGGTCTCGTCAACTCTCTACTACAACAGACTATTGGCGCTGAGTACTTCATATAAGACACAGGTTTGGCTGGTGGTTCTGGAGGCTTGGAGGTCCTAGGGCGTGGTGCCAGCACCTGGCAAGCCCTTCGTCATATTGCATCTTCTCATGGCAAAAGGTTAAAGGGTAAGAGCTGGGTGGGCTGCATTTTCCAAACCAGAATCATCTGTCAAAGATTTCTGGGTAGTTTGTGCGTGGAAGAGGTAGACTCTGAAATGCTGGTGTTTCAGGGGCGTTGTGACTTGGACAGATAATCACTTGTTCAGGACTTGACACTCTTCCCCAATATTCAGAACACGCAATCCCTGAAATAGATTTAGAAGGTTGAGCTATGCTGAATGTTCCACTCTAAGAAGATCGTTTTGGGCTGGAGAGATGGCTCAGGGGTTAAGACTCTGTCTTGCAAGTAGGGTGGGCTGAACTTGCTTTCACAAGGCATCCATGCTCACAGTAGCTGACCCGCATACAGATGAGTGCTGCTAATCCATTCAGGAGGGCAGGGCCCTCTCCAGCCAATCAACTCTGAGTTCTGTTACATTGGGGATTCAAATTCAAACCACAGGGCCTGGGAATTATGTGATAAAGGAAACTTGGGTCCCATAACTTACATGGCCATTTTCTCAGCCCTGTGAAGCACACACATTAACTGCAGGTAAAACCATCTTTTTATTTATTTATTCACTTACTTATTTATTCATTCATTCATTCATTCATTCATTCATTCATTTATTTATTTAGTGTGTGTTTATCAGAGGGCACTGTGTGTCCCTATGGAGGACCAAGGGTGACTTTGGGAATCATCCTGGCTTGCTTCTACCTCCTTCTTGCTTCACTCTGGGATTTCCCAGGCTCCGCTCACCAGGGCCAGAAGTTGCAGGGCCACCAACATTTCCACGTGACATTTTTTCCATGGGATTTGGGATCTGAACTCAGGACCTTTTGCTTGCAAGACAGAGTCTTAACCCCTGAGCCATCTCTCCAGCCCAAAACTATCTTCTTAGAGTGGAACATTCAGCATAGCTCAACCTTCTAAATCTATTTCAGGGATTGCATGTTCTGAATATTGGGGGAAATTGTCAAGTCCTGAACAAGTGATTATCTGTCCAAGTCACAATGCCCCTGAAACACCAGCATTTCAAGGTCTATCTCTTCCACGCACAAACTACCCAGAAATCTTTGACAGATGATTCTGGTTTGGAAAATGCATGATTTCCAACTTCACCTGGAATTCTATAACTTTTTCCTATTGGTTTCCTCTCCCCATGACCGGTTTCCCAACCCACCTTCTGAGAAGGTAGAGTCTGAGTTCTTAGGAGACAATTTGTCTTCATCGAGGTAGAAAATAGTGGGAGAAGTTCTACCTCGAGACCTTGCTTGGCAACATGAGAAGTCCTTCTTTGGATCCAGATCGACACTTTGGATCCAGAGTCTTATTTGCCCTGGTCCTTGCTGTATGCCAATGTAGAAAAAAAAAAAATAAGATGAAGCAAACAAGATTAAGAATAGCTTTAAATTTTTAATGTATGTATTATATATAATATATATGACATAAAATTGCCAATGCAACCATTTTTAAATGTATAGTTCAATTTTATTGATTATTCATTTGCTGTACAGACACCGCCACCATCACCTACCTCTAGAACTCTTTTAATCTTTTCCAAATAGAAGCTCTGTACCTATTAATAACAATGGCTTCTCGTGACTTATTCTGCCTATGCTACTGTAAGGAAATACTTGAGCCTGGATAATTTATAAAGAGCGGAAATTTGCTTTGATCGTCCTGGAGGCTGGGGAACCTGAGGTCTTGATCTTAGAGCGGATCAGGTTTTTGAAGAACTTCGTTGCTTTCCAGATGGTATCTGCTGTGCATCGGCCAGAGGGATGTGGGTGTTGTGTCCTGACTTGACCCAAGAACTAGAAGGGCGGGAAATAGCTAAGTGAGCTCCCTTCAGACTCTCTTACAAGCATCCTCACGACTTAGTCACCTCCCGCGATCTCTCATCTCTTAGGACTAACACCTTTGTCTAGCACTTGATTTAGGATGAGCATTCAAGCCACAGCCCTCCGTCCCTCCAGCCCCCAGCCCCTGCAGCTGCCGTTCTATTTTTTGTCCACTTGACTGTGACTGTTGTGCAAGCAGCAGTTGTTCTTCTGCGACTGCGTTTTCCCATTATGTCCTCCAAGTCCATCTGCGTCGCGAAACTACCAGTAATCTCCCCTCCCCCCTGTTTAAGGAATATATATATATTTTTTTTTTTGGCATGACTTTAAAACTTTTCTTGGAGGGCCCTGGGGAGATAGCTTACTTGGCAATGTGCTTACCACACAAGCATGAAGACTTGAGCTTGATCTTTAGCACCCATGCTAACACACACACACATATACACACACACACACACACACATACACACACACATACACACTTAGCTTGGAAACTTAGCTTTGGGGAGGTGGAGAGAAGAGGATGGAGATGACTTCAGGGGTTAAAGTTTTTGCCTTGTAAGCCAAAGGATCCGAGTTCAGATCCCCGAATCGCACATAAAAATGCCAGGTGGATACAGCAGCAGCTGCAATTCTGGTCTTGGAAGGCAGAGCCTGGGAACCCCCAGAGCAAAGCCATAAGGAGAAGAGCAATCCAGGACGGTTCCAAGTGTCCCCCTTGGGCCTGCACAGGCACATACACTCAAGGGCCATCTTGTACAGCCCCCCTTCCATGCGAACCTTTGCACACATGTAATACAGACACACACACACATAATTTTTAAATACATATAAAAATAATGGGTTTTACTTCAGCATATATGTATGTTTATTTTTATTCTGTTCTTCCACTTACCTTTCCCAACCCCCTTACTGGTTCCCTTCTCCTCAGTGGCCCCTTCCATTTTCCTGTCACAGGTATAGTCTATTGCCCTCTCCTGTCCTTAAGACCTCTTTTCCCCTTTCATGGTCCCCATATTCACACACACACATTACATACACATGCGTTATGTACATATATGTGCACAATAACTAAAATCTAGGATCTGTATAGAATAGAAAGCCTGAGGCCCTTGTCTTTCTGAGTCTGGGTAACCTCATGTCTTAATCACAGTAGCACCCCATTCTCCTGAAACCAGATTTGCCTTAGTCTCATTCCATTGCTATAATGAACGCATGACCTAAACAATTTAGAGGAACAAGGGGATTTTTGCTCCATCTAAGGATGTCAGATTGCTATCTTGGGAGGAGCACAACCAGCAGGGCCAAGGGGGTTGGTCAGACCACAGCCGCAGGAGCCAGCTTGCCAACTAGTTCTCTCTCTGTCTTATCCACCTGTCCAGGGAGTCCCACCCACGACGGGCTGGGTCTTCCCACATCAGATCATCTCCCACACGCTTGCTTTAAATAACTCCTCACTAGCACGCCTGCAGGCCCATCTCTCGAAGTTACAAGCTGACACACGAAAATAAGTAGCACGCCTTGCATGATGTAATCCTTTCCAGCTCCATTCATCCATTCATTTTCCTGCAGGTGTCATGATTTCGTTTTTCCTCATGGCCAAATCAGATTTCATTGTGCCTGTGCCACATTTTCTTTAATCCACTCATCTGTTGCTGGACACAGGCTGGTTCCATTTCCTTGCTATTGTGAATAGTCCAGCAGTAAACATGGGTGTGCATGTCTCTGTGGTGTGTGATTGAGAATCCCTCAGGCACATTTATTCCCAGGATCAGTAGAGCTGGGCCACATGGGAATTCTACTTTTTTTTTTTTTTTGAGCACACTCCGCACTGACTTCCTTAGCTGCCACAGCAGTTTATATGCACAACAGCAGTGTATAAGAGTTCCTCTCCCTCCCGAGTTCGGATCCCAGATCCCACGTATAGACGCCAGATGGAAGTGGGGGCGGCCTGCGCTTCTGGTCCTGGTAGGGCGGAGCCTGTGAATCCCGGGGCAGAGAGGAGTGGAGGCGTCCATGTGGTTCGCGAAATTCCGTCCGTGGTTCTACACACACACTGACACACACGCGCGCGCGCACATACCACAGTTGAATAAATAATAATAATAATAATAATAATAATAATAATAAATTTAAAAAAAAAGAGTTCCTCTCCCCTCCTACACCCTTACTAGCTGTTGTCCTCCTTTGTTATCTCGATGATAGCCATTCTGCTTAGGGTGAGATGGAGTCTTGAAGTGGTTTCCATTTGCATTTAAAGAACAACCCTCTATGTTATGAACATACCATATTTTGTTCATCCATTCATTCACCAGTAGACACTTGGTTGCTTACATCTTTTGTGTATTGTGAATGATGCAGCTACATGAATTTGGGCACACAAATATATTTCTGACTCCCTGCTTTCCACTAGTTGGGGTACATATCTGAAAGTGGGATTTCTGGATCATATATGGCAAGTCTATTTCTCTTTTTAAAATATATTTAATTAACTAATTAATTAATGGAGAGAAAGGTGGAGAAAGAGCAGGCATATGCATCCTACAATGTATATATAGAGGTCAGAACAAGTTTCAGAAACTGACTCTCTCTCCTTTCACCATCTGGTCCCCGATCAAACTCAGGTCACCAGATTTGCAAGCAAGCACCCATATCTACTGAGCTATTTCACTAGCCTTATTCTATTTTTTTTTAAATTTTTAAAAAATTATTTATTCAATTGTGCACGTGTATATGAATGTGTGTGTGTGTGTGTGTGTGTGTGTGTGTGTGTGTGTGTGTAGAACCATGGATGAATTAGGAACCACCATGGACGCCTCCACCTCCTCCTTGTTTACTCTGCCCTGGGATTCACAGGCTCCACCCTACCAGGACCAGAAACGCAGGCCGCCCCCGCTTCCGCGTGGCAGCTATACATGGGGTCTAGGATCCGAACTCAGGACCTTCCACCTGCAAGGCAGAGGCTTAACCCCTGAGCCACCTCTCCAGCCTGCCTTATTCTATTTTTTTAATTAAGCAACCCTCTGTACTATTTTTCATAGTAGTGGCAGTGTCTATATTCCTAGCAATACTATGCAAATGTTCTATCATTGTCTATATTTGTTACTTTCTGAATTTTTTCCCCATTTTCGTGTGTCTATGTGTGTTCACATGTGTGAACGTATATGTGTATTTGAATAATTGAGATCAGATTTACCCTTTTAGTTTGATTTTCTAAAATGTGGCTACTAGCAAATTTAAATTATTTATATGATTTGAATCCTATGTCTGTGGGGTAGTTCTCCAGACTCTAACTGACCATGTTATCACATAAATAATGGCATAGCCTAGCAGGCAATTTAGAGCTATCTGCTTCCTTTTTCTCATTTGCAGAATGGGAATAATAGATTGTTGCTACTATAGTGCGTGTCTGTATTACACGAGGGAGTATGGGTGAGGAATCAGCCACTGCATATTTAAGGAAATCAAATGTGGCAAAACCAACCACCTGACCTTCAGTGTCATATGTCAGCTTTCATTTGTCACTTACTAGCCATGTGATTTTGGTCAAAGTGCTTAATCGACTTGAGATTCTGTTTGTGTGTTTGTTTGGTGTGTGTGTGTGTGTGTGTGTGTGTGTGTGTGTGTGTACAGGAAGGCATTTGAGTGTGTGTGCCTGTGGAGGCCCATGAGTGACATCAGGAAGCGTCCTGATTATTTTATCTCTTTTTGTTTTGCTATGAGGTTTCCCAGGCCTTCCAGGACCAGAATTACAAGCTGCAGCCATATCCCTCCGGCATTTTGATGTGGGATCTGAACTCAGGTCCTTTTGTTTGTGAGGCAGAGGCTTTAACCGCTGAGCCCCTCTCTCTTACTTCTGAGCGTAATAATGCTTACCTTACAGGTGATGGGGTTGTTGGGAATATATACATGAGGGCTGCCTTTTTTGCTTTGATAAGGATGATCATGCGATTTCTGCCCTTAAGTCTACTTAGGAGCTACATTACACATATTGATTTGCATATGTTGAATCAAGCCTGCTTCCCAGGAACGGAACCACCTTGGTCACGGTGCATGATATTTTTAACATGTTTTTAAATTTCTTCAGTAACCCCATATTCATTGAAACATTTATTTATTGTTTAGTCTCCATTTGTTTGTGTCGTTTTTGTTTTTCCTTGCTATCTGTTTTATTTGTATTGTGACAATTAAAATACAAGAACATTATTTGACTTTTTATTTGGTAAGACTTGATTTGTAGCCTACAATCTGATCTATTTCAGAGAAAGTTCCATGGGCCGCTGAGTAGACTACATGTTCTGTATTGTTTGATGAAATGTGCTGTTTATATCTGTTGTGTTCATTTGAGTGATAATGTGGTTTAACACAAAGGCTTCTTTATTGATTTTTAGTTTGCATGACCTACGTAGAGATGAGATTGGGGTGTTGAAATCATTCAATATCATTTTGTCAAGACCTAGCTGATCCTCTATGTTCATTAGTGTGTGTATTGTGAAGCCAGGAACCCGGAAACCCCCAATTGGGTCCATATTTATCATATTGGTTATGTCTTCTTTTTAAAATGTTTTTATTTTTGACAGGTTCATGTATGGGCACATATGTTGCCATCACATCCACCCTCCTATTCTGTTATTGCCTCCCACTCCCACCTACTGCCTTCTTCCAGCTAGTTCCCCTCCGACTTCCATGCTCTTCACAGGTCTTGGCAGGTAGCCACAGCTGCTGTGTGTTCATGACTGCAGTGGTTACGTCATACCCAGCAGACAACACTTCATAGCATTCTTCCCCATCCCATGACTCTTACAGTCTTTCCACCCCCTTTTCCACAATCTTCCCTAGGCCTTGGAGGGGTGATAGAGATAGTTCATTCAGGGACGAGCTCTCAGCAGTCACTGGTTCATAGCCAGTTATAAGTTTTGACCACTTATGAGTCTCTGCATTAACCATCGTCAACTGCAACAACACAAAAAATCTTCTCTGAACAATGCTAATGGCAGCACTGGCCCCTGGGCATAAATATACATTTAGAAGGCAGGTTGATATTATGTTCATTGAGAAAGACAGTAGTAGTTTCTTACTGTCTGTAGCTTCTGCAACCACAGGCTTTTGATTAGGTTTACAGTACCAGGCATGCATTCCTTCCTAAGGAGTAGGCCACAAATCTAATTAGAAAGTGGTAGTTCTTTCTCCGCTTACAACAGCCATGCATCTTTGCATCAGAGGGCATATCTTGCCTGGCAGGTCAGTGTTGTAGCACCCAAGAGTCTACAGCTAGCCAAAACCATTGATGATGTTTCTCCCCGAGCATCCTGCATGGCCCATTCTTGTATTCTGAAGATTAGCCAGCAGGGAGGAAGTGTCCAGCTCCATTCAACTTGACTTTTTCATATTTTCAATCAAAGCATGTGGTGCCTTTAGCCATAAGATCCTCCAATTTAGTTCTGGTGGGCAGAATACCTCTAGACAATAGGAGGGAAACATGAGAAAGACCATGAAATGTGTGGTGAAAGAGAAATGTGGCTGGAGTCAGAATCTGCAGTGCATGCGTGCCCAGTTCCAAGTGCACTGGACACCAGGAAGGACCACCCAAAGAACAGCTGCAACCTGACCGTGACGGATGGCCCACTGAGACTGACATTGCAACCCAATCTGTGAAGGATCGCTCAGAGTTGCCACCGGAATGTCCTGTGCCTTGGAAACATTGTTTCCAGGGATTAGAGTCTTGTTACCCTTCAAAGACTTTGGTCACGACTTTCAGGGTCCTTCAGAAAACATCACCTGCCCCTGTCTTTCAGGGAAGTGGAAGGATCAAAATTAGCATCCAAAGTTCTCATCTATGCTGATGACAAACATGCTGCCGCAGAAATCAGAAAACCAATTCCCTTAACAATTGCCTCAAAAAAAAATTATACCTTGGGACTAACCTAATCAAGGAAGCCAAAGTCTTTCGCAATGAAAATTCTAAAATGTTAAAGAAAGAAATTGAAGGAGACACTAGAAGTTATAAACATCTTCCAGGCTCATGATTGGAAGAAATAATATTGTGGCTACATTACCAATAGTAATCTGTAGATTCATTACAGCCCTCATCAAAATACCAATGTCATTGTTTGAAGAACTGAAAAATATTCTAAAATTCATATCTTCTAAAAGAAGAGTACAGCAAGTTGTTTTCCTGTGCCGCCTCATTTAATGGACAGTTACTCGTTCACAGTATCTGTTGATATCCTAAGCTTTTGGGGGTTCTCAACAAATATCCTTTTCCTTCCTTTCTCATTCTATTGCAGAAGCTCTTTATATATTATATTCTCATATATATTTATTTATAAACAGGTATGTATGTAAATAAGTTTATAAATAAGGACAAATATATTTATAGATATTTTAAATATAAATCTATATTTATCAGCATAGATTTGGAAAGTTCGAGAGCTTCAATTTGGAAGGCAAATGAAAGATTGAGAGTTGCCAGCTGTTTCTTCCTGTAGCTTTACTTGTTGGCATAGTAAAGCATTAAAACACTTGACCAATGATATCTCTGCAGTTGGAGACTTTTTAAATTCTGGAAGTGTTCTCCAAGTTGTCCAAGCTGGTCCAACTTGAATTATTAGAGCCTGGAACTACAAGATAACATATTATCACATCTCTGACTTCATCTAATCTTTCTGTTTGATACTCGTTAAGTGGCTATGTACAGAAATCTGTATTTCTTGCAACAGGTTTCATAATTGTAACAATGACTATAAGTAAATGTGAATTATTAATAGCTTTCAGGCCTTGAGTCTGGGAACGATTTGTTACATTAACATTTTCTCTAAGTAAACAAAAGCTTGCAGGATGTGAGAAATTTTGCCTTGTTTCTTACTTGATTGCAAGGACAAGAAATATACAGATCATGTCAAATCATTTGCTTATTCTGTGTTTGCTTATATGTATCCATTCTTTGAAGAAGTTTCTTCCTCAGTTTACTTTTCCTTCCTGTTTGTTTTCCTAGGCCTGTGCTCTTCAGGTGAAAGGAATCCTTCCTAGCGTTTTGACCTTGGTGATGTCCACTGCTCAGGGTGGCTTCACTGTTAGGTTTTGGATGGAATGTGTCCCCTCAGGTGGTAAGAATGTTAAGAGACGCACAATGGAGAGAAGTCAGGTCTTGTAGCCTCTGTTCATACCCAGGCTCCATACTCAGGAACTCAGTGCAGCGATGTCTATTTCCACTAGACACAATAGCTGGCTTGTGAACGTTTTCCATAGAAGAAGGATGATCCATGAGATAGGATGCTGGCCTAAGGAAAATGTGGGACTAGTGCTGGACAGGAGAGAGCAGGGGTAGGGCCTCTTTATGGCTTGCTGGCCTAGGAGTCCTTCCCTGGTGGGTGCCCAGGTGCTAACTAGTGCAGGCCTCCTCATGGGCCCCAATAGCTCACACGTGAAGTGGGAGGTCAGAGAGGGAGGGAAACTTACTGGAGGGAAGACTGTGGAATGGGATGTGGGTCTGGGGATAGGTAGTGGGTGATGAAAACACATAAGTTCATTGTTAATATAAATTAAAAATAAATATAGATGAGAGAAAAAAGGAAAGTCTCCCCTCAAAAGGCTCCCTGTTTTGAAGTCTTGGCCCCAAAGCAAGCAGTATGCAAAGGCGGGGCTTTGGGAAGTAATGAAATCACCTAGGTTCTGTCTTCATGAGTAGATGAATCCCTTGAAAGGCTCATTAATTAGTGATAGCATTGGGAGGAGCTGGGACCATTAGGAGGTGGGACCTTATTAGAGGAAGTAGGCCACCTAGGGCCTTTGAAGGATGTATCTTGTGTCCTGACATCTCCCTCATCATTCCGCCCTGCTTCCTGTCTGCTGCAAGGTGAGCTGCTTTACTCTACCACATGCTCCCTCCCGCTGTGATGTTGCAGACTCACAGCAATGTAAACAGCCACCCATGGACTCTGTGTCTGAGGAGGCCCAAGGTTGACCCATGAACTCAAGCCTTTGAGCCAAGAACCAAAAGAAATCCTTGCTCCCTGAGATTGTGTATGTCGGGTATCTTGTCCCAGTGAAAGAAGGTCTGATAGGTATAGCTACTTAGTGATTTGTGCATTGCACTTTAAGCTTTTCTTGCATTGCCTCCCAAGTGTTCATGGGTCACAGTCTTTGGGTGTCAAGAACAAGACCAGGTTCAGGGTACTTGCTGAGTCAAGAACTCTTCTGAATAGTGGTGCAGGCGTAATTCAATGGGATGGTAGTACCTGCCCCCACTGCTTGCCCCCTGTCCTCCCCCAGAATTCTAGGGAGGAAACACACCCGGCCATCTCATCATCTTCTGGCTCTTCTGTTTGTCTGCACTGTGTCTGGTTTCCCCACATTAGTATGGAAGAAAATTCAGCTCTCCATTTTCCCCACTACTGTCCACTCAGAATGATTTCCATGCCTGCCAAGGACTGGGATGGAACAAATCCTCCCTGGGCGTCTCCTTCTCCCATCGTTACTTTCTGAAGCCTCTCGGTCATCATTCCTTTCAGGAGCAGAACATGTCAATCAAGTCTTCCCTCCGACCCCTGCGGACGAGACCTTGCACCTGGGTTCCCTCAGATTCTTGGACCTGTGAGCTCCACATCATTAACTCACTTCCCGGCTATCATTATCAACAGTAGCAGCAGCCGCGGCAGAAGTATGTTGTGGTTCTGAAAGCTGAGAACAGGGCCTCGTGCTTGCCGGGCTGCCACCCTGCCGCTGAACTATGTCCCTAGCCCTTCTTTTATTCTTTTATTGTTTGGTTTTAAAATAGATCTCACTAGATTTCCTAGGTAGGCCGTGACCTTGTAATGCTCCTGCCTCGGCCTCTGAGTATCTGGAAGCGCCAGTCTGTACCACCAGGCTTGTCTTGACCATTCTTCCATTTTTAAAGCTGCGGATCGACAGGTCAGCTGTGGCTTGATTAATTTAGAACAGACTTGTCCTCATTTAGCTAGTACTGTCCAAGGTACATTTTCTTTATTCTGGCAGAGTAACCAGAACCAAGGCCAGCCGTGTAGCCACACTTAAGGCTCAAATTACCTTCGCCAACATTCCTTTGGCCAGATCAAATCACAGGACTAAGTCCAACATGAGAGGACTAGCTTCTCCCAGAGCGTGGGGTGGGCAGTGGATACGGATGAACAGAGGCACAGGCTGTCACAGCCTTCTGTCCTTGCATGATTCTATTTTTGACTCTGGGAGACAGTAGGTATTGAGAAATGAACCAACTTTGGTATCAGACCCAGATTCAAATCCTGATTTTGCAACTAGTTGTGACTGTAACAGGCTATTAAAATTTTCTGGGTTATGCTTCCTCATTTACAAAACAGGAATGATCATATCTACCTTGTGTGGTTATTGGAAGACCAGACACATACGACGCACAGAAATGCTCAACACATAGCAGGCAGGCACAGTCAGTCAATGGCATTTGCTATAACATCGGTTTTATTTTATTTCTTTTTGTGTGTGTGTGTGCGTGTAGGTATCTGTGCAAGAGTGCATTTGAGTGTGTGTGCTTATGGAGGGCCAAGGGTGATATCATGAATCATTTGTCTACCTACTTATTGCTTTGCTCTAGAGTTTGCCAAACTCAGTCTTCCAGGATGGGAATTTCAGGCCACCACCTTATCTACTTGGCATTTTTACATGGGATCTGGGAAATTAACTCAGGTCCTTTTGTTTTCAAGGCAAAGGCTTTAACTCCGAGTCATCTCTCCAACTGATAGACATTACTTTTAGGATTTGAAATAATTTTAAGAACATGGCTGACCCTATTATTTAAAAGTCACAATTATTCATCAGTTTATTTGCATGTACAATGAGGGGTGGGCATTGGAATTTGGAACAAAGACTTAAACTGTCCTGATGGGATATGGGTATGTTGGTCAGGATGACTAGGGCTAACCAGTGAGAGAGAGAGCTATGTAGAGGAAATCAGGAGATCCGGGCCTTCTCTTAAGTGGAATACTACTTAAATGTCAGGTAGGACTAGACATAGGACCTTCTGGTTTCACCTATTTCTCTATGGCAAGACTGAGCTCAGCGAGAGGCTAGAATGCTGTAAGAATGTTTATGGACTTAGATGTAATTTTCACTTCTCAGACACTGCGGTGGATTGTTCTGGATACCAGCTGGGCCTGTGGCCGCTGGGGAAGGAATACAAATTGCTAGTGGTTTCAGGGACTGTGCCTTTAAGAGCTGCATACCTAATCCTCTGGACAGCTGTCCTTAGGTTTTAAAAGCCCAGAGGAGGGGTCTGTGTAATGGCTTGGGGGACCCTTTTCTCATGGAGAAAGATTTATGATTTCTAGGGTTTGGAGCAGTTCTCTAGTCTTGTTTTATCTTTAAAAAAATTAGTTAAACTGAAATAGTAAACGTGGACTTATGAAATTCTGTTAGTAAACGTTCTCACTGGTTCCTGTGATCACGCTAAACAGAAGCAATGATTTGGGCATTGATGCAGCTGGCTTGATGCCCAGGACCAAGTATCAACGCTGATAGTGGACTTATTTAAGGTGGGCTGTGTTGTCTGACTCTTCGGGTTTGTAAATTCCAGGAGCCTAGTGGTAACAGGATCACTGAGTCACGTGCTCTCCCATCAGGCCAGAGCATCATCCCGTGCCTACAAAGCAAAGGAGCCCAGTTGCAACCAATTGGAATACAAAATTTTTAATGTGACATCATATGTACCACCCGGAGCCCAAGCACTCAGAGCCCTTATTCCCTCACTCCCTGCAGACTAGGCGGGGCAACATGGCCCACCTTTCACTATCTAGTCCCTCCCCCAACCCAGCCCATGGCTGTCCTCACTCATCAGTCCACCGTGGTCTCTCCCACTCAGCCTGTGCTGGGTTCCAGGCTTCTGGGCACAGCTAACCATTCTTAATTACCAGCCCTGCTCATTGATCAGAACCAAAACGACAAATGGGACTGTGAGCATCCTGAGATTTGGCTTGCCAGACAAAGGCCAAATAGTCTTTATAGTGAATACATTAAAAGTAATCAGGATTGGGTTATTGTAAAAGGCAACAATGCTTTTCTGGGAATGTTTTGTTTGTGTTCAGTACTTCCAAAATCTGCCCTGCTATACAAATATTGAGTAAAAAAAAAAAGTGTCTGTAGCATTGTAGGCTCAGCAGGTAAATATGCCTATGTACAAATCTGGAGACATGAAGTTGATCCCTAGAGCCTGCCTACGTAGTGGAAAGACAGAACTGACGTCTGAAAGTTCTCCTCTGTTCCCCACCCATGGTGCATGGCGTGTGGATGTCTCCTCTCCTTTTCTCCCTTCCTTCCTCTCTTTCAAAATAAAGAAAGTATTTTTTTTAAATGTACCTGTAGAGCTGGAGAGGTGGCTCAGAGGTTATGACCCTGCCTCAAAAGCAGAAAGTCTGAGTTCAGATCCCAGGTTCCACATAAAAACACCAAGTAGAAACGGTGGTGACCTGCCTTTCAATTCTGGTGGGTGGAGTCTGAGAAATCCCAGAACAAAGCAAGAAGGAGGTAGAAGTAATCCAGGATGATTCCCAAAGTCACCCTTGGTCCTCCACACGGACATGTGTGCTGTCTGGTGCACACACACACACACACACACACACACACACACACACACTAAATGAATGAATAAATAAAGTTTTTTTAAAAAGATGTATCTGCAAAAATTTGGTTTCTATTTTTGAAAACTATACCTTTTTTTGGATTGGTGGAGAAAAAAATGCATGCACTGAAGCTAAATATTTTTAAACTAAATTGTATTTACTGGAGCCTGAATCAAGTTGCTATATTTAAAGAGAAAAAGTAACCGAATCCTGTTCTTGGCCAACACTTGTGGTCTTTAATTAGACTCCAAGCTGAGTGGCCCAGGGCTCAGGCCTGGCATGGTTTCTTTGTTTCTCATCTCCAATTTAATTTAGAAGCGCTGGTTGGTGCCTGTTTATAGCTGTTTATACTGGCAGCAGGACGTTCTCTCAGACGGCTACTTACTTTTCCCTAGAATTCAGCTTAATTCAATGGATGCAGTCAGACCAGCTGCACTGCCAAAATGGTTACCACATTGTGGGTTACCAGGCTGAGAGTTTAATTACCTAGGAAGCCCTATTCCCTTTGACAGTGAGACGCCTTACATTTCTGATCAGTGCCTAAGAGGGGCCTCTGATTGCTTAGCAAGTGTTGATTAAACACCTCTGTGGGCTGTAGTGTGTGTGTGTGTGTGTGTGTGTGTGTGTGTGTGTGTGTGGTAAGTGTTCTTGTGGATGGCTACACATATGTACGTAGGTGTGTCTGTGCATTTGGAGACCAGAGCTGTTTTATCTGTCATTGTCCACTTAATTGTTTTGAGATAGGGTCTGTCACTGAACTTGGAGCTCATGGATCAGCTCGGCTGTCTGCCTGATGACCTCCAGGGATCTGCTGGGGTTACAGACTCTGCCACTGCGCCTGCTTCGTATGTGAGTGCTTGGAGGAGGGGTCTGAGTTCAGGTCCTTGTGCTTGTGCGGGAAAACACTTTACCAACTGGCCATATCCCCAGCGATTCTGTGGGCCTCGTTAGGGTGAAGAGGAGGAATAGAAGGTTCTCAGTCAAGGAACCCTTGATTCCAAGTGGCAGCTTTGCCTCTGCTCTGTGGTTCCGCTTAATCTCGCCCCTCCACACACCTCCCCAGTCCTCTCCGTGTCCCCAAGAGCCTAGCTGACTTGAGATCTGCACACCTGTACCCGTTCTGCCTTTCGTTTACTCCTTCGAGCCCCCTAATCTACAGGCTTGTAGAATGAAGGGTCAGGGAAGCCCCTTTATCCTAGGCCACCCCCCGCCCCTCCCCCAGGGCCCTCCCTGTTCAGGTCTAAGACCCTCACTGCTCACTGTTGCTCTCCCTTGACCCTGGACCCTCAGCTTACTCAACTCCTGAAATGATTCAGCAGGTCAGACGTCCCGTGGGCATCACGACTAACATGCGAGGCACAGAGACACTCATCATAAGATTTTAAAAATTAAATTGAGGTGCTAGGGCAAAAAAAGAGCTAGTATATGTTCTGATTATATTTGAATAAACTCCCTTGGATTTCAGGCTGAAAGATCCCTCCAAATTTGTTATTTAAAAGTAAAGACTTTGTTATGGTCTGGGGATGTGATGAAAAAAGGTGGTTTCTTAAGAAGTTTGTGTTCTAGAACATTCTATTTGAAGGTTGTAACGGTTACTCCTAACCATTGCTGTGAGAGAGCACCCAAAGTCAAGCGACTTAAGGGACAAAGGGAGGTTTATTCAGCTTATGATTCCAGAGGGAAGGGACAGTCTGTCTCTCAAAGCAGTGGCGGCATGGCTGGCTGGCCAAAGCTGGAGGAGGCTACGTCACCACAGACATCTTGGAAGCTGAGAGCTGCAGACTGCTTGCTGCAAAGGTTGACTTCTCCTGGAGGCAGGGTGGGACTAATCCACCTCAAAGGCCCATCCCTTGTGACTGCCTTCCTCCAGCAAGGCTCCACCTCTCAAGGTGCCATGACCTTGCCACATGAGACTGTGGGGGACACATTTCAAACCATGACATTCCACCTCTGGCCCCCACAGGCTCATTGCCATCTCATTATGCAAACCATACTCAGTCCAACTTTGAAAGTCTTCATAGACTACATCAGTAGTCCCAACAGTCCAAAAGTCCAAAGTCCAACGCCTCCTGTAAAATCAAAAGACAAGTTACATACTTCCAACATACAATGGCACAGAACATTCCCATTCCAAAAGGAAGGAATGGGGGCCTATCCAGGAAAGATCAGTCCATAACAAGACTGAAAATCAGCAGGACAAACTCCAAATCTTGTAGCTCCAAGTCCAACAGGTGAGCCTCTCGTTGAAATCATCTCAGTTCCAAAGGGCTTTGATTCCACCCCTCCAATGCAGCTGCTCATAGAATACGTTGCTCTCTTGAGCTGACTCTTCCCAGGGTATAAGCTCTCCTTGGCAGATGTCCCACGTTGTCTCTGGCTTCTCTAACATCTTTATTTCTCAATGGCAAACCAGGCTTTAACTCCACAGCACAAACTGCCCTTCTTGGGCCTTTAAACTGCAGGGTTCTTCCCTCGTGATTCTTGGATTCTGCCAATTTTTGAAATCTTGGAGGAGGACTCCACAATCTCCTCCCTCTTCCATCACTGATGCCTCTAAAACCAGAACCACATGGACGGCTTTGCCAAGACTGGCCCCCTTGAATCACAGCTGATTCTGCTTCTCTATGTTGACCATCTCTTTCACTCCTGGGCAGTTGCTTGGTAAGAGAAACCAACTTTTGCTTTGGAACTCCACCCTTTAGCTGCAGTCTTCTGAAAGGATTTGCATTCTTATGAGTGGGAGCCTTCCCTGAGGATCTTGCCCTCAAGCTAGGGCCTCTCCTATTATTTAAATTAAGAGCAGGCTTTGATTTACAAAGGGAGCTAATCTCTTTAACGGCCATTTTGTTCTGTTTCTTCCTGGTTCAACTCTTTAAGTTTGGCATTGTATTTTTCACCATCAGATCTTACAGTTTTTGTTTTTTACTGCCTGATTCTTTGCTCTTTTTCATAACTCTGAAGACAACTAAAAAGTAGCCATATCACAGTGTCAAGACTACATTGTTTTGAAATTTCCTCCGCCAAGCACTCCAGCTTAACTTCAGACAAGCTTTCAGGATGAGGGCAAAACTTCACTAAATTCTCGGCCAACACATGGCTCCATGTGTCACTCGTCCAGTTACAAACAGTCTCTGTTCCCCTCTGGACCATCACAAGCTGGGCTTCCACTGCCTGCGTCTCTCACAGCATTGCTCTCCTCTGAGCTCTCACGAGAAAGGTCCCTTTGGCCCAACCACCAAGACGCAAAGACTCTCCCAGCACAAAGTCCCAAAATTCTCTGTATTTCTCCCAACAAGCAGTTCCAAAGGCACACTAGCCACATCACAGCATTGGCCAGTGCTTCTGGGTACCAACTTTTCTCAGCTTCACAAACAACTTCATTTTATGGTACCAGCTGTTCTTATCTCACAGCAATACCCCACTCCCAGTACCAATTTCTGTAATGGTTACTCCTAACCATTGCTGTGAGAGAGCATCCAAAGTCAAGTGACTTAAGGGAGAAGGAGGTTTATTCAGGTTATGGTTCCAGAGGGAAGGTACAGTCTCTCAAAGCAGAGGTGGCATGGCTGGCTGGCCAAAGCTAGAAGAGGCTAAGTCACTACAGACATCTTGGAAGATGAGAGCTGCAGACTGCTTGCAGAAAAGGCAGACTTCTCCTAGAGCTAGGGTGGGACTATCCACCTCAAGGCCCACCCCTTGTGACTGCCTTCCTCCAGCAAGGCTCCACCTTTCAAGGTGCCATGACCTTGCCAAACACATGAGACTGTGGAGGACACATTTCAAACCATGACAAAGGTATTTACCATTTATCAGGGACGAATCAGGGGTCACACCCTACACACACACACACACACACACACACACACACACACACACACACACAGGATAAATAGTTCTGTCCTCAAAGAAATTACAGTTTGATACTTTAGTCAGTGTTCTGTTACTGTAATAAAGTGCCTAAGGCTTGATATTTATTTTTTTAAAGGATGTTTTACTTAGTTCACACTTTTGGAAAGTAAAAGTCAAGGACCCTGACCTGCCTCAATCACGACATCTCTGAGGCATGTACTCGATCTTCACCTTGCCCGGGTCTCTCGTCTGCAGCATCACAGAGCCCAGCCCTTTGCCTCTTCCTGAGAAGCATTCTTACTGAGGAAAGAATGACCATTGTCGGTTTGTTCAGTGAATACTGGACAATCAGAGTCCATTACACCTGTACTGTATACTGTCCCACTTAGACAAGGAAGAGAAGACCCAGGCAATAGTCACATTCACTCAGATTATAGATCAAGTGCTTCCTACTTTGTATTTGAAATTGCTATTAAGATGATATTATAGCTGTCATGGTTTGAAATGTGTCCCCCACAGTCTCATGTGTTTGGGAAGGTCATGGCACCTTTGAGAGGTGGAGGCTTGCTGGAGGAAGCTGATCACAAGGGGTGGGCCTTGAGGTGGATTCCTCCCACCCTACCTCCAGGAGGGATCTGCCTTTGCAGCAAGCAGTCTGGTAGCTCTCAGCCTCTTGGATGGGTGTGACGTAGCCTGACTCCAGCTTTGGCCAGCCAGCCACACCACCTCTGCCATGAAAGACTGTATCTCCCCTCTAGAACCTTAAGCTGAATAAATCTCCCGAAAACCTTAAGTTGCTTGACTCTGAATGTTCATTCATAGCAATAGGCAAGAGTAACCATTCCAAGAGCCTTGTGAATATTCATTGGCTCAAGAAAAGCTGTTAGCGTCTATAGGGTGGGACCGAGGGGACCCCCACACCGTACCTTAGGACTCTGAAGCAGATCTCTAAATACCGCTCAACAGCAAATGTCTGAGGACACAGCAGTCCCAAGTAACGGGATCTTTTCATTACAATGAAGACTGATGACTTTCTGCCCCATGGTGGAGTCAATATAATGCATTATCCCCTTTTATTTCAACCCACATGGTAATTTTAGGTTTCTGGGAAATTTTATCACCGCATGGTATATTTTTTTTAATGTCGCACTACTTTCTGAAAGCAGAAGTGTGTGTTGCTTTTTCCTTTTTATTTACTTTTTGTGGCTATATTGAGCTCTTTTGTAGATCTGTGTGGCTGAGTTTAGGGTTCAGGCTACATGTGTTTTGCATGTGGGTGGGTGCACGTGTGTGCAGGCATGGGTACTATAGGGCACTTGAGTGTGCGCGCTGTGGAGCCCAAGGGTGACATTGGGAACCGTCCTGGATTGCGCTGCCTCCTATTGCGTTGCTCTGGGGTTCAGGGGTTCCAGGGTGTGCTTTCTAGGGCCAGAATTACATGCCATGAGACATGTGCTATAGGGGGGTCTGGAGTTTGGAACTCACATCCTTTTGTTTTCAAGGCCAGGCCGTTGACTTCTGAGCCATCTCCCTAGTCTCAAGCAAATGAATCTTTTTTTTTTAATTTTTTTTATTATTATTTATTCAACTGTGTGCATGTGCATGTGTATGTGTGCGCGCGCGTGTGTGTCTGTGTGTGTGTGTGTGTCTGTGTGTGTGTGTCTGTGTGTGTGTGTCTGTGTGTGTGTGTCTGTGTGTGTGTGTCTGTGTGTGTGTAGAACCACGGACAAATTCGCGAACCACCATGGAAGCCTCCACCTCTTTCTGCCCCGGGATTCACAGGCTCCGCCCTATCAGGACCAGAAGCGCAGGCCGCCCCCGCTTCCGCCTGGCGTCTATACATGGGGTCTAGGATCCGAACTCGGGACCTTCCGCCTGCAAGGCAGAGGTTTAACCCCTGAGCCACCTCTCCAGCCCAAGCAAATGAATCTTTAAAGGGGATCTAGAGACTGGCCTGGGATTTAAAAGTTGCCAGGGGCAGTTTTGTTTCTGGATTGCTGTCTTTCGGGGCCACGTTACGTCGTCACTGAAATAATAATGCCACGCCCACCTTTCTGTTTGCTGCCTCCCCCCCACCTTGTAGCGGTCCAGTGCTCAGCAGCACCCTGCCTAACGTCTGGGCTCCCAGAGCACAACCATATGCTCAGATGATCTGCGTCTGTTACATACAGCGCGGAAGGGCTCCTCGCGGTGACGATGCTGTGAATGTTGAGGCAGGCCAAGGCCACCAGGAAAAAAATGCAGCAGGTGGCGATTAACTGCATCCTCGTCACAGGCGAACTCAAAACCAGGGAAGATGGGACTTCTCACAGGCATCGGTGTTTTGAAGAGCCAAAGCAAAGGCATTGTTCTTGCACTCGAGACACGATCCCACGTGCAGAGCCAGCTGTGCAGACAGAGCAGCCCCCTGAGACTGTGCGCCAAGCACAGGAGCCGGTGGCAGAGACATAAGCTGAGTTGCCAGCAGCTGTCTCCTGAGCACAAGCATACATTTTCTTTTTTTTAAAAAAAACACCTCTATTTATTTAGTGTGTGTGTGTGTGTGTGTGTGTGTGTAGGAACAGGGGTGACTTTAGGAATCATCCTGGATTGCTTCTATCTCCTTTTTGCTCTGCTCTGGGATTTCCCGGGCTCTGCCCACCAGGTCCGGAAGTGTTGGCCACCACTGATTTCGCCTAGCATTTACATGGGATCTCAGATTTGAAGTCAGGACTTCTGCTTGCTAGGCAGAATCTTATCTCCTGAGCCATCTCTCCAGTCCCAAGCATGCATTTTTGAAGATTGTCTTAAATTGGACTGGATTCAAGATGTGAGTAAGAATGGCACAGTCCCTAGCGCATGCTTCTCTGTGCTCTTCAGAATTGAGACGGCAGTGGCAGCCAGATGCTTTACATGCAGACAATGTGACCAAGTCCCAGCCTCGGGCAGATGGGGCGCAGGCATGTCAGTTACTTTTACTGCTATGAAGAAATACTTGACCAAAGAAGCTTAAGGCGGGAAGGGTTGATTTGGTTCACAATTCAAGGGTACAGTCCGTCATGGCGGGAAGTCGGGGCTTGAGACAGCTGGTCACACTCCATCCGTCCATACTCAGGAGGCACAGGGAGATGGAGACTGGGGCCTGGCTAGTTTTCTCCTGTTTATACAGACTGGCACCCCAGTCACAGGATGGTGCTGCCCACAACTAAGATGTGTCCTTCCTCTTCAAGCTAATCTAGACTCCCCCTTACTTAGTTTCTGCTCCACCCTTCCTCACTATAGCATGAAAGTCTGTCTTGGTGACTTAGGGTCAGTCCTTTGGTTCTGGGCGGACAAATCTCCTGGGTGCTGGTAGACTGAATGACAGTCTCATTCTCTGCTCATACAGTGTCAGGTTCTGTGAGTGACAGCGTCGATGAGCGGGGCCAGTGGGATTTCATCCACACCCGAGGGAGCAACTCAAGGGCTCTTCTCACCTTCCATCAGGACAACCCAACACACACACACACACACAGACACACACACCACACACACACACATCAAAGCTGGGCTTAACTTCCTGCCACTCATTGGTTTGACTTTGGACAGCTCACTCTGCCTCAGTTTACGGAGCCATAAAATGGTGCGTAGGATTTGCTGCAGTGATTCAGTCTGTGGGACTTTGGGGACGAGCATCATAAGGATGGGTTCTAGTCATGGCTGTGTGGATTTGCACTTTCAACGCTCCTTCTGAATCTGGACTCTAATCGGGCCTTGCTGCTCAGCGTCCTAGAAGCCGTCTTGAATCCTAGGTGACTTGGGACGGAGGATGTGCTGGGATGCTGGAACAGCAAGATAAGACAGGAATCTCCATTTTCTTGAGGCAAGATGTCATATAGCCCTACATGACTTAAGCCTTGAATTTACTGTGCAGCCAAGATGACCTTGAAGATCCAATCCTCTTGCCTCTGCCTCCTGGATACTGAGACTACAGATGTTACCACCATGCTTGCTTGGTTTAATGCAGTGTTACTCAATCTTTCATTGAGCTGGGGAGATAGCTCAGGGGTTAAAGCCTTTGCCTCACAAACAAGTTCAGATCCCTTGCAAAAATGGCAACAGATATGGCAGTGACCTGAACTTCTGGCTTTGGAAAGGTGGAGCTTGGAAAACTCCAGAACAAAGCAATAAGAAAGTCTAGTAATCCAGGATGATTCCCAGTGGGCCTCCACTGCCACACACACTCAAATGCTATCTGGTACACGCACACACACACACACACGCACACGGGTATGCACACATATGTGCATGCAGCCATGCACACACCAAACACACACATACACATACAAGCACACATGTATGTGCATGGAGATACACATGCATGCAAAAACCTCTTTATTTACATAGGTAATGGCTATGCCAGTGCCCTTCATGCCGTTTCCCCCTTAAACATCTTGCAAAATTACAGGGTATCCCCACACCTGGAATCTTGACTTCCTTCAGCTTTTATTGCTTTGCCTACTTCCCATGCTTGTCCCTTCTCTCTCCTTAATCTCTGACAACCACTGCTGAGACCTGAGCTTTGACGAAGACAGAACTTTATCCCAGACTGGACCCCTTGCCCATGGAGACAGAAATGTCTGTATTAATTAAACCATGCCCTTTAAAAAAATGTCATCTAGCCAAACCTCATTCTTTACTAAGACAACAGAGATCAGGAAAGAAGGCCAAAAAGAAAAGAGAAATTGTTACCGGTGGTCAGGATCTGAGCCAGTTTCTAGGTTCTTGACCTCATATTCAAAGAACTGAAATAAACTTGCATACAGATCGGGAATTAGGAGAAAAACTTCATTCAAAACAAAGTGATAGTGCAGATTAGGAAAGGATGCACTGTCAGAGTGATAGCAAGCCATACGAGTGAAGGTTGTCAAGGGCTCACATGACTGTTTGGGCATCTCTTTTATTTTTACATGTGTGTATGTGTGTGTATGGGGAAGTGTGTGTACATAGGACTGATCACATTTGTTGGATGCACACATATACATGCGGAAGCCCCAAGTTGACATCCAGCGTCTCCTGTCATTGCTCAGAACTTTTATCGTTAAGGCAGGTTTCCCAGTTGAACCCAGAGCTCACCAGTCAGCTGGGCCAGCTTGCCCTGCGGATTTCCCGTCTCTGCCCACCAAGTGCTGAGATGGCAGGCAGCTGCCACGCCATCTCATGTAGGTTCCAGGCTCACTTTGGCCAGACGAGCAGCTTATCACTGAGCCATCGCTCGAGTCCTCAGACTTCTTCTTCTGGTGTTCAAGACGAGAGCGGGTTACTAAAGGTTCTGTGCTTTCCCATCTTGACCGTTTTTAAAGGTAAAACAATGACTATACAGTCATTTTTCTACTTCAATGTCCTTTCCCGTAAGGCATCTGACTTTAATCATATGTATGCCAAATTATACATGGGCATAAGATGATAAATAGGGAATTGTCCCTGGAAGTTCACTTAGAGGACACAGTTTGTCATATTACTCATGTACTCCCAACCAGTCTAGACTACATTGACACCCCCCCCCCCCGCCTTCTCCACTGGATATCGCTGACCGATATCCAGAATCTGCTTACATTTGATGGTCGTTAAGGGAGAAGAGAGACTCGCTCTGTTGTTCAAAGAGGGTGTGTGTGTGCAGCTTGAAGCAGGTGAGGGTCCTCGGTTGCTAACAGGTTGCTAGGTGAACTGTTTGGCGGTGGAGCATACGTATAAGGATCCTGGGCTGCCAAGTGCATTATCAGAGAGGGTGTCAGAGGGGGGTGTGTGCAGAGCCCCACCAAGTGGCGCCTTGCTGTGCCGTCCCCTCTACTGGCCAGCCACTGAGTCGCTGCTCTGCTAAAGACGTATGGCAGTGGTTTCGAGAGGCCAGATAACCTCGGTGACATCCACAAAGGATTTGGGGTTGCCGCTTTCATGCACTGTTGAGTTCCCCTCACTCAGAACACTGACCTTGGTTTTCATGAGGCGCTTCTGGCTGTTCCCATTTCTCATCTCATACCAGAATTACATGTAATGTACCTTAAAGTATTCTGGCGGCTACAAATATTTACAAGAATCGATTGCACTCTAAAGTCTGCATTTATGGTTTCTGGAGGGGATGTTATTTCTCATTTCTTCAGGGACATTTTTTTGCCTTTTTTTGGGTATTTTGAGACAGGTTCCTGCAGTTATTCTGCATTAATAAATTCATATAAATCATAATTAAATGGCTTCCAATTGTCTTGTTATCGTTTCTTGTCCAGCTTGGCAGGAGAGCCCACACCAACACAAGGACTGGGGGAATTGGCTACGCCATCTACGCAAGACTGTCCAGAGAGACAGTCCTTACTTACCAGACCGGCACGTCTGGTCAAGTATACAAAAGGGTAACAACTTCCTCAACCAGTTCCTTCTATCTCATTCACCTGCCCAGAGACTAGTCCCACTACAGGCTGGACCTTCCCATAGATCTCCTGCAGGTTTGCTTGGTACCTTATGCAACTGTTGATTCTTTACAAGTGTACCCAGAGCTCAAATCTTCAATTGTGAACCTGACACCTGTGTGTCACTGTCGCACAGAGTCTCTCTCTGCAGCTGAGGCTGGCCTTGAACTCGGGACAGTTCTCCTGCCTCCGCCTTCTGAGCACTAAGATGATAGGCACGAGCAGCCACGCTCGGCTCCCCTGAGGGTCTCAGCTCTGCCCCTCAGTAAGGGATCATCGTTGAACGTAGGATTGCTCTTCGGGGGTGTCCTCGCTGCAGTGGAACGTGCCGGCCCTGCTGGAGTCACTGGCGAGCCCTGGGTGTGTTCTTCAGCTCACGCTTGTGCTTCCCTTCGTAGGGGCTGGAGTCAGAGAGGATGTGTTTCTCATCTGGAGGGAGATGGAGGAAGCCTGCAGCACCCTGGCCCACATCCGGAAGCTGCTGGACAAGTCTACCCAGCCCAACATGAACCCGACAGACTGCGGTGGGTGCTATTTATGTTTGTAAATATTAGTGCTTCTGGAAGTCCATGTTCCTATCCAGGGAGAGCACCTTCGCTCAGCTCTGAGGAGATGCTGGGTAGAGCTCTCAGAGCCATGCTAGTGTGTGTGTGTGGCACATGTGCAGGCATGTGTGTGTTGATGCACAGATACATGCACGTGTGTGTTTGTTGTCAAAGAAGAGTAAGAGCTCGGCTGCAAGTAAGCGGTACAGGTAGGTCCTTTAAGAACTGCCTCACAAGAAGAAAAAAATGAGCCTTGGTATGGAGCTGTGTTCAATTCTGAAAACAGCATGGACAACCAGGGAGTCAGGTTGAGAGCTGTCAGTAAAAGTGAGGATTCTGTCGAGAGGAACACAGCAGGATTCTTTCTGCAGCAGGTCAGGCTGATCTGACATCCGCTAGCCATGGTGGGACAAGGAATCCCAGCAATACGTCTCCGGAAGGTGGTCTGGAAGGAGCAGCCCTACTGAAGAACCAGACAGCCCCCTTCGCCCCAGATAATGAAAATGAAGTGTCGGGGACAGGTTAAAGTAAACATCATGTTGAACCAAAAGGATGGTGTTCTTGCTGCTAAGGCATCTGTTTAGGGAATGTGCTGCAATGAATTTTGTCTCCCTAAATTCTTATGGAAGCCTCAACTCCCATTGTGGCTGAAACTGGAGGAGACTGTAAGGATGGAGCCCGTATGTCTTCACAGAAGAGGGAAAGATACCAGAGAGTGCAAGCACACAGGCAACAGGCCGTGTGAGATAACAGGCAAGGCTGCAGCGCCTTCATCAGGGAAGCTTCCGGCTTCCAATTAGGATGCTGAAATGGCTCAGTGGATAAAGGCGCTTGCCACGCAGCCTTGCAACATGAACTTGAGCCCTGGGACCCATGTCATGGTGGAAGGAGAGGGTTCCAGGAGAGAATGACTCCACAAAGTTGTCCCTGTGACCTCCACACGTGAACTCTCCACCAACCACATCACATATGTACACGATTATAATAAAATGTTTTTAATTAAGAAGGTAATGTTGCAGTGTCTTTTCTGTTGCTGCAATCAATGACTCTGTCCAAATCATCTGACCAAAAAAATAAAATAAAATACCCAGACCATGTTCATGAAGAGAATAAACACCAAGCGCCCGAGGGCAGTGGTCCTTGAGGTACCAGCTTTGCCTACCGACTGCTTGAGAGGCCAGGCGGCATGGAGGACGAAGTCAGGGGGGACAAGAGTCGAGAGTCTAGAAAAACGGTTGCAATTCACAGGACAGATGCTAGAGAGGGAAGAAGAGCGAAGCGCAGAGGGGCCCTTGAGAATCCTGGGCAGCGTATGCATTTGCAGAAATGTGATCAAGGGTGGAGAAAAAGCTCCTGGAAGGAGCTGGAAGAAGAAGCTTAGAGCTCACATGGACCCGGCACCACTGAGTTTCCTCACCTGGGTGAAAACCGTGCAGTGTATGGGTGTGTGGTAGACTGCTTGGGATGGTCTCGCCGCAGTGATAGGGGTGATAAGCCCTCCCCGGAGTGCTGCTCTGCGCACCCCTTGAAAAGCATCAAAGCGAGACATGAAAAGAACCAATTGTTTCGAGGTAACATCGCTGCGTTGCAGAACAAAGCTTTAGAAGATTTATAGGAATACAAAACTGTCCAGTACTCGACAGGGTAAAATTCGCGCTTGGCATTCAATCAAAGATTGCCAGACATGAAAAGAAGCAGGAAAGGGTGACCCTTAATAAGGAGAAAGAAAAATCAATCCATCAAAACAGAACGAGAGAGGCAGAGCGACATGGTGGCTGAGCGAGACCTGCCGGTAATTATCTCCCCGTGGACACACCAAGTTGAACAGCTATTCATGCACCAAACTGCCTTCCCGGGAGCTAAGGAAATCACGAAAAAAGCCCAGTGCCTGCCTGTAGCATAACAAAGCAGAAACGATGACTGGAAAAGGCAAGGAAGGTGCCTGTATCCTTCACTTCGCCGTATCCCAATCTAAGATGTCTCCTTATGTAGAGAAAGGAGAGAGAAGTAAATCTAGGTCTTAGACTTGAGCTGCAGTAACAGCTCTGTGATGGTGAAATAGTGTTGGGCAAAGGTCTACAATAGCTACTGCCAGGCTGCCAGGCCAACGCCTGAGACTGGGCAGCTGTTTTGGTCCAGGAGACTGACGTCCTCTACCAGCTCTACTCCAGCTTCTGCATCATAGCAAGGCGTAAAAGCTAGCACAGAGCTTTTAACCCTGGAGTCCAGAACGTGGCCCTGCAGCAGTGAGACCTAACACTTGGTAAAAATTGAAGACGCCAGACCATGGTGAGGCTTACAGATGGGAGCCTTAGACCATCTCTTGTGAGAGACATGTAGGGGGAGATTTGAGTTTGAGCTGTCACATTTCCAGTGTATGCTGCAGGAAAAATGGAATATTCACCCACAAAAGAATGAAACTTAGACCTCTCTCGGACAAGTCATGGATATCAGCTCAAAGTGGATTAAAGACTTAAATGTAAGACTTGAAATTATGCAGATGCTACAGAAAATAGGGTCATGCTCAGGACAGTGAACTGGGCAGTGAGTTTTTTTGGGCATGAATCCCCAAAGTACAGAAAACAAAAGCAAAAAATGGATATGTGGTATTACATTAAACTATAGCAGGGAAGTTGTTAGAGAACAAAGGTAACCTATGGAAGAGAGAAAATGTTTATGAACTATACATCTGGCAGGGGGCCAGGTGGTATAAATCCAGACTATATAAGGAATTACAAAAGCCCGATGGCCAAAACCCAGCTCAAACCAGACAAAGAAATGACTCAATTTCAAAATGACCCATAGAAATGAGGACAGTCAGTGGCTGACAGGCATATGGAAAATGCTCGGTATCACTAGTCACCAGGAAAAGGCGAATCAAAACCAAAAGACACTGACTTCGTTCCAGTAAGAATGGCTGTTATCAAGAAGACTAAAGGTAGCAAGTGCTAAGAAGATTGGAGTGAAGGGAACCTTTGCACACCATCAGTGTATGAAGTAGTGAGCATGTTGTGGAAAACCACGTGGAGTTTCCTCAAAAAATTAAAAATAGAACTGCCACGTGGTACAATTCCACTACAAGGATGTGTATCCAGAGGTAATGAACTCACGTCAGAGACATTATTGTGCTATTCAGAACAGTCAAGCAACCCAGGTGTCTGTCAGCTGGCACAAGGATTAAGGTGTGCTGCATACACGAGTCAGCTACGAAAAAGAAGAAACCTGTTGCGGGCAGCAACACAAGTCAAATTGGAGATCACGTCAAGTGAAAGTAGCCAGGCACAGAAGACAAGCACGTCACGGTCTCACTCACAGGTAGATTCTTAACATGTCGATCCCATGGAAATTAAGAACAAAACGGTGGCTCCCAGAGGCTGGGGAGGAAGAAGGGGTCTGGGGAAAGAGGGAATGACCCATGGGACTGGCAAGGCTCTGGTGTGCCGGTGCACAGTAGGGAGATTAACAGGGATGATGTATCAGGAGAAGGGGTCCTGAGGGTTTTTCCACAGGGAGGGGTGCATGCTTGAGGAGATTAATATGTGTGACCTAATTTGGCTGTTGCATGCTTATGCATACATTATACATCAGTACTCACAACTTTGGTTTGCATATCATTTAGTGAATGTATCTTTAAAAGTAATTTTATTTTATTTTTAATATTTTTTTCCACGCACGTGCACATGTGTGTGTGTGTGTGTGTGTGTGTGTGTGTGTGTGTGTGTGTGTCAGAGGGCACTATGTGTCCCTGTGGAGGACCAAGGTTAACTTTGGGAATCATCCTGGATTGTTTCTACCTCCTTTTTGCTTTGCTCTGGGATTTCCTGTCATTTTTTTTTTTTTAACATGGGACCTGGGATCCGAACCCGGGACCTTCTGTTGTGAGGCACAATCTTAATCCCTCAGCCATTTCTCCAGTCCTCAATAGTTATTTTAAAATATGGCTAATAACTGATAGACATTGGAATTGACAGAGAAGGCACTTAGAACTATTGGGGCTGGAGAGGTGGCTCAGGGGTTAAGCCTCTGCCTTGCAGGCGGAAGGTCCTGAGTTCGGATCCCAGATCCCACGTATAGACGCCAGGCGGAGGCGGGGGCGGCCTGCGCTTCTGGTCCTGGCAGAGCCTGTGAATCCCCGGGCAGAAGGAGGTGGAGGCGTCCATGGTGGTTCCCGAATTCGTCCGTGGTTCTACACATACACAGACACACACACACACACACACACACACAGACACACACACGCGCGCGCACATACATAACGCACATGCACACAGTTGAATAAATAATAATAATAATTAAAAAATTATTAAAAAAAAGAACTATTAGCACTCCATTCCCTCTGTTCAAAAGTTGAGCAGAGACAGGGAAAGTACAAATATATATTTGTTATATATTATATATATTTAGCAATAACAAATAACAAAATACTAAATATATATATTTATATATTTAGAAGCCTGGTTTCTAAAACATACATATGTTTTAGAAACATATGTACACATGTTTTAGAAACCTGATGTGGTAACACACATCTGTAATTCCAGCACTCAAGAGCCTAAGGCCGGGGAATCAGGAATTTAAGGGCTGCCAGAGCTACATGAAACATGTCTCAAAACAAAGGTTTAGAGAAGAAATTGTTTCAATGAAAATTTATTGAATGGGATAGATGGCAGATTAGCTATTATAGAAAACAGATTAATGAACTTGAAGACAGAAATAAAAATGATCAAAAGACATATTCCTGGGAAAAAAAGGACTATTTTTATTTTCATTTATTTATTTTTTATTTATTCAGTTGTGCGTATGTGCACGTGTGTATGTATATATTCAATTGTGCGTGTGTCCGCATGTATGTGTGTATGTATGTGTAGAACCACGGGCAAATTCGGGAACCACCATGGACCGCCTCCACCTCCTCCTTATTTACTCTGCCCTGGGATTCACAGGCTCCTCCCTATCAGGACCAGAAACGCAGGCTGCCCCCGCTTCCGCCCCTACTTCCGCCCCCACTTCCGCCAGCGTCTATACCTGGGGTCTAGGACCCGAACTCAGGACCTTCCGCCTGCAAGGCAGAGGCTTAACTCCTGAGCCACCTCTCCAGCCCCGGAAAAAAGGACTTTTAAGGAAATAAAACACGTTTCAGCAACTCAAGTGGCAAAAATACACCCAGATAGGATTACTGGGAGAGGAACAGCAATAGAAATATTTAAAGTAAACATTTTGAGAATCTCCACATTTGGTGACAATCATAAGCTTAGACATCTAAGAAGCCCCAGGAATGTAAAAGGAGATAACTGAAAAGCAACACCAAGGACATCTTAATTGACTTTATTATCTTAAAAGAAGCAGGTGAAGAAAGACGTTCAATAGTGAGAGCAAGGGAAGAAAACAGATTTCTCACTGGAGTCGAAGAACATCTTTCTTTCTTGGGGGGGGCTTTAACTTTCAGCCTTGAGTTCTACATTCATCAAAAATACTTTTTTTTTACTTTTTAAATTTGAGACTGGGTTCTTTCCATAGCCATGGCAGGCTCCAAGCTGTGTTTGTCCTGCCTCTGCCTCTCGAGTGCTGGGATTGCTGACATGTCAACAGACATTCAAAAAAAGATGAAATAGAGACACTTTATGAGTGTCTATATCACATATGAGATTGGTCTGTGTCATTGGCAAACATTATGCAAGAACTGACATGTTATCTTTAGTGAGACGTGGTAAGTGAGACGTGGTAAGCTGACGGGCTACTGACTAGAAGCAGCCACAAAATGACACAATGTCCAACAAAGGAGATAAAATGTGTAACCCATAAACTCTGAAACAGAGAAGGGGGGTGAGGAGAGAGGGAAAGAGAGAAAAGAAAAAAGGAGAAGGGGGAAGAAGGAAGGAAGGAAGGAAGGGAGGAAGGAAGGATGGAAGGAAGGAGGAAGGAAGGAAGGAAGGAAAGGAAAGAAAAGAAGGAAGGAAAGGAAGGAAGGAAGGAAGGAAAGGAAGGAAGGAAGGAAAGGAGGAAGGAAGGAAAGAAAAGAAGGAAGGAAAGAAGGAAGGAAGGAAGGAAGGAAAGAAAAGAAGGAAGGAAAGGAAGGAAGGAAGGAAGAAGGAAGGAAAGGAAGGAAGGAAGGAAAGAAAAGAACGAAGGAAAGGAAGGAAGGAAGGAGGAAGGAAGGAAGGAAGGAAGTAGGAAGGAAGGAAAGATGAAGGAAGGAAGGAAGGAGGAAGGGAGGAAGGAAGGAAGAAGGAAGGGAGGAAGGAAGGAAGGAAGGGAGGAAGGAAGGAAGGGAGGGAGGGAGAGAAGAAAGGAGGGAGGGAGAAGAAAAGAAAGAATAAAAGAAAAAAAGGAAGGGAGGGAGGAAGGAAACCAAACAAAAACAAAAGCAGGTGTGGCCAATGTAAAACAAAGAGCTGGAAGTGAACATAACCATAACCTGTGCATGTCAAAGCTTTTCAGTTCGCACGTTTCACATGTGTAATTGGTTAGTGGGCCACACGTCCTTCAGTTATCATAGAGCAGAGCTGCTCAGAGCCGCAGGCGTGTTGCTGGAGCATCCCTGTGTGTGCGATCCGTGGACTTTCTCGTGAGATGTGGGAACCTTTTCTGGATGATGCTGGAACTCAGAACATCGCAAGGGCTCCTCTTTTGGGGTCACCGTCACAGCCGCCTGTGACCCTGAGAGATGAGTATTCTAATTGCAAGTCATGCTTTAATTGCCAGCAGAGAGAGCCCAGAGATGACCATCTGAGCCCCAAGAGCCAACTCAGAATATTTACTTGTTTCAAAACATCAGGCTCGAGTATCCTTCTGTACACTTGACTAGACATGCTGGTCTGGCAAGTAAGGATCGTTCTTCTCTCAGCCATGATGTAGAGATGGTGTGGCCAGTTCCCTCGGTCCTGGTGTTGGCGTGAGCTCTCCTGTCAAGCTGGACTGAGAACCGTAGCAAGATAATCGTAAGAGACAATAAAACCCTTGTTCCCTTAAAACAAAACAAAACAAAACAAAACAAAAAACATCAAGCTCAATGTCAAAGACGGGAAGGGGCCAGCGGCTCTTTTGAGCTCTTGTAGGCACATTTTGAGAACGTGCTTACTGAACAAATGGAGAGGGGAAGATGTTCACTTTATTGGCATTGTATTAAAGTTCCAGCAAGATTTCCTTGTAGGCCCAAGTGGTGGTGAAGTACACCAATTTGGAGTTGTAAGTGGTTACACCTGGCTTTGCCCTTCCTGCCATGTGACTCTGTCCTTTGACTACCGAATGGAAAAATGCAGGCTGTTGAGAAAAATAGATTTGAAAATACATGAGCTGGAGAGATAGTTCAAGGGTTAAAGCTTTTACCTCACAAGCAAAAGGACTTGGCTGTGGATCCCCAGATCCCCCAAAAACATTCCCTGCAGATGGGACAGTGGCCTGTAAGTCCAGCCTTGGAGGGTGGAGACTGGAAACCCCAGAGCAAAGCATAAGGAGGTAGAGCCATCCAGCTTGATCCCAGTGAAACTCTCCACGGGCGCAGACACTAAGTGTCCTCTTGTACATACAACTACACACACACACATACACCCACATGCAAAACACACATATATGCACATAAAGAAAAATATATACGAGAAAGCCCTTAAAACTGTACGGAAAAGGGCTGGAGAGGTGGCTCAGGGGTTAAGCCTCCGCCTTGCAGGCGGAAGGTCCCGAGTTCGGATATCAGATCCCACGTATAGACGCCAGGCGGAAGCGGGGGCGGCCTGCGCTTCTGGCCCTGGTAGGGCGGAGCCTGTGAATCCCGGGGCAGAAGGAGGTGGAGGCGTCCATGGTGGTTCGCGAATTCGTCCGTGGTTCTACATATACACAGACACAGACACACACGCACGCACATACACACGCACATGCGCACAGTTGAATAAATAAAAAAAAAAAAAAAAAAAAAAAGACTCCACAGTAAAAACTGTACGGAAAAACCTTAATCTAGCTTTTTCTTTTTGAGATAAGGGTATGCTCTTTTTTTCCCAGGCCGGTCTTGAACTCTCAATCCTTCTGTCTCCCAAGTAGTTCAGGAAAACTTCACCAAGAAAACGAATTTAGAGCTGATATCTATGGGTTCAGGAGATAACACAGGCAAAACAGCACGTGCAGTGGTCCTGAGATAGAGGAAGCACCAGAAAGGCTGAGTGCTCAGAGCTCAGCAGTGAGTCCTGAGAGGTGACAGGGACCGCGTCCTACGAGGAAGAAGCCAGGGGGCCTCAGTTATAACAAGGTCCAGACACTAGAGGGTTTCAAGTGGGGGAAACCTCTTTGACACACAAGTAGGAGAGGAGGGATGAGATGAGAGCGGGGGGCAAGCTGAGATGGGGGGGGTTGGCACCCTGTTCTAGAGGGAGCTTGCAATGGGAAAACTCAGACAAGAGAGGCAATGCGGTTGTTTGATTGGCAGGGCTGGGAGTGTAGGAGGTGGTAGCAGGTTCAAGGAGCAAGTTCAAAGATGGACGAGCCATCCACGTTCCCGGGCTCGGGCAGAAGGAGAAGGATTTCGGTCAGAGCTGCTGAGGCCGGAGAGACAGTGCGGTGAAGTGTGCAGGCCTGGAACCCCGAGTTGTTAGGAACACATGCGGAGTAAGAGAACATTCTTCCCATACAGAGACATGTGAGCGCACCAAAGGGGCACCCTGTGTTTCTGGGTTTGATTCCAAGCTCTTTGGATTTTGAAAGCCACAAAGATGATGGAGTTCCCATCCCAGTTTTCTGTCCTGCACCGCGGTGGATATCCCAGTCAGCATAGCAGATGAGGACGGGCCACCACTCTGCCTCATGGCTCCAGAGTGGGGCAAAAGGGACTTGCAGAATACTGGTGTTGCACTTCCCCTGCATGTTGCTGACAAGTGACCACCAAATGGCTGAAGGGAACAAGGGATTTATTCTCTTGCGATTACTGGTTACAGTTCATAGTCCAGCTTGACAGGAGAGCTCACACCAACGCCAGGGCCAAGGGAACTGGCCACACCATCTCTACATAATGGCTGAGAGAGGGACGATCCTTACTTGCCAGACCAGCATGTCTGGCCAAGTATACACAAGGATGCCACCTTCCTCAGCCAGCTCTCAGTATTTTATTCACCTGTTCAGGGCTTAGTCCCACCCACCATGGGCTGGGCCTTGCTCTTCAGCTAGACAATCTCCTGCAGGTTTGCTGTGGGCTTAACCTAACCACTAATTCTCCACAAATGTGCCCAGAGCTCAAACCCTCAACAGTCAAGTTGACCCTGAGAAGGGCCTAGGACAGGACAGTTGAGAGCACCGCCCTGCTTTTTCCATGTGCTGGTTACTGTCAAAGAAAGAGAAAGAAAAAACTCAGAAATGAGACAAAGTAAGGAACTGGGAAGAAGTTTTTGCAGGGCAAAAATACCCAAGCGGTGAGAATGGGGTTCTCAAGAGAGATGTGCATAGCTGGCTTTTAAAGAGCAACCTTATGGGTTGGGAGATTATGAGTTAAGGTGGTGAAAAGCAAGAAACCCCAGGAATGGAGATGTTTCTGGAGTACGATGCATTTCCCCCCTTTTCCTCCCCGTCCTGCTGTTTTCTTCTGTGTTGACAAAGGCTCTCACCATGCACCTCAGGCCTGGAACTCGCTGTGGAGTGCAGACTGCTTTCGAACCAGCGGTCCTGCTGTGCTTGCCTGCATTCAGACATGTGCCACCATGCCCACCCGTTCCTGTCCTCTTAGAGGGTGCTTTTTGTGGTGTCACCATCAGGTTTGTTAGTGGGAGCAGCTGTTTCTGCAAGAGCAGTGATATGTAGATGGCACTGTAAAGAATGAGGGGCAGTAAGCTGGCTTGGTGAGTCATGCTGGCCCCAGGCGGCTTCAGGTGGTTTGTTTCTTGAACATCTGAGCAGCTACGTGGTGTCCTGCTGAAGGAAATACAGTTCTGCTGCTGTATCAGCTTCTAATCCCCATGCACCTTCCTTTCCTCCCTTCCTTCCTTTCTTCCTTTTTCTCCCTTCCTTTCTTCCTTCCTTCTTCATTTAGCCTACCTCGTGACTGAATGAATATTGACAAGGCTGATGATAAGCTGCAAGAGAGAATGCTAAAAAGAACCAAGACTATATGCCTATTCCAACATGCATTTCCTCATGGGTAGTGAGCTCTGTTTTCCAGACCAAAAGCACAGCAAAACATTTATATCAGATCTGGGGAGATGGCTCAGCAGGTAGAATGTTAGCTGCAGAGGGTGGGGGGGGGGCGTCACCAAAGAGTGTGTTCTGGGCATGGCAGGCCGCTGGGCCCATGAACTCATTGCAGCTGCACTTGCTGCCACAAGACCTGCACAAGATTCGGCCTGTAAGCATCTCATCAGGGAAGGGAGAAGACCTCATGAGGGACCATTGAGGGTTAATGCCAGATGTGGAAAAGGGAGCCACTTCCTCAGGTGTAACCCACTCTCACATCATCTATGCTTCACCACGTGCCCAGGAGCACGGTATGCAAGCAACTGATACGACTCAGTAGGACACACACACACACACACACACACACACACACACACACACAGAGACACACACACACACACACACACACACACACACACACACATACACGTAGGACCGAGACTGGTCGGAAATAAGGTTTTCAATGGAAGAAAGAAGGGATATGGGGTCAAGGGATATGGGGCAAACGTGATTAAAATTAATTATATACATGCATGAAACTGTCAAAGAATAAAATTAGTCTCAAGTGTAAAGCAACCCTGAAGTATTTAATCTAGCGAACAACTGAATCTCAGTAAGACCGTGAGTTTGTGGCATTTACTTACGCAACCCCCAGACCTACTCCCCAGTGATTCACTGGCCCTGAAGGGCAGGCAGAGGATCAGCAGTCTAAGAGTCTGAATGGGTTGGAGCTCTGAAAAGCCTCAGGCTCAGAGAACATCCATATATGCAGAGTCATCATCTGGCAGATCCATTTTGAAGCCATCTTTATTTAACCTGGCTAGAGCTTGCGTAGGGTGAAAAACCTTCTCCCTGGAATAGTAAAAAACCGGCTAGGTGACCAATTAGGTTTGTGATTGCTCAGACTTGTGGCAGTAGGTTAGCAAAGAAATGTGATGGGGGAAATTGGATGAGGATGTCTTCTGGGATTTGAACAGCTTTCACATATGCCTAGGGATCTGGAAGACGGTACTTATCAGTTGAGCTGGGCGCCGGCCTTGAAAAAGACTCAAGGATTGTGAGCTCGTTTTAGGCTCTTTGAGGCTCTGCACAAGCAGGAAGCAGAGTTGGAAACTTCCTGGATTGAAGACATGGTTCAGCATGCATGCAGAATTCTTGGCAAAGGGCAGCCTACACACATGTAGTGAAATCTCTGTTTAAACTATTAGCTGTCTACTGAACTACATTATGCAGAGACTCTCGTAGCTACCCATGGGTAAGAATACAGATTTTTCAGAAGTCAAGAATCACTACGCAAAAAACAAGACACAGAAATCTAGAACAAACCCTGGGGAGATGGGTGCATTTCATTTCTAGAATGTCCACATTACCCTATTTAAAATATCCAGTTGTCAGTTAAAATTCTCAGGGTATACAAAGATTAAAAAAAGAAAGCGTGGCCCATGCAAAAGCAGAAAGACGATCGATAGACACCATCTCTAAGGAAAACCATCGAGACAAACATGGTGAATAAGCTATTTTATATATGTTAAAGAACCAAGGAGCACAACTCTAAAGAACTAAAGAGAAAATTGAGAAAACAGTTGATTAGAGGCACCCAGTGCTCGCCTGCTTGTCTCCCAAAAAGCAGCAAAGGAATGCATATCTAAGTGCATATTGTGAGCGAACACTGGAATTCAACAGAAGCGAATGGAAACCAGAGAGTAGGAACAGCAAGAGAAACAGTGACTTGACACGGCCATGAGGGAGAAGAAAGAGCGTCCTCCACATAGGCTAAAAACAAAAGCAAAAACAAAACCTTTTACCAGGGCCGGTATTAACAATCTTAGTTACTGGGAAACTTCACACTCTAAAGGTTGACGGTAGAAATGGATTTAAAAACTTAAAATCGGCCTGGCTTTGGGAAAAGACTTCGGTTCTTGTAACAGCGAACCCCAGGGAACTATAGTGAGGAGTTACCTCCAGAAATGATCTCTATCCTAAGAGACTTGTAGGCCCATCAGCTGGCCTCCTGCCTCGGCAGGTTAGGGGTCTCCTGAGCTCAGCTTGGCTCAGAAAAGGATTTGACAGAAACTTACTGAGAGTGCCGCTCTTTAGGGAAAGGGCCTGTGATATGGAGGGACGCGAGGGGGCCTGTCTTTGAGAACAAGGTGGTTAGACAGCCTGTCCTCCAGGACCAGGGGCATGGCGGGCTGCACGCGGGGTCACACGTGCGGGGTCACACATGCCAGGACTGGAGGTATTGTCGCCTGCTTCCACCCTCCTTCCCCAGGGCTGCTGCAGGCACCGGTTACTGACAAGACAGAGCGAGAACTCTGGGTTCACTGTTGTTCACCCTCAGGGGCGTAAATGAGAGCTCAGTCCTGATGGATAAGTGGCTCTAGCTGTCACTTCACCCCAAGAGCACACAGCTTGAAAGGGTCCAAAGAGAAGCTTGACCTGTGGCTTGAACTATATTACACTCTTTCATGCTTCTATGAGCCCTCAGCTGAGAGCATGTTTCCTTGACTCCAGCCACGACCCTCTCCTGCTTAAACATGGATGGGCCCAACGGCAGAAAGAATGGAGGGGAGAGAAGCCCCTCAAAAGCATCGGGCTGTCCCCAGAGATGCACAGCTGGAAAATGGCAGATTAGAAGCCTTACCACTGAAGCTCGCTGAAAGAAAACACACAGCGAGCGCTTATCCAGCTCTCAGAGACAAGCTCTGTAAACGAATTGATTAAGCCAGGGGAGATCTCTGCAGGAAAGCAGGTGGGAGAGCTGAGAATTGGACGAGGCTGCAAATCTCCTCAGATTGGCCCCATGCTGCCTAGGAGGGAAGCAGAAGAAACTGCAAGAGAAATGCTGCTTCTCCTCTAGGCCGGATGCCCAGCAACAGGAGAGCTCAGGATGGAGCAGGGGTCCCAAGGAAGCACCAGAAAAGGGCTAAGAACCTCCCCACCCAGAACCCCACAGGGCACCAAAGTCTCAGAGACTGGCGGCTCCCACTCAGCCCTCAAGATACCACGTGGAACCTGCTAGAGCCAGAAGATCTCAGAACCTCACCTTCCATCTCAGTGCAGCTGTGTCATGGTTTACTCCACGAGGATTATTATTTATTTATTCGAGAGAGGAAGAGGAAAGGGACATGCGTGCACATTCATGTGTACAGCGGGCAGAGGTCAGAGGACAACCCGACAAGTCAGTTCTTGCCTTCCACGATGTGGGCTTCGAGAGATTGAATTCAGGTCGTCAGGTCAGACATCTTTTTCTTTCTTATTTCCCATTATTTTATCTCTACTCTTGCCTCTGTAGCAAGATGATAGTTTTACAAATGGGAGAAAGAATCTCAGAGCTTGAAAACAGGTCTTTTAAAAGATCACATCCACACAGAAATAAAAAATAAGAAAGAATGAAAAGAGCATTCAAGATCTTGGTGACACATTAAAAGATTAAGCATCCACGTTATCAGTGTATCCTAGGGAGAGGAAGTAAAAGTTAAAGGTGTAGATAACCCATTCAATGAAAAAACATCAGAAAAATTCCCTAATCTTGGGAAAGACAGAGATCAGTAAGTACAAGAGGCTTATAGAACCCCGAGTACATGTGACTAAAAAAGATCTTCACTGTGACATATGTACTATAGTAAAAGTATAAGGCAGGGGATCATATTTAGAGATGCCTCACCTAGACCAACAGTAGATTCCTTAGAAGAAACTATAGGTCAGGTGGACATGGAATGACGTATTTGCAGTTGTGAAAGGCATGGCAGCCAATCAACATCAAGGTATCCTCCAGAGTGATCCTTCAGATTTAAAGGAGAAGTCAAGACCTTCCAAGATAAGCAGAAACTGAGAGAATTCATGACTATGAGGCCAGACTTGCAGAAGATGCTTAAGGGAGTTTTATAAACCCAGGACTAGAAGAAAGGTAACAACCATCACTATAGCATGTGAATTATATATCCCAGTAAAAGCTATGCAAATGAAAAACAGAAATGATTCAAGCAATACTAATGTAGTAAACAATCAAGATGAAAAATGAGAATGATAAGTGAAAGGATTAAAATTAATAAAATGATAGACACAAGTTATATTCTTCCAACTAAGATATAAATTGGCTGAATGGATTAAAAACATGACTCAATAATGTGCTTTCTACAAAGACTCATATAACAGGTAAAGACACACAGACCTAGAGCGAAAGGATGGAAAGCCATATTCCAGGCACATGCAAATCTAAAGCAAACAGAAGTAGTTAACAGTTACAACATGATAAAATGGATTTTAAAACGAAAGCATTAAGAGGTGAAGTTGTTATATAATGAATGAGACTTCAATCCTTCAGGAAGGCGTGGTGATTACTTGTGATTATAATGTGATTATATGTGTCCAACATAAGAGGAGCACCTGACTTTGTAGAAACAAACACGGTTGGACCAGTTAAGTTGAAGGATAAACTTGGTCAGTGCACAGGGTGTGCATGCATAGAAGCATCGCAGAGAATCCCATTAATCTGTGTAGCTAATATGTCAACAATTTAAACATAAGGAATTTGATGTCACAAAAAAGAAGTAAAGAAAGGTTGGTCACATGGCCCGTTGGATGGAAGCGCCTGCCATACATGCCTGACAGCCTGAGTTTGATGTTTGGAACCCAGAAAGTGGAAAAAACCAACGACTACAAAGTTGTCCTTTGACCTCCATGTACATACTGTGGTATGTATGTATCATTGTATGTACTTTAACATATATACACACATTAAAATAAAATTAAATACATAAATGAATAGAAAATAAAGGAAACAGTTTTAGAAGAGTCTCACCAAATAGAGAGTATCAATAATGAGAGATTTTAAAAAAAGAGAGCGCTACATAGAAATCCTAGCATTGAGAAGTACACAAACTGTGATAAAGAACTCTCTAAGGGAATTCACACAGATGCAGCCAATAAGCAAATAAACCAGTGTACAGAGCCCAGAACTCTGTGCTGCTCCGTCAATGCACCAACACAAGAGCAACGGAGTTCTAGAAGAGAGACTTTATGAAGAAAAAGAGTCAAGCTTTCCATCTTTGATAAAGACATTAGTTAACTCATCTAAGAAGTTCAGTGACTCTCGGGATATGCTGGAGATCCATGCCAAGACATTTCCTGGTGAGGGCGTGAAAAGACACAGTCCTTGAAAAGGAGCACAGGAGGACTTATCCTAGCTAAGTTTGCATCAGATGACAAGACTGAGAAAGAGATTATCTAGCTGGAGAGATGGCTCAGCAGTTAAAGCATTGGCTGCACCATAAAAAGATGAGTTTGGATCTTTATATCTCATAAAATGCCAGATGAGCATAGGATCCCCTAGAACAAGCTAGCCAGACTCACTCTGTGAGTGAACTCTTGATTGGTTAGACACTGCACCTCAAAAATAAAGTGGAAGAGCAACCAATGATTCCCCATATCAACCTTGGGCCTTTACACACAAAGGCACCCATGTACAAGGGCATTCTCCACACATACACACACACATGCATTCACCCACACCCGAACATACATACATATACATATGCAAAACTGTTGCCTGAGTTTGGCGCCCAGGCTGCATAAAAAGGAGAAAATGGGCTGAAACAAGCGTTCATGGAGCTCATGACTACTAACTTTTCAGAGACTACTTTGAGCAACTGTATATCTATACATAAGAAAATCTACATGTAGTTTACAAATTCTTAGAAAGATGCAAACTATTAAAGCTGACTCAAGAAAAAAACAATGACAATTTTGCAGGGGCCTGTTCCAACAGACCAAGAAAAACCTCTTCACAAAGAAAGAGCCAAATTAAACTTCTCCCTGGCCAGCTCTTTCAAGCCTTCTAGACTTGGCACTACTTCTTCACAAACTATTTGAAAATGCACAAGAGGAAGGCATACTTTCTTTTTTAAAAATTAATTAATTATGTGCATGTGTGTATGTGTGTGTGCATATGTGCATGGGCGTGTGTGTGTGTGTGTGTGTGTGTGTGTGTGTGTGTGTCAGAGGGCACTGTGGAGGACCAAGGATAACTTCAGGAATCATCTGGATTGCTTCTGCCTACTTTTTGCTTCACTCAGGGATTTCCCAGGCTCCTCCCACTAGGGCAGGAAGTGCAGATCACTGCTGGTTGCACTTGGCGTTTTTATGTGGGACCTGTGATCCAAACTCAGGACTTATCCTTGTAAGGTAGTCTTAACCCTTGAACCATCTCTCCTGCCCAAAGGCATACTTTCTAATTGCATTCTAATGCAATCTATGAGACCAGTGTTTCTGCATCAAATTCTACAAGAAAAAGAAAACCACAATATCTACTATGAACAAAGATATAAAATTCCTCAGCAACAGCAAACTTTTCTAGCAACAAATAAAAAATTGTGTATAATTTGGCTAAGTAGGATTTATTCAGGAAGTTCAGGGTTGGTTCTGCATATAAAAGTTAATCAATTCATATACCATACTCATAAAACAAAGAAGAGGAACCTTATAATACATACAGAGAAATGATCTGACAAAAATCTAATTGTCTATCATGATTAAAAAAAACTCAGCAAAGTAGGAATCTAAGGTAACCCCTTTAACCTAGAAAGAAGAGTTATAAATATTTACAGCTAATTCATGTTTATGGTGAAAGACTGAGAACATTCCTGTTGTCAAGAAAAACACCAGGATTTCTGTTCTTGCTGCTTCCACTGATCAGTGTACTGGAAATTCTAGTCGATATAATCAGTCAGTAAAAAGAAAAGTTATCTATATTGGAAAGTGAGAAGTAAAACCATCTCTATTTGAAGATTGCATGGCCATTAATATAGAAACCCTAAAGAATCCAACTAGGAAACTATTAGCGCTAATAACTGAGTCCAGCATGGTTGCAGAGTTAAAGATCAAAGCATGCCAGTCAAGTATACTTCTGTATTCCAGCAATGAATAATCTGAGAGTAATCTCAGTAATAATAAGCCAAATATTAAAATAAAAATGTTAATAATAAATTTAACAAGAAAAGTACAGATCTTACAGACTAAAAAAACAAAAATAAAAACAAACCAAAGATCATTGAGATTCAGAAGGCCAAAATAAATAAGAAAGCCATAATCATGAAGACTTACCTAGTAGTAAGGTAGCCACTTCCTAAGTTGACTTACAGATTTCATGCAATCCCTACAAAATCTTGGGCTGACATTTAGGGAGAAACTGACAAGCTGCTTACTAGGTTTATATTCAAGGGAACTAGAATAGCTAAAATAAACCTTGGAAAAGAACAAAGTTGGAGGTTACACACTTCTCATCTTGAAAACCTACAATAACATTATGATAATAAAGGTAACACATAACTGGCAAAAAGATAGATGCATAGAGGTTAGGCGTTGGGGCATACACCTACAGTTACAGCACTTGGGTGGCAGAGGCAGGAGGATTGTAAGTTTGAGTCCAATCTGACAACAGAGTGACTTTAACTCCAGCCTGGACTATATAATGGAATCCTCTTATAAAATGTTAGGTGTGTAGGCTCATGGGATATAACTGAGAGCTCAGAGCTAATCTGTATATTTATTTATTTAAAAAATTATTTGTTATTTGTTTGGGGACAGACCCAAGTGTGTAGCTGTCAGAGGACAACTTCTAGAAGTCAGTTCTCTCAGGTCACCAGATTCGTGTGCTGAGTTATCTCACCATTCCATAATTTTATTTACTGTCAGCCGATTTTCAACAGGGTGTCAAGAAATTTCAATGAAGAAAAGAATAATTTCCCAGTGTGTGGTATTGGGGCAACTGGATATCCACATGCACAAGAATGTGACCTGAATCAGTTATCTCATATATAAACAAATATAAATTCAGAATGTATTAAAAAAAAACCCTTAATGTAAATCACTAAAACTTTAAAAAAATTTTTTATTTAGGCTTGGGTGATGATTTCCTTGCTGTGTTAACTATAGAACAAGCAACCAAAACAAAAATAAATTGGACTTCAAAAGTTTGTGTTGAAAAAAATTCACAATGTTTTATGCTTCACTGTTACCATCAAGAAAATGAGAAGACAATCCACAGAATGGAAATTTTTGCAAATTGCATGTTTGATAAGGGTCTAGATAGACAAATTCTAAAGAATAGTAATAACGTGACAATAAAGACCAACAGCTCAATCTTCATTATTTGCTATGTGAACTTCAGATTTCTCAATTTCCCCAGCACCATCAGTCTTCACTTCTTGTAACAGTTAATTTCAGCGGTTATCTTGATATTTGTAATTTGACCCTTAGGCATATACTTGCCTAATTAAGGCAGACCTCTGAGCAAGCCTATAGGAAATTGTCCTAATTGCATAGCTAATGTGGGAAGACCCAGCACATAGTGTGTGGGAACATTCCCAGACACACGGATAGAGATGGATGAGAGCTAGCTGGAATTTGACAGGCTAGCAAGCTAGAAATCAAGTATGCCTTGGTCTTCATCCTCTGCTCTTGCTGCGGATATGGGTGGCCAGGTCCCTCTGCTCTTGCTAGTAACTCTCCTGCCATGATGAGTTTCCACTTGAAATTGTAAACAGGAATTAAAAAAAAAAAAACCCTCTTGTTTCCCTAAATGGTTTGGGTCAGGTACTTATTACGTTAATAAGCTTATGAAGCCACAGCCCTCCTTAATCTCTAAGTGTCCACTTTGTACCAAAACTTGGAGCTGGTTGGTCTGTGCATCTTGCCAGGATGTGGCTGTTTTAAAGTAGTTGGGGTGGCTCATCTCGTTGGTTCTCAGGCATTTTCAGTTCAAGCTGCCCATTGATGAGGATTCACCAAAACCAGGTGCTGGCGATTCTTCCCCCTGTAGTCTGTGTCAGGGACAGGACTTCCTTCTCGTGTGTGTGTGTGTGTGTGTGTGTGTGTGTGTGTGTGTGTGTGTGTGTGTGTGTGTTGTAGGGGACGTCACTATGCTATCAGTCTGCATTTCTCAGTAGTGAGGAGCACGTGTTAGCTTTAACACTGTTTCCTGCAGCTGCCTCATTCACAACCTCCATCTAAAGTCATTTTTTAAAAGCTTCCTCCTCTCAGAATTATGGAAAAAAAGGAAGAGAAAGTGAGTGAAATGCAGACTGTGTGAAAGGGCGTTAGCTTCTCTTCTATAGCTCATCTTTATCGGTGCTTTATTTACTTTTACACCCTTCCTCTCTCTCCCTCCTTCCTCTCCACCCTCAGAGGAAGATAGGAATCAGCGACCCAAGGATAGGAATAATCCTCACACAGATTGATAAACAAGTCAACAAAGCCACAGAGCCCTTCATCATGGTGCAAATTTTACTTTGATTTTTGTAAGCTTTACAAAGAAGTAAAAAAAAAAAAAAATACAGCATTCCCAGGAACAAGGGCCTAGAAGTCAGTGAGATGCGGTCTCGTCTTCCTGTGAAGTTACTGGCTACAAGCTCTGATAGGCTTCTCCAAGGTTATGCGGCAGTCCATTCAGCACAGAGTAGAACTGCATCTTCAGACTCAGTTACACATTGGCCATGTGACTTTGGTGCTTTACTGCAGCCTGCTGGGCCTCAGTCCTCATGTGTAGACCCGCACTTGCCCCAGGACACTCCGCAGAGCAGTTACCCCCGTCCCTGCAGAGACTCAGCCTTGGAGAATAACAGTCGGTTGCTGTCCCCATCCCCCCATCCCTCGCCCTCCCTGCTGGTGCCTGAAGTATCAGGCACATGGATCCGGGCACAAGGTGCTCCGGTAGAGGGAGTGATGGAAAATGTCAGACAAGCGCAGCCAACCGCTTGGAGACAGGCTGTCGTCTCATGACACTGTCACCCCCTGGCCCCTGGCCTCAGACCAGAGCCTTCATCTCACCTGCAGAGGGCCTGCGGGTCTGCAGCTGCTGTCGGCTGAGTGGCTTCGTGCATGAAACCCTCCCTGCCCATCTCGCTGGCTGGACCTGGGTGGATCTGCTTTTTTTCAAGTTGCTGCCTTTCTTCATCCATTTTTAGCTGTTACCATGCCTTCCCTTCCCTTCGCTTTCCTTATTTTCTCCTCCCTCCCTCCCTCCCTCTTTCCTCCCTTCCTCCCTCCCTCCTTCCCCCCTCCCTCTTTCTTCCCTCCCTCCCTTTCTTCCTTCCCTCCCTCTTTCTTCCTTCCTTCCCTCCCTCCCTCCCTCCCTCCCTCTCTCTCTCCCTCCCTCCCTCCTCCGTTCCTTGCTTCCTTCTTCAGCTATCCCACACCATCTAATCCTTCCCACAGTGCCCAAGGATTTTTGTGCAGTGTCTCATAGCACCTGTGATAAAAGATACGTTGGATGATGTATTCCAAGCTGTGGTCTGTAGAATACAGCTCTCTCCACTGTCCTGTGCAAACAGACTTGGACTAAATAGCTTCAGATTCACGAATAACAGAACTGGGAATCCTTGTGGCAAGCCCCTGACTGTTCTCCAAAGAAAGGCCAATTCACTGCCCAAGCAGCCCTCTTTCTGAGTAGCAGCCCTTGGGATTCAGCGGAGTCAGGGTACACGAAGCCCACGTTGGGAAACATAAGTCTTGGGGGTCTCTCTAGAAACCATGTTTATTCCTTTGCTGACAGTTGGCTTGAAAGGCACATGGACCCGTGTGGCAGGAGTGAGATGCCAGATGAAATCCTTTCAGTGGTGGAGGGTGGAGGAGGGGAGTTGGGGTGGCAGTAAGTCTGACCATCTCTAAGGGAACTGAACTTTGAGGTTAGGTGGGTGGCAGTGAAAGGGAGGGAGCGGGTATTGATAAATCATGCCTTGCTTAATCATTTTACTTGTGGCTCTCTTTTAGAAAGCATTAGTCGGTAGGACTTCAGGCTTGAAAAATGTTTTGAGATTGTCAAGTGGAGGGAAGGGCCTGGCAAGTCAGTTCTGTGGCACGGATGTGCTCTGCCATCTGTTTTTCTTGCTGGGGACTGAAAGACCATCTCTGGCAGCCTGTCACGTGGGCCAGGAAAGCGTGAAATCAGCATTAGCCACGCGCTCACACCTCTGCAGTAATGAAGACTCGGTAGGTGAGAACGCGTACAACACTTTTAATTAAGAAAACTGCAGGGGAATGGAGCGAACCCCTCAGTAAGTGATGCTAATGAACAGATGCCGCCCTTCCCTTCTCTCCTGAGGAAAAGGAGCCTCGGCCACTAATTGGAGTAATTAGCGGTGAAAGTGAAAACTATTTTACTTTTTTCCCCCTTCCTTTCTGTGGCTCTCCGGCACCTGGGCTGTCTGCCTGGATTACTCGGCAGCCTTTTATTTTCTTTATGAAACTAGGTCCCCTGGGTGCTTTGACCCTTTTTCAGAGAGTAACTGGGAGTCCTGCCCTCAAGGACCACGGTACCCGGTTGCGGTGAAGCTTTGGACGCGCTGGCTCTTTGAAAGCCCTCATCAGGATTGGATTGTATGTGTGTGTTTTTTAGGACACTCTTTCATGGTAAAGTTGAATTTATGCTTGATAAAAGGGCTCTCATCTTTTTCTAAAGAGGCAACCTGAAAACAGAACAGAGAGATGTGTGTTGCTGTGGAAGGCAATGAATGAACATTTTATTTCCTGCTACACTGATTGATCAGGGCGCGAGGGAAGGAAAGGAAGTGTCCTCAGTAAGGAGAAATGAGAGACTTGGAGAGTAATTAACAATTGAAAAATAGTCATGGACGGCCTCTCTAGGGAGGCTGATTGCACCCACCCCATTCTTCTCCTCTGTACCCCACAAAAGTAACTTTATCTTCTTTTGGCTGCTTCTGGCTGCTGCCAGGAAGGAAGCTTGTGGGGGAACCGCAAGGGGACCTCTGGGGAGACTCTGATTTTGAGTTCCCAGAGAAGGGCTGGAAGACATTCTGTAACTCGAGTGGAAACCAGCTTCTACCATTCGGGATGATGCTTAGAGGGACTTTTGATGTCGCATCTGTTTCAAGTTCAAACGCTGAAACAAGCTTGTTCCACAAGTTCCAACTCCAGTAGGTTTCAAAGTGAAATCGGTCATGGGAGGAGCTTTTCTGAAGTGTTAGGACCTGGCTCCTCTGAAGCATGGATTGCGGCTGCTTTACATCTTAGCAAGGAATAATTGGCTCGCGAGTTTGCTTTCTTTAGGTTTTATTCCAATCATACAGTCCCTTAAATATGGGAAGGCGTAAGTCGGTAGCACTGGGCTTCGATTACAGTGACTGTAACTTTTTAATTTCAGCCAGTTCTTTGTATAACCAGGTTCTGCGACTCTGAATTCAGCCAATGAGTGCTCAAAGAGTGGAGATTGGCGTGGTTGGGAAGATAAATAAGTGAGGATTGTGGGAACAAGGATAATCAGGATGCATTTTACATATATGTGTGTATGAATTGTCAAAGAAAAAACTAACTAATAAAAATGGCATTCCTACTGAACACAGCAGACTTTTCCCTTTGTTTGTTGTTGTTTCCTTAATGGTGGGATAACATCTGCATCGCGCTACATTGTAACAGTCATGAGAAGTTGTCTAGCGGTCTGTGGCACACTGGAGCATGCGTGTAGATCCTGTGTGAATCCTATACTGTTTTATGTAAGAGATTTGCATCCCTTGGATTTTGGTACATGGTGAAGGGGTGGGGGGGGAAGGCCCTAAAACCAATCCTTGGATACTGAGCGATGTCTGCATTGGTTACCATTGGAAACCACCAGCAGAATGAGCCTAAAGCTGGGCAGTTAGCCTCTGTGCTGTGCTGCACCCTGACAGAGGAGAGGAAATGCCCTAGATACAGCTCCAGGCGTGTCAGCTGACGGATGCGGCTTGGGAAGCTGCGGCGCTGAGGGCCAGACCCAGAATAGGGATACGGTCACCATGGAAACCAGGCACTGCAAGGGGAGCCAGCCCGGCCTTTGTCTGCTGACTTACACTCCCCCACCCCCATGGGCAGGGGGACCCCACTTCTTTTTTGTTATCGTTCTTGCTATTTTTTGCTTTTCATTTTATTTTAGTGTGTGTGTGTGTGTGTGTGTGTGTGTGTGTGTGTGGCGGGGGATGGTGTGTGCGCGCGCGTGTGCGTTTCTCTATGTATATGGGCCTGTGGAGGCCTGAGGATGAGTTTGGGAGTCATCCTGTACTGCGCCACCTCCTCCTTTCTTTGTTCTAGAGCTTTCCAGGCTCCACACTCCAGGGCTAGCCAGACAGGCCACCCCTGTCTCCACCTGGCACTCCTACATACAGTCCAGGATCCAATCAGGACCTCTTGCTTTCGAGGCAGAAGCTCAACCCCTGAGCCATCTCTCCAGCCTGGACCCTACTTCTTTTTATCTCCTCTCTGCAAGGCGCATTCGCATTGACTTTTATCATTGGGTTGAGGCCCAATATTCCCAGGAAGGCCAAGGAGATCATAATGCCTTCTGCCTGCAGGTAAAGGTGTCTGCCTGAGCTCAGCGTGATCAAGCTAGGTAACAGAGCCAGGACCTGAACCCAGAGCTTCTGCTCCTGTATCTGATGCTCTGCCGACACATGTCTTTCCCAAAGCAACGCAAGCACAGGGACAGTCCACTTAGGCAGAGGAGGGAACGTGGTGACAAGTCACAGGCCTGCTGCCCAGCTGCGGGAGGCAGCTCTTTGCTGGCCCCGCTTCACAAGGCACCGTTCCTGAAAGGACTCGACCTCAGTGTCCTGACAAAGGGCGTGGTCCAGATTGGAAACTCTGTAGTTGGGGGTATCTTGAGATCGTTCATGCAATATAAGAGGCTAATGAGCTGTGATTCCACAGAGTTGGGAACCTCATCAGTCAAGATTGGGACAAACCCGGAAGATACCTGGGACTCTGAGACGTGGCTGCAGAAATACGGCCTGAAGGCGCAGAAGCTGTCGTTTCATGACCTCCTGGCTGTCTGCTCCTTCCGCCATGCTGATGGTATCGTCAACATAAAAACCAAACCGGAGGACGAGTCTGTGCAGACCAGTGCGGTAGGTGACGTGATGCGGGTGGGGCTGTGGGCTTTTTCTTGGTACCGGGGTAGGTGAGGCCTCCCTCAAATCAGAAGCTAAAGCCGAGACCACATTGAAGGGCAATGGAGGTAGGGAGGGGAAATCATCTCAGGTTCCCCATGAAGACAGGTGTCTCTTCCTTCACTTTCTTACTTTGTCTTCTGTCGTAGTTACATATAGATGTCAACTTGACAATCGAAGACTGGAGTTCTGGGTACAGTTGTGAAGAACTGGTAGTCGAGATGAGCCCTGAGCAAGCCTGCAGATTGCCTAATTGACAGGAAAGACCCAGGTCATGGTGTGTGGGACTAGGACCTGGGCAGGTGAATAAGATGGAGGGAACTAGTTGAAGAAGTTGTCAATCTTCTGTATGTTTGGCCAGACATGCTGGTTTGACAAGTAAGAATTGTCTTTCTCTTGGCAATACTGTGGATTTAGTGTGGCCAGTTTCCTCAGCCCTTGATATTGGTCAAGTTGTCAAGATGGAATAAGAACTGTAACCAAACAAACCTAAGAGAAATAAGACTCCTTATTCCCTTAAGCCCTTTGGTCATAAATTTATCGGCAACCTGTGGAGTAACTTCTCCGGGCCCACAAACCAGCATGAACCCAAATCTACAAACGTGGAAATCTGAAGTGGGAGTGGTAGGAATTAAAAGTTTCAGGCTTTGGGTCAGAGGGGGTCTTGGATGTACCTTATCATCCAAGCCAACTTTATTGTAGTACAGGGTTTTTATAATCAATCAAGAAGCAGGGCCAAATTCTTTACAGGACTATGTAAAACACATACATTTTGGTTAACAAAGAGAAGTCAGGAGTGACACCCAATTGCCGTGGGGCAGACATATCCCCAGGTATGCTAAACATGCATGTCACCTTGTTGCTAGAAGGGAATGGACAATGTATGCCTCAAAACAGTTACCTGGTCCGTGCATTAACATCTCTTTAGATAGGCAGGAAAGAACTGATAGGGAGGGAAGAACAGCCCAGCCAGTTTCTTAGAGAAACAAAAGCAGTCCAAACGACCTGCGAGTTTTCTCCACTTCCAAGGAGGGAGTTCAGCCTATCATGGTTGAGAGGCAAACTCAACCACCCAAGGGAGGAGTCACTCAATGGCTCGTTCAGTTGCTCATGTATCATCTAGAATGCAGGCTTCTGGGTCTAGCAACCCCCACAGTAACTGTGACAGAACTTGGTTGCAGAGAATTGGGATGTTGCTGATAAATCTAGCTATGTGGCTTTTTTTGGATTTTGAACAATTTTGTTGGAGAAACTTGGAAATGTTTGAAGGCAATCAACTGGGCCTACAGAAATTGTGAACTCATTATGAGTCCCTGAATTATTTAACATGATGTTGAAAGAGAGTTTGGGTTGACTAGAAGAAATTACAGGTGAACATGCTCCAAATAACTTAAAGATGAATTATTCTAGTGACCACTTGTCAGTGTACAGTGGATTTCCAATAACTATAAAATTAGATCCACCAAAACACTTACAGCATTACATGAGTAGGAACTGAAAACTTTGCAAGTTGCAGTTCAATTTGTGCTAAAGGTGTTCACGGAAATACAACAGCTCACAGTGCCTGGCTCCGTGCCCATGGAAAGATAGTTCTTACCATGAATGACTTTCAGACTCTAGTATCACGCATGTGAGTCAGGTCTGAGGTGAAGACCAGGATTTTCCTCAATAAATGTCTAGCCCCTTGTTGTGTGGCTATAGCAAAATATCAGAAACCAGGAAATTGATGAAGAAAAGATGTTTGTGTAGCTCCCAGTTCTGGAGGTCAAAGGGCATCCTGTATCTGCTTAACTTCAGCCACATTGGGGACTAAGACTTAACATGGTAGGGACAAATCATAGTCAGACCATGTCAAACAGCAGTCCTTGGGTGATGCTAAAGGTGCTGGTCCAAGGTTACTATCGCAGTTTGCCTGCATGTTGCTGGTGAATTCATGACAAAACAGCTTCTAGGAGCAAGGAGTTTTATTCTGGCTTATGATTGGCCAGTCCCAGTTCTTAGTCCATCTTGGCAGGAGAGTTCACACCAACACCAGGGCCAGAGGGAACTGGGCGCATTACATCAGCAGGACTACTGAGAGAGGGACAACCTCACTCACCAGACCGCAAGTCTATTCCAAGTGTGCTGCAGTATCCAACTCACTGAACAGCTAAATGAATTCACTGGTCTTACCAGCTCAGTTCGAGAACTGAACGTATCACCAGTATCGGTCTGAAGGTGAAGAAAGTCAGTTTTCCCTGTCTTATCCATCTGCTTAGGAAACAGTCTCACTCAGGTGAGCTGGGCTCTCCCCATCAATTAGACATCTCCTGAGGGCTTGCTCAGGTCTTAACAACTAGTTTTGTGTGTAGGGGTGTACATGTGTGTGTGATGTGTAGAATAGGGCACTTGAGTGAGCGTGCCTGTAGAGCCCCAAGGGTGAGGAATCATCCTGATTGTTCTACCTCTTGATTGCTTTGCTTTGGGGTTTCCTAGGTTCTGCCTTCCAGGGCTGGAATTGCAGTCAGTCACCATTTCTGCCCAGCATTTTTACATGGGATCTGGGGATCTGAACTCAGATCCTTTTGCTTATCCGGCCAAGGCTCCAAACCCTGAGCCATCTCTCTAGTCTACAACTACTAATTCTTTACAAATGTACCCGAGCTTGAGCTTCAGTTATCAACTTGACACAGGTATCTAATAACATGGTTCCCCTTTAAGAGGAACCCACGCACAGAACAGCAGCCACCAGACGTGGCAAGAAACATCTGGAAGTATGGAAAGACCAAACAAGATGGCACCATGAAGCAGGAAATAAAGATAAAATGAGTTTTCTACATCTCTAAAACAAAAGGAAAACTCTTGTAGGACCCAAAGGGAGACTCAAACTGTAATCCACAGAGCAGGTGTGGAGGAGCAAGGGATCAAGGGCCCCTCAATCCGGGGTCTCTTGATGCCCGGCCTGAGATCTTCACAGATATCTGTGGCTGCAGAAGAGGAAAGACCTCAGCCAAGCTGATACCTTGTTATACTGGCCGGCCACTGGACTCGCCTACCCACCCTCCCTCCCCGGTAACAAAGCTGTTTTCTCCGGCCCCTTTTAGATGTGCCTTGTGTGTCCTTGCTACTGAGTGTTTACCACGGACTGCAGGGGGAAAACATAAAAATTGAATTAGAAAAGCGCAGCACCGCCGCCCGGCTTGTTTCCTGGCGTATCCTAGGATACCAAGTAAATTGCCACAGTGCAGGGAAATCTCATTTGTGGCTTTCCTACTCCAGCCTGGCTTTCTAGTTTTGTAGACATTATTCAGTAATGCTCAGGAAGTCATACATAACTGCATTTTCATTAAAAAAAATAGCCCCTGGGTACTGAAAAATTGTGCTTCTTGCCAATGTCAACATAGCCTTGATGGGCTGGTGAAGTATGGGGGAGGGGGAAGACACTCAGTACTACTCCATCCCCCGAATGCCCTCTCGACTTCCAATGATATTTTGCACATTTGAAGAATGTGACTTTCAAAAGGAGGACTTGCTTTGCTTCAAACTCCCTGTGCTAAAGAATAATACTATGGTAAAGATTGAGAATTATGTAGCATAGTTGTTCACTGTCATAGACATGAATGGAAAAGACTCTTTTTTTAATTTTTTTTTTTTTTTTTTTAGTATGGAGGACTCAGACCCCAAACTGGACTTACCCCTAAAGTTGTGATGTGTAATTTTCCCCTCCCACCGTCGAACACCACTGCAGGTGCTGGAGCTCAGCAGAGGAGCTTGGTTCCCGTGGCTTGGGACACTTGTGTGAATGTCACGAACATCCACACTGCTTGCTCTTCTTTTACTTCTGTCCCCAGGAGGAACTATCCTTGCTCCTAGGCCTCTCCCCACATGCATAATCATCTCGTTCATTATTTTTCCTCCTCTTTCTACTTTGTGTCCTCCATGTTGTCTTCATTTCTAAGCTTTCTAGCAGCTTACAAACATGCATTTTGTTTTTTTTTTTTTGGATTCCTCTGCACTTCGGTTTGATAGATACAGGGCCGAGGGAGAGATCAGGCTTTCATCCTGTGTGTAGTTACCTTGTAAGCCAAGTGAGAAGCTAGTGACTTTGACACAAGCAGTTCCTGAGACTCCGTAGCAGCCTCCAACTGTTCTTTCTTAGGAGACCAACAAGAAGACGATCCACGCGAAGTACTGTAGCAAGTTTCTCCACGCCCCCTGGAGAGATGGGAGCTTGATTCACGTCAGCATCACCAAGGAGAAATGCAAATGGTACAGCGAGAAGATTCACATCGCCTTGGGCAGGATCCAAAGGAGGTGGGCACAACTGGTTTGTCTCTCTTGAAGTGTAAATCTGAGTTATGTCTTAGCAAATGCTCAGCTGAAAAACCAGTGGTGAGTAGACCCATCAGACATTCCATCTTCTGGTTTAGATTTCATTCTGCCGAGATGTGAGGAGGATTCTTGGAACAGCATCAAGGTGCTGTATTCAATTGAGGATTACAGTCACTGTAGGAAGGCTAAAGAATGCTTCTGCTCACACCTTGGATTTGGGGGGGAGTGGGGGGCTACGGCGTACTGCAGTCTGTATTTCACCTGTTACTCTGTCCTCTAAAGTTATTCATCTTGAGGCAACTTTTATACTTCTTTGTCAGATTAAAAAGCGTTCGACTGTTGCATATGTATTTGAAGTCAACTGGAAGTCACTTCCTGCTGTTCCTCGCTACCCTTCTACCAAGTTGGGTCCTTAAAATCTGACCGTGCTGATGCAGTACCTCGATCAGCCTGGTGAGGACGATAGGCATCAACACCTTCAAGTTCACGAGGCCACGGGAGTTGGGACTATGAAGACTGACCTCATGTATGGACATGGGCTCTGAGGTCACACAGCTGGAAAAATTAGAAATGAAAGGATTCAGAGGATCCCAGGCCTGCCACTTGCTGCAGGACCCTGGATACGTTAGTCAGTGTTTTCGTATCTCTGTTTCCTCATTTTGCAAGTGGGAATTGTAATGCCCCTTGTAAACTGGCTCTGTGGGTTAGAGCTGATGCTAAACCTAAGGTGTTTAAAGCCAGTGCCAGCCTGCAGCTGCCATTTGAAAATGCATGTGCCTTCTGTCCGTCCTCATGTGCTTTTTTAATCACAAACCACAGGTGGTGGGTACCCAGCCGCCCAGTATCAGTGCTCGGAACCCAACAGCTCGAAAGTCAGTTATGGATTCCTCACAGCCCCCCTCCCCCCCAGTCGGAGTCTCCTCTGCTTGTGGTTGCAGAGCAGACTCTTTGGGGAGAGGAGTTTGGGTTTCTGACCTGTGGGGGCTGTGCTGCTGAGAAGGCACCATCTGCCAGTCCCATGGGTCCCTTTGTCCCTCTTCGCCCTCCAGATACCAGGCACCACCAGAAGCCCTCTTTCCTTCTTTACTTTCTGGGAGACTTTGTGGAGAATGGATACCATTTCTCTTCATGTGTCAGAATTCACCACTGAAGCCACTGGAGTCTGTATGCACAGGTGTACACACACACACACACACACACACACACACACGCGCACGCACACACATACACATACACACACATGCATGCATACACACACATACACACACATGCACACATGCATACACACACTTATCTGATATTGGTAATTCGGGTCATCTTTTTTCTCTCAACAGGCTGATGGGTGGTTATTCACTTTATTTTCCCTAAGAACCAGCTTCTGAGCTGGGCGATGCCTCAGCCAGTCAAGTGCTTGTTACACAAGCACAGGACTTGAGTGTGATCCCGGAGCCCGTGTAAAAACACCACAAGTGGGATGTGATTGTAATGCCAATGCTGGGGAGGCAGAGATAAGCACAGCCTGGGATGCACTGACCAGCCAGCAAACTCCAGGCCAGTGACAGAAAAAAAAAAAAAATAGATTGGACAGTGCCTGAGGAAATGCTTCTAGCTCCTTCCTTTGGGCATAAGTTTCTTAAGATAGATGCTTAGGGGCAGCGGAGATGGTTTAGCAGGAAAAGTCAGCTGTGTGCAAACCTGGCGACCTAGTTTCGTCCCAGAGACCACATGGTGGAAGGAGGGAACCTGCTTCTGACAAGTGTCAGAGACCTTTCCACATTCTCTCTCTCTCTCTCTCTCTCTCTCTCTCTCTCTCTGTGTCTTTGTCTCTGTCTCTTTGTCTCTCTCATAAATGAAATTGTTTTTTTAAAAAAATACTTGTCACTGATTTGAGACCTTTATTTTCCCTTGTAAGTACTCATTTTATAAATTTTCTTCTGAGTACTTCCTTAGCTGCCTCTCACAAATTTTAGTGTGCTGTGTTTGACTCCCAGTCACTCCAAAACTAGTTTCTCCTGCAATTTATTCTTTTGAGCTGTGTGGAAATGTGATGTTATTTCCTGATGGGTTTTCTTGATATTCCTGATTTTTTTTGGATGTGAACCCACTCATATCATTTATTTTTTTAAATTTTTATTCAATTGTGCGTGTGTGCGTGTACGTGTGTGTACGTGTGTGTGTGTGTGTGTGTGTGTGTGTGTGTGTGTGTGTGTGTGTGTGTGTATAGAACCACGGGTGAATTCCGGAACCACCATGGACGCCTCCACCTCCTCCTTGTTTACTCTGCCCCGGGATTCACAGGCTCTGCCCTACCAGTACCGGAAACGCCCCCGCTTCCGACCGGCGTCTATATGTGGGATCTGGGATCCGAACTCAGGACCTTCCGCCTGCAAGGCGGAGGCTTAACCCCTGGCCACCTCTCCAGCCCCCCCATCATTTATTTTTGACATAAACATAGAACTTCAATATGAGATGTCTAACTAAAGCATTTCCAACGGGACAAGGCAGCATGTTTTCTTCTAGGGCTTGGGTTTTGCCCAGAACTCCTTATACATGGAATAGCACATCCCAACGGTCATGGCTCCCACGACAAAGCCTTGGGCTGCCACACATGTGGATCAAGTGAAGGGACATTTTTGTATTTCCCCTACTCTTCAGTTTGTATAATCCATGTGCAACGATTGCCGCGAACCCCGCCATCCCCATAGGGACAAATGGCTGCCTCCTTAGCTTCTGGATAAATTTAGATCCCTGGGTCTCATTGTATGTAGAGAGGGAAATGTCTGTGTTGGTTGACATTGTGGTTGTTTGCAGAATCTTCCGCCTGGCCGAGCCCCATGCGATCCACCGGCTTCTGTCCCCAGCCGGCCTATCCCGATATTCCTGATTAAACATAAGGATTTCCTGATTAAAATGAAAATTGAATTCCACTTTTACTTCTCTGCAAAAAGATAAATACTCCAGGATTTTAATTTTTATAAATTTTTGGGACCCATTTTGTGTCCCAGAATATAAAAAATAGCCTCTTTAATTACGTAGACTATATCATAAATATCATTTCACTCTTCCATTGCGAGTGTTGTTCAAGTTTTCTATACTGCTGCTGCTTTTCTCTGTAATTGTTCCATAAATTACTGACAACCCGGTGAATCATCTACAGTTTTCAGTTCTATCCGATTTCTCCATGTGTTTTGAAGCTCTGTTAGTAGCTGCATGTACATTTCGTACTGTTATGGTCTCTTGGTAAATCAGCTTCTTCATGATAGGAAATGTCCTTATCTCTGACTTGGTTCTTGTTATGATGTGCACTTAGAAATCAATGTTGCAACTTCTGCTTACTGGTCCTCACTATCTACATGACTTATCTTTTCCTCCTTTCTGGCGGTGGCCTGCTGGTGACTTATAATTATCTGGGTTTTCTGTAGACAGAATATAAGAGTAGTGTAATTTAGATAAACTCTAGCAATCTTTGTCTTTTGCTTTAGTGTTATAATTATTTGCAATTAATGTGATTACTAACTTGATTAGATTTAAGGCTTTATTTTCTTTTTTCCCTCTTTGTCTTTTGTTTATTTATTTTTTAAACATCGATGCTTAAATTTTTAATTTTATTTTTTGAGAGAAGTATAAGTGAAAGGAGAGAGAGAGAGAGAGAGAGAGGGAGAGAGAACATGCTTGCCATGGTGCATGGTTAGAGGTCAGAGGACAACTTCAGAAGTTAGCTCTCTCCTTCCACCTTGTGGGCTTCCAGGGATCGAACAGAGGTCTCCAGGGTTTTGAGCAAATGCCTTACTTGCTGAGCTATCTTACTGGCCCTTGTTTATTTTGTATGTTTTCATTTTGTCTTAGTTTCATATTCATATTATGGTAATGACGAACATGGTCCAAACGATTTAGGAAACAAGAGAATTTTTATTCATGCTCACAATTTCAGGTTAAGAGCATTATGGCCAAAGAAACTGGCCACACCTATCTCCAGAAATAGCTAAGAGAAAGGCAAGGACCAAAGCCTAGCTTCTCTCTGTTGGCCAGTCTGCCATATACATATATTGTCCACCTACCCACTATGGGCCAGATCTTTCCAGATCAATTAGATAATCTCCTACAGGCTTGTCTTTTTAATTTTTTTTTATTATTATTATTCAACTGTGTGCATATGCGTGTGTACGTGTGCACATGCGTGTGTGTGTGTGTGTCTGTGTATGTATGTGTGTGTAGAACCACAGACGAATTCGGGAACCACCATGGACACCTCTACCTCCTTCTGCCCCGGGATTCACAGGCTCCGCCCTACCAGGACCAGAAGCGCAGGCCGCCCCCGCTTCCGCCTGGCGTCTATACGTGGGATCTGGGATCCGAACTCAGGGACCTTCCGCCTGCAAGGCGGAGGCTTAACCCCTGAGCCACCTCTCCAGCCCCAGGCTTGTCTTAATTAGGTAATTCCTCATTGGTGTACCTAAAGGCTTAGTTTTATATAGCTAATTGCCACATATTTTGTCTCTATTATTGTTTTATTAATTCTACCATTTTTGTAATGTTTTGTTTTATGCATGTGATGACTTACCAATCGCAATATACATCATTAACTTACTACAGTCTACCTTCAAATAAAATCATGATGCTTCATGTAGATTACAAGAATCGTACAATTTCCATTTCCCTCTTTCTGTCTTTTCTATTGATATCAAAACTTTGTTGTCAAGTAACATGAGCTTACATAGTAACCCAGCAAGACATGGCAAAGTCTATCATCCTAATCTGATTAAACATCAGAATAAAAATATTTTACATTTATCCATATACTCAATATTCTATTACTCTTTGTTCCTGTATGTATGTCTAAATTTTCACTTGTCATTTCCGTGTTTTTGCCTGTGAATGTTCCCATCACTGTCTTTGCAGTCATGTCTGAGTGATGGATTGAATTATCTATGCTTATCTAAAAATCCCTTTCGTTTACTTTTCCCCTTTGAAAGATATTTTTAATACATGCAAAAATTTAAAAGGATCCAAGAATTAAAAGTTACTGTAAAAATAGAATTAAAAGAAATAATTTTCAAGTACCTTATGTGATAGTCCCTCTGTACTATGCCCAATGTTATCAAATGAAGTTACTGAGCCCATGAAAATATCTCTGTAATATTTCCTTAAACCTAAAATAGATGACTTTAAATGTATTTGTAATATTTCAATGTGATATTCTGAGCTTTAAAAATAACTTGAACAGTTAAAAATTGTAACAAATTACACAAACTTATCGTACTTTAAAAGCTAAAAAAATTAAAGCTGTAGAAATCTACATGTAAAACAAAAAAAATCACAATTTACATCATAAAGACAAATTTCATTGTTTAAAAGAATCCGAAGCAGTGAGATGACAAAGCAAATTATAAATGCCATAAATTAATTCATTTGGTTTCAAGAGATTTTCTAGTAGGACTTGAAGGATGTTGAAGACATATGCATAAATTTGTATGGGTTTATAATCTTACTGCCAAACACTGTATCTTTAATTCTTGGATCCTTTCAAATTTTTACATGTATTAATTAAATTTAATGTTGAACAGGAAGAACAAAATATTTATCAAAAGTGATTGGAGCGGAGGAATAATGCTCATGGTCTCCATGTTGTGGATGCTTTGTAAACATTTACCTGTTTGTTTTAATTGTTTCAGCGAGTTGTAGTTGCCTTTGTGTGTAGTTAAGATCAGTCATAATCCTCGTCCTGGGTCAAATGGAATTTATTGTATTTTCTATTTCATTTTCTTCTGAAGGTGTCTCTGGAGAGCCACAATTTGAATCCAGACAGCTTTCCTGATCACTTGATTTACTGTGCACCTGATTTTTGGTCTAAAAGGAATTACTGACATAATATACTGTAATATTTTGGGGCTTGGCTTGCACAATTTATGATTAGAAGTCCCTTGTTGTTATTCTTAGGTCTATTCCTGTACATGGAATGTATCTTTTTTCTGTCTCTGGCTGCTTCTAAGATTTTTGGTCTTTATCACTGGGTTTCATCAAGTTTATGATATGTTGTGCGTCCTGTGATTTTCTTCCTTTTCCTTCTATTTGGGTTCTTTGATCTTCCTTGGCCTGTAGACATATTGTTTTAGTTGGAAACGTTTGGAAACCTTTTATATTTTTTTCAAATATCTTCTTTGTTTCCCACTTTGTGATTATATACACAGATCAATTCTTATCTGCTTTAATGTTTGGCCATTTGCATTTACTTCATTTTTAATTGTTTCTTTATTACTATGTCCTTAAAACCTTTTCTCTGACCTTTCCTTCTCCTGACCTAGTTGATTGCTAGTGCCGTGGCGCTTTGAATCCTCTGAAAGTCTTTTTGTGTCTTTAAAAAAAGTATATATAACTTCCATTTCTCTTTTTTTTTTGCTCATATACCTTGAACGTCTGAATTAATTTGTTATAACAACGTCACGTCATTTTCTGCTAATTCTAACCTCTGGGTGGGCTTGGAGGTCTATTTCTGCTGATGGAATTTTCTAGAAGCGATGGACCTTTTCCTGCTTCCTCGCACGCTTTTTGATTGTGCTTTTTATTGTTGCTTGTTCGTTTTTTGGAGGCCAGGCATTTTGAGGCTGACACTGTGGTTGTTGACTTTCATTACGCATTTACCTGGATTCTGCTTAGAATTGGTTTGTGCCATTTTCAGTTAAGTGAGCACAGGTCTACAGTAGCTTTTACCCTGGGACTAACTTGGTCCCAATAGTCAGGTAATGATAATGAGGATTGTCCTTGACTCCCATTCCAACAGGACTACGAATTCCCAGGCTCGTTGAGCGCTGACTTAGCCAAAACCTCTGGGTCACTCTGCAGGTCTCTGGAGTGTAGCTGGCCGTGTCCCCCTGCTCACTCTACCTTTCTGTGCAGTACCTGCCTCATGAATTATCAACTCTAGTTGCCTAAGGCTTGGCACAATCTCAAGCCATTTCCTCTACGCTTCAAATACCTTCCCCCCACAAAGGTTTTACCTGGCGCTCCCAGCTTCACTTCACCATGTGGCAGACACCTGGGCAGGGACCACCTGATTGCCATGACTACCTGGGGCTTGGCTGTTTCAGGATCCTGGGGCTGTTCCACTCTGCACACAGGTGTCCATGCTGCACCAGGAATGACCTGGCTCTATTGTTTCCACCGTGACTCAGCAGACCTGGGGTTATAGCTGAGGGTCTCAGCAAAGCAGATGACAACACGCAGCTTGCTTTTGGCTTTGACGCCCACATATTAAAATCCTACTGATGTTCTTCGTTCTGTTTTATCCGAATTAATGATGGTATTGGAAGAGGTTGATAAGAGAACTGGTTCAAATATAAGATTTTGTATAGAAAAACCTCAAAGTAAATAATGAGTCACCAACTGTTGCAGTCCGCCTGCATGGTCAAGTTGACACCTGTGCTTAACTATGACACCAACATATATAACAATAGAGTAGAGAGCTCTGGCCTCCACAAATACTGCCATGGAGTTGCATGGAAATTGGTTTTATTGCCTATGGCCTCAAATCATTCATCATGAAACTTTCCCTGCTTAGGATTAAGTGGCTGCAAAATGGGAGTCAAGGCCTCTTTGGAAAAGTACGCGAAGACTGTGTCTACGTCCTCATTGACACATCTCACTCCATGAAGAGCAAGCTAGACTTGGTGAAGGACAAGATCATTCGGTTCATACAGGTGTGATGGAACTGTCAGGCTCACATGCTCAGAAGGGGTGGAACTGGGAGGGTGAGGAGGGGTGCATGTCGTCAATGTTGCTCCAGTAATCATAGTCTGTGATGGGGTATTTTGCACTCAAGGACCCGAAAGAAAGCCAGTTCAGAAATAGCTCCCTGCTGTCATTACAGAAGCATCAGCTCTCCTCTGCAGTCACACCTGTCCCCTCCTGGGTCCTTGTCCTCTGCAGTCACACCTGTCCCCTCCTGGGTCCTCGTCCTCTGCAGTCATACCTGTCCCCTCCTGGGTCCTCGTCCTCTGCAGTCACACCTGTCCCCTCCTGGGTCCTCGTCCTCTGCAGTCACACCTGTCCCCTCCTGGGTCCTCGTCCTCTGCAGTCACACCTGTCCCCTCCTGGGTCCGTGCTGTCTCACCCAGGATGCTTAACAGAGCTTTCTATTTTTATCATCTCATGTTTTCTCTAACTTAAAATCTATAATATGCAGAGAGCTGTATGGTTTTCTAGATATTTATCATCTTGACATTTTATGTAATTTCGAATGTGTATTAGGGAAGCTGTGAGCTGACTCCAGCTGACTCCAAGTTGACGCTTGGGAGGAGTGGAGGAGAGCAGAGAGAGCTCCCAGATCCCACTGGGTGGCCTCACAGGCCTCACAGACAGCCGGCTAACCCCAGGCTCCACTCCTATGCATGGATCTCAGGGTATTCTCATGAGTCTGTTATACTGAATTAAGTACTGACCGTGGGAATGATAATGGAGAGTCTTTAGAAAATATAAATTCTATAGAGGAAATATAAGATGATGGAAAGCAAGAGACTAGAACTGCACCTCAATAATCATTTCCAAAAAAGTGACCAAGATGATGATATTTTAAATCTCCTTTTTTTAAGCATAATGTTTCATCTGCTGATTCCGTGTACCCTCAGTATTGATCTTAAACTTACCCAGACATATATGAAATGCATTTATAAGTAACATTTGCAGAAGGCTTAATATCCAAATTATATGATATTTTACCGAAATGCCTTTTGTAGCAGGAATGATTTTTCTATTGAACATAAGTTCTAGCTGTTAGAACTAAAAATAGATTTCTTAGTGATTGCGTCAAGTGACCAGCTCTCCTGTGCTTTCCTTACATTTGAGTGGTTTTATGGTTAAATAATCATTGTCTGTTCCAGGAACAGCTGAAATATAAAAGCAAATTCAATTTTGTGACATTTGATGAGGAGGCTGTTGCTTGGCGGGAAAAACTTGCAGAAATCAATGAAGATAATTTGGAACAGGCTCAGTCCTGGATTAGAGACATTAAGGTAAAATGGAGAATGAGTCTAAAGGGGGCTGAAATTTTCCCTTGTGTACTGAGTTCGTTCACAGAATAGAAATTACCGAGAAACCTTGGAGTTCCAGGGCTGGCAATGGCTTCACACAGACATTTATTTACCATGTCAGTCTAATCTCATTCACCGATTAGGTAAATACCTAGCCACACCCTCATCCCTCGCTGTCAATGGGGGATTGGTTTCAGGACCTTTTCATATCCAGCAAGACCCATTGATGCTCAGATCCCTAACATAAAATACTGTAAAATTTGCTTAAAACCTACATATTTCAAAAGCTCCCACATACTTCAAACCATCTCTAGATGACTTTAATAACACCTAATGCATGTTAATTGCTACACTGTATTATTTGGGGAATAAAAACAAGAAAAAAATCTGCACATGTTCAGTGTAAACACAAACTACATATGTGTTTATGTGTATACATGAGTGATGTGCATGTATGTGCATGAGAGACAGGTACATGCATATGTGAGAGTGAAGGTACTTGTGTGTCCTGTCACCCATGTGGAGGCCAGACAGCAATCTTGGATGTCACCCTTGCCGTATACTTTGCTTGAGAAAAAGTCTCTTTATCGCTCACCATTGTAGCAGGCCCAGGAGCCTCTAAGGCCCTGTCTTTGCCTCTGTCTTCCATAAGAGTACTAGGATTACACACCTGTGCTACCACAGCCAGCTCTTAGGTAGGCTCCAGGGGTGTGAACTCCGCTCTTTGTGCTTTTACAGCAAATATTTTCCCTCAGGAGCATCTTCCCCATCCTAGACACAATCTTAGCTTTCTATTTTTAATTTTTAATGAGCAGTTGGTTGAATTTGCAGTTGTAGAAGCCATGGATAAGGAGGGCTGGCTCTGCATTCGAATCTGTGCTTGGCTCAGGTGACAGCCCCTGATGAAAACAGATTTCAAAGGATAATATTTTTGGTGTTTAGATATTCAGATTTGTCCTATGTGAGATGCTATTAGTATCCAGATGCACCACAGCTGTTCCACCAGTGGACTGTGTTCAGAAGTGATGGAGACAGCACAGTCTGAGCATTCAGGGGGCAAAGCAAGAGGGCAGCGAGATAGAGGGAGAACATATAGCATTTTCCTTGGAGACCTTTAAAGCTGTGACTCTAATCATCTACACGGATTATGAGAAATATTTTCCTGGATTTTCTCTTGTCTTGAATTCCCTTAATTTTAAAAGTTCTCCAATACCATGCGGCAGTCTAGATATTTCAAAACACTAAAACTGAGACTTAGTCATTAGAAGTTAGCTTGAAATAGCTTAGTTCTTGAGTCTGGAGTCCAAGAAACTACACAGGACATTATCATATCTCCCTGACTAATGCAAAGCCTGAGAGATACTGAGATGTACAGAATTTTTCAGGAGTGTTTTTAAAAATGGGGGAAGAAGGAAATATGTTCTATAAGAAAACAATAGCTTTAAGACTTTGATCTAACTGGCCACATTTTTCTGAGAATAAATATGAACTTTATCCCACACATAACTTGTCCTGTCTCCAGTGTCGACCAATGAAATTATGTGCAACATGTTCTCTTCTCTTACCAACTATTGGTAGTAGAAAATAGCTTGTTTTGTAGAGTTTCTCATAACATGATAGTCCACAATCTTATTTGGTAAAAACATAAATGGGTTCTCTTTACTCGAACTTACAAGAGTTCCTAATGCATAAATGCAAAGTTCCCATGAACTCTATCTAATTTCCTTTACTATTAATATCCGACACTGATGCAGTTTATCAAAACCAAGAGGTTCACATTGATACTACTAGCTAAGCTGCAGGCTTCAGTCAGGTTTCACTTAAAAACAGATGTAGCTATAATGTCTCTTATTTCTGTCTTTCTTTGACTTACACAATCCTGACATTTTTGAAGAATACTGATCAGCTCTTTTGTAGAGTGTTCTTCAGGTTTTTTCTTTTTGTTTTGTTCTGTGGTACCAGGATGAACCTTGGGACTTACTAATGCTTGGCTGGTGTTCTATCACTGAGCTACATCTTTGGTTCTTTTTTAATTTTCATTTTGAGACAAAGTTGCTAAGTTTTTCATGCCGACCTTGAATTTGAAATCCTCCTGCCTTAACTTCTTCAGTAGCTAGCATTACCAATAGGCACCAAGCATCCAGGTTTTTGTTTGTTTGTTTGTTTTTAACTAGAGTCTTGTTATGTAGCACGGCTGGGCTCAAACTCACAATTCTTTCTCTTATTCTCCCATTAGGCTCCCAAGTGCTAGGATGACAGGCACAAATGACCACACCCAGTCTATGTCATTGACATTTTAAACTCTCACTTTTTTTTCATTAATATTTCTGTATTGTATGGTTTGAGATTCATTGACCTCTTCTCTTTCACCATTTTCTTCCTCCTGTTGCCTTGAAGTTTCTTCGTTCTTCTTGTCCAAGGTTCTTTTTAAAAATCTATTTATTTATTAGAGAGAGAGACTGGATGGAAGGCAGAAGCCATATCTTTCTACCATGTGGATTCTAAGGATTCACCTTGGGTCACCAGATTTTTGAGTAGGAACCTTATGCACTGAGCTATATCACCAACCCCCTCCCCCAAAGTTCTCTAATTAGGAACACAGATTGTTTCTTTAGATACTTCCTTCGTTCCAACCTCAACTATTAGTGTCACAAATGTCCCTAATAGCACTGCGGCATTTAAATCTTTTACTTACTTTTCCACAATTTCTTTTTTTTTTTTTTGAGCAATGAATTACTTAAGGCAGGTTATTTAATTTTCCAAGTGTAGGGAGCTTTTCAACGTGTCTTTCTGTTGTTGCTTTTAATTTTTTTTCCATAATGGTCAAAGACATGCTTTGTATGACTTCAGTTATCTTTATTTTTAAATTTGGAAAATGTTCTGTGACTCAACATATGGGCTATTTATGTCAATGTTCGATGCTTGTTTGAAAAGGCCATATTCTATTGTCGGCATGGAATGTCCTATCAATGTTAATTAGATCCCATTAGTCATTTGTGCTGATTAATAATTCTATGTCCTTGTGATTTTTTTTGGTTCTGTCAACCATTAAGAGCAGGGTATTAAAGAAATGAACTATCACTGATAATTGTTCTGTTTTTCCTTTTCAAATGAATCAAATTTTGCTTTGTGTATTTTGAGGCTCTGTTTTTTGGTGCATACACATTTAGAATGTTTTCTTTATCGACTGGGCCTTCTGTTGTTATCCGATGTCCTTTTTTGTCCACAGCAATTTTCTTTGCTCTGAAGTGAGCCAGGCACGGCAGTGTAGGCCTGCAATCTCAGTGCTAGGAAACTAAGGGAAGAGGATCATGAGTTAAAAGCTTACCTAGACAACCTAATAAGATCCTGTCTCAAAGATAAAAATAAATCCCCAGAACGAATAGCAACAATCCCCTGAACTGAAATGTACTCTGTGTGCTCTTCCTGCTTTTAAAAAAAAGTGGGGGTAATAACGCAGCAACTCTGCCTGTTGCTGATAAATCCACAACCAGTTTAGGGAAATGAGGGGTTTTATTCTGGATTACAATCGTCTGGTTAGAGTTGGTCAAGCATGACAGGAGAGCTCACACCAACACAGGGACCAAGGGAACCAGCCACGCCATACTTACAGGACTGCTGAGAGAGGGAAGAACATCGCCTCCAGGCAGCATGTCTGTGCTGAAAAACACCAACTTACTTGCCTGCTCCTCCATTTCTCCACCTGCCCAGGGAACGGTTCTCCCCACAATTAAACAATTTTCTGCAGGCTTTCTTCAGGCTTAAGTCAACGACTAATTCTTCACAAATGTGAAGTAAAGTCGACATCTGTATCAATCTATCACCGGTAATTTTTCGCTGTCATTTTTCGCTATGTTTGAAGTGAGTTTCTTATAGACAGCGTGTTTTTATCTGTTCTTCAACCTGTGTTGTATAATGGATAATTTCTTACTACTTGGAGTTGTCGATATTTATAGCTTACATCTCCCACTTCGTTACTTGCTTTCTATCCATTTCTTGTCTTCCTAAAGTTTATTTGAGCATTTTTAATATTCCATTTTAATTTATTCATTTTACTTTTCAGTGTACCATTTTGTTTTTCTTAATGTTTATTCTATGGATTTCCCTGTACCTAGACTCTCACAGTTCTCTACCAGTTCTGGAACAGAGAGTTTTTACCAGATACTTGATTTATGGCTGGTGGTTAATTTCCTTGCATACTTGAAACTTCCTTCCAGTCTTTATGGTTTGGCCATAAGCAATAGCTGTCATCCACATTGAATGCTTCAATGGACACTTTAGTGTACTATTTCTCTTTTGAGTAGTTTTTGTTTAAGGCTTTTCTTTGTCTTTATTTTTTCAGACGTATAAGTCTGGTGTGTCTTGCTATGAATTCCTTTGTTTTTATCCTATTTGGGCTTTGCTTAGCTTCTAGAAATGTAGTTTTTTTAATCGTTGTTCTAATTTTTTTAGCCATTCTTTTAAAATATTTTAAGTTATCTCTTCTTTCTCTTCTTGCATCTGAAACTCTTGAAGTATTAATATTATGCAGTCTTCGTTGCTGCAGAGATCTCTGAGGCCTTGTAGGTCTTGGCATCGGTTGACTGTTTTTTATCAGACAAAAGATGTATTTCTGGTCCTTGGTGTGCATCCTAGGCAATTTGGTTATTATGTCAGGAGACCCCAATCCCATTCCAGCCTTCTCAGCAGCAGGGAGACACAGTGTTTATTCTGACTTAGGTTTGTGGGCTTTTGTTTTTCTGAGATGTTTCTGCTGCTGCTGGGTGACTCACTCAATTGCTTCTTGGTGCTGTAATGGTTGGGTGACCTCCTGGGGATAGAGAGGCAGAAGTTATACTGCAGGGTACAAATGCAAGAACAGTTAAATATGCAGACAAGTATGAATGTGATAGATGTCTCTTGGTCACTACTCCTGCGGTCAGCTCTCTAGCCTCTCCCTTCATATGAGCTTTCCACGTATAGAATGACTTGCCAATACTGAATAACACAGGAACCCGGAGCACCGGGCATCCTTACCATGCGCTAGCTCATCCGTCAGCTCTGCCAGGAGAAGTCTTCAATTCCTGGTTCAGCTAGAGCAAGGTGCGCCCTACACTGCACGTGATGTGTGACAGCTTTACCGAAGTGACTGGTGTGTCTTCTAAGCTTGCAGCACTGTCCCATGAACCCCCACCCCCCAGCACAGAGAGTCTGGTCTGGTTTTGTATGTTCTGTTCCAGACCAAGCAAGATGCCTGGCGCATGGGACTTGGTGCTTACTAAACAGCCACTGCAATGAAAGCCGTTGGAGGCAAATGGAAGCAACCTCAGTAGGAGTGGCGGGATGGGACATGTCGCTCATGTCAAGGTCTGAGAACCTTAACTGAGTAGTGCATACACGATACGTGGTGAGGCTTTGGGGCATCTTGGGTGGGATTTGGGCATGGGCCATTAGTCTCAATCCTCTTCTTATTCTGATTTTCATATGGGAGGCCACACTGGCTCGCCCTGTGAAAGTAGAAACTTGATCTCTCCACAGTTCAGGTGCTGAGTATGTGACCCAGGCACATGACCACCTTATTTTACCAAAAACTAGATTAATTTGAGACCGTGACTCCAGACGGTGGGCCCAGCAGACAGAATCGTGCGGCCACAGACAGGGGCTGGCGCGGCTTCTGGGGCAGCTGTTGGCCCCTCTTATGACTACAGCTGGAGTTTTGGTGAGGTTAACTCTGGCAGCGAGTGCTCTGTGGCCGGGCTTGAGGACGCCGTCTACCAGGCAGACCTGCTGCAGAATAGGGGGCCTTGCTAATATGAGGCCCCAAGCCAGGTGTGCTGTTCTGAGATGTCCCCGATGTTCTTTTCATAAGTTTCTTTCTGTTTGAGTCAACTGCAGTTGCTTCTCTTGCTCATAACCAAGTTGTATTGATACCACATCTGCAACGAGGAGGAAGGCTTAGGAGACATCTGGAAATCACATAGTCCTGAACATCATACTGATAAGGATTATTAGGGATCTCTAATGATATCTTGGTATAGATCATTTTCGTATGTTAAGGAAAGCACATGCCAATAAATTAAATTTATCTGAAATTCTATCCCATTCTGTATTGATGAAGTATTCATGAGATTTTTCTAATTTTATGATGGCTTAGTGCAACTGGAGATATCATTAAAGTTTCCTTGCTTTGCATTGTATATATATATTTTTTACATGAAGAGTTGTGGATGGCGTTATGATTAATGTTATATGCAGGATAGAAAAACGAGCCATACTTTATTCCTTTTGATTCTGATTTTAACTTGGTATAGTTAGCACCTCAGTATCAATGGCAAACTGGTTTCAGGACCCCCCTCAAAAAAAAACCCCAAGAGGTTGGGGATTTAGCTCAGTGGTAGAGCGCTGCCCTGGGTTCAGTCCCCAGCACCGAAAAAAAACAAAAACAAAATATACAAATATTATATAAAATGGAGTGATGCTTGCATCTGAATTATGCAAAACTCTTGTGTTCTTTAAATCACTTTTAGGTTACTTACCCTACCTAATACAATGTAAACGCTAGGTGAATAGTTGTGATATTGTGTGGTTCAGGGAATAATGATGAGGAAAACAACCTTCACATGTTCACAAGTGATTTTTTTCTGGGGAGATGTCTTACTACACATAAGGATCCCATGACAGCTCAGTTTTCTCTCTCTCTCTCTCTCTCTCTCTCTCTCTCTCTCATTAGAGAACACTGTATCCCTGTGGAGACCCCCAAGGATGACTTCAGGAATTATCCTGGATTACTTCTACCTCCTTTTTGCTTTACTTTGGGATTTCCCAGGCTCCACCCACCAAGACCAGAAGTTCAGGCTGCCACCATTTCTGTTTGGCATTTTATATGGGATCTGGGATCTGAATTCAGGACCTTCTGCTTGTGAGGCAGAGTCTTACCCCTCGAGCCATCTCTCCAGTCCCGGGTTTACTGCTTTCCTCCTGGGGAGGAGGCTCAAGAATCCTGTTGGTTTCAAGAACTTCCTGTGATCAGGAGTTGTTTACTTGTTGGATCTGCTGAACTTCCTTCTATGACACAATGTTTTGAATTGCTACAGGACAGCTTCCTTGGCTTAGATCTGGGATAAAGTCCAAGATGCACCTCCCTAGTTCACTATCAATGCACTTTGCTTTCTATTTTTTCTTTAACCCTGGCTCCCACAGGTACAGACTATCAACTTTATCTGCTGATTTATTGTTTCCATCATCTCTAAAACAGAACATTGAGTTCCTCGGTCAAGACTATCCATTCATATAAGACCTACTAGTATGTTCTTGTGTATGAAGATATATACTTTACCATAAATGATTAATTTGAGCTATGCTACATACAGTCATGTTTATCATTACATTATTAATATCATCACATTCATGTTTGACAAATATTGGGTGTCATGAATAAGTTCTAGTTTGACGCAAACACTCAACCGTGGTATATTCATTCAGAATATTGCTTGTTTAAACTCTGTTGCTAGCAAAGCAAACCCAGCATCTCCCATAGAAACACACAGATTAAAATCACATTAAGGCTTTTGTTGAGACCGGAAATCCACAGCCTGGCTTTTTGCAGTCTTTAGACTGTCTGGCTAGAGATTTTGATGGTACTCCAGGAGATTTGGTTTCTGGAATCACTAGACTTAAATAATATTCTCAATGAAATTTTAACTTTTTATTTCACAAAACCTTCTCTTTCTTTTTGAAGAGTAAAACAAATTTCACTTGCTGGGACATTTCTTTTGAGTGCATATCTCTTTCTCTCTCTTTTCCTCCACAGGTCGGAAGCTCCACAAACACCCTGAATGCTCTGAAAATCGCTTTTGCTGATAAAGAAACACAAGTAATCTATCTTCTGACAGACGGGAGACCGGATCAGGTATTTACTAGAACTGGAACAAAGACGAAACCACCAATATTCTGAAAGGGAATGCTGGGAAGGAGGTTGACAATATTCATGGCTTCATCATAAAGCAAAAAGGAGCAGCATGGTGACTGAAGCCAATAATTCCAGAGGCTCAGGAAGCTGAGGCAGAGGGAATACACGCTCAAGACCTACCTGGGTTACAGACTGAATTCAAGGCCAGCCTGGGCAAGTTAGCAAGACTCTGCTATATATGAGAGCTAAGAATATATATATATATATTTAGTAACGTATACTCTTGCTTAAGCACTTAACCAGGCCTTCAGTTCAATCCTCAATACTCCTCCACATTCTCCCCTCAAAAAAAAAATCTATTGGGAGATATTTCTGTGGGTTGGAGACCCAGAACTAAGGTGAGCAAAGTCACTAAAGAATTCCTTTGTTTTCTTTACATTTATAGGCAGTAACAGTTTTCTGTTTAATGTAGAATTGGACACCAGCCCAGGCAGGGAGACGTCTGCCTTCCATTCAAAGTTGGTTTATGTTTCACTCTAAACTAAGACCAAGGGATTGCTTTTGATTTCTCTCCTTTGAGACCTCAATCTAAACATGTCACTGGGCAATGTCCTTGGTTTTCTCTTTCCTTTTAGCATGCCTTTCAAGCTGAATGTTCTTTGCTTAGTATAGCCTCCCCAGAAAAGTCTTAGAAGGGTCTGTTCAGCTTCTTTTGGGCTTTGTGAATGAAAGACGAGCGCCCCTAGCATTAAATAAATAGGAGGATTTTCCAGGCCAGCACAATGTAAATGAACTGCTACAGTGAATTAATATCAACATGTGTCCTTCATTATAATATGTTTATATGTGCAGATTGCCAAGCAAATATTCTAAAATATCCAGTGTCAGACGGCTCAGGAATTAAACACCAAAGCAACTGTATTTTACCCCAGTGTGAGATTTACGGCAGAGAGAGTGCTGCAGTAAGAATTCAATTTGGAATGGTTTTTCCTACAGTCTTCTCTGTGGTTTCTCCTCAGAAGCAGTGTGCTGTGTCTCTCTTGGCTTCCTGTGTGGAACCAAGGCTCAAGGCTAGCTCACTCTGGCTTTTGGAGGTTTGCCATTAGGAATATGCTAGATGTTAATTTGCACAGTTAACTGATAGAATCCAGGGATGGGGATGACTGTGACATGTTCCCGGAAGCACAGAGCGGTGGGTTTTTGGGTTTTTTTTTGAAATTTATTTATGTATTTATCATATTTTAGTTTGTTATAATTGAGTATACAAAATAATAGGTTTTATCATGATATTTTCATAGGTAAATATCATTGTACATTGCTCGTATTCACCTCTTCCCTCTGTCTTATATCCCTTTTTACCTCCTGATGATTCCTTTACCACTACAAGAGTCCCCTTCTGTTTCCCCCATATATGTGTGTATAGATAGATGATATATAGATACATATGTATTATACATGCACACGAACATGTAGGTAAAGTACTTATAGATACATATTATAGATAAGATGCATACATATACTTTTTGGATCTAAATTCTTTTTTTATATACATTTTTTATTATTTTCGCTCATACAAACTTAATAGGTAGACCAGTTCCCTCCCTCCCTCCTCCTCCCCCCAACCCCCTGCTTCCCCTCCCCCCCAATTCCCAGAGAGTCCTTTATTGTGTATGCCTGACTCTCCTCTGGGTCCTCCTCTCCGATGACGTATAAGGACCCAGTGGCATTTCCCTGAACCCTTTCTCGTGTTCCCCTTAAGCATAGGAACACTGCTGTGGCTGTCAATCCCTTGCCTCCAAGGATCTTGCTGCCTTCAGCAGATGGTAGACTTTGTGAGGTCAATAGTGTGTTGGACATTGCGCAGGGCATGCAAAGTCCTATTATGATTGCTTCGGCCCTAACTAGTGTGGAGAATCTTGCAAGTCATTGCTCCTCCCATCCTTTTGCTCTTACAATCTTACCGCCCCCTCTTCCGCAAATGTCCCTGAGCTTCAGGATGGGGAGAGATTAGTCTGGCCTAGTTCTAGGTGGTTGATATAGAGTCTCTGAAGTTCTGGATTGTGGTTTGTTGATTTTCTTTTGCAGTTTTGCTGCTCCTGCATTTGAGCTGTGTCTAGCAGTGATTTTATGAACAGAGTTGATAAACATGTCCTGAGCCACAGGCAGAGCTGTGGGGATGTGGGGTTTGCAGGACCGTGCTCAAAGGAACAAGCCTAGGCAGGGGCAGTGGTGAGAGAGCATCAGCACTGAGGGAAGAAAGGTGGGAGCAAGGAGGTTATACAAGTTGAAAGGATGGACATCACTGCAGCGAGGGCCTCTCAAGAGAAGCAGATCATCCCATCCCATGCCCGAGTCATGCCAGGCCAGGCTGGCTCGGTACAGTTGCTGCCCTGACCTTGACAAGGGCCACTGAGAGCCCAGCGGGTCCACTGCAGTGGCGGGACTGGGCAGAAGGCGCTGGCTTCAGAGATGAGAGGACCCAAGTGCATCAGTAGTGACCAATTTGGGAGCTGGCAGTTGGGGGGGGCAGCTCAAATAATTGGAGGTTGTATCAGTTTGGGAAGGATGGAGATCAGGGGTTATAGTTTGGGACATCTAGAGACAGTCGTTCTTTTCAAAATTTTCTTGGCAATATTTTTAATTTATTCTTCGACAGTTTCATACTTGTACAAAATGTATTTTGATCATTTCAAACCCTCATTTCCTCTGCCTTCCCTGAGTCCCCCTATATCTTCATGTCCTGTTTTTTTTTTTAAATACCAACCAAGTCCCGTGTGCAGCCTGCAGGCACGTGAGCGTGCCCATCCACTCGAGCATGGGCAACCAACCACCCCTGAAGAGAAACAACTCTCCTCCCTCAGCAGCTCTCAACTGCCGTAACTCCTCAGCTGGGGCCGGGGGAGGGGGAGGTCTCGTGAACCCCTCTCTAGTTGGAATGTTGTCCAGGCTGGATCTTGTGTTGGTCTTGAGCAGGTAACCACAGTGACTGTGAGTTCTTAGGTGCGACAGCCATGCCATGTACAGAAGGCCGCATAGCACTGCACTTACTCCTCCCCATCCTCCGGCGCTTACATTTCTCCTGCTCCCCTCCTGCTTAAGGCTGAACACTCAGCAGTCACTTGTTTTCAACTACTGACCAGTCTGAGTCTCGGCACTAACCACTGCCCTATTGCAGAAAGAAGCTTCTCTGACCCAGGCTGAGTGCAGCGCTAATCTATGGGGATAGCCATCAACAATTAGAAGGCATTTTTACAGCATGGCTATCAAAGCAGTAGGTTTGGTAGTAGGTTCTCCACCAAGACCCACGACCTCCCCAGCTAGGGGCTTTAGACCAGGTTTCCAGTACCACGTGTGAATTCCCTCCTGCAAGCAGGCCTCGAGTTCAGCTGGAAAGTGGTTGGTTGCTCCCATAACAGTCGTGTTGCTATTGTACCAGTGGACACATCTTGCTTGCGGGTCAGTACTGCAGCACGCAGGGTTCAGTCCAGCTAAGACCACCGATGTCATTGCCCCCCATGCAGACTGAATGGCACCTTTTGGCACTGGAAACACACTAGCCAGCGGTGAGGATGTTTCCTGGTCAGCTCTAGTGGGCTATCTCTATGTCCTACAACCAAAGCATGTGTTATTTTCAACAACAGTGTCTTACCTAGTTACAGTCGGTAGCCAGGACTCACAGTGATACCATTACTGCTTTGAGAGCCACAGTAAGCTTCAGTAAGCCGTAGGGTTGTTTCCCATGCCTAGCATTGAGCTCTCAGTCTAAAAACCTATGATTTCTGGGAATAACAGTGTCTACCTATGCATGGTACCCCAATTCAACCCCCTTCTTTTATTATTGATTTTCAGAACTGTATTTTCTTAAATTAGCCTGCAAAGCAGTAGGTTTCCAAAAGACTTTTCATGCATCTTAGTGTTTTGGTTAACCTGTCCCCGCCCTACTCTCTTTTCTTTTTCTTTCTTTCTTTCTTTTTTTTTTTTTTTAACAATGTCTTTTCATGAATCCCTGACTGGGATTCTAAACTTGCTGTGTAGGCAAGGCTGGCCTTGAATATGTGAGTTTGCTTTTTGTCAAGCTGGTATTATAGACATGTGCTGGATCTTTTTAATAAGCTGGTTCTTTTAACAAGTGATTTAGAAAAATCACTAGTTTGAATCTCTGTTCTGTCCTTTTACATGTAATGTGTGCATTTTTCCCCAATCCCTGAGAATTTCTTCAGCGACAGTATCATATCCCATGATATGGATATTTACAAATGCTTCCACCTTCAAAATACTTTTATTTAATTTTGGAATATTCAGTATACTCACATAATATGCATTCACATATTTTATGCTGAGCACACATAGCTGGTATTTACGTTAAAAAGTAAGAAGTTACAGCTGATGTAGTCCTGTGAGGATGGAGAGCGAGGTGATGCAGTTGGCCAGATGGGCCTCCCTAAAGATGGAGGATCTTCCGGCCATCCTAGAGCTCTGGGCGGAGTTCACAGGCGGGGGAGGGGAAGCTCTGCTGCGTGCTGGGTTGCTGGATGGGGAGAGCTCTGCTACATTCTGGGTTGCTGGCGGGGAGGGGTTCTGCTACATGCTGGGTTGCTAGGGGACTAGAGAGAGTTGGCAGCCTCTGCCAGGAGCACAGGGGAGAGGACCACGTCTGAGAAAGGCTTCCTCACTGTTTTCCCTGGGGTGGAGGGGCAGTGGGATTCCTACTGCAGCCAGGAAGAGTCCTGAAGGACACCCTCGAGGAGTCACAGCGAGCCACCCGCCGCGGAGAGGTTTCTTGGAGTCTTCCTCATAAACCAGCCACAGGAGTCCTCAGGGACAAGAGCTACTTTCCACTGCGGACATGAAATTTACTCTACAATCCAGGGGTCACCTCCTCTCTCTGCCCAGCTCGTCAATATGCCACAGGGGGGCACTGGAGCATCATGCCCGCTTGGTACTTCGGGGGTCTGGGGCTGGGTAGAGGTGGCAGACTTACAATGATAGGACTAATGGTCTATCCTGTGTTCCATTCTCTTTACTGTTTGGCACATTGGAAGTAGCTTAGAGATGGAGACCCGGGTTAGGTGGAAACTGACCAGACTGTGCACTGGACTGACCTTGACAGGACCCTCTCACATGGTCTTCCTCTTCTGCGGCTTAGAGTCACTCTCCTCTCTTTATAGGGTGGCTCTGAGGAATAAATCGGGTGATGTTTCCATGCATGTAGCCTGCAAATGTTTAGCCAGTACCAAGACCAGGTGCGGCTACCCACAGGGCATATAGCATGAAGACGGACGAGGTACTGGCCTCCAGCAAAGCTTGCACTGTGGAGCAAGTGAACACACAACAGTAATCCCTAGGGCACCAGCACCCACGCAGCTGACAGTGTATCAGCTTTCCCTCCTTTCTTCATCTGTACATGGAAATAAAAGGAGCACTTGGCTGACACTATGTAACACATTAGCAGGCTGTAGGTCCATTTCTTGTCTTATATTTGCAGTTGAAGATCAGAGGCTGGAAGGGCCTAGTAAGAAATAAACTGATGATGGCACCTACCTCTGAGAATAGTAGAGGGGATGGAAGGACAGAGACCACGCACCGTCGGTGTCCACCGCACAGTGAATGCTTCAAAAGGGAAGCTGGGCTGAAGGAGGGAGGCGGAGTGGAGGGTTTTGCTCCGTTCTTGCAATTGTCAAGGGGAACAGGGTCGTCCTTCAGCTAAGTTCTGTTGGTGTTTGGTTAGGAAACCAGCCAGCGATCAGGAAGGAAGAGTCTGTAAATAAATGCAGACTCGAAGCTGCAACCAAATGCAGAGCTGGAGTCTGTGTGTTGAGGTGGAGACAGAAAAAGCCCTGGGACCGTTAAACAGCGGCTTCATGGGATAGTGTGTGATGCCCCCAAGGTGAACGTGGTGAGTCCAGTCTCATTCCTCACCCTCTCCCAGGCTTGGTGGAAGAACACATGAGGCAAAGTTAAAGTCAAACTGTAGGAACCGTGGGCAGAGGAGCGGAGCTGGTGGGAAGGGCCAGACACCGACAGCACTGAGGAAGACCAGGGCAGTTAGACATTGTTTGTTTGCTTGTTTTGGGGTGTGTGTGTGTGTGTGTGTGTGTGTGTGTGTGTGTGTGTATTTGTGCCTATTTGTGCCTGTGGTGGTTCAGTGGTGATATGAGAATTGTTTTGGATTGTTCTTCCTCCTTATCCATTTCCTGGGGGGGGGGAGTGTCCCTAGGCTTTGCCTTTGAGTGCTGGAATTTCACACCACCACCCTTTCCATCTGACATTTTTACATGGGAACTGGGAATCTGAACTCAGGTCCTTTGGTTCCAAGGCAAAGACTTTACCCCTGAGCCATCTCTCCAGCTCCAGAAGGTGGTTTCGAAGCTTCGAAGGCTACGGAGGGGTCGTGTGGCAGAAGAAGGCTCTCTGAGTCAGGTGTAGCACTGCAAGTTGATCCTTCGGTTCAGCATTGTTGAGGGCAGAGGCAGACGAACAGACGCGGAGTGGCTGAGGCACCCGAGGGCTCAGGGTCTCTGAGTCAGAGGTCCAGTGGAGCTCTTGCGGGTGACTCAGCCACCCCAGGCTAGCTGCCACAAGAGCAGGCTTTCTCTTCGCGATCATGTTCCTTCAGCTCTGTATATGACTTCTAGCCCCATGGTCACAGCCCCACGGTCACAGCTGCCCCTGCAGGAGAATGTCCGATTTCCAGGAAGGAAGAAGTGGTAGGACATCAGCCTCTTGTCTCCTTGGCCTCTGCCTTTTGACTAGGGAAGGGAAATCCCAACCTGGGGACTTCCTGTGTCTCACTGGGCAGAGCTGGGTAGATGAACTGTGTATATGTTTTGCTTTTGATTTGCATTTATGCAAAAAAGTGTGTGTGAATGTGTGTATGTTTGCATGTTTGTGTGTGTGTACATGTGTATGTGTGTGTGTGTGTGCATGTGTACAAGAGAGCACTTGAGTGTGAATGCTTGTGGAGGCCCAAGAGTGACATCAGGAACATTCTAACATTCTGTGTTGCTTTATCTCCTTATTGCTTACTCCAGGGTTTCCCACGCTCTGTCTTCCAGGGCCAGAATTGCAGGTCAAGACCATTTCTGCCTAGGATTTTTATATGGGATCTGGAAACCTGAACTCATGTCCTATTGCTTAGGAGGCAAAGTGAACCCCTGATCCATCTCCCTGACCCTCTACTTTGTTTGTTTGTTTTAACTTTAGAACACTGTTCACAGGAAAAGAAAATCAGTGTTTGTTTAATAAAAAAAAAAAAAAAAGAGGGGCTGGAGAGGTGGTTCAGGGGTTCAACCCTCTGCCTTGCAGGCGGAAGGTCCTGAGTTTGGATCCTAGACCCCACATATAGACTCTGGGCAGAAGCCCGGGCAGCCTGCCTTTCTGGTCCTGCTAGGGCGGAGCCTGTGAATCCCGGGGCAGAGTAAACAGGAGGAGGTGGAGGCGTCCATGGTGGCTCCTTGTCCAGCTTGGCAGGAAAGCTCACACCAACACCACACGTGGAGGGAACTGGCCGCCCCATATCCGTTCATCCGCAGACTGCTGAGAGAGGGACAGTCCTTACTGAAGGAGGGGTGGCTACTAGATAAAAGCCCTCCTTGCCTCTCGAACTTCCTCACAAGTTGGTCATTAGGATTAACTGGAAGTGTAGGTCCCAAGCTAAGTGTGCACCTCTAGAAGTACTTTAAGTAGGTGTTCCTCCTCTCTGAGTGAGGAGACCTAGAACCCAATTTTGGTTTTCCTTTAGTTCTTATATATAGCTTTCATAATGTGGCCTAGTCAGAGCGCAGCTCTAACTAGAGACAGGCTGAGAGCCCCACGTGCCTAGCTGAGCACCTGAAAAGAACATTTCAGCAGACTGGAGTTGCCCACCCCCATTCCTCGCCTTACCATAAAAGTCTACGGGCCGCCCCAGGGCAGCACCGGCCTGGGCATAGGCCAGTCAGAGGCCAGCAACCATTTGTCAGTAACAGAAGAGAAAATCTCAGGGGTTGTGGGTAGTAAGGTTGCAATTCAAACTACTCACAGACAAGGTGGGGGACCAATCCCTGCGGGCCAAAACTGTTGGCTGTTAGCCAATCATGTAACTACTAAGTTGGAAGCCCCCTCCCTTTGCCAGTAAGTTATAAAACTTCACCTGGACAAAGGGCTGAGCGCTCTCAGCAACACTTTTGTTGGCCGGTTGTGAGCCCAGGTTCGAATCTGCTAATAAAGACCCTCATGCGGGGCTGGAGAGGTGGCTCAGGGGTTAAGCCTCTGCCTTGCAGGCAGAAGGTCCTGAGTTCGTGATCCTAGACCCCACTTATAGACACCGGTTGGAAGAGGAGCGGCCTGCATTTCCGGTCCTGGTAGGGCCGGAGCCTGTGAATCCCGGGGCAGAGTAAACAAAGAGGCGGAGGCGTCCATGGTGGTTCCCGAATTTGCCTGTGGTTCTACACACACACACACACACACACACACAATTGAATAAAATAATTAAAAAAAAGATTTATTTAAAAAAAAAAAAAAAAAAAGACCCTCATGCGATTTGCAGCCGGTGTCATCTCCTTGTTGATTCTGGGACCCCAGAATCTGGCCACAACCTGAGAAGCAAACTGCCTACAGCATTTCACAAGTTGGAAGTTACTCTTTTGGTGGAGATGTTTGGGGAGCCACATTGAGAAGTCAGGGTCCCACCGCATGGTATTCCTGGTGGCCATGGTGTTCTGCCCATGAGTTTTGAGTCTAGTACCTTTGCTGGTATAAACCACAATTAAACTGGCATGAGCCCTAAGCTTAGGCTATTTGAAGTCAAATGACTTGGCGGGACAAATCTTTCTCCTAAGTTGTTTTTCCCTCCACAGTGCGAGACTTCAGAGGGTGGGGCCAAGGTCTGCTGGTTTTTACGGTCCCACTATCCAGAAGTTTGTGTTGTGAACTGAACTGACACAGTTACAAAAGCCTCAGGAACTCTCTCATTTTAGACTCTGACCATCTTTGGCAAATGTGAAGGTTTTCACAAAATATTTTTTTCTTTCTGTCTTCCTGCCTCCTCTCCCGCCAACCACATCAGCCACCAGAAATGGTGATCGAGCAAGTCAGACTTTTTCAGAAAATTCCTATTCATGCCATCTCCTTCAATTACAACGATGAGTTCGCAGATGAATTTTTGAAAGAGCTTGCTTCTTTGACTGGAGGAGCATTCCACTCTTACAAGTTTGGTTGCAAGGATTCCCTTTCTGAGGACGCTGTTCAGGTAAGAGCTTGGTGCACTGAGCCTGAGAACCCATTCATTCATGGAGCATTTCAGGAGGAGCCTGAGGACAGGACCTCAGTTGGGAAACTAAAGTCACATATAAAGTCAACTCGAGCAAGTGTGTTGGGTAACAATGTGTGTGCCTGTGTTTCTCAGAATGTGGTCCAAGGATCGCAGGAACTCTGGCTTTTGAAAATGTGGACTCCAAGGTTCCACTTTGCATTACTACATGAAGCAGGTATATACATTGATCCAAGATTCTGAATATATCTTATTTTCTTCTAATTTTTTTTTCTTTACTATGAGAGTTTCTCTCTGGTCTCAGAAAAAAAAAATTTAACAAATTCAATTTTAAGTCATCTACAGAGCATAAATAGATCAGATTTCCTCTGATCAATGGTATTTCTGAAAACTCTGACTGCATTATGCTTTAATGGTAAAAGAGTATATACTTTCTTGTTAATGGGCTGGAGGGATGGTTCAGAGGTTAAGCCTTTGCCTCAAAAACAAACGGACCCAGGTTCAGATTCCAGATCCCTGTAAAAACGGTGGGCGAAAAAGACTTGCACGTCCATCCCTGGGAAGCAGAGCCTAGGAAATCACAGAGCAAAGCAATAAGAGGTAGAGCAATACAGAATGATTCCCAAAGTCATCTTTAGGCCTCCACGGCACAGATAATGCCCCCTTCTGTACCAATACCACATCCACACCTACACATGTAAAAACAAATTCCTGTAAATATCAGGAAAATTATAAGGATACCTGTTCTTATTACTCTTGTTCAGTGCTGTAATGAAGGTTCTACTTAGCTACAAAGATATAAGGCAAAAAGACAGAATAGCAAGAAGCAAAATGATCTTTACTTTCATTTGACATTGTTATCTATGTAGAAAAATGTAATGGAATATACAAAGTAGAACATAATGGAACTAATAATTTGATTTAGCAGCAAGATTATAAATTATAGGTCAGCTAAATAGCTCAGTGGCTAAAGACACTTGCTGCCAAAGCTCATGGTGTTAGTTCAGTTCCTAGAACACACATGGTGGAGGGAGAGAACTGATTCCCACAAGCTGTCTTCTGACCGCCACATGTGTGCATGTGCGCCTTGGTGCGTGCGCGCGCGCGCACACATACACACACACACACAAAATAATAAAAAATAAAAAGGATTATAAATTATAATAAATACATAAAAATGTATTTTGTTTCCACATATTAATAAAGCACAATCGAAATTTTAAATAAATTCACAACACCAGAAAAAAAAACTGTTGGTCTATATCTGTCAAAATGTGTGACAGGCCTTTCTACATGGAAAACTCTAGGATGCTGCTGAGAGATATGTCTTGTTTATGGATCAAATGGTTTGTTGATGAAGTTATCCCCTCCCTCTTCTCTCTGTATAGATCTGTTAACTCCATGTGATCATAAGCAAAAGCCCAGCAGTATTTTTTTTTTAAATGAACAAATTAATTCAAGGGAAATGCAAAAGATTTATGACAACCAAAGGAACAAAGTTGGGGGACAGACCCTCGCTATGTAACACTCTTGATCGTCCTACTGTAGCTTCACAAGCACTGGGATTACAGGTGTTTGCTAACATGCCCAGTTAAGCAAAAATGGTTTTAGATAGGATGTCAGGGCTTACTTAATCCATACAAGAATAAATTGATATGTTAGAATCAAGTAAAATGAGAAGCTTCTTCTCTAAAGACTGTGGTTGTAAGGATGAAAAGAAGAGCTATAGATTGTGAAGAAATATTTTCTAATTCTGTATCCAATAAAGGATTTATATGTAGCATATGTGAAGACTTCTCAAAACTCAATATTGAGAAAACTCAAAACATGAACAAAAGATAAAGACACACCTTGTCAAAAAGATATATGCATGAATCTGGCTTCATGATATATACCTGTAATCCTAGTACTCAAAGAGTTGGAGGCAGGAGGATCACTATTCAAGACCCTACATAACAAGACCCTATCACAAGCCAAAGGCCCAAACCAAAACAAAGCAGCATCAACATAAAGAATATCTGTGACAAATAACAGAGAGGAAAATACTCCCAACATGATTAATAATTGGGAATGCTTATTGAAACCATGAATAGATACGTTCATTCAAATATTGGAATTTAAATGGCCGACATTGAAATAATGAACTTACACCATGCATTTGCAAGAATATGGAGAGATTGGAATATGACAGGTAAGTTTGGAAATTGGCCCAACTATTTTGGAAAACAACTTTATAGTTTCTCCAAAATGCCTATAATGTCTATGTGATTGGATTCCGCTCTTCCATACACCTTACCCAGGGTAAGAGGAAGTGTATGCCAACACAGTGACTGATATACAAATGTTTACAACTTTATTTTATAATTATTCAAACCTGGAAACAGCTTAGCTGTCCATCAACAAGTCAATGGATAAATAGATTTTGTTATATTATACAATTTTTATTGTACTCCTCTACAACAAATGAATGTTAAAGCCCTATGATCCATTTATTGCATGTGAATATTATATCCATTAAAGTGGTTAGAAATAACAAAGAATCCACAGAATTCTTGAGATTCTTCTTTTCCTGGTGTAGTCGGTCTGCTGTTGAAATGTGGCCTGAACCCGCTCCGGGCTCACACTGGATCCGCTTCTCGCTTCTTGTTTTGGCAGAGTGAAGATCTGAGCCTTCTGCTCCAGGAAGTGCAGCAGGGGTTAAGTGACCTGGAGAAGGTGCACACGCTTTACTCAGAGTCCCTGATGGTGGACTGGTGGTACAACAGAGAAAAGGAAGCAGACGGCAAGTGAGTGTTCAGGACACCTGTTCTCCTTGAAGCTGGGGCCCATGCGTTGGCTCTACCCCACTCCGCAGGGGAGAGCTAGAGAGAGAATTACGTAGTCTGAACATGTTAGGATTTTTTTGCATGTGTGTATTTTGCATGTGGGTGAGTGTACCAATGTATGCATGTATGTACAAGAGGACACTTGAGTATATGTGCCCGTGAAGGTCCAAGGGTAACATTGGGATCATCCTGGGTTTTTCTGCCACCTTACTGCTTTGCTCTGGGGTTTCCCAGCGTCATAATTATAGACTGCCATCATATCCAACTGTGGTATTTTTCTGTGGGATCTGAACTCAAGTCCTTTTGCTTTCAAGGCAAAGGCTTTAACCCCTGAGCCATCTTCCCCAGTCTCATATTAGGATGAGAACAATTTACTAAAAGTGGATCACTTTGTATTCTTTACCAAGTATGCACAGGCCCCTAGTTCAAACAGAGAAAGATGTGGTGGAGTAAAGGAGGCTGGACTCTGGGATCAGAAGGCATTATCTGTGTAATGTCAGCCGGTGCATTCACTTCCCTCCACTCCTTCCCATCTCTTGGGCTTGTTTCCTAATTTTTAATTTGTGGCGCGGTAGGTTTGGAGTAGGTACTTTCTTAGGTCCTTCTTCAGCTTGTATGTCTCATTAGTAGTTTAAGCGAAGATCAGAACTGCTCCCAACACTCAGAAAAATATGTCCAATCTTGTTAAAATGATTTAAGGGTCTTTGTATAGATGCCTTGCTAGGATGATGTCTTTTTAATTAAAAAGAGTGATAGCAAAAAAATGGAAGATGGAAAATACATATATTAACTGGAGGGTTTTTTTTTCACCAAAACTAAGTCTTTCCATTAGCAAATTAAGTTTTAATACTGGCTGGATGCCTTGGGGAGAGAGAGATAAATGTTATCATGGGTTATCTTACAATGATATTTCATAGTATGGTTTAATAGAACTCGGCAAAGCACAAATATATCTTTTAAACTTGGCAAATTTGAATCAATAAGTCAAGAATCACATAAATATCACTTATTACAAGCCACCTTCTCTGGACTTCCAGCCAGTGCTGTAACTGTCTTCTTCTTGTTTAAATAAGCTTAAAAATCTTAAAACAGAATGGCCAACTGATGCTTGCTTGTTGGTCTGGTCAACTGACTGTTGTCTTCTGTTTGACTGAAGTGTGAATGCAGTCTTGGGTTTTTGTATTTGTGGTTGTTTGTTTGTTTGAGGGCTGGAAGGACATGACCCTGGAATCAAAATATGTTAATATTGCAGTGGAACTGCTGGGTGACTCTGGGAAGTGGCTTAACCTACCTGAGCCTCTGTTTCTCATTGCGATGATGGGGTCGCTGAGTGGATCTACAGGGCTGTGCCTGGCACTCCACACTGGGGAGAAGCACACGGCAGCCCCTGCTCTGTTGAAGTCAGGAGGCTGCACTTCCTTTTAACATGAGGAAAGTGGATTCTCCCACTTAAGCTTTTTGCAGTTTTCCATTAAATTAAAAAAAATTTAAGAGTCCCCAAACTCTTTCAAGGGAGAAATTTTTTCGAGAACAAACTACTCAGCAGAAGAACTGGGTACACAAATGAGTGTAAACTTGGTCCTTTCTTGGGCCAGGAAGGTAGATGAGCAGCCGAAATGCTTGCTTTGAAAGCAAGAGGACTGGCGTTCTGGTCCCAGAGACCCTTCTTGAAATGTTGGGTGGGTGTGGCAGCCAGCCTGTACTTCTAGCCCCAGAGGACTGAGCCTGGAAATCCCTAGAGCATGCTGGCTGGACTGACTAGTCCTATAGGTGAGGTTTGAATTTAATTAGAGACTCGAACTCAAAAGAATAAGTGGAAGAAAAACTGAGGATGATTACTGAAATCAACCTTAGTCCTCCACACACTTGCATACACACATGCACGTGCAGCTAAACACACACACACACACACACACACACACACACACACACACACACACACAAATCCTCTTGTTGGGATAGGCTGAGTATGCTCATTTCTTTATGATTACAATGGACAACATGAATGCTTTACTAGTCCTTCTTAATGGAAATTTTCTCTTATGTCTCCCTCTGTGGGGGTCTACATTCTTTTTATCTAAATCAAAACAGACACCAAAAGGAAATCTCCTCCATGACTTCCATCCCAGAGAGGCTTGCAGACACTCTACGTGATGTTGAATCAATACTTCCTTCACCCTCGAGTATACGGAAAGCGTCATGGGACTTTCTGGAAGACAAGATACAGAAGAAGAAAGTGCTCCACGCAGGTGCCCACGAGCAAAATGGCTGCATCTCTACCGGCTTCCGTTCAGCAAGACAGGCTCAAAACAAACCAATATAGTATTTGTCTTATAGCATCAACCTCGGGGGTTTTGTTTACTGTTTTGTAGTGCTCAAAATCCAACCTAGAGCCTGGCTCAGCTCGATAGACCCTCTGCCTCTGAGCTATCCTCAGCCTCTTGTGGTTAATTGAAATACTTACTAAGATGATCATACATTCAAAGGAAACCACAGCCTTACCCTGCACACTTCCCTGGATGAAACACCTCACATTGTATGACATTATCAGACTAGAATGTTCGCATTGATATAGTCCAAAGGTTTTATTCTTATTGTCTCTATTTTTTTTGTATGAGTTTGTGTCTGTCAATCTCTGTGCCTCATTTGGAAGTCAGGACCTGCCTTCTTCCTCCTCTTCCTCCTGCTGTTCCTCCTGCTTCTCCTCTTCCTCCTGCTGCTGCTCCTCCTCTTCCTCGTGTTTCTTCTCCTCCTCCTTCTCCTCCTTCTCTTTCTCTTCCTCTTCATTCTCCCTGAGCTAGGAAGGAAATTTCTTTCCTATAGGGGCACAGCTTGAATTCAGCTGAAGGGCACAACCATTATGGAAGTGTTATGTATGGCTGACCATCCTCCAAGGGATGAAAAACTAAAATTGCACTCTGCTTTTTAAAGAACCAGTGTGTCTAGTCAAGCATCTCTTTCAACCCCCAATTCCTTTAACCTTCTCCCCTTCTCCCTCTGATGTCAATAGGACCAACCAGAACCAGTCTACTCAGAAACCAGCTGTCTGCTCTCAAGAACTTGGGTTGCAGAGAGAGGTCTTACTCCAGCATGAGGACTACTGCCTTGAGTGACAAAGGCAAGTTCAAGAGGGTCTCTACCCCCAGCAAGTCCCACCTGGCTTTTTTGTACCTGTTGTTACCCATTCATGAAAGAGATGGGTGGGATATGTTTGCAGAAAATCAGTCTCATTTGAAATGACCCCAGATAGCTACTAATCCAGAGATTCTCCGGTACGTTGGTTCTTCCTGTTTTAGTGCCCTGCATTATCTTAGGGCGAGACTTGTGCTATGTAGACCTGTAGCTACCACATACGTGGCTTACCCCACATGGAACCAGCAATGCTTGCTTCACCTCTGCGTTTTGAATCTGAAACTCTTTGTCTTCATAACATGTTTCCTTTTGTCACTTCATTCACAGGTGGTATCAGCCAAAAAGCCCCTTTAGTTCAAATTTTCAGTCTTTCGGAGTTAAATATGAAGAAAATAGGACTTGGCCACTCAATTGCTGTCTATGCTAATATGATTCTTGAAAAAATAAAATTTAAAAGTTTAATCCTAGATTATGTACTCTATTTCAAAGAATTAACTAATAAATCCCAAACATATATACAATCCCCCTAGCTGGTAGGATACATATTGGAAATCTCCCCAAAATATGAGATTGTACCGGTTACTCCTCTCTGTTGCTGTGAAACTCAAAGTCAAGCAGCTTAAGGGAGAAAAGAGAGATTTATTCAACTTACAGTTCCAGATGGGAGATGCAGTCCTTCGTGATAGCAAAGGCATGGCTGACTGGCAGAAGGTGGAGGTGTGCAAGTCCCTACAGGCACCATGGAGGCGGAGAGCTGCTACATCAAGAGCAGACTCGCTCGCTCAAGCAGGGTGGGCTTAATCAATCTCAAGACCAGCCCTCTGTGGCTTCTTTCCTCCAGCAAGGCTCCACCTCCTAAGGTGCCATGACCTTCCCAAATACTGGCAGCAGCCAAGGATTCAAACACATGAGCCTATTGGGGGGGGGCAACTCTCACGTTTGAAGCCTTAATAGAGAGACCAAGGCTGTTTTTTTCATGTGAGAAAGTCTTTGATATGCAGAGGCAAACAAGCAGAGTCCAGGCTGAATGTTATCTTTTCTATTGTAGCTGCATTCTGGGAACTTTTTCACACACCTGTGTGGTCTTAGTCTGAGGGACAGTCTGGCTGTTCCCCCCCCACCTCTCCCCCTGCCGACCTGCAATATCTTGCATGGGGGGAGGGGCAGGCTGCTCTCCCTGTGGCCCTAGGTAATTTCTACAAGTCTTTGTTAGCACCCTTTAAATTTTCTACCACATACATTTGACAGATGTGACAGATGTCACAGTTTAATCAAACTCTGTTTTCTACAGCGCTGCTCTGGGTGAATTCTGTACCTCAGTTTCAGTTAGCCTGCACATTGATTCCACTCCACATTATTGCAACAAAACACCCAACACAAGCAACTTGCAGGAGAAAGCGTTTATTCCGACTGACAGTTCTAGGTTACAGCCCATCATCTTTGTGGGAAAGCGACAGTGGCCACACCATCCACAGCAAGAGGAGAGAGCAAGGAATCAGCACATGCGCGCATGCTTGCTGGGGCAGTTTGCGTTCACTATTTTATACAGTCCAGAACCTCAAGCCAAGGGAATGGTGGGGTCAGCCCCCATACATGAGTGCAACAGAGACAAACCCCTGCAGGACATGCCCCAAGACAATCTCAGTCTAGAAAACCTCTCTCCGGTGTGCCTGAAGGTCGGCCTTCTAGGAGCCGGGCTGAGGCTCCTCAGCATCGCAGTGTGTTCCATGCAGTCTGTCTTCACAGGGTTAGTGTCCGATGGGCAGGATGTGAGTTCTTAAGCATTTACCCAGGTCACCTCCAAACCTCCTTCCTTCCGTCTAGATTCTATCCATTCCCTTCCACTTAGAAGTCCAAAGTTTCTACAAAGATGTATATTTTTATATTATTTTATTTTGCGCATATAGGTGCGGGTGTGTATGTGTGTGGGAGTGTGTGTAGCAGAGGGCACTGTGTGTGCTTGTGGTGGTCCAAGGGTGACAACAAGAACCAGTCTGGGTTGCTCTGCCTCCTTCTCCTTGTTGCTCTGTGGCTTCTGAGGCTATGTGTTTCAGGGCCTGAAGCGCGGGTCTCCACCTTTTCTCCCCAGTGTGTTTATGCATGATCTGGGACCCAAAATCAGGGTTTTTTTTTGTTTGTTTGTTTGTTTTTTTGGCTTTCGAGGCAAAAGTTTATAATCCCTGAGTTACCTTCATTTCAAAATTTGAACTGAGAATAAATGGTACCTAACCAAGGTTTCAGTCTCCACTTTGGATGGAGGGATGAGAATGGAAAATGTTTGTTCCGCTCTGGCTTCTGTAACGGAGGAGTCTTCCTGTGAGCAGCCTCTGGTAAATGGAGCTCTTGCTGAGCATCTTACCGGTGTTTTCTGGAGAGCGAGTCTGTCTGAGTCGTCCTTGGAGAGCGCACTCGCTGCATGTGAGGTAAGGGAGGTGAGAAATCAGTGGCAGGCTTTGGGCTTCAGTGTGAATAACAAACCGCCTTCAGTACATTCCCTGAAGTTGGTCTGGTTCTGAACCCTCAGTCACAACTGAAGTAAGCACTTGTGATCCTTTATTCATTTTACTTTTCATGTTTTATTTTTCTACTTTTGCAAGGATGTTGAGTATTCATCCCAGCTTCCCTGCCTCCTATCCCCTCTCTTCCCTTTACCATTCCCTCTCACCCCGCCTGAATGCTTCTATAGACCCCAGGGTTCTCTCTGGCTTGTCTACTCCTGGGGTGCTCAGGCCTTCATAGTACAAGTTACCTCTCCTCAGGCCACCCCATGCTATGTGCATTTCCCTTCACTCATCCAGCTTTAGACTCGAAGGTTTCCATCCTATGGGTATAATAACAGTTGCCTACAGAGCAGTTTGATGTACTGTCTCCCTAGCTATAGGTTCATTGGCTGTCTTCCCTATTGATCTATTTCCTTCCCTTTTTTAGGTTCTTGTTCTAGTTTCCAGTAACAGGGATGGGTTCCACTCTGACAAGCGGGTCTCGAATCCAACCAGAAAGCTGTTGGTTGTCTCCTTGGTGCTCATGCCACTATTACACTGGTGGGCACCTGTTGTCATGGTGATTTTTATTGCAACTTGCAGATCTCGTGCATTGATGGGGCTTGTTATTTCTTTCCTCCAGTAACTTGTACAGTATTTCTTGGTACTGTGTAAGCTATCCAGCAAGGAAGAAGTCCTCAGACTAGTTCCAGTTGATGTATTTTTCCCTCTGACATATCACTAGCATAGAATGTTTCTTTGGGGATACTTCCCACAGTCTTAGGGATTTTTCTATAAGCCCCTCTCTCTCTCTTATCTCCCATGCCCCTCCTATCTCCTATCCCCTTATTCCCCGATATGTTTTTTCCCAATTATTCCCTCTCTTACTCTTGTCCTGGGATCCTAAATCTCCCTTTAAAAAGTTTCACCCTAACCATCCTTTCCCACCTTCCTGCTCATAGGTATTTTTCGAATTTTCTAGCTCGTACAATGCTTCCAATTCAAATAGATTGACAAGGATGTCAGTCTAATCATCTGCATATAGGAGAGAACATGCAGTGCTTAGCTTTCTGTGTCTGAGATACTTCACTCAATATTAAAGTTTCCAGTTCCATCCATTTACCAGCAGATTCCATAATCTCATCTTTTCTGACAGCTGAGTAATATTCCATTGTGTGTATGTACCACATTTTCATGATCTGTTCTTCTGTTGATGGGCATTTTTCACTATTGTGAATAGAGCTTCAATGAACATAGATGAACAAGTGTCTTTGTAATAAAATGTAGAGTTTTTTGGGAATATTCCAAAGAGTTGTATAGCTGGGTCATATGGCAGTTCTACTTTAAGCTTTCCAAGGAGCCTCCACACTGACTCCATAGAGGCTGTACCAGTTTACACTCCCAAGCAGTGAATAAGTGTCCTTTTTTCTCCACAGCCTCACCAGAAATCTCCGTTGCTTGTATTCTTGATTCTGACTGGGGTAAGATGGTATCTCAGGGTTATTTTGATTTGCATTTCTCAGGTAATCAGGGAAGTTGAGCATCTTTTAAGGTATTTATTTGACATTTCAATTTCTTTTTGAGTGAAATTTCTGCTTAGCTCCAGGGTACATTTTTTAGCTGAAATATTTGCTGTCTTGGTGTTTAAATTTCTGAGCTCTTTGTATATTCTGTAGATTCATCCTTTGTCAGATTCATAGCTAGCAAAAATTTTCTCCCATTTTGTGGGTTGTTGTTCTACAAAGATTTTGTAGAACAGAAGCTTTTTAATTTCATGAAGTCCAATTTGTTGATTATTGGTCTTAGTTCTGGGCATTTGTTGTTCTGATTAGAAAATCTTTACCTAGGCCTATCAATTCAAGTGAACTTCCTACTCTTTCTTCTAATAATTTCAGAGTTTTGGGTTTAATGCTAAGGTCTTCGATCCATTTATTTTTTTTTATTTTTTTTTTATTAAAAATTTAATTATACATTTTAAAATTTTTTACCAGTTCCCTCCCTCCCCCCTCCCCTTCCCCCAGTGTCTCCCCCCCAATTCCCAGAGAGTCCTTTATTGTGTGCACCTAACTCTCCACTGGGTCCTCCTCTCCGATGACATATAAGGACCCAGTGGCATTTCCATAAGCCCTTTCTCTTGTTCCCCTTAATCATAAGATTACTACTATGGCTGTCAATCCCTTGCCTCCAGGGGTCTCGGTGCCCTTAACAGATGCTAGACTTTATGAGGGCAACAGTGCGCTGGACATTGCGCAGGGCATGCAAAGTTCCATTATGATTGCTTTGGCCCCAACTATTGTTGAGAATCTTGCAAATCGTTGCTCCTCCCATCCTTTTGCTCTTACAATCTTACCGCCCCCTCTTCCGCAAATGTCCCTGAGCTCCAGGATGGGGAGAGATTAGGCTGTCCTAGTTCTATGTGATTGATATAGAGTCTCTGAAGTTCTGGATTGTGGTTTGTTGATTTTCTTTTGCAGTTTTTCTGCTCCTGCAATTCCCTTCACTCCATTCTGCTGGGCACTGTATGTCACCCCCTGGCCAGAGACAAAAAGCTGTTAAACTGGAGTCTTGTTGTAATAGCACATTCAAGGGTAGATGTAATAAGAGTAGGAAACCTCACTGAGGGCGGGGTCCATTACCCATTTGCACAATGATTACTTTTTATCTGCTAGACTATATGCCCTCCCCTTCTGGTGAGATCAGGAAAGAACGTCTGTGAACTTAACCAGGTTTCTCATTACTTACTTGCAGACCTTGATGGAGGCCTATTTTCTCTGCTGTAACATGGTCTCCTCTCTCCTTGTTTCTGGTGTGGCCCTCCTAACCCATCTCTCTTGTTCATAATCCTTGCAATTACTGTGTTACATAGGTTTACTTTTGAGTGTCCCAATGTGGGCTGGGCGAGTTTGGTACTAGGAGCCACCTATTAGGGAGTACATACAGCGCTTAATTTTCTGGGTTTGGGATACTTCACTTAATATAATTCTTTCTAATGACATCCATTTCCCAGCAAATTCCAGTAATTCATCATTTTTGATGGCTGAGTAGTACTCCATTGTATAGATGTACCACAGTTTCCTTATCCACTCGTCAACTGTTGGACATTTAGGTTGATTCCATGACTTTGCTATTGTAAACAGTGCTGCTATGAACATGGTCGAGCTTGTGCTATCGAGGCGAACCTCTGCTGCTTGGGGGGTTATTCCCAAAAGTGGGATAGCAGGGTCATACGGCATTTCAATCTTTAATTTCTTTAAGAATCTCCAGACGGCTCGCCAGAGTGGCTGTATGAGCCTGCATTCCCACCAACAATGTAGGAGAGTTCCCCTCTCCCCACATCCTCTCCAGCATTTGTCGTTGTTTGTACTGTGGATTTTTGCCATCCTGACCGGGGTGAGATGATATCTCAGGGAAGTTTTGATTTGCATTTCCCTGATGGCGAAGGAAGTGGAGCATTTTTTAAGATAATTGTTAGACATTTTAATTTCATCCCTGGTAAAGTTTCTTTGAAGTTCCAGGGCCCATTTTTTAATTGGGCCAGTGTTTTCCTTGGAGTTTAATTTTCTAAGTTCTTTGTGCACTCTGGACAGTAGAGCTCTGTCAGATATGTGGTTAGTGAAGATTTTCTCCCATTCTGTGGGTTGCCTTTGAGCTCGTGCGACAATCTCTTTATCTGAACAGAAGCTCTTTAATTTCACAAGATCCCAACTGTTGAGAGTTGGTAGCAGTGACTGTGCCATTGGATGTCTGTTTAGGAAGTGTTGGCCTAGCCCAATCAGCTCGAGGGAGTTCCCTATCCTTTCAACTATGGCTTTTAAAGTCTCTGGCCTGATATCAAGGTCCTTGATCCATTTGGAATTAAGTCTTGTACATGGTGACAAGTACGGGTCCAGCTTTAATCTTCTGCATGTGGAGATCCAGTTTTGCCAGCACCATTTGTTGAAGATGCTGTTCTTTTTCCATTGGATTCTTTGGGCCCCTTTGTCAAAGACCAAATGGCTGTAACTTTGTGGGCTTATATCTGGGTCTTCAATCCTTATCCATTGATCTGTGTGTCTATTTTGGAGCCAGTACCAGGCTGTCTTTATAACTATGGATTTGTAGTATAGACTTAGGTTTGGTATGGTAATACCTCCAGCTGTGTTTTTGTTACTCAGGATTGTTTTGCTATCCTGGGTCTTTTGTGCCTCCATATGAACTTTGAGATTGTTTGGTCAACTTCTTTGAAGAATTGCTTTGGGATTTTGATTGGTATAGCATTGAATCTGTATATTGCCTTTGGTAGGATGGTCATTTTTACAATGTTGATTCTGCCAATCCAGGAACAAGGGAGGTCTTTCCACCTTCTGGTGTCTTCTGCAATTTCTTTCTTTAGGGTTTTAAAGTTTTCATTGTAAAGGTCTTTTACCTCCTTAGTTAGGTTTATACCAAGGTATTTCATTTTTTTAGGGGTTATAGTAAATGGCATGGTTTCTCTCAAGGCTTTTTCACTTCTTTCATTCTGGGCATATAGGAAGGCCTCTGATTTTTGCACATTTATTTTGTATCCTGCCACCCTGCTGAACTTCTCAATTAGTTCCAGGAGCTTCCTGGTGGAGTTTTTGGGATCACTCAGGTATAAGATCATGTCATCTGCAAATAGAGATAGCTTGACTTCTTCCTTGCCGATTTGAATCCCTCTTATGTCCCTTTCTTGTCTTATGGCTTCGGCTAAGACTTCAAGTACAATATTGAATAGAAGTGGTGAGAGTGGACAGCCTTGTCTTGTTCCTGATCGAAGTGGGAATGCTTCCAATTGTTCCCCATTGAGCATAATCCTTGCTGTGGGCTTGTTGTATACAGCTTTTATTATATTGATAAAAGTTCCTTCCATTCCTACTGTCTCTAGCGTTTTGATCATAAAAGGCTGTTGGATCTTGTCAAAAGCTTTTTCTGCATCTATCGAGAGTATCATGTGGTCTTGGACTTTGGACTGGTTTACATGATGAATTACATTTATTGATTTGCGTATGTTGAACCAACCTTGTGTGCCGGGGATGAAGCCTACTTGGTCCCCATGAATGATCTTTTTAATATGTTTTTGAATCCGATTTGCTAAGACTTTGTTGAGAATCTTTGCATCTGTGTTCATCAGGGAGATCGGCCTATAGTTTTCTTTTTTAAGTGAATCTTTATTAGGTTTTGGGATTAAAACGATATTAGCTTCATAGAAGGAATTTGGTAGTGTTCCTTCCTTTGCTATTTGATGGAACAGTTTAAGGAGTATTGGTGTTATTAACTCCTTAAATGTCTTGTAGAACTCTGTGCTGAATCCATCTGGTCCAGGACATTTTTTGGTGGGAAGATTCGAGATTACTTCCTCAATTTCCTTATATGTTATAGGACTATTTAAGTAATTCACAACTTCCTGATTCAATTTAGGTAAGTTGTGTTTACTTAGAAATTCATCCATCTCTTTTGTGTTGTCAAACTTCACAGAGTATAAGTTTTTGAAATATGATGTTATAATTCTCTGGATTTCTTGGGTATCCGTAGTGATAACTCCATGTTCATTTCTAATTTTGTTAATTTGGGTTTTCTCTCTCTTGCTTTTGGTTAGTTTAGCTAGGGGTGTATCAATCTTGTTGATTTTTTCAAAGAACCAGCTTTTCGATTTGTTGATTTTTTCTATCGTTTTCTTAGTCTCGATTTCAGATATTTCTCCCCTTATTTTGCTAATCTCTTCTCTTCTACTGCTTTTGGGATCAGATTGCTCTAATTTCTCTAAAGCTTTAAGCTGCATTGTTAAGTTGTTTATTTCTGATGTTTCCATTTTTTTGATGTGGGCATTAAGAGCTATGAACTTACCTCTTAGAACAGCTTTCATTGTGTCCCAGAGATTTTGGTAAGTTGTATTTTCGTTATCATTCACTTTCAGGAAATCTTGAATTTCCTTTTTAATTTCTTCCTGAATCCAGTTCTCATTCAGCATCATAGTGTTAAGTTTCCAGGAGTTAGTGTATTTTCTCTTGTTTGATGTGTTGTGGATGTCCAGCTTTAGGCCGTGGTGGTCTGATAGGGCACAGGTTAGAATTTCAACTTTCTTGTACATGTGTAGATTCATTTTGTGGCCCAATATGTGATCTATTTTGGAGAAAGTTCCGTGTGCTGCTGAGAAAAATGTGTATTCTTTGGTGCGTGGGTGAAAAGTTCGATAGAGATCTGTGAGGTCCATTTCTTTCAGGGTTTGATTAAGTTCCAAAGTGTCTCTGTTAAGCTTTTGACCTGTTGATCTATCCCATGTAGAGAGGGCGGTGTTGAAGTCCCCAAGAATTATCGTTTGGGGGTTGATTTCTTGCTTTAGACGCTGTAGGGTTTTCTTAATGAATGTGGAGGGGCCCGTATTGGGTGCATATATGTTCAGTATTGTGAAGTCTTCCTGGTGAATTGTACCTCTGACTAAAATGTAGTATCCATCCGTGTCTCTTATAATTTTTTTTGGTTTGAAATCCACTTTGTCTGATAGCATAATGGCTACCCCTGCCTGTTTTCTGCTTCCATTTGCTTGTAGAATTGTTGACCAGCCTTTTATTTTTAGAGCGTGCCTATCTTTTGTGGTGAGATGGGTTTCCTGCAGGCAGCAGATTGATGGATTGTGATTTTTAATCCAAGTTTGTAATCTGTGTCTCTTGATCGGTGAATTAAGTCCATTAACATTTAGTGTTATAATGGAGAAACTATTGTTAATTCCAGACATTTATTATGTTTAGTAGCTTTTATAAGTATATTGCTTCGCTTTTAATGGTGTTATATTTGCCTTCTGTTCTCCTGGATATGCCTGTTTTTTTCTTCACGCTTGAGTATCATTTCTAGCAGTTTTTGAAGGCCTGGTTTGGTGGCCATGTATCCCTTAAAGTTGTCTTTGTGCTGGAAAATTTTTCTTTCTCCCTCGATCATGACTGATAGTTTTGCAGGGTAAATCAGCCTGGGTTGACATTTTTGCTCATTCAATACTTGAAGTATGTCTCTCCAAGCTCTTCTTGCTTTTACTGTTTCGACTGAGAAGTCATTTGTTATTTTAATAGGTTTGCCTTTAAAAGTGACTTGTTTTTTCTCCCTTGAAGCTCTCAGCACCAGTTCTTTATCTTGAATGTGGAGTGTTTTAACTATTATTTGCCGCGGTGTGCTTCTAGTTTGGTCGTATCTGTTTGGGGTGCGGAATGCCTCTTGTATATGAATGGGCCTCTCTTTCTTTAGATGAGGAAAGTTTTCCTTGATGATCGTTTGAAAAATTTCCTCAGGGGTGGTATTTTGAGATTCTTGCTCCGGTATTCCATGAATACGCATGTTAGGCTTCTTCAGGGTGTCCCATATCTCTTGGATATTTCTCTCAAGTATCTTTTTGGCTTTAACAACCTCTTCCATTGAGCTGGCTAGTACTCCCACTTTATCTTCAAGGTCTGAAATTCTGTTTTCTGCTTCATTAGTTCTGTTGATAAGACTCTCTGTGGCGTTCTGGGTTGAAGATAACTTGTCTTTTAGCTCAGTTTTAAACTCTGCTTGAGTTTGTTTTAACTGTTCTATGCCACTTTTTGTTTCTTGCACTGTTTTTCTCAACTCCTCCAGATGTCTGTTGTGTTCCTCTTCAAAGCGATTGATTCGATTATGTAATTCCTCCCGGATTTCCTCTTTCATAGTATTGAACATGGTAATGATCATATTTTGAAAGTCGTTATCCTGGGTCAGGCTTTCTTGGCCTTTTCCGCGGGTTTGTTCTTTTTGGAGTCTAACATTATGGGATTAATTTCTTCAGTGGGAGATTTGTTTACTTGAGTGTTGCTTCTCATGGATTTGCACTTTGACTTTGGCATTGTCATTTTAACTCTTAAGATCTCTCAATTTCACTAAACTGAATTATTTGGCCTGGGGTACTGGTGGGCGGGGCCTGAACGGGGACTTACCTAGGGAGCGGGGTGAGGCCCGGGTGGACCGCGCGCGTGTCCTGACTGGCGGAGCGGGGTGGGGCGAAAAGGGAGGATGGGCGCAGGGGGAGGTGCTCCTCGTTCCCTGGGCCCCCGCGCGGCTCCGGCTGGATGGCGGGAGTCGGAGCCGGGTCCCCGTGGGCTGACCTGGGGTCCTAGAGCGCGCGTTGAGGCCCGGCTGGATCTCGCCTACGCGTCCCGACCCTCTTCGATCCATTTAGATTTGACTTTTGTATAAGGAGAGAGGCAATAGTCGATTTTTATTCTCTATATGTAGATGTCCAATTTTCCCAACACTACTTGGTGAAGATACTGTCTTTTCCTCAGCATGTGTAGAAACAGCAAAACACTGCTGGGAGAAATTAAAGAAGGTACTAGGAAGTGGAAAGACCTTCCCTGCTCATGGATGGGTAGGATCAATATTGTGAAAATGACCATCCTACCCAAGGTAATATACAGATTCAGTGCAATTCCATTTAAAATCCCAATAAAATTCTTCACAGAACTGGAAAAAAAGTCTCAAAATTCATAAGGAAGAACAAAAAAACACGATTAGCCAAAACAATTTTGGGCAATAATAAGACTACTGAAGGTATCACCATACCAGATTTCAAACTGTATTACAGGGCTATAGTAATAAAAATCAGCTTGGTGCTGGCACAAAAACAACATTGAACAATGGATCAGAACAGAGGGCCCAGCTGTAACTCCTATACATACAGCCACTTGATTTTTGACAAGGTGCCAAACATGCACTTGTGATCCTTTTGCATACTGATGTCAGTCTGAGATGAGATGACTGTCATTTCCTCCCACAGAACTGAACACCATACTGATGAAGGAGCTTTCACGTGATCCAGCACCAGAGAAGTCGGCGGGAGAAAGAAGCCAGGCTCACCACTACAAGTGAGGGCTTTTATTTGATGAGGACGGTTCCTTATCTCTTTGCTTGTTACCCGTTAAGTTGCAAATGCTCCAGCGCCACCATTTTGTGTTCTCAGTTCTTCAGAGATGTCCTCGGCAAACTGGCTCCGGACACACGGCCTGGTGGCCAAGAAGCTCACCATCATGGATGCCTTGTCGAGGACAGCAGTACCCCACAACCCTACCTACATTCCCGTCCTGAATAAACCTGTTGTCTCCAAGGTCTTCGATGAGGTAGGATTTTCTTTATGTCCCTGTTCAAGGCGGCTCTAATTTGCTATTCAAATACAAAATAGCCTCCTTGTTTCTTGCGTGGTTATAAGGGAGATGGATTTGATCCCTCAGAAGAAGTTATTTGCAAAGACAGTAGAGGGGGGAGAGGGTCTGCTAAGAATTCTGTTTTTAAGCTGGGAGGAAACTAGTCTTTATTGGGTTGAAGTTGCCAGGTATATGTTGAGCTGAAGAAATGTTGGCTACTTTCCAGGTCTGAGTCATGAGGAGCACCCCGTAACTGAGAATGGGGAGACTTAGAGAGAGGCTGCTGCGGCTGAACCTGTGGCAAAGCAATCAAAATAATCCATCAAAAATCAAGTTAATAGTAAAAAGAAATTATAAAAAAGAAATGTACCTACATGGCTATATTGGGGACGGGTAGTGTCCCACTAAGGTTTTGCTGTGGGATCTGGATTTAAATAGAGGCGAGAGCCAGACCGTGGCTGCACCCACTGTTGTCTCATGTTTGCTTGGGTTGCAAGTCTCCCTAAAAGGTGGTCTGACAGGTTATCAGAGCCCTGTGAAATGTCTTTTGGGGGAGACAAATTCCTCCTCTGGCTGGCACCGGATCTGGCATATTTTTTCTGCTCTGTGAAATCTTGCTCTCTGTTCCCAGGATGAAATACCTAGGGGAATTCCAAAGTCTCAGGGTCCATCGTGTTGACAGAGCTGGGAGAGCGCACGCGCATTCCTTTAGAATCTCTGTGCTTCTCTTCTGAAACTGTATTTATTTTTCATCATGAAGCCTCCTGACAAAGGTGTGGTAGTGGTGGTGATGTTCCCAGAAGAGAGAAAAAAACTTCCAAGTAGGAGGTGAACTGGTTAAATGAGGAAGTAGGTCAACTAAGTCCATTTGGCTCTTGATATCTAAAAGCTGTGCATGGGTGGGTTGGGTAAATTGTGCAGAGCACATTATTAATTTTTTTCCTGCAATTATAATATTACCTAATAGATGCAGTCCAGCCACCACTTTTGGATTACATTTGCATTGTATTTGGTATTATCAATGGTCTAGAGGTGATCCAAAGCTTATGAAAGGATGAAGGTAGATGACATACAAAAGTCTTGCCATTTTATATCCTTGGGAGTTTGCTATCTGCAGGAGAGATGTGGTCTGGAACCAATTCCTCTATACTGAGGCACATGTGCACTGAGAAATAACCATGGATTTACGAAGCTTGTGTGTGTGGGGGGGTGGGAAGTCCCTTGTCATCGGCCAGATGACAATGGGATGATGAACCCAAGGAAATGTGGTTAGCAAGACTGAGCTCTGTTGCTTCTGGAAGCCGTAACCATGGCTGACGGTTCCAGTGGCAACACACCAGTGTTGACAGTTGCTAAGAGGAAACGATATCCTTAAAAGAACTTTCTCGTCGTGCTGAAATATTTGCCAAGGAATGAGGTGGTGTTTGGCACTTGCTTTGACGAAATCTAAGATGGAGAAGTGGCCTGGGGGAAGAGAAGGGTCAGTAGAACAAGCTGATGAAGTTGAGAGTTATGTCTGGATAATAAAATGGTGGAAGGGAAAAGACCTGCTGTACTGTTGTTCTTGCTTTCTATGTATTTTCAGTTTTCCATAATGAAAAAAAAAAATAAAAATAATCAAAGGCAAAAAAAAAAAAAAAGCAAAACACGAAAACAAACACGAAAGATGTTTCTCTCACTGGCCTTGAAATAGCTGAGTTCTGACGTATTTGGACCAATCGGCTAAGGATTCATTTCTTTTCTATTAGTCACATTTGAAAATTGTAGCCCCGGGAGGTTGACGTGCTCCTGTCAGCGTGGCAGCTTTGACTGCAGGTTGGGGATGGCCATGTTTACCTGTTCCCGCCTGCTTCTCCTCAAGGTTCCAGAAGCAACTGAACACTGAGCTATTTTTTCCAGGAAGAATTTCTTCCACCAAACTTCCTAGTGACCGTTTCTTCATATTCCGTGCATTTCATTATTATAGTTGGGTTTTATTTGGAGTAAAATATATTTAGTGGACTTTCCCTGGAAATAGAACTTTCTGGGGCTTATATCATCTCTCTTTCTCTTTCTGTAGCCTTCCCAGCCACTTGAGACACACCAAAATATAAATTTCTCAAGAATAGGGACTGGAGAGGTGGCTCAGGGGTTAAGCTTCTGCCTTGCAGGAGGAAGGTCCTGAGTTCGGATCCTAGACCCCATCTATAGATGCAGGGTGGAAGCAGGGCGGCCTGCGTTTCTGGTCCTGGTAGGGCAGGAATATACACGCATAAAATCAAAAGCCAAAAAGGAAGAATTTATACATTATATGGATTTATTCATATAAATATACCAAATTTATATTACATAAAAACATTTAAAGTACAGGCAGATGTCAAAAAATTATACCATACAATGAAGAAAAGTTTATAAGAGTGATATCTTAAATATATGCATATGTGGTTCAGCATAAACCAGTGCGTTCATGAATCAGCATTCCACTTGCACACACATATGCCACAGACAGATGAGAAAACAGTAAACAGCTTAGTGAAAAATCTGAGGGAAAAGGAAAAGAGCTAAAAGCACATACAAAATGTTTAATTTTAGTGGAAATCAAATGAGTTAGGAAAAATGCAAATTAAATTTAATTAGAAACTTCCCCTCCTTCATCAAGTTGGCAAGGTTAAAAATAATGGTCAACAGAAATGGCAAAGATAAAACAAAAGAGAAACTTCATACCCTCAGGGTGAGAGTTTAAATCAGTACATCTATATGATACACTCAAAAGTTTAAAGCACTTATAACATTATCCCAGAAATATATAACACATTTATACAAATATGCATGACAATTTCAATCATATTTTAATAAAAATTTCACAAGCTCATTTCATCTTTTGCAGAGCATGTCTTAAACCTTTCCACAAGACTAGACAGAGTCACATTCACTCCTAAAAGATTCTTTCCTGTTATTGATAAACACGTTTTGTCATCCCCCAACTATTGCAAACAAATTTTCTTACACATGGATTTTTTTGGACACATAAAACAGTGTGTCCCACAGTTGGGGTCCCAAAAGGTATGTATTTATGCATTTTTAAATTTATGGATAAGAGCTAAGACTTCTCCAAATATATTTTGCATTTCCATTAGTTTATATCTACCATGCACCTGAGGAGGACATACTAGTGTCGTACTTCTATAAAGTGAAGCCAAAGGAAGGGGATGCCTGTCTTCCCACAGGCATTTGTGCTTGGTGTGTTTCCTGGTACTGTAAATTCTCATCACAAAGGCAGATCTGTATAGCAGGCCCACCCTGCTTCATAGAAAGGGAAACAAGAAATAAGAAGATGCTTGAAGCACTCTACAATTAATTTCAGTCTCATTTCAAAACATATTGGGCTGGAGAGATAGCTCAGGGGTTAAGACTCTGCCTTGCAAGCAGAAGGTCCTGAGTTCAGATCCCAGGTCCTATGTAGAAATGCCAGGCAGAAATGGTGGTGACCTGCACTTCTCACCCTGGTGGGCGGAGCCTGGGAAATCCCAGAGTGAAGCAAAAAGGAGGTAGAAGCAATCCAGGATGATTCCCACAATAACTCTTGGTCCTTCACAGGGACACACAATACCCTCTGATATACGCATGTACACGCAAAATAAATAAATAAATAAATAAATAAGTTTAAAAAACATTTTGTGTCTTCAAAATTTTCACTTTTTAATTTTGATTGGCAAATAATTTTTAATATTTTTTCTATTTTTGACACTTTCACTCATCAATACAATGAATTTATATCATTTTCTGTCCTTACTACCCAATCCTGTCACCCCTCCTTTCTTAACTCCATACTTTTTCTTTTCCAGCTTTGACTGACAAATAATTTTATCCCTTTCAGGGCACAATGTGTTTTTTTTTTAATGTGTTTATGATGAGGCGTGATTAAATCAAACTAATTAGCATCTTTGTCTCCTGAAATACCTATTAATTCTTCTTATGTTGACGCAATCTCACCATCTCACTTAAGACTAGAATCTAAAACAGTAGAACTGGAGTGGAGAGTGGAATGATGGTTACCCAAGGCAGGCGCGGGGATGTTGGAGGGAGTCAGCAATAGGGACTTGCTGTGAAAGACTCCAAAGCTTCAGCTAGGCTGGAGGTCTGGCCTTTGAGATCTATTGCGCAGTGCTGCAACTTTGGTCATAAATAATGTGGTATATAATCCAAAATAAATAAGAGGGTGAATTTCAAGTGTCTTACATTTGTGTATTTTATTCTCTAATACTTCCTAAGACTGGCAGAGACCTCAGCTATAAATAGAAAGAGCAGTAATACAATCACCTAAAATATCTTGTATTTCATTAGATGTATAGCTTTCTGGAATTTAGACCTATCATTTTAATGAAAAAGTAGACAGTCTGCAGGATGAGGCTGGAAAGGAAGCAAGTCTGCATCTCACTTCCCTGCACTGAGGATTGTAACCAGCTCACTTCTGTTCTGCACACGGGCACATCTGCCTGGGCTGGGCCAGAGTGCCTTGCTCTGCCCCTACTCTTTGTTTCATTCATGACTTATGTATGGGCTCTTTCTTTTCCTGGAGCACAACACTGTTTGCTTTGCAGTTGCCTGGACCAGTATCAAATCTGTCACCTTGGAAATGAAGTATTGAGCAGAGAGGTTGCCCTAGCAACTCCTCATTACAAGATATAAAATGGGCTGGATAATTTTATCCCAGCTCTTTTGAAAAGATTAATTCATCACCAAGTCATAGGCAGAATAAAACAGCTTCGGTCATTTAATGAACCTAGAATTCAGAACTCTTTATTGATAAATTGCTTTGAGAAAGAAGATTGAAGTAATTTGGAAAGATGAGCTTGCATTATCAGAGAACATACATCATCATCACCCATCATCTTCAGCTCCGTAATGTCTGTTACAATATCCCATCATGGCTTCCGGCTTTTTCCTGTGTTGGGTTCTGTGCATAGCTTTGTGGATATGATCTCTTCGGTCTTGATCATTCCTTAGGGACCATGACTGGATTCCCGATCTACTGTGTGATGAATCCCCATCATGCACTACATTCAAAGCCAAGCTACTGATGTCATTCAAGTACCTGATCTAAAGCTTAAAGCAACCCGTGAAGCAGCCATTCACCTCCTCGCTTAGGGGACCTGGAATAGTGGCTACACAGGAATGGGGGTGCTGTTAATACAGATCACGATGTTTTCTTGCCTTCAGATACAGGGTGGTTGAACATGAAATAGCTGATTGAAAAACTTTTGATGAAATTTAAAATTTTGGATATCAGTTAATACAAAAACCACATCCACATTCATTTTATAGAAAGATTAGATGATGCAGATAAGTGAGAAAAGAAGCCATGGAGTTCTAATTCCACCAGAGTTGAACCATCTAGTGGTCGTTTGGACAACTCACTTTTGCTACATATTCATTTTTTGTTCTTTGCTTTGACTTTTAACCACAAGGAAGCCAAACTGAACATACAAGCTTTTTGTATCTCCATGTTCACTCAGCCATCCATTAATATTACTCAGTGTTGGCGTCTACTCATCTGTTCTTTAAAAGTCTAGATTTGCATTAGGTTGAGTTGGGGGAGTACAGGTGAGACTTTAAGAGGCAGAGGAGGGGCGGAGAGTACTGTCAGAGTGTCTTCTGGATATGAGGGGGCTACTGCACCCATGAACTCACTGCGGCTGTGTTTACCTCCATGAGATCTGCACAAGCATTGGCCTGTCAACATTTCAGCATGGAAGAGGAAAATCCCATGGGGCATCACACCTTCCTGAGAGACTCTGGAGGGTTAAGCTGGCTGTGGGAAAGGAAGCCACTCTCCTCAGTAGAATGCCCACTGATATCTCGTCCATACCCCAGCAACCATTCAGGTTCTTGCAACTCAGATAAAACTCAGTGGGCCACACACGCAAAAAGACGCAAAAGGAAGACGGGGAAGAAGATGATTTACATTGAGAAGAGGAGAGGGGATGGGATTGGGTAATGTGAAGGAAAAATGACATCGATTCATTGTGTTCATATATAAAACCATTAAAAAGAATAAAAATAAATACTAATAGAGAAAGCTGTAACAATGCCTGAAAAGCCAATAAATGAGTAAATAAATGTCAGGATTTAAAATGTGAGGTGCTAACAATACAGTGTTAGCATGCTACTGTAGGTTTACAAGAGAGTTTTATTGACATACCCCTAGGTCAGGCAATCTTGCAACCATGCTCATGAGGTCTGTATGTTTATAGATGTTTCCATCTGAAAAGCACACACTTACATTTCAGCACCCAATGGTTTGGACAAATGTGACATCTGTGAAGTCACCGTATCTATATTCAGAGGTTTCTCCTCATGGGATTTGTGAAGCAACTGCACCTGTCCTTAGCCAATCTAGAAGTAAGGCTGAGCTGTTTATTGGGGGGAAAAACCACACTGAAATTCAGTATATTTGAACAATTAAATATATAACCACGAGTTTCACATTATTTCCTTAAAGTTTTGTGGTTGCTTAGAAACTTAGCCTAAATGTTGTCAAGTAAATTCTGCCTGTCTTGTGTTTAATAGTTAATAGTCATGTACACAGTTCAATGTTGTACTTTCATTTTGTACATGCTCCAAATATGTTTCCATGTATTCTGGATGAATTTTAATGGTTAATATTTAATAATATGAATTGCAACCATTGGTTAAACTGTCTTTCCCTTTATTTGGATAGCGTATTTGAATTTCAGAGTGTTCTCCTCTCTTTGTTATCATCAGACTGGGAATGGTAAAACACAAAATTTGAACGGGGGATATGCCTCAGTGGTTAAAGCTTTTGCCTCTCAAGCAAAATGAGCAGAGCTCAGGTCCCCAGATCCCATGTAAAAAATGTCAGGGAAATGCGGCCATTCATATGTAATTCCAGCCCTGGAGGGCAGAGTCTGGGCGATCTCAGAGCAAAGTGACCAGCCAGACTAGTCCTAATGGCATGCTCTGGGTTTAATTACCTACCCAAGCTTACGAAGAATGTGAAAGAGCGATCGAGGATGATGCCTGATGTCAATCACCATTGTTCTTCCACAAGCACATATATGTGTACTCATGTACACACACTCACCCATCCACATGTCACACCACATCCACACACACACCATATACACATACATGAAAGAAAAAAAATTTCCCATTTCTATGCGAAAATGTCAGTGTTTCATTTTAATAGTCAACTACGGTTGAAGGGTACCACTTTTTATATGTGATAAATACATCCTTTACAATCCTTTGACCACTGTTTGTATTTTTGGCAAATATCTCTTAAAAATGACCAAATCATGCTTCATCCCATGCCTTGATTACCAAGAATTTGAATTTAGTGGAATCCAAACTGAATTGTATTTTACAGGAAAATCAATTTTTTAAAATGTTGGGGAACCTCTGTTATGCTAATTGACTTACATGTAGCTTTTGTCTTTTATGTATTTGAAAAAATGGTTACTGGGAAGAATTAGTGTGCCAGCAACTAGTAATTTGTAAAAAAGAATGAAGAGCTATAGTTTGGTAGGAAAACCATATGGCAAAAACTATAATTAATTACTTTTCTATAATGGTTTTGGATGAGATCATATTTATAGAATGCCTAGTGCTTGGCAGTGAATGAGGAGGATAAATATGATTATTTATCAGTGAATATTTCTCTGTGGTTGTTCTGGGGTGATTCATTTAACTGTGAGGAAAACATATCAGGCCAATTCTATCAATTTCTACCTTTATAAGCTCTCTCACCTCTCTCTCTCTCTCTCTCTCTCTCTCTCATGCTCTACCTCTCTCACACTAAGTGTGAATTATCTATATGAATTTAGCAAGGCTTCTAGATTTGCCTAAGAGAACTCAAATCAGATTAGATGACTTAAGGCTCCATTTTGTTACTAAATAGTGTCTGCAAGGATCCCCAAGCAGTATTTCAAAGGTGCTGTGATCCAACCAAGCCTCCACTTCCTCATGAACCTCCCGCTTCTTCTCATTTGTTCTTGGGTGGGCATCACTCTGCCCCTCCCAAGCTCTGGAACGCCCGCTGTGACCTCACAGTCACTCTAAATTTGACATCATAAAGTTATCTAACCTCCATGTGACCATCATGTCGTAAAAACCAAGACCACAAACTGAAGGTGTGGAGTATGACTTTGTCTTTCCCTAACCTACATGCAGAACCGAAGGAGAAAGGGTGTACGCAAGGTGAATTTGAAGGACGCTCGAGTCCACAATGGCCACACAAAGCATGAGATCTAGAGCTACAAAGGAGGGAAGTATAACATGAATTTGTCTTTCTTTAAAGATAGGGGAATCGGGCATCAAGCTGACAATGGTGAATGTTACCATCTTGCTACGCATTTTTGATATTGATTTTACTGTTCAGTCATAAGTTGGCAAACTAGGAGAGCTATATATAGACTTCTGAAGAGAGGTATCTCATCCTCTCTGCTCCCCAGGGGAGAGAATACATAAGTGTCTTTCATTTGTTGAGATTGATTTTTTCCTTTGAGAGTTTATGTCCTATTAGCTTGATTTGGAGGGATGATTTTTTTTTAACTTATGCAAGCTTCAATTCAAAGCCCCGTCCTTTCACCTTTAACCCACTGTCCTGTTCTTTTCCCTTTGAAAGAACTTTTTAGAAACCACATGCTGAATTCCTGTGGCTTTGAAGTAGCTAGGTCGCATTGGGTAGCTCTTAACTTCCTGTCTTTCTCTTCACTGAATTGTCACTTACTTCATTTGCCTGGGTCCTGATGGTATAATCGTAAAGTGAATGTGCAGAGATTAATAGCATCAAATGCCTCATTCCCTTTCTTATTCCCTACCTTCCTCCTTCGCTTGTCCTGTAACTCCACGCTTTAGAAGTTTTGATGGTCTTAAACCGAATACGATTTATGTTTCAGATCTTTTAAGGTAGGTAAGGCACTGCAGGTAATGAAAGATCTCTGGGTCACCTTTTGGACCAATTCCTCTCCTTCTCTCCCCAGAGATATTCCCTAAGCTTAATTTCCACCTCAATACAGATGTACTAAAACATTGTTCCACAAGATGAGAACTGTACTGACAAGGAGAATAAAGTGTCAAACGCCTTAGCATGTATTTGAGCACTGTGGAGTCTGGAATGTCATTGTTAGGTCTCAGACGGGTCTGAGCTAGAAACTTCAACCTATCCCTTCCTTGCCGCGAGCTGCCCTTTGGAACATTTTTAATCTACACCTTCTCTGCAGGGACTGGGATCTTGCCTCCCCCACAGATCTCACCGAGGCTGACACTGTGCCCCTTTCCCTTTCTTATCAAACAGCACAGCTTTTGCCACTCTCATCTACTTTTTGGCAAATGATGAAACTTCCTCCCCCCTTGAGGTTTCATACAACCATCATTTGTTAAACCTTAGTTTGTATTTTTTTCATTTTCTTGTATATGCATACGCATGCACAGCTGCAGGTGGGTGGGTTAACGTGTGGGGGGGGGAACGAGCATGTACATGAGTATGTGCATGTAGAGAAACCCCAGGTTGCTGCCAGGAATCATCCTCAATCACTCTTCTACCTTACTAACATGAGCCTGGGTCCTCTATTAAAGCTAGAGCTCATCTATACAGGGCTATTTTGATTGGCCAGCTTGTGCTGGGCATCTCTGGCTCTACCTTTTGAGACTAGAATTACAGATAGGTCACCATGCCCGCCTGGCATTTTATGTGTGATCCGGGCATCCCAAACTCTGGTCCACCTTATGCAGCAAGCGCTTTCTCTCACTGAGCCCTGTCCCCAGCCTTCAGCGCACAAATACAACAAGCATTGCTTCCCAGTCCACTCTGAAATTTCTATTTAATATTCATTCAAGTTTCCTAATTAATGGCCATATATATCACATCTATCATCTATTTAATCCCTATTTCTTTTGCCTGCTTATACTATATTCTGGGGAGAGTTTTTTAAAAAATTGCCTAGCTTAAAAATGTTTATTTTTCTATTTCAGTTCCAATGTCTTTTTTTCCCCCAAGACTGATATAAATAATTTCTTTGCCTTTCATTTCTTTTGGTATTTTCCTAAGTTATTGTTCTGTGTGACTATTACATCTTTGAAAGGTTTACTTGTTACCAAGCACAATGGGTTCTCATCTTGGTAAGACCAAAGCCAAAAACATGCGCAGCTATATAACAAAAAGAGTGAAGAAAAATGTATTTACCTGAGGTGGGTTAAGGAGAGCAACATGAGGTGTTTCCACAGCAAGACTCCCTAAATGAAGGAAACGTGGGGATTTTATCTGGGAACTTATACTCACACAGGGAAGCTCTGAGGAGTAGATTCCTAAGCATACTCAGTTTAAGGTCCGGGTTCAAGAAGGGAAGCTGAAAAACACATTTTAGGGCAAGGTTAGCTCAAGATCATGGAGTCAAAGTTCAGAAGGTGAAAATGGCAACAGGACCTCATGTGGGCCTGCTCAGCTTGCCACCATTAAGAGAGCAAACAGAAATGTCATGCATGCTCCATCTTCTTCAGGTAGTCTTAGTTGAAACAGGAAACGATGCTTTAATGGCAGTTTCCCCAGAAGGTGCCTGTGTCACTTAGTGACTGACAGGCATAACCACGTTAGTTAGAATCGTAATTTAAAGCCATTGTGAGATGGCTCATGAAATTCACTTAATTCCACTGGCATTCTGCTTGTTATTTATCCGACTATCATTTTGCCATTTTACTACTTTATTTGCATGTACTTTGGAATTTCAGCATCCTGCTCAATTTAAGAAGATATAATTTTTTTCCCACTCTCTTGCCAAGGTGACACCACGGGGATGGAGAGCTCTAGTTCTGTCACTCTCAGAGAGGGCCGCGTTGCACAGCTCCCTGTTTCCTCTGTCACTCAGCGGTGCTGTCTCCCCAGAGTCCCACAGGCTCCTGTGGCAGTGCTGGACTCAGTCACTGAATGCTCAGTGTCCCGTGACTTCCAGGAGTTGAATCCTGAAGCCCGAAGCACGGAGCCAGCATCCCTCAGCCTTTTCTCTTCAGCTTGTATGTCTAGAAATCTACTTAACAACAATGCATGTTTTTCCTTCTTTCTTTGTGCTATTTTTCTGAATAACACTGCAGTACATCTTTGTTTGATGTTAGCAGCTAGGGGAACCTAAATACACGAACTTTATCTTGTTGATTGAAAGTAAATCATTTCCTTATTAAAAGTTATTTCTCATGTTTCTAAAATGCCTGCCCCTCCTTATGGTGGGAATCCATATACAGTTTTGAGACAGTAACAGTACATTTTTACATTTTCCCATTAGATTTTTTCTTTTCTGTTAGCATTCAATGACAAAGATAACTTTCCATGAATGCACATTTGTTTCCTTATCAACAAATAGTTAAGTGCAAGTGTAAATAAAGCCAAGTTCCTGCACTGCCTGAACTCATGTTTACTACACAAAGGTAAGAAAAGAACAGTGGAGGGCCTCAGTCTACAGAAGGAGAAGGGGCGTGCACACATTCCATTTCTCCCCTTGCATCTGACTAATTACTGGACAGTACTGTAGTCAATGAGCTTTGGTATCAAAATATTCTCCAAAGAATTAGGGAGACCAGAAATTGAGGTGCTCTCAAACCAGCACAGAGTTTACCATTTTCACCCCTGGAGTCACTTGGTATTGGATCAGTACCCAAAGATTCTTTCTGCTGCAAAACTGCTCATGTAGCATGAGCCTTTTTGGTTTGACATGTTTGAAAGTCACCTAAAATCTGATAAGGAAAGTGATCAAAGACGTTAACTATAATCAAATAGTCTCTAGAGACAAGGAAATAAGGAAACATTCTTACTCCAATGAGTAATTTGTGAGGAAGAAATAATGGGAACTTATTTCTTGTGTGTGTTCATGTAGTGGGGGTGCACGTGCATGCGTGTGAGTGTGGGGCTGTGTGCAGGCCAGAGGACAACCTCAGATATCACTCCTCAGGTCCCTTGTTTTTGAGATAGTGTCTTTCACTGACCTGGAACTCGCCAAGTAGGCTAGTCTGACTGGCCAATGGGATCCATGTGTATTTGCCTCCTAGTGGATTTTTTTTATATGGGTTCTGGGGATTGAACTTGGGTCCTCATGCTTGCAAGGCAACCACCTTATTGACTAAGTTATCGTCCTAACAGTCTGTTGCTTTCCTTTTCTTTCTTTGTGTGTGTGTGTGTGTGTGTGTGTGTGTGTGTGTGTGTGTGTGTGTATGATAACATGGTGCTTAATATGGTTAGCTCTTTAAAAAATTTTAAGATAGAATCTTGCTAGTTAGCCCAGGCTAGCTTGTACCTTACTATGTAAGATTGACCCAAACTTATCATCCTTCTTCCTCTACCTTCCAAAACACTGAGATGATTGGTGTGTGCCACCACATCTGGATTATTTGTTGGTGCATAAAATTATGTAATTTACTTATTTTTTCTCAATATTTATTTATCTAAGAAAGAGAAAGAAAGGTACACACATGTAGAGGTGGAGGTCAGAGGAGAGCTTTTGGAGGTCAGTTCTCTCCTACCATGTGGGCTTCTGGGAATCAAACTCAGGTTTCAAGGCTTGTGAGTAGCTGCCTTACCCATTAAGTGAGCTCGTCCGCTTGGATTTCTATTGCCTGTTCTTTTCTGCTTGGTGCAATCCGGACCAGGGCTTCCTGAAACAGTCCTGGGCTGTTTGTTGGTTTGCTTTTTTCATGTATGTGGGAGTGGCAGTAGTCTTTTTTAAAAAAAAAAAAAATGCAATTTTAAACATCAGTAGGAAAAGGTTAGTAATTGTTATCTTTTTTTTTTTTTGATTCTTTGATTCTTTCCTCGAAACATGATTACTATCTTCTAAATTTTCAGCATTTATAACATACTGTTTTATAATTAGAAAAATGTAACGGTCATATAAATACCTGTGTGAAGGACTCACGATAACATAGCAACCATGTAGATACATATGTGATGGTTCATACTAGCTTCTCAAGTGACATTTGCTTTTCCTTTGGTATCGGTGTGTAGGTATTCCCTGTGGCACACATGTGCAGAGACACCAACAAGATGATATTGATTAATCCTCAAGGAGTCAAACTCAATATCTACAAACAAAGAGTGGAGCAGGCGATTAAATCTTATGAAAAGTGAGTATTAATCCCAAATACTCTTGAACAGATATGGAATTTGTTTGTGCTTGTTTATTCTTGGCGTGGATTGTGCTCTCTGAAGCAGCAGTTTAAAAGTTGCCATCCCCCATGTCAACACCAGGAGTGACAGCAGCCTAGGGACATCCTACGTGCCACATACAGCAATTAACTTCCTTCCCCGAATCATTCCAACAGAGTTTTCAAGCGATCGTCTCTCCCTTCTAAACGCTGGAAATCTCGTCTTTCCATGAGATCTTTGCATTCTTCCTTTTGGCACAGTGAACTTGGGCATCTAACATTCTGCAAAGACCAATTAAAACTCCATAGTAGTGAGGCAAACAGACTGTCTGATGATGCTGCATGTCCCTGGATTCTATATTCACTGCTTCAGCCAACTAGCAATGGAAAAGATTTGGGGGAAAAATGTGTCTATAATGAATTTGTGCAGATTTTGTTTCCCTGTTGTGATTTTCTAAACTATACAATGCAACAAATACTTACATAGAATTTACATGACATTAGTAAGTAATCAAGAGATAAGTGTATGAGACAATGTACATATGTTATACATTCATACTCCAGCTTTTTATGTATGAAGCCCGGGCATCCTTGGATTTCGGTGTATGCAGCAAATGAGAGAATTTCTAAAATCATTGTTATTTAAATATTTTGTACCAAGAAAATAATCAAGTTGACTACAGTGAAAATTCTGGTCTTGAATAGTCCATGCTGAGATGGGGCCCTACGGGACAGGTGACCTCCTAATCATCCTTTCCTATGACTAATCACCTCCACAGCAGCATAGACTTAATCCTGGATGCTCAGCACTTCCATAAGCTTCGAAAGGCCCAGATTCCTCAAGCCTAGTTCAGCTGCTGTGTGGTTGGGTTTTATTTCCCACCACGTGAGAGGGAAAAGGAAATGCAACGAGCTAATGATGTGGCCAGGCCAACCTGTCGTCGTTTTGCGATGGGTCAAGTCTGTGTTCAAAATCTGACTCCTGACCGTAGGCTTCACAGTCCGATCCACTGGCAGGTCTTCCCCTCATGCCCAGTGCAGGCCTCTCCAGACCCCTCCCCGTGAAGTCTCTTCTACTGCACGAGTGCACGCACTGGCATGAACTCCCTCAGCGGCCTCCAGGGAATCCTCAGCACGGGCTGCACATCCCCGATCTGAAATGTTAGAAACCAGAAGTGTTTCAAATTGCAGATTCACCCCACCTACCAGATTTTATAATAGTTGAATGTATTTTTTATAAAATGAGATCTCTTGGAAATAGGACCCAACTCTACAACATGGAATTCATTTGTGTATATGCTAATACACATAACCTCAAAGTAGTTTACTTTTATAATATTTTGAATACATTTGTGCCAGAAACAAAGTTTCATGGCATGCTTGGGATTTTTTCCACTTGTTATATTGGCACACAACAAGTTTGGATTTTGAAGCATATTGGACTTTTGGATTAGAGATGCTTAGTATGTATTTCTCCAAGTCTTTGCTCTCCATCTTTATCAGGCTAGCTATTCCAAGCTCCAGCTTCCTCCTTTCCCTTTCTTATGGAAAGGGCATGAGGCTTGCAAGTTTGTTCTGCTTCCAGCTAAGTTTGTCCCCCAACTGGTCTTTCATCCAAAGACCTTGAAAGCCTTTCCACTGGAGCTGTTCTTTCTCCCTCTTCAGCCCTGAAGGCCTTATTTGAAGCACTGTCTGAGCCTGTGGCTTATGGACAGTCTGGCCCACAGGATTACAATTTGACCAACCTTTTTTTCTCCTTCATCTCTTCCTGTGTTGGACTATTTGAATTTAATTTTGATTTTATATAATTCTAGCTTAGTTATTAAAATGCTCAAATTCGGGTATTCAAATGCAATTTCATGCCATTCAAATTCTAATGCGACTTGCTTGAATAATTCAGGTGCTTGGGTTCTATAATTACCTGGTCTATAAACATCTGGTGCAAAGCCACCGCTAGAGCTTAGAGGTCAGGCAGTGCTTGAAGTTTCATTCTTAATCCTGAGGCCTAGTGAGGGTAAGGGTTTGACACTCGTGAACCTTGGATTCCTTGTTCACAGACGCTACCATAGGAAATTTTTGCAAACAGAACGTAAATCATATCCATGTGAATTACCTGTCTATCATTCCCTGGATTTGTTTCCTGAAATAATCACAAATATGTGTGGTGTCATAACCTGCTGACCTTTCCCCACGGTTTCAGGAAAGACAGGACTCACCTACTCTTAGGCAGAAAAAAAAAAAGTAAAACTAAAGTACACAGAGAAAGTGACTTGTCCTAGAAATGAGCAACTCATGGAAAAACCTCTTGGTACCCTGTCATAGGTAGGCACAGGTGTCAACTTGACAGTTGAGGGTTTGAGCTCTGGGCACATTTGTAAAGAATTAGTGGTTGAGTTCAGCCCAGAGCGAACCTGCAGGAGATTGTCTAGCTGATGGGGAAGGCCCAGCCCATGGTGGGCCCTGGAATAAAATACAGACAGCTGGTTGAGAGAGTTGGCATCCTTTTGTATACTTGGCCAGACATGCTGGTCTGGCAAGTAAGGATCGTCCCTCTCTCAGCCATTATGTGGTGATGGTGTGGCCAGTTCCCTCGGCCTTGATGTTGGTGTGAGCTCTCCTGTCAAGCTGGACTGTGAACTGTAACCAGTAATCATAAGAGAATAAATCCCTTGCTCCCTTAAGCCATTTACTGGTCATTTATCAGCAACCATGCTAGTGAACTGCAACATAATCTGAGAGAAATATTGTTACTATAAGTTACTATAAGTTGAGCTTCCCTAATCTGAAAGCTCCACACCCTAAATACCTCCAAACTCCAAATTTTTTTGTGTCCATATGATGCCAGTAATGATTAATATTGTCAACTTGCTAGGATCTGGAAACACTAAAGAGACAAATTTCTGGCATGCCTATGAGGGATTATCTTGATTAGCTTCTGAGAAGCCCTGTGAGGGACTATCTGAATTACATTAATTGAAGCGGGAAGGCCCACTCTGAATGTAAGTGACTCCATTCTCTGCATAGAAGCGAGAAAGTGGGCAGAGCAGAGGCAACTGTCTTTGTCTGCTTCCTGACTGCAGAAGGCCTCCTGCTCCTGCCGCCATGGCATCCCCCACTAGAACGGACTATGAGACACTCCTTCCTTTAACTTGTCAGACATTTGGTCACAGCGACAAGTAACTAAGACAATGCCATGAGGACAATTCCACTCCTGACCTCCTGTGAAAGAACACAGTCAGAATCCTGGCACGCTACCAATAGCACACAAACTTACCTCCAGTTGTGTGTATAAGGTATAAATGCAACATAAATGAATTTGGGGTTTGGACTTGAGTCCCATCCCTAATTTAGCTCATTATGTACTTGTGGATTGTTTCTAAAATCTGAAATACAAAATATTTCTGGTCCCAAAAACTTGAGAAAAGAGATTGTTAATTTAATTGATACTGATTTTATTACGTTGATATTTACTTTAAATCATTTAGTACTTCTTTAATGTGTTTATGTATAAAACAAAAATTTCCTGTTTAAATTCAAATGTACTTAAGAATTTTGTTTGTATATATGTCAATTCCCCTTTACCTCTTACTTCATCTTTTTCTTTTCCTTTTCTTAAATTTTTATTTATTTATTTATTCAATTGTGCATGTGTGTGTATATGTGTGTGTGTGTGTGTGTGTGTGTGTGTAGAACCACGGGTGAATTCGGGAACCACCATGGACGCCTCCACCTCCTCCTTGTTTACTCCCCGGGATTCACAGGCTCAGCCCTACCAAGACTAGAAGTGCAGGCCGCCCCCGCTTCCGCCAGGCGTCTATACGTGGGGCCTAGGATCTGAACTCAGGACCTTCCACCTGCAAGGCAGAGCCTCAACCCCTGAGCCACCTCTCCAGCCCCTTACTTCATCTTTTTCAATACATACAAAATATGAGATGTAATTGAGACATTTTTCTACCCCACCCCAATACTGCATCTCTTAAGACATTTCCCATCCAAAGTAAGCCAAATATAACTTTGAATATACAATTCATGTAGCCTTGAATCCATGCCAGCTGAGGATGTCCAAAGCAAACAGGAAGGTCACAAGTCTGTGTCCATACACGATTTGGGTCACACTTAGTGCTGATGGGTGCGTGTCTTTCTGTCTTCATATTTTAAGAGCTTGGGATTTAAATGTTCAAACTTAAACTTTGAGTTTCAGTAGAGATTCAGATATGATTTTTTTTTTTGCAATTCATTTTGGCTGCCAAAGCCCAGGTCGCAGGTCTAACCTGACTCTCGCGGTTACGCTTGAAGCCTTGTGTGTGGCCCCCCTTTGCTCAACAGGCTACTGGCCAGATTTCTGAAGCACCGTCGATTGCAGGCTGCTTCGCCGGTGAATCACTTCTCGGCACAAGTACATTGGGAACTAGAGATAGAGTAATCAGTGAATGGAAACTACCAGCAAAATTTCATTCCCCTACCAAAAAAAAGGGCAGATGTTAGTAAATCCTTGAATCAAGAAGCGGAACCTGACTCAACGACCCCCCTCCACACGCCCCCGCCCACCCAGGGCCCCCCGGCGTCCCGGGGGGCTCTCGTCCCCCACACTTGGTGACCCCGGTGGCTACAGCTGCACTCAGTTCAGACCCGATGAGCAGGCGGGGTGTCGATGCGCTGAAGACATGTTTCGGGGACGCAGGCGCAGCTGCCGGGCGCCCCGCGGTTCTCCGAGGTCGGTTGCCTTCCGCGGCCCGGGGGGGAAGGAACGCGGCGTGATTCCTGAGCTTTCCGCTCGATGTCAGGGCAGGCGGCGTGGCCCGTGCTCTACCCACAAGGAAGCGTCGGGGCTGCAGGGCGGCTCGGGGGCCAGCGCCCCGCCTCGAGGCAGAAGGTCCTGGGGGGTCCCGGGTCCCAGGGCAAAACCCGGAGAAGATGGCGGCGGCCCGCGCTTCCGGCCCTGGTGGGCGGAGCCCGGGAAGCCCCAGCGCCAAGCAAGGAGGAGGCAGAAGCAATGCAGGACGACTCCCGAGGTCACTTCCCGAGGTCACCTTGGTCCTGCACAGGGACACGCAGTGCCCTCTCTCTCTCTCTCTCTCTCTCTCTCTCACACACACACACACACACACACACACACGAAAAATAAAAAAGTTTTTTTTTTTTAAAGTGTCTAACAGTTAAATTACATGCGACTGCACAGCAGCAGAATGCAGAAAGATGCTGAACTTGAACCCAGGTTTCTGTTCTCTAAAGCTTTTTCCACACTCCCAGCCTCTCTGTCCACTTTCAAGTTCAGACTGAGGAGGATTGCGAATCCATTTTAAGAAGAGCATAGAAAACAAAGATGCATGTTGTCAACATATTTAATGAATCTTAGAATCACATAGTGAAAGAAACTCAATTTCCAAATATGCCTTCTTGCAGTGTGTCTTCCTGCTGCTGATATGCAGTCATAGCAAACAACTGCAGGGAACGAAGGGTTTGTTTCAGCTTATGATTCCAGTTACAGTTTATATCTAGTTTAGCAACAGAGTCCATAAAACACCAGGAGCCAAGGAAACTGGCCATACCGTGTCTATAAGAAATGCAGAGAAGGGCTGGAGAGGTGGCTCAGGGGTTAAGCCTCTGCCTTGCAGGCGGAAGGTCCTGAGTTCGGATCCCAGATCTCACGCATAGACGCCAGGCAGAAGTGGGGGCCGCCTGCGCTTTTGGTCCTGGTAGGACGGAGCCTGTGAATCCCGGGGCAGAAGAAGGTGGAGGCGTCCATGGTGGTTTGCGAATTCGTCCGTGGTTCTACACACACACACACACACACACACACACACAGGCGCGCGCACATACATACACACACATGCACAATTGAATAGATAATAATAATAATTTAAAAAAATTAAAAAAAAAAAGAAATGCAGAGAAAAGGACAAACCTCATCACTTTTGCCAGACTGAAAATCTGCCAGAATGTTTCCAAGTATGCCAAATCACTGAACTGGCTCTCTTCATCTCCTCCTCCTGCCCAGAGCATCATCCCGCACACCATGTGCTGAAGCTTCCCTTCTCAAGCAGACAATCTGCAAGCTCACTCAGAACTTGCCTTAACTATTAGCTCTTCACAAGGGTGCCCAGAGCTCAGGCTTCAATCTTCAAGTTGACATATGTCTCTAACACAGGCTCCAAAGAATCAAAAACTTCAAGTGAGACAAAACCACTACCTGGTCCATATCCCTCTACCTGCCTCTCTTTCTATCACTTTGAGAACATTTGCTGGTGTTAGACACAATTCCATATACTGCACACAGATAAGCTCATTGAATCCTCATAAGCTACATTAGAAGAAGGTTGTGATGTATCCCAAGTTAGCAGAAAAGTAGTGATACTGCAGTGTGCCTGTGTGCTGCTGGTGAATTCACAGCCAAACAGTTTAGGGAAACAAGTTTTATTCTGAGTACTTATTGTCTGGTTACAGTTCTTAGTCCAGCTTGGTAAGAGAGTTCATATCAGCACCAGTGGCCAGTGGAACTGGCCACACCGTATCCACAGGACTGCTGAGAGAGGGGCAAACCCCACTTGCCAGAGCAGCACATCTGTCCAAGTGTGCCCCCAAATGCTAACTTTCCTAACCCGCTCCCTTCATCCCTGCCTCTCGGAACCTGCCCAGGGAAAAGTGTGACCTAAATGGGCTGGGTCTTCCCTCATCAATTAGATAATCTCTTGCAGACTTGCCCAAGGGTTTGCCTGAACTACTAACTCTTCACAAATGTGCCCATAGCTCAGTCCTCAGTTGTCAAGTTGACACCTATGTCTAACTATCACAGGTGGAAATTGACCCAGACCCTTCCCTTCTCTCCCCAAGACCATGATGGATTACAGGAGACTAATACCTCCACCCAAAGTCTGTGTCCTCAGGTCCTGTCCTCTCACTCCCAGCTGAAAACAATATTTCCGGGGGGAGGGCAGTATTTCTCCAGTCCTTGAAACCAATATTCTGTGCTCTGTTACCATAAAGTTTTGATGCTGGTTCAGCGGTACGGAACTGGACTGAACACTCTGGAAGGAGAAGCAGCACCGATAAGTAATAAGAAATAGGAGCTCCACTCCTCTTTCCTCTGGGGGAGACAGCTTCTCTCTGAGAACATGTGCAGTGGTGGACTTTGGTTTCAGCTCTGCCAGCAAGATGGGCAGATGAACTGGATGCTTTGCCTGGCTGCCCATCTCTCTGACATCATCCACAAAACAAGCTGGTCAAGCTAGTTGATTTCTTAGACACATTCTCATGCTCTTGCTTATGACCTTGGTAAGTCCTTTCAACTGTCAGCATCCAGGCCATCTTCCGAAGACAAGCAGTGACATTGCTGCCTTTTCCTTAGGTAGAAAACTGGTGTGTGGGTAGAAATGTGTTGATAATGAGGTGACAAGGACTAGCTTGCTTGCTGCATTTACTCGGAGTTGACACAATTGCCTTCTAGCCACCAGGCTTCTGCGAGATGCTGGGGAGGGAGGACTCCTGGGATCTCTTTAAGTAGATGGTGGGGGTGTGGTCCAGTAGGGATGGTGCCTGACTTGGGCTTCCGATGGTGCCTCTCGGAACCTGAGGTCAGCTTTTTGACCCGAAATGAGGTATTGCTTCTAAACTATTACTGTTGTTTTTTTTTAAACAGGCGCTTGAATAGAATTGTTTGGCAAGCACTGTCTCAGGAAGAAAAAGAAAAGTAAGTCATTCCATTCCTGCCTCATCTTTTAAAATGCTGATGAAATTCACATAACCAAAATTAACCACTTTGAAGTATGCAATCAGGTTTCGTTTAGAGTGTTTAAGGTGTGTAAACCACCAGAACATTTTTGTTGTTGTTTTTCCAGAAGAAAAATACCTTGTACCCATAAAACAAGTAACTACATTCTTCTCCCCAATCCCTGGTAACTACCAGTCTGCTTTCTGTTTTTGTGAATTTACTTCTTATGGATATATCATGAAAGGAAAATGTGCTATCTACTTCTGCTTCTGGCTTCTGTTACTTAGTGGAAAGATACTTTTGAGATTCATGAAAATTGTGACATATATGTACCTAGCACATACATACATAATGGAACTTCAGGAATTCCTGAACACACACGCACACACACACACACACACACACACACACACACACACACACACACCACACTATTTTATATACTCTTCCATTAATAGACTTGAGTTGTTTCTGCTTTTTTGCCTATGTAGAAATTTCCATGTGGATATATTTTAATTTCTCTTACATATATAACTAGAAGCACATTTTATAGTCATGTAATTTTTCAGAAACTTTCAAATTGCCCTCAGATTTACCATTTTATGTTTCCCTCAGCAATGTAAAATGGATCCTTTTTCTCTGTACCGTTACCAACACTGGTTGTTTCTCTTTCTAAAAAACAGAAAAATCAAAGTCAGTTGGGCATAATGATCCAAGCCTGTAATCCCACTGCCTGGGAGATTTGGGAAGGAGGTTCTTGGATTCGAATCCCGTCTGAGCTACATATAGAAACTCTGTCTCAAAACAACAGAAATACCCAGTGTGATAATGTATGATTTTTCTCTGGTCTTGTGTATATGATTTCCCAGCTTAAGGAGTTTGTCTTTGTTTCTCGGAAGTTCACAGTCTCTTGCTCCTGTGACATGCCTACATAGTATTTCAGCATTTACAATGGTGTTCCAAGGACTCAGAAGACCTGACCTGGCATCCAAAATGTACCGCCATCACTATCTGCACTTGTCTTGATCACTTGTCAGTTGTCGTGATAAATACATGACCCAGGGGAATTTAGGGGAACAAGAAATTTGTTTATGCTCATGATTCTTGGTTATTATAGTTGGTCATCACGGCAAGTTACTTATGTCAGCATTAGGAACTGCTGTGGGAACTGCTCACAGAAGAGGAGGGGGGGAAGAGACAGAGACAGACAGAGACAGAGAGAGATTGATTCTAGCTTATCATTCTGTCAAAGCCAACCAGTTTTCCCTCTACCTTATCCTTTGCCCATGGAGTAGTCCTAACCACTGTGGGTTGGGTCTTCCTACATCGATTAGACAATCTTCTACAGTCTTTCGTTAGAGGCTTGTCTTAACTAAATAATCAACATCTTCATAGATGTTTCTCAAAGGCTCAGTTCTCAGTCGTCAAGTTGGTACCTGAAACTGACTCGCATAGCTAAGTCAAGCAGAATGAGCCGTTCCTTAAGTGACGCTCCCAGCAAGCAAGAGCTTCGAGTGCACATTCCACGCTCTTTCCCTCTCAAGCTGGAATTTCCTCCACTCACACTGTGGAAAGGAGGGCACTGGGGATGGTGAAACCAGCAGAGCTTTTCAGTGTGACTTCTCTTGACTTTGTACCTGGCCCAGGGGCTGTGCTGCCTCATTAGTTCTGGAATTTTCAAGAGAGGGCAGTTTGGTCGATGCATTGTCAAGTATCTCAAGGTATCTGAGTGAGGAGGTTCTTTTTCTGCCATTTTTCTGACATCATCCCAATTTAGATTTTAATAAGAATGTTGCACTGTCTTCTGGAAATGGGTTTTGTGTCTGCATTGAGTTCTGTGGTTGTATTGAGTTTATAGTTTACTCTTCCAGCATCTGCCATCACTTATTCAAGTGATGCTATTGGCAATAGAATGAAAAAATTACAAAAAAAATATGTTTTGCTCCCTGCCCCTCTTCCAGGAACCTCTAATCCATAAGTAGTCAGGACTGGAAATAAAATCCAGAGCCTGAGCTATGTCCCATCTTCCACTGGAGTCCCTCAGCCTACTTATCAGTCTGTGGAAATTTGCCTTCTGTTCCTTTCAGACAAAGAAAGAAAGTTTAGGTCTATGTCATAGGCACAGGTGTCAACTTGATGGTTGACTGTTTGAGTTCTGGGCCCATTTGTGGAGAATTAGTGGTTGAGTTGGGTCCAGAGCAAACCTGCAGGAGATTGTCTAGCTGATGGGAAGGGCCCATCCTATGGTGGGTGGGATTAGGTCCTGGAATAAAATACAGAGAGCTGGTTGAGGGAGTTGGCATCCTTTTGTACACTTGGCCAGACATGCTGGTGTGGCAAGTAAGGATCATCCCTCTCTCAGCTATTACGTAGAGATGGTGTGGCCAGTTCCCTCAGCCTTGGTGTTGACGTGAGCTCTCCTGTCAAGCTGGACTGAGAACTGTAATCAGATAATCATAAGAGACAATAAACCCCTTGTTCCTTTAAGCTATTTGATGGTCATTTATCAACAACCATGCAAGCGAACTGCAACAGTCTATTGAGGCATATGTGAAGGCAAGGAGATCAAAACCACCGAAATGAGCTCATATAAAGGGGCAAATATTTGGGTTTTGCTTTTCTTCCCACGATCAGCATTAGCTGCAGCAGTGTGAAATCTCTTTGAAGCTAATGTTACAGCTAGGAATAAAAGGATGAGCCCCAAATCTGCTGGAAAAAAAAATCCATGCACATTAAGCTTTTTATTACATGATCATCTGAAAAGGTGATGCATAAAATTATCAACCAAAATACATCAAAATGATTCTTTTTAACTTGTGCAAGCTGTACCATGGACCAGAGGTGTGACTGTGTGCTGTTGTTAGACATCTGAAGTCAGCACCAGCAATGTTTCTGAGGGGAGAGTTTACTAACGTGCCATCTTACCGTATCTTTTTCTTATCGTGGGCATTCTCTCTCTCTCTCTCTCTTTCACCTGTTTGTTCTCTAGGTTAGATGCAGTCAGACCAATCCAGTACTTGGAGAACAAAGAAGCCTTGAATGAGGCATTAGAACGTCTGAATTGGCCTATTTCGTTGAAAGAGCTGTCAATGCTGGAAAATGAAATCCTGGCTGGGAAAGTGTACATCCAGCAGGCCATGGAGCTCCAGGAAGCTTCCAGGAGAAGCTACCTGAGCAAGATACCTGAAGAGGTGGGTGCTGCGACGTCCCTGCGCCCTCCTTATCGCCAGCATTGGAGCCTTTGCGGGACCTTCTCTCTCTCTCCCATCCTTCATACACTCTTTATTCTTAGAAGTTTTCATATATGAAGCAATGAATTTGGCTGTTTTCATCTTCTAATGCCCACCTCATCCCACCCTTCAGGTTTTCCTTCCCAGCTAATCTCCCTCCCACTCTCATGTCCCTCTGCATTTGTGGTCCATTGGGCTTCACCCGGATGCCTGAACTGATGAGTGCCTGAGTCACTCGCTGGAGCATGCATGATCCACCAGTGGGTCAACTATCAAGTAAAGAAACCCCGCCTCTCCTGTCAGGCACCAGTCCCATACCATTTCTCAGCGTAGGTCGCATCTCCTGGGATCCTCCCTCATCCATGGTGAGATATTGACAGGCCAGCTGTTTGGAGGACTAGTGGAAGGAGACATTGCTCAATGTGCTCTTGGGTATGTCAGATGCTGTCAGAGACTGTCAGACTATGATAGTCCTTTTCCTCCCCATCCCACTTACATTCTTTCTAAATTATTTTATTTTACTTTATTTTTCTACTTTTACAAGCATAGAGGACTTATCTCTGCTTCCCTCCATCCCCTTCCCTCCTATTCCTCTCTCTTCTCTTCATCAATCCATCCCACACTCCCACCCTCTTGCCTATATGCTTCTATGGACCCCAGAGTTCACTCTGGCTTGTCTACTCTTGTGGGGATTCAGGCCTCTGTGGCATATCAAGTTTCCTCTCTTTGGACCACCCCACTGATACGGGGCATTTCCCTTCACTCATCCAGCTTTAGACCTCGAGATTTCCAGTGTATGTTCTTATCTTTCTTGAGTTCCTAGGTATTCTAGAGGGCATGTTGGTGTGTCAGTCATTATGCAGCTCTGCTAAGGAGAAATCTCACTGCAGTGAGTCCCTAGATGCAGCAGTCCTGCTTTAAGTAGGATGTCTTGTCCACTGGTGAACCATCCCATCCTTAGGTTCTTACAATCTCGTCCCCCTCTCTTCTGTGAGGTTCCCAAAGTCTCAAGATGGGGAGAGGTTAGGTTGGCTTGATTCTGGGTGAACCTTGCTGAGGCACTGACACTCTTAGTATGGCTGGCCGTGCTGTCCACTTCACTGCTCTTCTACTGGTCTGGGCTGGATCCTGTCAGGTGTTGAGATCCTCTACCTTTGTTGTAGAAGACGACTTCTAGACTGAATGTTAAGTGTTCTTCAAATCTATGGTTATAATAGCAGCTATTTACAGAGCAGTTTGGTGTACTGTCTTCCTACCTATAGATTCATTCGCTGTTTTTCCCTATTTATCTTTTCTTCCCTTTTTTAGATTCTTGTTTTAGCTTACAGTAATAAGAATGTGTTCCATTCTGACAAGTGGGTCTTGAGTTCAATCACAAATTTGTTGATTGTTTCCTTGATACTCATGCCACTATCACACTGGCATTCACCTGTTGCCATGGTGATTTTTATTGCAACTTACAGATTTCATGCCGTTGATGGGGCTCATGATTATTTCTTTCCTCCAGTAGCTTGTACAGTATTCCTTGGTACTGTGTAAGCTATCCAGGAAGGAGGAAGTTCTCAGAGAAGTTCTAGTTGATATATTTTGCCCGTGTTCTGTGATCCATTTGTGTTGCACCTATAGTAATAGGGTCTTACTGACAGTTTTTAGAGAGCAGCCAAGAGCAATGGCAAAAGCCTATAATATTTGGGGGCTTCTGAGACATCTCTGACCAACATTTTATCAGAAAGTGTTATATTCCTGTTATTTCTAGTATGATATTGTCACTGGGTTCTAAGTGGTTCCACTCAGGGTTTTTTGTTTTTGGTTTTCATTTTCCTCACTCTGTACTCCTCTACATAGGGACTGACCATTCTTGTTCCTTTCTTTAAAATACATGGTTTTTTGACATATTACTAGCATAGCAGGTTCCTTTGGGGTTACTTCCCATAATCTTAGGGTTTTTCTGTAAGTTCATCTGTCCATCCTATTTCCCATCCCCTCATTCCCTGCTGTGTATTTTTCCCAATTATTCCCTCTCTCATCCTACTTGTCATGGGATCCTAAATCTCCCCTCTAAAAGGTTTCACCCTAACCATTCCTTCCCATCTTCCCACTCATTGGTCTTTTTCAAATTTCTTGGCTCTCACAGTAATTCCAATCCAAATATTGGATTGACAAGCATATCAGTGTTAGCATCTGCATATTAGAGAGAACATGCAGTGCTTAACTTTCTGGGTCTGAGATGCCTCGCTCAATATTAAATTTTCCAGTTCTATTCATTTACCAGCAAATTCCATAATATCATCCTTTCTGATGGCTGAGTAATATTCCATTGTGTATATGTACCACCTTTTCATTATCCATTCCTCTGTTGATGGACATGTTAGTTGATTCCATGTTTTTGCTATTGTGAGATGCTTAAATTCTTCCCATCTTCTCTTCCTCAAGGTTCCCTAAGCCATGAGATGGGTGTAAGAGAGGCGTTAGATTTTCCTGTTTGGGGACGAGCTGCATATAGTTTCTTTCAGTTTTCACTTTGGCCAGTTGTGATTCTAAGCATTACTCATCTTCCATTGCAAGAGGATGTTTCTTGGTTGAGTACTATGTGCTTCTCTGATCTAAGGGTATGATGATAAGAGATTAGAATGTAGCTTGCAATCAAGTATTTATAGTTAACACTAAAAAGTTTGTTTCAAACTAAAGCTTAAGGTCTCCCCTTCTACAGGTATTTGCTTTGGTTTACAGTACCAGGCATGTGTCCCCTGCTATGAAATGTGACTTAATACCAATCAGAAAGCAATTGATTACCCCTATATGTTACATACCACTATTGTACCACTGGACACCTTTTGACAAAGTCACACACTGATTTCTAAGAGAGTTCAGTCAGTCCAGTTATGGTCTCAGAACTTTTAATCACAAAGGAGATATTCTTTGGTTTTAATATCTTACTTTTATTCATTTAAGGAAGAAGGAAAGACAAACCACATGCATACATGCCTTGGCACATGGGTGGAGGACAGAGAACAACTTTTAGAAGTCTGTTCTCTCTCATGGGAATAGAAGCCAGTCTGGGCAGGAGAGGATCAAAGTCAAGGAAGTCAATGCAGGAAGTAAAGACTTTCACCTCCAGATCTCCATTAGGAAGAAACGCGGGAACTTGACAAGCAGGCAAAAATGGGAGAAAGCCTTTAGTTTGCACCATGTTGGCATTGGGTCCACTAATTCCCACCTTGATATTTAAGCCTTTCCCTCCATTGACTGGTCCTCACATAGTTTTATCCAAAGCCTCCACAGTACGCTCAATGGGAAGTCTCACATGTCCCGCATGAGTATCCAAAAGAAACGAATGGGAGACATTACACAGCTCAATTCTAGACATCTCTGCATTTTTAGCATCGACCTTCTGCAGCTGGAAGGTTCTGTATACTGTCTCCTTAAAACAATACTTTTTACCATGTGCGATGTTCCCTGAGTTTTTTTAACTCCATTTTTTAAAATCAAGCCTCACTAATTTGATTTCATGACTCACAAGTGAGTCAGACTCCAGGGTGAAAAACTTTGGTTGTAAGAAGCTCAGGAGAGCTTCTGTCACAAGGCATTTTAAGGTCCTGCAGTGTCTTAAGAACTCATCATAGATGCAAGTCACTGTGACCTATTTGCACATACATGTAGTCTCACTTTACGTTCTGTCAGCAAAGGCCAGAGATTTCAAACTATGACTGAAAATTAGGGAAGGAACTTTCTATTAACCACTAAGACCCCCCCCAAACACCCCCAAAGTTTACTGACAAAGTGTAGTCATAGTGACCAATACTCCCTTGGAGTGGGGTCCAATCAGAAATGCTCACATGTAGTATGCAGAAGGCTGTGGGGCCACTCTGTCTGGCCTACTCCAGGTATAATTGAGTTTGAAGGCCTAAGGTTTGTGACATTCCCCCTCTAGAATGTCATTATCACTCAGCAGAGCTGCCCCTTTGGCTCCTGAGATAAGGAGGACACAGTGGATCTACAAAGTGCTGGGTTTGCCTTTTGCCCTTGGGCTTCCCTGGCAGGCTCCAGGTAAACCTAAGGCGAGAACCGCACTCTCGCCTTCTTTGCCCAGCATCAGGCATACTCCGTCCTTGACTGCATCATGATTTCCCCTGCTATCCATAACCCATGGCTTTTATGGCCTCCCCGGAGATAGGTGCTTAGCTAACCGACCATATAATGAAAGAACAAAAGTTTAAAATGTTAGATTCTCCTTGAAAAAAATGCCCCTCACTAGTTAGCACAGACTGGTTGCCATGGTCACAGATTTCACACACACACACATACACCCCAGCCAAGCCCTGAACAGCGGAGAGTATCTGGGAATCATTAACGTTCTGCAGAGGCCCCGAGAGCCTAACGGCAGGAAGCCAGAGGGATTCCTCTGAACATTTTCCTAAGAAACACAGATTGTTCCCACAGCAAATCCTAAAGAATCCAGGCCTAGAAAGATTCAAAGCGCTCTCCATTTCCATATCATCGGCCATCTTGGAAGATTTAGGGGCACGAAATCTTTTTAAAGTTGTGAGCAGCTGTCAGCAGCTCCAAAGGAAACACGGGAATGTCCCCACACAGCTGGCTGCACGTGTCGGCTTCTCCAAGCCATGACGAAGGAGGAAATCTGAGGCTTTTATGAGTAGTGAACTAGTGCACCACTGCGTGAAGAACTTTCCAGTAGAAGTGTTAGCACAGGGCTTGTTAGGGAGGGTGAGGGGAGACAGAAGGGGAACTGCTTGAATTTGAGAATATTGTGCTGGGTTGTGACCTGGACTGTATATAAGGGAATCGGCAAGGTTACTCTTTCTTTCTGCTGCTGCGAGACAATACTCATACAACCAGCTTAAGGGGAAAAGCTTAAGGAGATTTCTTGGGCTTACAGCTCCAGAGGGGAGGCACACTCCTTTATGGTGGAAAAGGCATGGCAGCTGGAAGCTGCAGATGGCTCACGTCACTGCAGAAGCAGGACGGAGGCAGAGAGCCTCAAGGCCCGCCCCCTGTGACTACTTTCCTCCAGCAAGGCTCCACCTTCTAAAGGTGTCACGACCTTCCCAAATTTTAACATCAACTAAGGATGCAAACACATGAGCCTGTGCGGGGAGAACTCTCATTCAAACCATGACAGCAATATTAGGGAGATTTCGAGGAAAACTTTGAATTATGTGATATGATGTCAGAAGCCACATGATTATTATCTTTGCTTCCAAATAGTAATTGGTCCAGTTACCACTCTTGCATTGTAACCTATTCATTTATAAGTTCGAGTCCTTCTTTAAACACAGTGGAAGACATCACACCTTAACCCCACTAGTCATCCGTCTACATGACATGGGTGAAAACTTCCATCTGTTTCGCTGACATGTGAGTCTAGTGGGAGGATCATTCCCTGTGACTGTGAATGTTCCCTGATGGAGTAGCCTCCTCCTGTGAAGCCTGGGCTGTGCGTCGATGACATTGCTGTCCCAGAAACAACGACATGTGCAAATCTAAGCTACACCGTCCCCACCTTCTAAAGGTGCCCTAAGCAAAGGTCATCCCCAAACCTGCTGATGGTGCTTGGAAGACATTATGTCTAGGAACAAGAGCTACTTGCAAATGAGGAGAATACTGGGAGCTACTCCGCTGGAATCTCCAACAGGGAGTGGTACTTTTGATTGTCAAATGAAAAGACCATGTGGATGTGATGAGCTAATATCCAGAATGGGGACTCCAGGTGGACCTTTCAGCTTGGTGGCAGGTGAGGCGGCCCGGAAAATTCTGAACTTTTAGATAGACCGAGGGATTGAAGGATGGATCAGAGAGGATACTATACAGAAAATATAACCAGCATCAACTATTCAATGAGTAATTGGAGATTTGCGCAGAGAACCCTGCTCAGGACCACATCCCACATCGCTGGGAGGAATTAAAGAGAGGGAGGAACCCTCCCTTCTACCCACACAGGCACATGCAAACTGCCTTGCCCAAGAATTTCTTCCAACTAGTATCCTTTTGTTCAAAATATGAAGGTAGCTATGAACAAATTCCTAGGATGAAAAAAGTCACATCCACATGGTCTTTTCATTTGACAATCAAAAGTACCACTCCCTGTTGGAGATGCCAGTGGAGTACCCCCAGTATTCTCCTAATTTGCAAGTAGCTCTTGTTCCTAGACATAATGTCTTCCAAGCACCATCAGCAGGTTTGGGGATGACCTTTGCTTCCTCATCTGGAGAAAGAGTAGTGAGTGCGGAGGATGTAGGTTACCAGGGAGGGAGAAGGAATTGGGTTAGGGGGTTGCTGAGTAAAATCTTCAAGCTTTATTTATTCTAGCAGGCAGATAGGCGTCACAGCAGTCAGGGGTCAGAAGTAAGATGCCTTAGTCCCACCAGACAAAACAAGGATTCCAAGGGAAGGGACAATCCTATATCATGAGGAAGCATTTTTTTTCTTTTTCTTTCTTTTTTTTTTTTTTTCTTTTCTTTTTCTTCAGTCTTCAAATATACGAGGAAGCATTTTAATTAATTCGTTACCTGTGCTACACTGCAGAGGTGTGGGAGGAGGCGCTTAGGTTGTAGCAGGGGTTGCCCGTTCTCTGGGTAGGAGAGTGGGACTTAGCTAACGCGTGACTGCAACAATCTGTCTTGGCTCTGGGCAGCACAGCGGATGTGTTTGTTCCTGCCCTACTTGCAGTAGCATCTGGAGGTTCTGGGTTCTAACAATGGACTAACTAGTAGGGCCAGGCAAGGAATGGAATCCCCTTCAGTTCTAGTAAAAGAGCATTAATGAAGGGGAGGGTATGAGGGGTGAAGGGAAGTCCAAGGCAGTCAACAGCAGATATTAGAACACCCAGCCAGCAACAGTTGCAAGAAGTCGTTAAAGGCATAGAAGGAAAACAGTGTCACCAGCCTGCGAGAAAGAGAGTCAAGGAGTGTCAGAGCCCCAGAGACAAAGCAGAGAGGGAGCAGGAAATCGGTCCTTTGCCTTTCTCCTCCATTTCCTTCTGCTGACTAACAGAGCCGCACATGGCCTGCTGCCCCTGGAGCCAAGCAGCTAGGAAGCAAGGGCTATGATCCTGGGTAGGGAGCAGGTTCTTGGTTGGAAGCAGCCATGAGTACCTAGGCAGGGCCCCAGAAAAGGGCAGAGATAGACTTATTGGGCAGGTGGTTAGAGACTAGAGACATGGATGGTTTTGAAAGTTTCTTTAAAAGATCCAGAGTATATTTGTACACCCTAGTCCCGTATGAGACAGTTCTATCAAGTAGGAAATTGAAGGCGGCCCACATATTCGGTAGCGACATCAAAGTGACTCTGAAGTGTGGCTTCTGTCCACCTCTGGCATAGCAAGAAATGGACCTGTATCGGTAGCATCCGTTTACAAATCCCCACAGCTTCAGCAGTTTTCAGTATTACATATTTAAAACATTTCAATTTTTTTTCTTTCTTTGATTTTTCTTTAAAAAGCAATCAAGGAATATTTCTCTTTTCATCAAAGTCCCGATTAAAGATTTTACTTTCACTGATCAAATGTCCTCCAGAGCCCAGAGCTGCCCTGGTGTTGGGGGGAGTAGGGGAGCCATTTCCTAAGCTACAGCCTGACCCCCGAGATGCTTTCCTGGGCATCGTAACCAAGGGGAGCCAAAGACCAGACAGCTCACTGTGTTACGTGATCTCTGAAAACAGCCCTTGGGGAAGAAAGCAAAGGCCAGGGAAGTCTTGGAGGCCTGTATTTCTCACGCTGTGCTTTCCAAAGTTGTACCACACTCTAAGCAGGGGGGAGACACAGCCAACTCCGTGGAAGCACTCTCTGACCTCCCTCCATTTTTAAAAGACTGCCGAAAATGCCCAAGGCTACTGAAAACATGGGCATTAGACTTACAATAGTCCCGCAGCTCACAAATAGCAGGAAACTCACAGGGCTTTACTTCCTCCAGGCCTAATGTGGGAATCCAGCTCATTTAATGATGGCGCATGCTCAGTGAATGCCAGGCCCTAGGCAGGAGTTGCTCCTCTCTGTTTACATTTTCATGCAAGTGTGTGTGTGTGTGTGTGCGCGCGCGGGCGTGTGTGTGTGTGTTGCATGCATGTGTTTGAGCTTTCACATGTGTGTGTGTACCATGTATACGTGCAGTTGTTCTTGTATCTATGTGTACATACGAAGATGTACAAATGAGGACCTTCCTTGATGACTTTCTACTTTGTTCCTTGAGGCAGGGTGTCTCGATTGATCCGCTTGCTGATCAGCTAGTCTAGCTAGCCGGCTTGCCCTGGGGATCCCCCGTCTCTGCCTCCTGAGTGCTGAGCTTACAGGTCATCGCCACACCTGCCTAACCTTTTCATTCGTTCTGGTATCTAAACTCCAATCCTCACTCTCACACAGCAAGTGCTTCATCCACTGAGCCAACTCCCAAGCCCCTGAATCCGTGTTTAACGAGGTGAAGACCTTGGATAGCTCCTGGGTGCAAGAAGCCTCTGGGGCTCAGAGGCAGAGAATGCTCCCCACTGGCCCCGCGCTGCTTGCCAAGGCTCCAAATAGAGCTGAATTATTCAGAGACAGTTCGTAAATTTCCTGGTCTCATAATTAGCAATCCTAGAGAGAAGGGTCAAAACATACCAACCACACATGCATTATCTTAATTGCAGCAGTCACAGACTTACTTGACATAAGGACTAAACAGAGATACAGGCAAATTGGAGCCTCGGCTAGGACTCTGGGCTTGTATGTGGTGAAGTCGAATGCTTCCGGGCAGCAGAAGCATTCAGGAATAGCTCTTAACACAATTTTTGAGCCAAAGATTAGCTGTAGTTAAAATGTATAATGGAACTGTGTTCTGTGTCCAGCATGGAAGTCTGGGATGATTAAATGGGAAATTCCGGAGCATCAAGCCTTTAGTCACTTCCTGTCTCCATGGATCCAATCCAAAAGCATGAACCAGAAGTGAAGCAATGAACTGAAAGGAGAGTGACATCACTGGGGTCCTGGTGACTGGATAAGCACATGGCCCAGGGGGTGGCACCTCCATGCCTGGAGACCTGATTCATCTGTGGTCCTCAGTGAAAGTAGTTTGCAGTAGTCTGGGATGCCTACGTCTAGAGACGTGTCTGTCAGCATCTTTTATTCTCTCCATTTCTCTTACCCCTCTGTGGACTTTATTCTGTTTACTCTTTAAAATCTCGTGTGTGTGTGTGTGTGTGTGTGTGTGTGTGTGTGTGTGTGTGTATGTGCATGTGTGCGTGGAGACCACTCCTCACCTTGTTTATTGAGACAGAAACTCCCACTGGGCCCAGAGCTCACTGATCAGATAGACCGGCTTCCCAGCAATCCTCGGGGACCCTCCAGTCTCTGCTTTCCCAGCATTGGCATTGCCGTGGTGGTGGTGGTGGTGGCTTAACATGGTGCTGGAGACAACCTCAGATCATCCTGCTCAGGAAGCAACTCATCAAATGAGCGCCCTCCTCCACACCTGGGTTTACTTCTAAATCCAGTGCCTTATGGTTTGCTCTGTGTACACAGGTGCCCAGCAGAAGAAAAGCGTTAGGAGATGCTTTTTGACCCGGTTTGTACAGCAATTCTAAACTCTTTGAAAGATTCAAACACGAGACTGGAGAGATGACTCAGAGGCTAAAGTCTTTGCCCTATAAGCAAAAGGACCTGAGTTCGGATCCCAGAGTCCATGTAAAAACACCAGTGGAAATGGCAGTTGCCTGTACTTCTGGCCCTGGAAGATGGAGCCTGGGAAACCCCAGAGAAAGCAAAAAGGAGGTAGAGCTACCCAAGATGATTACCAAAGTCACCTCGGGGCCTCCATAGGCACACATTCAACTGCCTGCTTCTACACACAACCACACCCACAACTACACCCACACACATTAAAAAAAAAAAAAAAAAAAGAAACAAAGATTCAAACTCAGCAAGTTGTTTGTTGTTACTGGAACAAAGTCGACAATATTCTGGCTGAAGGGATGGCATGTCTAGTAGCGTGTCGTTCCATCCCAGACAGTCCACGTTCCGCTTCTGTGGGGCAAACCGACGTGTCACAGCCGACCTATTGGCTGGCTTTGCCTGGACCACTCTGCTCTATCTGTGGAGGGGCTGAGGGTGCTGAGGCACAGATACTCTATCCTTAAGGAGGAGGCCTTAGTGAAAGACTTCCCGTAAAGCTGCCCACCCTGGAATGAACCGGAAATGAATTCTTGCCTACAACCAAGACAGCTGGAAATCTAAACAGTAAATGGGAGTGACTGACTGGTCAAAGCCCTTCAGGGTTTGTCGCAGTCTTTCAGGAACACTCACAGGCTTAAAAATAACTCGAAAGTAACGATACTTTTATCCATTCAGAAAGACATGCTCAGTGTTAAATGAACAGGGCTTTCCACACTGGGGTTAGCCCACTGTTGCTGCCCGTGTGGGGGCGGCCTCTGCAGAGCGGTGGCTCATCTGCATCAAATGATGAGTTGGGAAGTGATGGGCCATTATAGGGAAAAAGACAAAAGAGCCTTCTGATTATTTTAGGCATCTGACTTCGCAGATTTGTACCTCAAACCCATTCTAAAAATGTAAAAAGCCATTTCCTCAGCAGCCTTACAGCTAGGACACAGAGAAAATCAATATTGGGAATGTAGAGATAAAAGGCAAGTTAAATAAATTATGTGGGTATGCTTATTGAGATTCTAGAGAAGAAACTCTGAGCACAGAAGCCCAAGGAGGAAGTGCCTTTCTGGAATTGTTCTGGATGCCTTTCTGGGAGAGTGGGCTGCTGTGTGTCTGTCTGGGGGGGAAGAAAGGCCGTCTGGTGGCCAGGAAGCCCACAGCAATTCTCTGGCACTTGGTCTTTGAAAAGAGGCAAAAGTGGCTGTGGACTTTGCCGGATGGTGAGGTTTTTAAGCAGCAGCTTATTTATCTTGTGCTCCTGGCCCCATAGTTCCTCAATTACTGGACACTTTCTGCGGGAGCTTTCAATGCATTGCTGCAGGACACCTTGGGGTGAGAGGTCTGCGTGACTCATAGCCACCGTTCTGGCTGGTATGTCAGCCCTCCCACCCTGATGGCCAACAGGCATGAGCGACACACTTGCGTCCTTGTGTTCCCCTGATCTCCCGTTTACCCACAAGTGCAGGATCAGATCTGTCTGGACAGAAATATGGAACCTAGAGGATTATGTGGTTTTTCCTAGGAAGGTCAAAAGATGCCACCCAATCCCACAGCCGAGCAGACGGCACTCAGTTCTATCCTGCCTGACTTCTGGCCCAGACGCCTCCCTCTGAAGCAAACTGCAGAAAGTCATTCAGAAATTCCCATGCGAGGATTTATTCTGAATGTTGGGAGATTCTCACTGACATACTGATTTCATCTAAAGCACAAATTCCAGAAATGGGAAGAGGGGCCATGCAAAATCTGGCAAAATAAGAATATCATAAACCAAAGAAGAGTATTTATTGTACATATTTTGTCCATGTCTTCGGAGACTAAGAAACACAAGTGCAAAGACTGGATACCATCCTGCAAGTCCTTGACTTGACTTTAACCCCCTAGTTCACTAACAGTTCACTTCTGAGCACCTGGAACTGAATTTTTATCTCTGAGGAAGTAAACCATACTTCTACATCCTGTAATGACTCCGAAAAGCGTCTTCAAACAGATTCCAGTGATAAATGACTGCAAAAGAACCCATTCGCATCAGGGCACCGTGGAAATGAGCCTACTTATTACCAGAACCCAAACTATACCAGGCATGAGTAATGACCCAGGAGCAAATGGTGTTTGGGCTGCCCAAAGTTATTTCAATTTTTATAGTCAACTGCCTCATAAATTAGAGACTTCCTAAGTGGGGGCCTGCAGATGAACTCATAAAGTATTCATTGAATACTTTATTTATGATAAAATTACAGCCCAGCAAATACATAGCTACAATTATATATAGCTATGGTACTGTAAAAGCTGGCACCAAAATGCCAGTGCAAACACTTTACATTAGGGCTCTATGGTGAACAAGGGGACGTTTGATGGTCTGTAATGAGGAGAAGCTGCAAAATGATTCTGATGGGCGCTGCAGTAATTAATAAGTTAATGATAAAGGAGAGAATGAAGAAATTCCTCGGTTAGAAAAAGCCCAGCTTCTAGAGCATAGAAATTTGGAGAGAAAGGTCTACTTGGTTTTAAAAGTAGATTTGGAGGTGAAGATATATGTAACTCGGTATAGATTCAGAAAGTGGGGTGCTCACTAGTTCATTTAGCTCAAAACATGCAAAGTTCTGTGACTGAAGTTACACGGATGTGTGTGTGTGTGTGTGTGTGTGTGTGTGTGTGTGTGTGTGCGTGCAGGCAGGCATGTGTGTAAGAGGGCACTTGAGTATGTGCCTGTGGATGTCAGGAATCACCTGGATTGCTCTACCTCCCTATTGCTTTACTCTGGAGTTTCCCGATTCTGCCTTCCAGGGTCAGAATTGCAGGCCCCTGCCATGGCCACCGGACCTCTTTATGTGGGATCTGGGGATCTGAACTCAGGTCCTTTTACTTGTGAGGCAAAGATTTTAATCCCTAAGCATCTCCCCAGTCCTAGATATAGTTCTAGAACCCAGGCTTAAAGAAATATAATTCATATGTCATAAAATTCATGAAAATTCCCAACCACCAATCTCTTTGTACCTACCCCTCAGTTCCAGTGACCCTACTCAATTTGCACAGCTATAAATTTTATCTGTATCTTTCACTCATAAGTGATTGAATAAAATATGATTATATGTTTCATATTTTGTTTAGCCCTTTCCTCACTCAGCAAACATCTGAATTATCTTCACTTTTTTATTTTTACAAATGATATGGATAGAAGCACATTTGTATGACTGCAACTTCATTTATCTTAGCCCAATACCTGCTTATCACCCACATAGGTTTATTTTTAAGAATGTATCAGCAAATTACTTTCCCAAAATAAAAAAGGTAACTGGCCATAATCATAAATATATATAAGCTCTCCGCGCTATTCCATGTGGCTGTCTCTATGTTGAGAACACACTTTCTTGATTGCTATAGCTTTCTATAGTGAGCTTTGAAATAAAATTTAAGACCTCCAAATTTATTCTTTTTCAAAATGGTTCTGGCTTGTCTGGGTCCTCAGCATCTACTTGTAAATTTTAATTTTCTTTAGGAAAACAAAATAGAAATACTTGACCAAGATTTTATGTGAATTATATTGAATTCACAGTACTGTAAAAAAAAAAAAAAGTTGAACTTTAAAAGATGATGTCACCAATTTCTTCATGCAGTAGATGCCAAGATGTTCGTTCCAACTTTGATTTGTGTGGTGCTATTTGGCAAAAGGACAGTTGTCTTTTCTTTCCCTTTGTCTGAACTTTCCTGGAGGCAAAGTGTTCCCAAAGGCTGAACTAAATTGGGTGTGAAGAGATGGGGAAACTCTTCTTAAAAATCCTTTTTCTCGTGATTTTCAAATTGGATCTTTTCTGTTGATTTATCTGTAACTGTTAAATCAGTTCTACTGTGAGTGACTATTATATTGTCTATATATTATATTGCTATTTCTAGAATTACCATATCTTATAGTTTCTATTTCTCTGGCATTCGTTTTAAGAGTGTGTAGGACTCAGGTTAAGATGGCTGATTTCAAGTGTTTATCAATTATTTCAGCCTCCAGCCATCTCAATATTGAGACTTATCGATTGTCTTTTACCTTGAGAATTTGTCATGTCCCCCCACCTGGTGTTATGTTTTCATTGTATAATGGATGCTTTTGAATTTTGTGTTTTAAGATTTTCGGCTTTCTTTTCTTTGGAGAAGGCTGAACTTTTGTTTGTTTGCATCAACCTTGGTTAAGCTTATATTTTTATAGGCATTCTTTTTTTCTCATGTTCCTAAATTTTCCCATCTCAGGACAGTTTTCAATACCTGCTGTTCCCTCTGAGTCTAACTTCGCCTGCATAATACAGGGTTGAGTTTGGTGGTCTGGGACTAGAGCAATATGTGTAATTCAATTCTCAAAGACTTTGTTTTGCTGTGTTGTCCTGATTCTTTTCTGCATATGCACACTTCATGTATAATGATAGGACTTTGACTCATTCATAAAGAATAATTCATTAATAAAAATAAGCATCTTCTGGACTAGCTGCTTCTTCTCTCAGACAGATTAATTTTTGCCATATTACTTTATATAACAACAAATCAGAAAGTGTGAGCTTACACGGATGATAACAACATGCTCTCCCTCCCAACCTACCCCAGAAACAATTTCCATGTAATATCTGAGTTTCTGTTCATATTTAAGCCATGTTTTTCATTCCACTACATGAAAACGACTAGAATATTTCTCATCACTCCTTTCACCTGTTACTTTTGGTCCATTGTTGCATTTGTAATATTTTATTTGTTGTGCTGCTGTACATTTCTAGATAAGCCAGGTTTTATAACCTGCCTCAGTTCCTGACTGCAAGGGTGGATACTTCTGTTACAGTGCCTTGTCTTTCTGCCTTCATTTTCCCTTTTAAGAGTTGCACTGGGTTGGAGAAGGCATGTGATTCCCAAAGCATAGTCATAAATATTCAATTGTGTGTGTGTGTGTGTGTGTGTGTGTGTGTGTGCACGCGTGCGCGTGCAAGCACCCATAGAGGCCCAGGGAGACACAGAGTCATCTTAGATTGTTCTACCTCCTTATTGCTTTGCTCTGGTGTTTCCCAGACTCTGCCTTCCCGGGTTGAACATGCAGGTCTCCGCCATTTCTACCTGACATTTTTACATGAGATTTTAGGATCAAACTCGGGTCTTCTGCTTGCGAGGCAAAGGCTTCAATTGCTGAGCCATCTTCATAGCCCAACGTTTAATTTAAAAACAAAGTACTATTGGCTTGTTATTATTGGATAAATAGTATGCCCAAATAAGCCATAAATTAGGACTACAAGGCCCCCTTCAAGTTCTCATATGTGGGACAGGTGAAGAATGCTCTTAGCATCAAGAAAAAGAATGATTTTAACTTCTCTTTCCACATTTAAAAAATTAGACTTCAGCTTTTAATTAACTTTTGTATGTCTTAAATATATGCATATACTTTCACGTGGCATGAATATTTTTCCAAGGTTTTTCCTCCTTTCCCTGGAAGCCTCTCTGCTGTTTGTATCCTGCACACAACTGCCCTTCCTGCTCGCTGGGAATGAATCCTGTATCCTTAGACGTTGTGTATTTCTTTCTTACTTCACTCCTCATCTTTTTTTTCTCCCATATTTTATTTTTTCCCACTCATACAATCTCAATAAATACTCCCCTCCTCTCCCCCCATCCCCAGTCCCCCCTTGCACTCTCCCCTCCTTTTCCCCTTCTTTTCATCCCCTTCTCTTCCTCCCCTTCTCCCAGTGCCTCCCCCTGCCTCCCTTCCATCCCTTGGAGCATCCTTTTGCGTGAATGCCAAACTTCCCTCTGAGTCCTCCACCCTAAGGAGGGGTAAGGACTCAGTGGCATAGCCCGGAGCCCTTTCCTGGGCTCCCTGTTAGTATGGGAACTCTATCATGACTGTTAATCCCTTGCCTCTAAGGATCCTACTGCCTGGAGCCTTCTCCCCTGTGATCCATGCTAGACTTTGGGGGGGTCGTCGACATGTCAGCCATTGTGCAGGTCATGCAAAGTCCAGTTATGGCTACACGACTCCTCCATCTTGCTGAATACATTTTCAAGTAATTTCTTTAGATAGAATGAATGGGAGGGGAATGTTTCTGCTTCAGAAGATAACCATTTTATCCTGTCCTTCAATTTGATTAACAGTTTGTTGGGATTTAGAATTCTAGGTCGAAAGTTTCTTACAGAACTTTGAAAATGTCCATTGCTTTAGTGTGGCTAACTGACGAGGCTGGGTGTTGTTTCGCACACCTGTTATCTCAGCTCTCAGGAGACCGAGGCAGGAAGACTGCTTGCCACAAGTTTAAGACTAGCCGGGGCTACATAGCGAGTGCCAGGCCAGCTCGGACAATGATGTCACCTTGTCTCAAAAATTGCAGACTGGTGACTAGCCTTCCTGCTGAAGGATCCATTCTCCTCTCAGTTCTAGGAGGATTTGGGCTCAGACCATGACTTTCAACAGAGGGACAGACTTTCTCTCTTGACAGACTGTGAGTCTGTCAGCATATGCCGAAAGTATGCTGTCATAGTTAGGTACAGATGTCAGTTTGATGGTGGAAGGTTCAAGCTCTGGACTTATCTGTAGAGAATTAGTAGTTGAGTTAAGCCCAGAGTAAATCTGCAGGAGACTGCCTAGTGGATGGGAAGGCCCAACCCGTGGTGGGTGGGACTAGGCCCTGGACAGGTGAATAAAATACAGAAAGCTGGTTGAGGAAGTGGCATTCTCCTGTACACTTGGTCAGACATGCTCGTCTGGCAAGGGAGAATTGTCCCTCTCTCAGCCGTTACGTGGATATACTGCATCCAGTTCCGGCGGCCGTTTGGTGATAATACATGCTCTCTTGCCAACTGGACTAAGAACCGTAACCAGACTAGCATAAGAGAATAAACACCTTGCTCCCTTCCGCTGTTTTGTGGTAATTTATCAGCAACACTGCAGGTGAACTACAATATTTGCCATTCTCTCAATTCTAGAAGTCAGAGCTCAGGCCACAGTTCTCAACAGTCTGCCATCCAGCTTCGAAGACATCCTAGACTTTTAGAAATTCTAGTGCAGATGTAGGGTTTTTTTTTTTTAATCTTCTGCTTCTTCAATTATTTATCCAATTCTTCACCCTAAGTTAAGTTAAACATTCTGTAAAGAGGGATGGCGACATCGCTTGGCTGATAAGGCACTTGGCCATCGAGGCTGACAACTTGTATTTTCATTCCCAAACCCCATATGGTGGAAGGAGAGAACGGATTCCTGCAAGTTGTCTTCTGATCCACACAGGAAGGCCATGGCTCATGCATTCATGCAGCCTACATATGTGTAAAATGTATATTAAAAAATAGGAAAATATTTTTAAAAAGGTGTTTTTTAAAATTTACAGGGCAGAAATTATTCCAAAATCAGTATTGTAGTTTATCTCCATATTGCTGATAAATACACAACCAAACACCTTAAGGAAACAAGTTTGTTCTTGCTTGCCATTCTGGTTACAGCTCATAGTTCAGCTTGGCAGGAGAGTTCATACCAATACGAGAAGGAATCCATATCCACAGGGATGCTGAGAGGGTGGCAAACTTTCTTACTTACCAGATTGTGAGTATCCTAGCATATGCCAAAAGTATGCCAACTTACGGAACCAGCTCTTTCCATCTCATCCACTAGTTCTTCACAGAGTGCTTTAAGACTCATCTGTCAATTGTCAAGCAGACACCAGTATTTAACTAGCACAGTAAGTATGCAGCTCATATAGGACTCTGTAATCCCGCAATAGAATCACGAGCAGGAGAGAAGAGAAGGCTACCTGTTACTTGTGATTTGGATTATCTGCATTAACTTTTTCTCATCAGTTATTTCTCTTGGTTTCTTTCAGCCAACGAAATCACAAGGAACTCCACCAAAGAAAACCAAATCACGGAAAGTAGATCCCCTAAGAGGGCAGAAGGTGATTGCAAGATGTGATGAAAATGGCTTTTATTTTCCAGGTAATTTTTTCCCTATATTGTAAGATTCCTTTGTTAAGTAGCTTGATATTGGAGACCAGAGGTTCCACCCTGTACTTCCCCTAGAATGCTAACATTCCACTCCTCCCATGAAACAACGGGTAGCTAGCTCCCCACGTTTGAGGCAAAAATCAGAGGAGGAAGATATAATTTACTTTAGCCTCTTATTTGCTTAGCAAACATTTGTATTATATTCTTTTATGCTGTGTGTGTATATACTCTTCTAAATGTGCCAGTCTAATACAGAGAACATACGGAATATTTTCATGAAGGTTACGTTTTCCTACGAGAGATAGACAAGCAGCCACGTAAGTAAAAATGCATGGTATGTTAGATACAGTATTGGGCAGAAAAACCGAGCCACAAGGAGGCCCGAGAATGTCACAGTTGTGAGATGAATATGGTGGCTAAGGAAGAGCTTATGGGGACTGTCATAGTGGAGCACAGGTGTCAACTTGACTGTTGAGGGTTTGAGCTCTGGGCACAGTTGTGGAGAGTTGATGGTTGAGTTAAGCCCAGAGCAAACCTGAAGGAGATTGTCCAGCTGATGGGGAAGACCCAGCCCATGGTGGGTGGGATTAGGCCCTGGATAAATCACAGAGAGCTGGTTGAGAGAGTGGGCATCCTTCTGTATACTTGGCCAGACATGCTGGTCTGGCAAGTAAGGATTGTCCATTTCTCAGCCGTTATGCAGTGATGGTGTGGCCAGTTCCCTCGATCCTGGTGTTGGTGCGTGCTCTTCCGTCAAGCTGGACTGAGAACTGTAACCAGGAATTGTAAGCGAATAAACCCTTGTTCCCTTAAGCTGTTTGATGGTCATTTATCAGCAACTATGCAGATGAACTGCAACAGGGCCCTTGACATATGGTAATGATTTAAGGCAGGAGGTCATGCCTTGAGAGTTTATTGAGGGAGAGAGTTGTAAGAAGAGGGGACAGAAGTAGAACATCAGAGGCTGGAGTTCAGATGGCCTATTGCAAGAAGAGCGAGCAGGCTAGCCCAGTTGAACCTGACAGGCTTGTACTAGATGCCCTGGGAGAGGTGATTCCTGAGGGAACCAGCCAGGTGAAATTCAGCAGGGAATAGTGATTCAAACGCGCAGCTTTGCGTAGGATGAAAATAGTACATGGAAGAAGTGCTCGAGGCAAATAAAGACCTGCTGTCTGGACGCATAAAAGTGACTTTGGCTGGAGCCTAGAATACAAGAGAAGGGTAGGAAATAATGAGGCTTTTCAGCGAGGTGAGATGAGGTCATTCAGAGCAGATCCTGATTAAGTTTCAACTTACTCTTGAGGTATTGGGAAGCCACACTTGAGAAACACAGTCAGCGTTAATAGTGATCCCTTCCATTGCCAAGTGAAGAGTGGGCTCAAAGTGGATTAGGGCGGCACTCCAGCCAGGGGCTTGGGGCTTTAGGTTAGGAGTAGTGGTGCCCATAGACTATGATATGATAGTGTGGATGGAGAGACATGGAGCTGTACCAAGAATGTCTGAGAGATCCAACAGAAAATGTTAGAGAAACTATTGGAGTTTTGATTTTGGAGAGTCTGGACATAGATTCTGAAAATATCCACACACAGTGGTCAACACTGAACTCATGGAAGGATCATTGGGCAAAGGAGAATCTGCCAGAAAGCCTAGAGAAACCAGTTGGGCCAAAGGGAAAAAAATTAAACTGTAGAGATTTGAGTAATCTTGTGTTAACATTAAATCTCAATCAGCCAGTTAAAAGAATAACTGTTAATCAAACTTAATTAAATAATCCTTTAGGTGGAAAAAAAGAACTTCAGCAAAAATTTTAGCTTCTAAAATGGCGTGTGTGCAAAAGTGCCAATGAGGATATCTAATTGGAAATCTGGTATTTGTGCTCTGGAGTTGTCTGGATGGGAATAAATACGGAGGCAGGACTTAGAAGAGAGCTCATAAGCTAAGGCATGAAACTGATCTATAGAACACAGGCCAGGAAGCGTTTCTTGCTGTAGGGCTGAGAGGAGATTACGGGATAGGACTCCTGTTTAGACAACTTGATTTTTCTGAATTTGAGCCTTGGAGAGGATCCAAAGCTAATGTGGCATTTAAATGGAAATGTACAAAGGACTGCATTCCAAGGCAGAGTGTGCTGGCCAGGGGAATGGAGAATGGCTCGCCATCCAGTGTGGTAACGACTTAAGGCAGGCGGTCATGCCTTGAGAATTCAGTGGGGAAGGGAGTTATAAGGGGAGGGGCGCCATCTCTGTGTGAAAAGAGGGTGGGAAGGACCTGCTGAGAGACAGGCTGGTACCACAGCCATTTGTAGCACCTGAGATCACATGGTGGGTTAAGTGTAGAAGCAGAGGCAGAAAGCATGTGTGGCTAATAATGGAATGTAATCTGGCTAGTTGGAAAAATTTAAATTGGCAGCTGTAACTGAACCCAAATAAATCCATTTGAAGAAAGTGAACATATAAATTCAGTCAGATAGCCAGTAACTTTGATCGGTGGCTAGTCAGGAGCATCAGCTGTGCCACACGAAACAGCACTGCACACGGATTAGCTGAACATACTTGGGTCTTGCACCTCTCCCTGCCCCTCAGTCAAAAAGCCTTTTATTTGGAAACTTCATCTTCATAAAGTCAGTTTTTTTTTCAATGTGGAAATTATAGAAAAGTTACAAGAAAAATAGAGAAGTCTTATATACTCTCTACACAAATTTATAGACTTTTAACATTGTATTTCATTTTATCACATATTTCATTCTATCTCACTGTGACTTTCTCTCATACTCTCTCACTTTGCTGTCTACCTCCTCCCTACATGTTCATGCACACACAGAAATGAGAGTTTTTCTGAATCATTAGAGATTATGTAATACTGTCATGACCATTTACTCCTTAAAACATCATTGTCTATATCTGAAGGACACAGAGAAACTCTTAATGTAAAGACTGTATTCAGGAAATCTTACACCATTATAGTACTCTTTGTATATTTTGACTTGGTACTTTTCCTGATATGGTCTTTATAGTTTTTTTCTTTTGTGCAAATCCTAATTGGGATTTGGGATTGTGTTATTTTATTTGTTTAGCATATCTCTTTGGTGTCCTTCAAATTAGAACAATTATTTAGCCTTTTTTGTAAACTTCCATGATGTTAACATTAAGAGTAATAATGTTACAAGGTGGCCCTACTTAGTTAGGTTCAGGTTCGAGTAAGCTTGGGCACTCAGTATCTCTCAGGTCACATCCTGTCCCGAAGACCATGAAGTCCATGAAATCCAGCCCGTCAAAGTGAGGTATTATTCCTCCTCTTGCAAACAAAAAAATTAAGGTAGCCAAATAGACTTTGGTAGAGCACAATTTATTAGTGACTCCTTTTCTTTCCTGGTAACTGTTGTTACAGATGATAGATAGATAAATGATAGATGAAAGATACATAGATGGTGCATGGATGGATGGATGGATGGAGAGATAGAGATAGATAGATAGATAGATAGATAGATAGATAGATAGATAGATAGATAGATAGATAGATAGATAGATAGATAGATAGATGATCTGGCTTGTCCAGATGCTGACAGGCAAAAAGGAAGACCCACTTATCTCATGTACACTTACATAAGAATTGCACGGGAACAGAATTATCAGTATCTCACCATGACATCAGAAAGATCTCAAGAAGCTCCACACCTCTGAGAGACTGATGAGGACTAATACTGATGGCAAGTAAAGGAGGATGCTTTCCTCGATGGTACATGCACTGATCTAGGATGCCAGCTGGAGCATGAATCAGGTCGGACATAAGTCATCACAGACGAGATGAAACACAGTGAGTCGCACAAGTGAAGAGATTTGAAAATAGGAGGGAGTCTGGCAGGGGAGAGTGTAAGGGGTAAGGTACGGGGGATGGGATTTGGGAGTAAGAGTTGAAAATATTATGAAGTTACTATATTCGGGTATGCAACATTAAGAAAATAATAATAAAACCTTATTTCAACATACTTTGTGGGACTGGATCAGCCTTCCAGTTGTTCAATGTCAAGAAACACGTTTTTCTTCAGGAACTGTATGGTGATTTTTACCCTGCACCGCAGGAACACGCTACAATGAAAAGCTAAGGGGGGACGGAACGCCTTCTCCTGAAGTGCATGTCTGCTCGTTCCTCTGTTGGCCTCTTGACCAGAGCCAGTCAGTTTTTCTGCATTTTAGGTGCCCCGTTTTTCCACGTGGAGTTTCAAACAGAATCCTCACAAGATGCTGTGCTGATGCCACGTGACTGTGTACAGCACTTTGTTAGTGACATGTATACATTTTTTTCTGTCATCTTTAATGAACTCTTTCCAGAAGACATAACAAGTCCCCAACTATCCTCGGGAAGGAGACGACAGATGCCCAAACCTTCAGGCAGCGAGCCAGAGGCACCGATCAAAGAGTAGAGGGTCTCACAAAGGGCAGCTCTGGGGGGAAAGGAAGTGGGGCGCGTGGCAAATGCAGCGTGTCAACCACTGCAGCGGAGGTGGCAGGTGGGGGAATGCTCCGCAATTCTGAGGACGTAGAACTTAAGATGCGTTGTGAATATTGGAAGGAAGAGTTAGAAGTAAAAGTGATGTGCAGAATCTAGTCCAGGATTGCTATTTGGAGCAAGTGTCAGGGCTCTGCATGGACGTCTCCCCAGATACACTGACTGATATCCAGCAGCTTATTTCACCAATTCCCAAGCACTGAGCATCACAGAAAAATTCACAGTGTAAATTGGCTTGAATCACACCTTGTCTCTTAAAGACAGCAGAGAGCTGATCCCAAGGTAGCAGCCCCCTACGTAGATGGAGATGAAGGCCAGCTCTGCGTCATCTAGCTCTCCAGACCACACGGGAAGCCCGGTGACCTTGGCTTTGAAGATGATTCCAAAAAGCCACGTCCATCTATACGAATTCTACAAAGCAAACAAAATTAAATGTGATAGTGATGAAAGGAATTCATCACAATGTGACAAAAGGTTTGGGCTCAGCAGTCAGAAAAGAGTTAAGCTGACTTTTTCTGCAGAAGAGAGTGATTTGAGCTTGGTGGGCTGTATAGTCTCTGTCACAATTTCACAACTCAGACAAACTACTGACACATTGCCCGGCAAATTTAGCAAGTTTGGCATTAGATGCTCCTAAATCCCAAAGGCTGTTTGCAGACGGTCACACTGGCTCATGCAGATGTCTTGGCATCTAAGTAAGTGCATTCAGGAATATACCAGGGTATGTATGAGATGTAAAGATTCCCCTCATTCCCCATTAGTAATTGTTCTTGGTTGTTCCCATAACTGAAACCCTTTCTAAAAAGTGGCACATTTTTTCCTATTAAAATGCTAAAGTAGAAAATTATTATGTGTGGGCCTGGATAGGTGGCTCAGGGGTTAAGCCTCTGCCTTTGCAGATCCTGAGTTCAGATCCTAGACCCCACATATAGACGCCGGGTGGAAGTGGGGGCGGCCTGCGTTTCTGGTCCTGGTAGGGCGGAGCCTGTGAATCCCGAGGCAGAGTAAACGAGGAGGTGGAGGTGTCCATGGTGGTTCCCAAATTCGCCTGTGGTTCTACACACACACATACATACACACACACACACGTATACACACACACAAATTGAATAAACAATAAAAAATTTTTAAAAAAGAAAATTATTATGTGTTTAATATATAAATATGTCAGAAATCAAATAAAATGTTCTAGCCCCATTAAAAAAAAAAACCAAATGGAAAGCTGACTGTTCTATGTCTGTGTGTTTAAAAAACATGATTCCCATTTTGTTGTCTATTGAAAACATGCGACATGCATCAACATGGAAATCTACAGCCATTGCTTTGCCACATAAAAGGTCATGGGAATTTGCCAAGACAAATACGTGAACTGGGACCGGGTACCAGGCATATACATTTCAGAGTCTGGCAGAGACACGTGCACACATGTCTGTCTCTGAGAGGAAGACAGTGAGCGACTGTGATACCAGACCGATGTCAAAGTGGGAGTTAAAATTTAGAATCTTCTATTACTGGTCAAAGTAAATTTCAACTTGGATAAATGACCAAAAAACAACTCACGTGGCTATTTGCTTTCCTTATTACAATAGAATGCATATATAAATATTCGAATTATGTATAATAATGGTTTGGGGATATGGTTCAGTGGTAGAACTCTTCTTTGGTGTATATAATATCCTATGTTCAATCCCAAACACACTTGAGTATGTATTTCTGTATTTACTAAATTAGAGAAAAATATGCCTAATCTCCTGCAGCAGCCCCATGCTGACCTGGCGTGTTGTGGGGTGCTTCTGGTGTACCCAGAGCGGGGCTGAGTCTCTGTCTACTCAAGGGGTTGCCAGGATTTCTTGTGTCATGCTCAGTGGTCAAGGGACTGGCAAAACAGCCAAACACAATGCATATTAGCCCATATAGGGAGAGGTGCACGTGTAATTCTGATCTGTGCTTCAAAGAGCAACTTCAGGCTGGAGACCGGATGCCTCTTCCCTCACTGCTCCATTTGCAGGGAACCCGTAGGACATGTTCAACCTTTCCATTTGTCTTGTAGCAAATGAAGAGCCAACTTAGTTGGGAGTTCATATTTCCTTTTTACTTTCACAACTTAACAATACCCACTTTCTGCCTTTATGGAAGGAAGCAGGACTAGGAAAAAATAAATAAGGAAATCCGACGGTAGGAGGAGATGTCCTGGAGCAGTTTTCGGCTGGATAGATGCTGGTGTTGCCAGCTGAGCAGGCCCCTGCCCCTCTCAGCTTCCTCTGAGACCAGAACTTTCAACTTCACTTTGTGTCTAACCCAAGAAGGCATCAGAATGTAGCCGACATTTTCCTAAAGAGATTCACAAAGCGGTGTACTGATTTAAGCAGGCAAAGTGCTATAACTCAGCATAAACCACAGGATGGGGCAAATCTGAGAGGCCAGACATAACTGTCTTTACATTTTGTTTTCTTTGGTTCTTCAGGGGTTGTAAAGAAATGCTTGAGTCCCACCGAAGCACTGGTAGAGTTCAAGTATGGAGACACCAAGATCGTACCCATCTCCTTCATTATGCCCACTGGGGGCGCCATGCCCTGCCCAACACTTCAGGTACCTACTCTCCGACCTGCTCTGTTCTGGGGCCCTTGATACCTTTCATGGGGGTATTGCTTCGCAGAAGGGAGGCAGGGACTGAGCCCAGATGAATTCCTGTGGAGAGCTTGTTTAGGTGAGCAGCAGCCAGTCTTTGTTCCAGCACCTGACAGGTTTTGTTCTGTTTTGTTTTTGCTTGTGGCTGACCCAGCAGAGATTGGCTCACACCTTGTGACACCTGTCACTTTAAGACAATAGAGAGTTGGGGGAAGGGAGTCACTGTGGCTCCCTGTGCTCTTCATGATCTGCTGCATCGCGTTATCCACAAGGACAGAGCTAGCGCTTTCCTGACATGCAGTCAGCCAATGTCAGTCTGTGATGTCATAATGCAATTACCCCAAGTGCATGCTCTACGGACAGGCCAGACGAATGCATCCTCATCGGCCATAAATTCATAAGGGCTGTGCCTGGCTCGTCCTGTGGACACCAAGGGCAGCAGGCAGAGAAAAAGTCTTGTGAAGCTTTGCTGCTTGTTCTTTCTCCCCGGGCATGAGCCCAGGAGGGATCAGAGGCATTAGCCATAGTTATCTGTTTTGACTTGTCCACCAATCTCATCCCACACCTCCTGCACCACTTTCCTGACGCCTGAGAAGCATGCAGGTTTTTGTATGCCATTTTGCAAAACCGTATCTGCTGACATTTGCCTCTCTGCAGCCTTTATCTGTGGATTTGGGAATCTGTGGGCTTGGGGCGATGGCCCTTCCAACACATGAGCACGTTCACCGTCTTCTCTTTATGCCAAATGCTCCGGATACTTCCTTCTGCCCAGTCTTTGTTCCCACCAACATCTGTGATTTTCAGAACCTTGCCAATCATCTTGGGTTGTTTTGGAACAAACGTATGTTAAATTGTATATGAGAATTGTAAACAAAAGATTCTCTGGGGAGGAAAAAATGAAAGCGGAAGGGAAAAGTGGGAAAAGGAAGAGGTGAACATGAGTGGGAAGAACAAGGGAGGTGTGGGGGTGAAAGTGATGAAATTCAGTTTATACAAGAATGAAAATGTCATGGGCATGAATTAAATCCATTATCGTGTATAACTAACATATGCTAAGGTTAGAAATGATAAAAAAGAAAAAATACTTTCTGTGAATGTGTTTCCTTCCTCAGATTGGAGATTATGTGTTTGCCAAAATTGTGACAAACAACGGATTTGACTTCTATGTCCCGGCAATTGTCATAGCACTTCCTCATCAGCAAGTGCCGTCAGAAAAGTTGTACACAGTGTTGAAATGTAACAACCGTAGAGTAAGTAGACGTTCATTCCCAGAAGGACTGTCCCGGAAGCGGCTGGGCCTGGGTGAGCCCTTGTCCCGTCCCAGTGCAGCGCACTGTGGTCACCTATGATCATCAGCCTGTGACAGCCGGGTGTTGTCACTCTGAGCACTCGGGGTGCCTTCTCTCTAGCTCATTGTGTCCTCCTGCTCCTGCCTGTGCTTCTGAGCAAGCCATGCAGACACAGGCGCCTCCTGGGTCTCTCCCATCCCTGTGCCCACCTGCTGCCTCATGGTATGTGGCACAGCTCTGGGAACATCTATTGTTTGGGGAGGGAGGAAGCGATCCAAAGGTCAAGTGAAAAGATATCCCCAGGGATGCCCCATGGAGCAGGAAGAGCTTCCTGGCTACTGCCCCCAAGATCATACTGACTGGCGGACACCCAGGGCAGGGGACCCTGGGAGTGGAATGGCATGGTCGGGAGTAATGACATTGGACACAGTCAGAGAGATCCTGGTAGGTCTGACAAGGTGGAAGGTGGGGCGTTCAGAAACAGGTGGTCACAGGTGTCCAGAAAAGAGACAGCTGAGGATGAAACAAAAGTGGAAATGAAGGTGGCTGTGTGTGTGTGTTTGCGTGTGTATGTGTGTATGCATGTGTATGAGTGCATGCATATGCATGATGCGTGTGTGCATATGAATCATAATAAAATTGGCAGTTGGCCTATATTTTGGAGACATGACAGAGGAATTAGCAACAACTTATTCATCAAACAATCACCAAACTCTGAACTTAACCTGCTTTCTTAAATGTTACCTCAGTAGGATAATGATTAAGCGCTATTAGGATGGATTGAATGATAATAAAATTATTTCTGAATTGTGAGTTTTCCTGATTGAAACTAAGTGAAATGTCTTTTGATATTCTTACAGGAATTTTGTCCTCGGAGTGCACTTATTAAGATCAGCCAAAACAAGTATGCCGCCTCTTGTTCTCACATATTAAGTTTGTCCCCAAGTCGCAAGAGTCCTGCACCGTGAGTATACCCAAGTCTTTATCCTTCAGTTGTAGCTTATGTCCTTATGCCTTTCTTCTATTTCTGAGTTGAGATCCTCTACTTCCGAATACCCTTGGGAGCAATCACCTAGGTGTCCCTCCCGAATGAGAGGTGGAAGTAAGGCACTGGCATGGCTTCCTTGCTGGTGGCCGGACGAGAATGGGGGAGGGGTGAATAGTGATTCCAAGGTCTGAAGTGAAGTGACTCATTTCCTCCTGAAGCAGCAGGGTTGACAAGAGCTGTCCCAGCTGATTAGCCCAATGTCAATAGGAAAAAAACTGGAATCCCAAAGAGCAAGTAAAGCCCTATGCCTACAGTGCCAACCGAGGACATCAAGATTGGAGTCACAGAGCCATGATTTTGGAGCTAAAAGCACATATGAAAGAGGTGGCTTTGATTAAAGGTTGTGTCAAAGAGATTCAGAAAACATTTCTAATTTCACTGAGGGTTTGTGACTTATTTTTTTATTCCGTGATAAGTCTTTGATCTTACTTTCATTGCAGAAATGGCAAGAGCCTCCTTATCCCCAACCTTGGCATACAAGACTCTCTTACATTTCCCCATGATGTCTCATCTCATTGAAGATTAATCTATTCACCAGGATCCCAAGAGTCATTTCCTGGGGTCCTTACTAGATGGGTTCCTGCTAGAGTCTTCTGTCTTCTCTCCTTAGTTCAATGGGGGGGGGACAGATTTGTTACATATTTATATATAGCACGCATGTGCGCACAAACACAGAGGCAGCAGGCACACACACACACACACACACACTGTCTCTCTGTCTCTGAGATCCTCTATCTCTCTCTCTCTCTCTCTCTCCTACTCCAATATCTGCAGTGTGATCTCACACCCACTTTCTTCCTCTGCCAGTCTCTCTGGGCAGTCAGATGGAATTACCTCCACTTCCCTACCTCCTGCGCACCCCCTAAGCTGCTGGGTACCAGCCTCCCTCACAGCCCTCAGCAGAAAGGGTTTCCAAGGAGCCCCCTGGGGCCTGCCACATGCTGTAGCCAAGCGCTGGAAGTCAGGGACTTGCTCTCTGATAACCGCTGACTTTCCCAAGAACTCACTCCAGGAGACCAGAGGTAATCTCCTTCAAGGGCCAAGCCTCCAGGGACTAATTAGCTGCTGCTGGGTCCCATCTTTTAAAGGTCTCGCCACCTCTCAGCATTACCACATTGAAGATCTAGCCTCTATAGCACAAGAACCTCTGGAGAATTAAAAAAAAAAAAATCCAAACTGTAGAAAACCTTGAGAGCACACATTTTTGAAGGTAGAAACCAAATTCTATCAGCCATTGAATCCCAGTTGCAAGATCTAGCTCCTAGCTTGTGCCCAGTTGCCCAGTAATGTTCCCTTGAGAGGTATGAAGTCCCATAAAGAGTTTTCCCTTAGGTACAATTTTTGTGAATTTATGCTATCATCCTCCTTCTTTTAGAAATATATTATGTTTCATTTAAAATGATAGCATATTTTTGTTGACCTCAAACCTCTACTTGAAAAAATATTTATTTAAATGATGGTACCTCGTAACAGAATAGGAAAAGCTCCATCAAGTTGCTGGCTGTTTTCACTAAACTCAGCATTGTTATCCATCATTATTTTTGCATTAAAAATTCTTTTTCTCTGTCTTTCTTGAGACAGACCTTCATTCTCCATGTTCTCCATGTTCCCCGGGGACTTCACTTAATGCCCTTAGCAGCTGCTGTTACCCCTAGGGCTCCATCGGCTTGCTAATTTTCCATTATAATTTCTACTGTTTCCATTTTTATTTTCCCTAGCTGTCTTTCAAAGAGAGCAGCAAGCTGCATTTAAAATATTATTTTACATTTATTCATTAGTATTGTGTCCGTGTGCACATGCATACCACGGTGCAGTGTGGCAGTCAAGACAAGAACCATGTGGGTTCTGGGGCTCAAACTCAGAGCCTCAGGTTTGGTGGCAAGTGCCTTTGCCTGCCGAGCCACCTCACTAAGCCTGCAAGCTGCATGCAGTTTTTCTAAGCAAAGGTCATCTTCTGTCTGCTAAATTCAGAGATTATTCAGTGTCGGCTTCTATATTTAGTAAGATGAGTAAAATGTAGGACTTTATCTGATGTCTACACTGGGCCTTCCTCCTGGCTACAGCTCATTCCCACTGGCTGTCTAAATGTGCATCTCCTTTTGACTGTGCTTTAATAAGTCCTTGGGTCTTTATACTAAGGAAACATTTTCTAAAAATTCTGGCACTTTCTCCGTTATCAAAGAAATGAAGAAATGTAATGTGTGTTATATTACCAATAGGACATCATTTTTTATTTTAAAATATTGAATTTACCATACCCAACTACTTAGGGGCAGTCAGATAAAGGTCTTTGACTTCAGACAATTGAGTAGACCAGTGTGCCAGTTATATATAGGTGTCAAGTTGACAGTTAAGGGCTGAGTTCTGGACATACCTGTGAAGCATTAGTAGGTAGGGCAAGACCTGAGCGAGCCTGCAGGAGATTATCCAATTGATTCAGGAAGGCCCAGCTTATAGTGGGGTAGGATCGTTCTCTGGGCAGGTAAATAAGATGGAGACAACTGATTCAGTAAGTTGACATTCTTCAGAACACTTTGGCAGACTCGACTTTGGCAAGAAAGTTCAACAATCCCTTGGATGTGAGGTGGCCAGTTTCCTTATATTCTGGTGTTGATGAGAGCCCTCCTGCCCAGCTGGACTAAGAACTGTAACCAGAACCATAAGCAAAAACGAAAGCCCTTGAATTCCCTAAGTTGTTAGGTCGTGAATTTCTCACAGCGTTAGACACACTGCAGCAACCAGGACGCCCAGCGTCTAGGCCTCTGTCTTCAGTCCTTCTCTTCTTCCTCCTTAGGCTCTTTGACTGTGACTTACTATTTCCTACAGGGCACTTTTCTGATCTCTAACAGAGGGTGATACACAGAGAAATACAAAAGGAAAAACATTCAGGGCATATAGGAATCAAAATGGACCAATTATGCCCAACGTTCACAAAAACCTTTTATTACACCAGTACTTAACAGCTATGTAATTCTTGGAAAGTTTTTTGCTTGTGTTTATGTATACATGTGTATGTGTGCATATGTACAAGAGGATACATGAGTATGCATGTCTATGGAGGCCCAAGGGGGACATCAGGACAGACATTGCTCTACATCCTTATTGCTTCACTCCGGGGTTTTCCAGACTCTGCCTTTCAGGGCCAGAATGCAGTGCTACCATATTTGCCAGGCATTCTTATATAGAATCTGGAGATCTGAACTCAGGTCCTTTTGTTTATGAGGCAAAGGCTTTACCACTGATCCATTTCTTCAGCCCTCTTGGAGACTGTTAAGGCGTATGCTACTACATTGCCAAATTCCAAATAGCCCTCCAAAGAGAGCACTATATCACCTTTTTGCCTCAAAAAATGGATGACATTGGCACTAGTTTCTTCTCCACTTCAGGGTTTTCTTCCTTTTCCTTCCCCTTGGCATGATTCTGAACTTCTTTATATATCTGTGGGCACCAAAGATGGTTATATTGAGTGAAAATAGTTACTAGCCTGTCCATCACTTTCATTTTGAGAGCTCACATGCCATTTCCCTCATGCAATCCCAGAAGCAAGAGCAATAGGAGGGATGCTTCCTACCTCCCCTCGGCACCCTGTGTCCTCACCTGGGCAGGGACTTCCCGAATCCTCCATGGGGTGGTGTTCACATCGGACGACCCTGGCCACTTGCTGCTTCAGGAGAAGACCCTTGGAGGGTTAGATGCCTCAACTCCTAGCTTTCTTGCCTGAAGGGAATCACCTCTACCGGGTGTCACTCAACGATCCCCAGACTGGGGCCCAGGGCAGGTCTGAGCGAGTCCACAAGGTTGGTATTCTGCAACCAACTAGCTGCCATTCTTCCAACAGAGCTACATCCCTGCTGTCGTCCTGCTGGAGCAAGGCCTGGGCCTATCAGCCCTCCAAGACTCCCCCAAGAAGATGCCCTTGAACAGGGAGTGTCGTTTCTTAAATAATAGCAGTAATAGTTATTATGAATCATACCCTTCCAAATGTAATCTCAGCAAAACTGACAGGACCAGTCATGCATGGTCTTTGGGCTCTAGAAACCATCAGGCACTTGAGGGATTGTTGTCCCCTGAGTTTTTTTGATGCTTTGACCTCCACTGTGTACGGCCCTAGGGACATGGTTGTGGATGACGTAAGACCTTCTCAGGACTTGAACATAGTTTGGCTCCTTGATTTCTGGTGCATAATGCATTAGTCTCTCATTATCTCTCTTCTGAGCAGCTTAGTGATTTTGCAGGAAGCCACGGGATTTAGGAGTATGTATCAATGGAAGTGGTAATTTCCATGTTGTTCACCCTTTCTGCCTTTATTCCACATGAGATGTCCTTACATTGTCTTCCTGGCAGCAGTGAAGTTAAGCCATTGATTGCAGCTTCAAGCTTCCACCTGGCTTATTATCATTACCTGGAATAACTCTCTCCTCTTAACTTGGTCACTCTGAACATCTTTTCCCTCTGTACATCATGAGTTCCCCTCATCCGTTCTGAATACCCCAGTTTCTGTCCTGGAGCACAGGCTTGGAAAATGACAACAACAACAACAACAGAAACATGCTTCCTTGTAGCTTACATCACCCACCAGAACATGGTCACTGCCACTTTTAGAGAGATGTCACGGTGCCATAAAGAGTCCACCAACTCCTCAGGACCAAAGTATGTAGCCCAGGCATCTAGCTTGAGGTCCATTTTCTGACCCTTCTGTTGATAAGCTCAAAGGTCTCCTGGGCCTCTCAGATATCGATTTGGTACCTATCCCATAGGTTTACTGCTGTCTGGGTCCCGAGACAACCTTGCTGGCAGAGAAACTGAGACAGGTAGAAAAGGGGCCTCAGGGAGCCAGCAAGAACTCTGGCGAAGCTCGATCAACCGAGGAAGTGGCTCTGGACTACAGACCAATGCAGAACAAGTTGTCGGCACTTTCTCTCCAGGATCAGATCCAGCTCCTTCTTAAAGAGCCAGTAAAGATCACCTGGGGCCTCCCCTCATCCCCATCACGCACACATTGTTATTCTGTGTATCATACTTCAGATTGAGCATCCCTAATGAAAAACATCAAAATCTGAAGGTCTTCCTCTCATCCACATGTGAAACCTTTTTTTGGCAATGTGTGTGTACATGTGTGTATGGGCATATGTACAGGAAGGCACTTGAACGTGTGTACCTGCGGAGGCAATAGGGTGACATCAGGAATATTCCCGGATTGTTGTACCTCCTATTGTTTTGCCCTGGCATTTCCCAAGCTCCACCTTCCAGGGCCAGAATTCCAGGTCACCATTCTATCTGCCCGGCATGTTGAAGTGGAATCTGGGGATCTGAACTCAGTTACTTTTGCTTGAAGATAAAGACTTTAACCCCTGAGCCATTTTTCCTGCCGTCTTGGGAAACTTTTTGAGGATCATCCACAGATGGGACGTTCTGTCTCTGACCTCATGCATTAGGTTACAGTCAGAATGTGACCATACCAAAAACATTGTAGAAAGTTGTCTCACAGGCTGTGAATAAAGTGTGTATGAAACATAAGTGAATTGTATTTCAACTTGGATTCCATTACAAGGTATGTCATTATATAAATGTGAATATTCCAAAACCTGCAACACTTCTAGTCCCAGGAATAAGGGACACTTAGCCTGTATCCAATCAAATTTGGAATCTAAAATAATTGATAGGTCGCCTATTTCAATGTGTTTTGACATGGGTTTGATCAAAAGAGAGCCATTTAGTAGTTCATTTCCAGGCATGCTTATGGCTTGTGTCCACACAATCATGGTGGCCTTTCTTCTCTCCGTAGTTTTGGTCCAATAAGCAGAATGAGGTGTATGGGGAAGAGCAGGGTACAGGGTACCCTGAGTGGGTACGGGGGGTTCATCCTTGTAATCTCTGCACTTGGGATGCTGAGGCAGGAACTCGAGCTAGATGCCAGCCAGGGCTACATAGTTGAGGTCCCTTTCTCAAAAACAAACACAAGATCTTCCATAGTAGATTTCCGCCTGCTCCGCCCTTCCATCATCCACACTCCACAGAGGACATTTCCTTGTGAAATATCTTGAACTTGGTCAGCATGGGTCATTACAGTGAGTGAAATATAGTAGTCAAATATCTCCCTGATCAACACAAAACCTTTTCCCCAGTTTTCTTTCTGTTCTAGCCGTGCAACTTGTCTTCTTTCATTCTTATTTCAAAAGTAATGCGCAGTTGATATTATTTATAAATGAAAAGAAAATGGGAAAAACAAAAATGATCACCATTAATATGTTTCTCTGTCCTTCTAGAATTATTTCCTTTGCTGTGTCCATTTTTATGTTTATTTTTCCTGAAAATCAAAAGCTTCATCACTTTACCTTATCATGCATGTATAGCAGCGGACAAAATTTCTTCAAGTAGGGAAAAATAGCAGTTCTGCTGAAATCCCAGAGGCAACTACTAGTTTGACTCCAAGTTTCCAGACACCCTTGTAGATTCAACACTTCAGTAGCGTTGTAGTTACTCTGCTGTGACATCACTCATATTCAACTTAAAGGGAGCAAAGGAGATTTACTTGACTTATGGGTCCAGAGGGTAGATATAGTCCACCGTGGTGGGAATCACCTAGCAGAAGGTGTGGCTTGGAACAGAAGCTGGAGGATGCTACAGGTCACAGCAGCCACCAGGCAAGCAAAGAAAACAAAATCAAACTGAGGGAAAGCAGAGCTGGGCTACCAAACCTCAAACCCCATATGCACACATACATATGTCTGTCTCCAGCAAGGCTTCACCTGCTGAATGTGCCACAACTTTCCCGGCCATTGATATCACCTAAGGATTTAAACACTTCAACCTGTGGGGTGGGCAACTCATATTCAAACCATGACAAGTAGTGAAAGAAAGAAGAAAGGAAGAAAAAAGAAAGGGCAAAATAGAAAGAAGGGAAAGAGGAAAAGAAAGATGAGAAAGAGAAAGAAAGCAAGAGAAAGAGAGGAAGGAAGGAAAGGAAGGAGGGAAGGAGGAAGGGAGGGAGGGAGGGAGGGAGGGAGGGAGGGAGGGAGGGAGGGAGGAAGGAAGGGAGAGAGGGAGGGAGGGAGGGAGGAAGGGAGGGAGGAAGGAAAGGAGGGAGGGAGGGAGGGAGGGAGGGAGGGAGGGAGGAGGGAGGGAGGAGGGAGGGAGGGAGGGAGGGAGGGAGAGAAAGAAGAAATGTATAGTATTAAAATAATACTCTTTCCCTTTCATGACATTGTCCCCAGCTATTTCTTTTCACAACGGCGACCCCCACCTTTTTGTTTCTGCCTGTCTAAAGTTCCATCGTGAAGGGCACCTGCAGCTTATCCATGTGACCAGCCCCTGTGAAGGCTACATATGTGTCTCTTCTTACTCTCTTCTTCCTTCTGCAGCCATGTGGATTACTCCACTGCCTTATTCTTCAGGCGTCTCTAGCATGTCTGAAATGCTCCCTACCCTCCTTCCCTTGCTGCTCTCCTTCCTGAGTGACAGATTATAACCTGGATTGCACACGGCCAATAAAGAAAACTTGTGAATACGGAAGAGAGGAAACCAACTTGGCCTGCTTTTCAGGAGGTGGGCGTGTGAGAAACAGAGGCTAGGCTCATGGCTCCACGGTTAAAACTTTTACTTCATAGCTAGCCAGACTTGCACCAGTGACACGCTCTGGGTTTAATCAGAGATGTGGGCTCAAAACAATGAGGTGGAAGAAGAATTGAAGATGATTTCTGTTATCACTCGTGGGCTACCATAGATCACACACCCAAGTGCACTCATGTACATACCCCCACCCACGTGCCCCCAGCCACGTGCAAACACACACACACATACACACACACGTATATATAAAGGAAAGCGTTCCTATGTCACAGAACCAGATGCAGTGACTCTAACCTTGAGGTGTGGTTTCCATGTGTCTCTGAGCATCTGCTGTCACCGACCTTTTCGTACCTACACAAACCTAGCCTTCTAGAAAGATGATGTGTATGTGGGCTCCACAAAAGCTCCTCCCCGCCATCTACCCCTCCCCAACTATACCTCAGGGCAATTTGGGGAACTGAGCTCTCTTGGGAATTCTCTTCAGAGTCTTTTTTTTTTTTTTTCTTTTTTACAATATTTTATTTATTTATTTGGGAGAGGGAAAAAAAGAGTGCATACACGTGTTTGTCATGACCCACAGGTGGAGGTCAGAGGACATTTTTCGGAAGTCACTTCTCTCCCTCCACATTGTGGGCCTCTGGGAATTGAACTCGGATCACCAGGGTTTCCAGCAGGTGCCTCACCCACTGAGCTCTCTCTCCGGTCTCTCGTCAGAGTCTTTGAAAATTACCACAGGTGGTAATCACAGGTTTGAAGATGGAATGTTTCTATCCAAAAAAAATTTAAAACCTTTTCCCAGCATATTCTTCTTCTTCTTTTTTTTTTTTTTTCCAACATGGTCCAGAAGGATCCTCTGTGGCAACCAGCCAAAGTTAGAGTAAAAACCAAAACAAAGCAAAATCATTGTGAGTAAAAGTAGGATGAGCAGGATGGCTGGTACAGACATGGAACCAGAATAAGTTGAACACCAGGCAGCTCCTTGCCCCAAAGGTGCTGCAAATGAGCTGAAGTAAGTAGGCCACAGCATCCCCCAAAATGTCTTCTCTGGAGGAAGGACCACACATCTGAATAAAAGAGCTTTGTCAGGGACATTTTCTAAATAGGTCTAGCTTCATGACTTCACAGACATGCCTGTTCCCTTTCAATTAAATGTAATTAAGGTTCTCATCACTGTGGATATTTGGAAAAGTGTTTTTGAAGATGCGCCTTGAACTACATACTAGTGGAACCTGTGCCTGTTAGGAGAAGGTCCAGTCTGGGAGTGGACTGGGCTGTGATGGGACAAGCTGGTTCCCTTGAAGTGGACAGGGGGCAGTGCTTAGGCATGAGCTGAGGCTTCGGAGCTTGGGTTACCTATTCTTCATGAATTTGGTCCGTGTAGTTAGGTTCTCCTGTGCACGAGGTTCCTAGACTTGTGGACATATGCAGACTGGAATGAAGCTTGGTCTGACCTATCGAGTCCCTAAGACAGTGGACAGAGAGCGGAGAAACTTGGTGGAGCTGGTGTGGGTATTGTTCGAAAACATAGTAGCCATCGATGCTAGGCATGCCTGAAATCTTTCTCTGTCTCTCTCTCATTCTCTCTCTCTTCTTCCACTCCTTCTAGGGAGAACACAGAAGCAAAGAATTCTCCCACAAACTGGACAACAAAGGAAGGTGACCCCAGAAATGCGACACCATCCAGACAACAGAACCTTCAAAAGAAGAACACGAGCCCTGCCTGGAGGTCACCTCTCCCGGAGACAGTGTCCTCTGACTCAGATGGCTCCAATTTCCATGGCACCAGGTCCCTAGAGCTCAGCCCTCTCACCTTTCCTGAATCCAAAGTGGGGGGTTCAGATGCCTCTTCTTTCCGTGGCATCAAATCCCTAGAGCTCAGCCCCCTCACTTTTCCTGAATCCAAAGTGGGGGGTTGGAGGGGACTTCGTAGTTACACGTCACTTTGAAATCTCGAGAACTGGGTGCGTGTGTGTGTGTGTGTGTGTGTGTGTGTGTGTGTGTGTGTGTGTGCGCACATGCGCACACGGGCACGCTCATTCTCCAATGCCCAGATCGGGGTCGGCCCCAGACCAGTGATAACCCTGGCCCCTCAGTCATGCTGATGTCCACTCCCCAGAGAAGGCCTGTGGTCTAGGACTTCTCTAACCTCACTCTCCAGCTACCTGCAGCAGTAATGGGTCCAAGGAGAGTCGCAGAGAAACCCCCAAAATACACAAGTGGCAGCTCTTTAAGCCGCTGTGCCTCCGGGGCTGCCCGGATCTCAGCCACTCAACCCCATGGAACAAGCCCTCTGCTGAGGTAAGGCTGCTTGGTACCCACAGTGCTCCTTCTTGGGAGTAAAACCAGCTCCCTCTGGCCACCCGCCTGGCTCTCCCACTTATCTTCCCTCCCCCTCCCTATATTTGGGCTTTTCCTGGCCATTCTTGTCTTTCCCGTCTCTATCAAATATCAAAATGTTTGTCCTTAACCCTTAGGTCTACTCTGCGCACCTAGAAGTTCTAACCTGACCTATTATTGCCATAGAATTTCCAGGATTTTTTTTTTTTTCTTGGAAAGTCACATGTACTTGGGTTCCATGCCTACAGTGTGGTTTTAAATTGATCAGCCCATCTGACATCTGGATTAAGAATTGAGACTGAAATTAGGACTTAGTAGCTTGCCTGAGATATGCAAGACTGAACATTCCCTATGTCTTTCTTTTGTGGATGTTTCTGTTTTGAGCCTTTCCTAATTATTGTTGTCTGTAGTCTGTTGTAGGTTCCTCTAATTGAGTGCAGAACCAGAATAAAAACTCTTACATTGGAACTGATTGGTCGTCGCTGTTTGTCTTGATCCACTACATTACTGGGGGTTCTCCAGAGGAACAAAACCAATAGGATGAATATGTATATAAATGGGTTTTATTAGATTGGCTTAAGAGATCTAAGAAGCCCAACCGTGGCTATCTGTAGCTTCTCAATGCACGAGGCTCAATCAGTCCCAGTGTCCTGCTAAAGGCCTGAAGGATTCCTGAAGAGACACTGATGCTCAGTCCGAAGAAACAGGGTTCCAATGTCAGTGGAGACTAGAGCCCTATGGGGTATCCAACAGGGGAAATGGACTCACCAGCACTTCGTGAAGGCAAGTAGGCAAAAGCAAGCTTTTCCTTCTTAGATTTTCATCTGGGCTGCCACAGGAAGGTACCACCCATATTTAGGGTGGGTCTTCCTGTTTCAAATAACCCAATCCAGATCATCCTTTCAGGTGTAACCAATGACTGGTCTGTTAGTTGTTTCCAAGTCCAGTCAAGATTAAACCATCACACAACAGTTTTAGCAATAACATAGGAAAATATTCAAAACTGAAGCGACTCTCTCTCCAATTCTTTTTCTTGTTGGTAATAACACCAGAGCTAAATAAGAGCAGAGCATAGATTATGAATGAGCAGCACGCTGAAGGTCTTTTGAAAACAGAAAAAGATGGACAGAGTTCTGGCATCCAAAAAATTCGCCATCTCCTTAACGATGAAAATGAAGGATAAAGAAATTAAAGCCACTTCCAAACATATGAAAGAATAAGAAACAAGTATGTGCTTAGCTTTGGTTTGAAAATAGGAATGTGAGGATTAAAAGCTGACTCACCCCCTCAAAAACAAAGTCTAGATTCTGATTGGCAGGACTGCCAGGGTCCTGAGAAAGAGGTCTGAAGGATTCCGAGTGATTTTCTGCAGACAGAACATTGGTGGAAAGGAGGGAAACCCTTCAGTCATAGCACCTGAGCAGGCACGTAAGCCTGCGTACGCTCATTCAATCCTTTAACAAGCAGCGGCATACTGGCAACGTGCCAGCTTCTAGACGGGTGTTGCCAGTCATTTGGAAGGTGCTTCTTTTTCTATCTCATCTCTCTTTTTAAAAAAAAATTATTTGTGGGGCTGGAGAGGTGGCTCAGGGGTTAAGCCTCTGCCTTGCAGGCAGAAGGTCTTGAGTTCTGATCCTAGACCCCACGTATAGACGCCAGGCAGAAGAAGCAGGGCGGCCTGCGTTTCTGGTCCTGGTAGGGCGGAGCCTGTGAATCCCGGGGCAGTTCAGAGAACAAGGAGGAGGTGGAGGCAGTCCATGGTGGTTCCCAAATTCGCCCATGGTTCTACACACACACACACACACACACACATATACACACACACACACATGCACACACACACATGCACACACACACATACATGCACAATTGAATAAATAAATCATTTGTGAGAAAGAAGGAAATGGAAAAAATGGAGGAGGAGGAGAAGTGAAGAAATGAAGGGAAGAGAGAGAGAGAAAGAGAAAAAGAGAGAACACACATGCATTCTGTCCCCAGAGCCCACATGGTAGAAGGAGAGAACTAACTTTCAGAAATTGTCCTCTGGCTCTGTCTCTCTCCTTTTGTCTCTGTTCTCTTGCTAGACCCATCCTCATGGTTGGGGCGGGGCGGGGGGCGGGGGGAACGACAGGGCTGTGCGGGGATCAAGAACTGCAGGAAGGCCGCATGTGGTGCACATTTCTTTAATCTGAGCAATCAGGAGGCCAAGACTGTAGAATCAAAAGTTCCAGACCAGTCTGGGCCACAGAAACCCTGTCTGCAGATAGCAATGCATTAGGGAAAAAGACAATAGTATCAGTAATAGCCCATTAGCATTATGTAACAATGCATGCAGGGTGTGTGGGTCATGCCTAGTTCAATGGGGGAAATAGAAACTATGACTGTATACTTCCCCTTTCAGGCAATAGAACAGAAATCAGATTTGCGCTACTACCCAGAGAAAATGCACAGAGCAAGAGTTTCCAAAATACTGGCTACCAAGCAATGAAGGATAGTAGCCACGGGAGACAAGTGGGGTGGGCCACATGAATGACCCGGCTTGCTCTTGGAAAGTTTCCACATGGTGCATGGGGAAGGGGGAGCCTAGGAACTTGGGTTCTGAGGAGTCCAAGGCATTTGGAGTTCACAGGGCAGATCGCTAGAGGGCAAGAACTAAGAGAGAATTGGAGACTACAGAGGGACCCGGGAGGTTGCTGCTCAGTGCTGATCAATGCAGATCCATACACCGCGTGTCGCTGGGATGTTTGCCATTTCTTCAAGCCAGAGTGGAAACTCTCATCATACACAGGATAACAGAGCAAATACTCAGAAAGAACTTATCTGTACAGGAAAACAAAAGTGGCCTCAGACGACATGTTCTGCTGGACTCAACTCACAAAACCTAAAAACAAAACTGGAAGGATCAAACTCTCTCCAAACCATCCTGCTCCAGAACAGAGTTTAAGAATGAAGACATGAAAATTAAAAAAAAAAAAAAAATCCCATAGGGAACAATTCACAAGTGTCAACTTGACTAATTGAAGCAATTGAGCTCTGGGCACATTTGCATGGAGTTACTAGTTAAGCAAGCACGGAGCAAGTCTGATTGCTGTGGAAAGAGCACGCCCATGGTGGGTGGAGCCATTCTCTGAGCTGTAGATAAGATGGAGAGTTGGTCCAGTAAGGATTCATACTTAGGCATACGTGGGTAGACTTGACGTCTGATAAGTGAGGATTCTCCTCTATCAGCCATCCCTGTGGAGATGATACGGCTGGTCCCCTCAATTCCTGGTGGTGGCATAAGGTCTCCTGCCAAGCTGGACTAAGAACTGTAACAAAATCATAAGAAAGAATAAAACGTCCTTATTCCCCTAAGCCTTTTGGTCACGAGTTTATCGGCAACAGGCGGCAAAGTGTAGCAGAACAATGGCAGGGTACATTGATACCTTCCAGCAGCCCCCTAATTGGTTCCTCAATGAATTGCTCCGGGTGATTTGCTTATCTGATTTTTCAAACAATAAAACCTGGGCTCCCAGGATACACAAGAAGTAATGGAAAGAGTTCGATCTGAAAATAGACAAATCATAACAAAAGCAAAAGCCAGTAATAGGTATACGTCCAGACGTTTATGGTCATTATCTGATTGGCCTGAATCACAAGCCAGCAGCAGAAACATCTGGATGATGTGATGGAGGTGGGTCCTTGAAAGAGAAAGAGATGCCCTCTGGAGGGAGGGAACAGATTCTTTGGATGACCAAGGGATGAATAAGATCAAGTAACAGTCGCCCGTATCACCTTGTGGCAGTTAGTTGGAGATGCCAACTTGACAACCGTAAGCTGAACCTTTGGGAACATCTACGAAGAACTTAGTAATTAAGGCAAGCCTTGAATAAGCCCATGGGAGATTATCTAGTTGATGTGGGAAGACCTAGTCTACGGTCGATGGGAACATCCCCTGACAGGTGGACAAGATCGTTGTTAGAAACTGTCACACAAGCAAACTGGCAAACATGGAAATATGCCCCCCTCTCAGCAATTCTGACGACTGTGGTGTGTCCAATTCCCTGGGATCTGGAGGTTTATATGAACTCTCCTGCATAACCAAGAATTAAGGAATAACCTTTTGTTCCCTAAGTTGTTTGGGTCCTATATTCCCTTAACAACAGGAACATGAAACTAACACATGCTGTGGTTGATTGAACTCCAGAGGTTTATGGCTTAGTGACCCACCTGGTTCATTATACCAACTCAGAACAGTTCAATGTAGATGAAAAGTTGAGGGGGCTTGGAGACAGAAGCCACTCAGGAAAATAGGATGTGGAAAAGAATAATAAAAGTATCTTTGTCCAGGATAAAAGAGTATTATCTTACAATCTAAGAGGATGAATAATACTAAATTATAAAAGAATTCAGTCAGATGAAGGATATAAGTGTAATATATGGAAACCAATACACGCATCAATTTGAAAATATATTACAACTACAAAAAATGAAGTATGATTGATTCTCATCCTTATGCTTGTAATATTGTTCCAGAGGTAAAGGTGCCTGCCTGTGACTCTAGTAACCTGGTTTGGTCTCTGTAGCCCCCATGGTAGAAGGATTGATAGAAAATATTGAGGCTGAGGCTGGGGAGATGCTCAGCAGTTAAAGCCTTTGCTTCAAACTGCAAAAGAAAATCAACAAACCATAATCCAGAACTTCAGAGACTCTATATCAACCACCTAGAACTAGGCCAGACTAATCTCTCCCCATCCTGAAGCTCAGGGACATTTGCGGAAGAGGGGGCGGTAAGAGTGTAAGAGCACAAGGATGGGAGGAGCAATGATTTGCACGATACTCCACACAAGTTAGGGCCGAAGCAATCATAATTGGACTTTGCATGCCCGGCGCAATGTCCAACACACTATTGACCTCACAAAGTCTAGCATCTGCTAAAGGCACCAAGATCCTTGGAGGCAAGGGATTGACAGCCACAGTAGTGTTCCTATGCTTAAGGGGAACACGGGAAAGGGTTCAAGGAAATGCCACTGGGTCCTTGTACGTCATCGGAGAGGAGGGCCCAGAGGAGAGTTTGGCATGCACATTAAAGGATTCTCCAGGGATTGGTGGGGAGGCACTGGGGGATGAGGAGGGAGGGGTGAGGGGAGGGGGAGCAGGGGGGTAGGGGGGAGGAGTTTGTATGAGCAGAAATAATAATAAAAAATGTTTAAAAAAAGCCTTTACTTCACAAATGGAAGATTTGAGAAAGCTGGTGAAGCCCAATGAGAATAAATTTTAAAAGCATTTCATCATCATCAAAATGTTGAAAGCCAAACATAAGGAGGAAAGTTGCTGTGATGCAATACAATGAAACAGCAACAATTGGACACTAATAATTTTTCCTTGCCAAATGTGGAAGAAAAAAGAATGTAACAATATCACGAAAGTAATGAAAGAAACTTAAAGCTTGTAATCCAAAATTCTGCATCTAGTTAAATTAGCCTCAAAAATGAAAGTAATAATTAGATAAGTAGGACATTTTCATATAAAAGTAAACTAAAAGAATTTGTCATCAAATGACTCATGGCGTAAGAACATTTACCTAACATTTGTAAGGTCTTAGAAATAAATAAGTAATAAATAAAATGAAAACAAAGTAAATTGATTTTCAACAAAAATACCAGAGCAATGTGATGGGGAAAAGAAAGTCTTTATAACAATTGACAACTAGAAAAACTAGATATCTGTATTGGAAGAAAAAAAAATTGGTAATTATCATATTATAAATAAAATTTAGTTTAAAATGAATCATAGTCCTCAAGATAATTGCTAAAACCACAAAAACATCTAGAACACAGGATAAAAGCTTGGTAGTCATAGAGACAAGCTTTTTCTTCTCATGCTAGAAAAACAAATATAAATAATGACTTTGTCTTCATCAAAGTTTAAATTTTTCTGCTCAAGGATTCTAATAAGGACATAACAAAGCAAGGCTCAGACTGGGAAAAAATACATCTGAAAAACATTTGATAAAGGACTTGTAGCAGGATATCCAAAAACTGCTGCAACGGGGCAAGATGAAGCCTGATGCCCATTTTTAAAGGGCACAGCTTAGGAAGGGGACATATGCTTGGCCCCCAGTGCATGAAGAACACTACACCTTATTAATCTGCAGGGAGACTGTAGTCGACCTCAGGCAAAAGCTTGGTCACAAACGTGGCCATTGTGTGAGTTTCCTCTGCACAAACAGCCACCATTTCGATCCGGGACTCTCAAAGACAGGGAGTGGGCGGGGCTAGAATGCACACGGCCCCGCAAAGTCTGGGAGGACCACTAGGCCAGGGGGTCCACAGGCTGAGGAAGGTTACTTGAAGGCGATTCCATCTACACGGACATGGGGACGCTGTCAGTCACGCTGGGGTGGGCTTTCTGGGGATGTAAGCTGCCTTGGATAGACCCGTCTTTGGAACAGAAAGTACAATTCTGGGTCTGCTATGGAGATAACCCAATAGTGATTTCTCCTCCCCTTAAAAAAAAAAAAAAAAACTTATCTGCATGTGTATGTACCTGTATGTTTTGCATATGAATGGGTGTATATGTGTGTATGTGTGTGTGTGTGTGCACGTGCATGCACGCACGCATGCATGCATGCACGCATGTGTATAAAAGAGCAGTGGGTGTGACTGTAGAGGCCTAAGGGGGACATTGGAATCATCTGGATTGCTTTACCTCCTTATGGCTTTGCTCTGTGCTCTCCAGGGCTTTGCCTTCCAGGGCAGGACTTTGCAGGCTGTGGCCATCTCCACCTTTTACATGGGATCTGGGGATTCTAAGGCAGTCCCTTTTGCTTTGGGAGGCAAAGGCTGAGCCAACTCCCCAGCCCTTCCCTTTCTTTTCTACTTCTCTGTTAATGTATTTGCCTTACATCTTATGCCCATTAGAGAAGCACCTCATTTGCTATTTTTCTCTGCTGAAACTCTGAAAAATTACATTAAGTTCTGCAACACTCAATTCCCAAGGCAGTTCATATCTCTGCTCTCTGTGAAGTGTTCTGCCTCCGGTCTCTTTTCTGCATGAATTATCTGTCTGCATAGGTCTACACACTTCCGAGAGGGCTTGCAGGGTTTCTCTCCACTCCCACTGTGTCTTGGAAGCCCAGCAAAGTGGGATTTTTTTCTTCCCAAGAGTCTGGTTAGAAGAATTTCTGAATCCTTCCTGCAAGAGTATGTGATTACAAAATTGTTGTGTGGCATGGTGTGGTGTGGTGTGGTGTGGTGTGTGTGTGTGTATGTGTGTGTGTGTGTGTGTGAGGGCACTTGAGTGTGTGTGTGTGCCTGTGGAGACCTAAGAGTGACATCAGGAATCATCCTGGATTGCCTTAATTACTTTACTCTGGGGTTTTCCAGGCTCTGTCTCCAGTGGCAGAATTACAGGCCACTGCTATTCTACCTGCCATTTTTTTATATGGGATGTGGGAATCTGAACTCAGGTCCTTTTTCTTTCAAGGTGTCATGGTTTGAAATGTGTCCCCCACAGTCTCATGTGTTTGGCAAGGTCATGGCACCTTGAGAGGTGGAGCCTTGCTGGAGGAAGGCAGTCACAAGGGGTGGGTCTTGAGGTGGATGAGTCCCACCCTACTTCTAGAAGTTTGCAGCAAGCAGTCTCCAGCTCTCAGCTTCCAAGATGTCTGTAGTGATGCAGCCTCCTCCAGCTTCCGCCAGCTGGCCATGCTGCCTCCACCATGAGAAACTATCTCCCCTCTGAAACTGTAAGCTGAATAGATCTCCCTTTCTCCCTTAAGTTGCTTGACTTTGGGTGCTCTCTCACAGCAGCAGTTAAGAGTAACTGCTACAGAAGGCAAAGGCTTTAACTACTGAGCCATCTCCCCACCCTGCAACTGCTTTTGATGAAAGAACTGGGATGCTTCATGCTCCTTAGGCGACTCTCTAAATTTTATATCAATCATAGTTTTAAAAAATACATAGCAAAATTTACCAGCTTTCCATTTTTCAATGTACTGTTTGATAGTAAAGTGCATTCACATTGTAAGGTAAAATTAGATTATATGGAGACAGTAAACAAAAGTTAATCATCTTGGTTGTGAGCTTCTCAGAAAATATTGGCAACGGGTGAAGCCTAACCCAAGGTCATATATGCTCAGGCTTTAAGCCTGGTTTATTGATTTATTTATTTTTCACATTTCTATTAGAAAATATTTCTAAGCAGTATTGTTTCTGTGCTGGTAACCTTCACAGCAATGCTATTAACTGTGCTGAAATTCTTGACCCTCAGCTGGCGAGAGATTTCAGCCAGACTCTGAAGTCAGGAACTCTTTTTCCTTCCCGCGTTCACGTCATTTTCCTATTTCTAGTGGGCCTTGCTTTTTGTTTCCAAAGTAACTGTGCCATCATCTTGTGGAAAATTGCTGTGAGACCTTATTACCTCCCTCCAGGATCTGTTGGGGGCACAATCTAGCATACCTGTCTGTACCATTAAAGGCCTTTGTGCTGTCTTGGTGCTTCCAGGATTATGTGGTTTAACGGATCCATCTCCTGCTAGGGACCCACCTTGTCTTGCCAGTTCTTCATCCTCCCCTGGAGAAGAAAACACAAGAAATGGCTAGTGCTCTCACACTCAGCCTCTGCACACACAGCCTCCGCACACGCACAGCCTCTGTACACTCACAGTCAACCACTGCACACTTACAACCTCTGCACACTCCACATCTGTACGTTAACCAACCTCAGAAAACATTCAGGGGGGGGAAATGCAGCTGCACAGACTTCTGGCTGTTTACTCCCTAAAGAATACGATTAAAAACAACTATGTACACAGCACAGGATGTATGGAGGATTCTAAGCAAATATCACACCAGTTTATGGAAGAGAGGTAAACATCTGAAGATTTGGGCATCCAGGGGGTCCTGGAACAATTACAAAAGAGAATTCAAAAGCGCATCTATAAATAGCCCGACTGACAGCACAGACTCACAGGCTCCACCCCCAAAGAGCTGAATTCAGTGACTTGAGTTGGGGTGTAGGGTGGATGAGAGGTGGTGGGGGGCTGCCCGGCATTCTGTATTTCTACAAGCTCCTGAACAGGATCTTAGCATCATTTTCATACTTTCGCTTGAAAATATTTCTTTTTATTTATTTTTAATTATGTTAACAATGAATTTAGTGTTTTCGTTACCCACTGCCTACACCCCCCGTCCCATTTTCACCCCAACAGTTCTCTCCTCCAACCAGTTTCCTTCCTCTCCATGCCTTCCTGGGTGCATGATCATCGGGGTTCCATCTAGGATGTCTGCACTAGGTAGTGTCTGAGGACCCACCAGGAGTGTGGGTGGCCCACCAGTGGCCCCCCTCTCTTTTGGCCAGCACCAGTCCCAGGTTAGTGTGTCTCGTGTGATTTTCCCTGTCCACGGGGAGATGGTAAAGGGTTTAGTGGAAATAGACACTGTTGCTTCTTCCATACAGCTGATTTGATATGAACAGGGCCTACTGTCAGTCATTATCTTCCCCTGTCTCCAGCTCCTCCATTCTTGCTGTCCCCATCTTCTGCAGAGTTCCCTCAGCCTTGAGATGGTGGGTGGTTTAGATATACTAATTGGGGCCAAGCTGGCCAGAGTCACTGTACTTTGGCCAGTAGTGGTTCTCTGCAGTGCATATCTTCTGCTGCACAGGGATACTTCTTGTTTGAGTGCCAAGTTTTTCTTTGATCAATGGGTATAATAATAAGTATTTAGATGGTAGCTTATTATTAAGTATTTACAGTTAATATTAAGAGGTTTGTTTCCTCCTGGGGCCTGTGGTCTCCCTACCTTCAGGTATTTGACTTGACTTACAGTACCAGGCGTGTGTTCCTAGATTGTTACAGTGGAAATCTTCTACCTGACGGTGTTTTATGAGTTTGGTGCTACTTTTGAACATTGCCTCCGTCAGCAACCTCACAGAAATGTTGTTTAATTATGCTTAACTCTTGGCTGACAAGAGAGTGCAGCCAGACTCTGGAATAGGGGTCATTTTCCTTCCTATGTCACCATCATTTTTCTTTTCTATTGTGTCTCAATTTTTAACAATAAAAAGAAAAAATATCTGGTCTTGAGGGACCAGAACATAAGCACGTGATGAACGAGAAGTTGCTCTCATCTGCTATGACACTTACCTCTCAAATCTGAGCTTCCAAGCACCCCATCCCCTCCCCTCTATACCCCATCCCACCACTACCAAGACAATCTCAAGAGAGCTGAATAACCTCAAGACTCGGCGCTGCTTCAGTTCTCAGCTGGCTTGTGGTCTATATAGGGGGTCATGTGGCCCCTTCAAGGTAGGTCATGTGGCCTACCTTCCTCCCAGGGCTGTTGTGAGTACACAGTTCCATGCCCTCCTTTTAACAAGTTGGAGGCAAAATGCAAACCGTCTGGTTTACTGTCCTCTAAACATCTCATCCAGGAAATTCAAGGCATGGATAGGACAGATCTAACTAGAAAAAGTAAAACAACCATTTGACCTTGAGCTACATAGTCCTCTTTCAGGGTCTCTGTTTATTATTCATTCAGTAGGCAGGTCTGAGGAGTGTGCTCAGATGTGGGGAGAAGATCTACTGCATCCTCACTCTCTAGAGAACTTTCTAGACCTGCCTCCCATGTTCCTTCCATTCTTTCTTCCTTTACAATGAAAACATGTGTTAATAATCACCGGAGAGACCAGACAAAGAGACAGGGCAGAGACAATGGGGGAGATACCTTTGTCCCCACAAGTAAATGGAAGTAATGGTGCTGAGCATGGGATATAGAGGGAATGAAAGAAGGAAGGAAGGATAAAGACAGAGGGGGAAATGTAGAAGGCACAGAAGGCAAGAGGCAACAGAAGCCTATCTGGGGTCTTTTGAATATCCACTTGATAAGAAATCAGAATTCAAATAGAGAAGAAAAACCCAGGACCCTCACTTCACAAAGAGCCAAATGAAAATGTAAAATACCTGTCTCCTCTGACCTCGATGATTCATGCTCTGTCACTACATACCATGTCCACTGGCAGATGAGCAGGACACATTTGCATGATTTAAATGTCACCTAGCTCTGGTGACTAATCAGCTGGATGAGCCATTTCAGAAAGGCTGCGAAATGTTCCCTGCCCAGAAACCTTGGAAATCTCTCGTTCCCTAGCTAAAGCCAGTGCTTGGGCGTGAAATCCTGGGTGCCTGTGACTTCTCTTTGAGCTTCTCATTACCAGACGGCGGGGTCAAAACCATGGTCCCTTCATCAGCAGCTTTCAAGCACTCCCAGGACCTGAGGCCACCTCACCATGTCACATAAGTCAAACCTGTTCCTTGGGGACTTTTAACACCCAGCATAAAAGAAACATGCATGGGAAAAGGAGGTGACGGCCAACTCCCAGACTTGCAATCGTGGAGACGTCATCGTTAGTTTTCTGAGCTTTTCGATGTATGTCATCCCCGCTGTCCACCGGACGGGAAAGAATTCTTCCTTCCACTTGCGTTCACTGAGCAAGCATCCCTGGGGCTGTTTCCACTTCGTGGCTCAGCTTCTCTCAAGGCACTGAGAGGTGATTACAAGAAAAGACGACAAAAATCTGTCTTTATAGTGCTTGCAGATTACTACGGGGAATAGAAAATAGATGAACCATGCACCAAACGAGATGGAAATCAATGCAGTGGAAAAACGTGAGACAGGACGAGAAGGCGGAGGCAGGGCGAGGGGCGGAGGCGGGGCGAGGGCGGGGCGGGGCGGGGTGGGGCGGGGCAGGGCGGGGCGGAACAGTCTCCAGGATTGGGAAGGGTTTTGAGATTGACTAGAGCATTCAGGAAATGTTCTCCTGAGAAAATAATATATGAGCAAAGATGTGAAGCAAAGGGAGGCAGCCACCTAGCTAGCTGGGCCAGGCAGAAGGAAATGCAAGTGCAAAGCCCTAGTGTGCTTTGCCTGGTTGGTAGAGGCTCTACCAGGAAGCCGACAAAGCGTGAGATTGGAAGCAAGCAGGAACCCAGTTAGCAAACCATCAGGAATGATCTAGACCAGAGACCAGCACAACCGGGACAAACAGGAATCTGAAGATCCCAAGAAGTGGATTTATTTTGGAGGCTGAAGGTGAAATTTGCTTCTGGAGTGAATGTGACGGATGAAGGAAATGGAGACTTCCAACAGGGCCTGAGATTTCTAGCCTGAGCTTCTGAAAGGGCCACTGTCAAAGCGTGAAAGTCTTCAAGTGGGATTTAAAAGAGGGAAGAAACCCATTGTAACATAACACTCCTAGTGAGTCGTGAAAGGGAAAGGTTGAAACCAGACTTTGCAGATGAATTCTCAGTCTTCTCTCATAGGCACCAAAGACACCCCATTTTTATCCCACTGTAGTCCCAATCAACAATTTTAAAAAAGAAATATCTAGTATAATTATAATGAAGTATAACTTATGTCCTAACTATTTCATCTTGAGTTTTGACATCACACATCTCTGTTATCCACGACTGCCATTTTGTCAAGTCCCCATCTTAGCCAGGTGTTCATTTCACAATGGCCACACCTCTGGTCTTCACTTCCTAGTAACTCCTGGACAACTCCTTAGCAACAGCTGAGACCATAAAAGATTGCAGTCTCAATCAAGGTTCTCACCTGCCCCTTGCTCTCGTTCCGTCGTCTCCACCCACCATGCTATCATAACGCCTCTCTCCCTATCCTCTCTGACCTTAAGCATTCTCTTCTGTTCTGATGCTCTCCCACCTTAAGCTGAACTACGGCTCCCTTGGTCACCAGGTCCTCAATTCTAAATCAATTCCATTCTTTTTTTTATTTCAGCTCATACAAACTTATTAGGTACACCAGTTCCCTCCCTTCCTCCTCCTCCCCCCGTACCCCCTGCTCTCCCTCCCCACCCTTCTCCCTCCCCATCCCCCAGTGCCTCCCACCCCAATTCCCAGAGAGTCCTTTCTTGTGCATGTCTGATTTTCCTCTGGGCCCTCCTCTCCGATGACGTACAAGGACCCAGTGGCCTTTCCCTGAACCCTTTCCCGTGTTCCCCTTAGGTATAGGAACACTGCTGTGGCTGCCAATCCTTTACCTCCAAGGCTCTTGGTGCCTTTAGCAGATGCTAGACTTTGTGAAGTCCACAGTGGGTTGGACAATGCGCAGGGCATGCAAAGTCCAATTATGATTGCTTCAGCCCTAACTAGTATAGAGTATCTTATATACCATTGCTTCTCCCATCCTTTTGCTCTTACACTCTTACCGCCCCCTCTTCCGCAAATTTCCCTGAGCTTCAAGATGGAGAGAGACTAAGCTGGCCTAGTTCTAGGTGGTTGATATAGAGTCTCTGAAGTTCTGGATTGTGGTTTGTTGATTTTCTTTTGCAGTTTTGCTGCCTGCAATGCCCTTCACTCCATCCTGGTGGGCATTGTATGTTACCCCCTGGCCAGAGACAAAAAGCTGTTAGAGTCTTGTGATAAAAGCACATTCAAAGGTAGATGTAATAAAAGTGGGAAACCACAGTAAGGGAGGGGTCTATCACCCATTTGCAAAATGGTTACTCTTTATCTGCCAGACTATATGTCCTCCTCTTCTGGTGAGATCACACCCCCTCAGTAGTAAATGATCAGGAACAAAAGTCTGTGAACTTAATCAGATGTCTCATTACTTATTTGGGTCCTTGGTGGAGGCCTATTTTCCCTGCTGTAACATGGTCCCTTCTCTCCTTGTTTCTGGTGTGGCCCTCCTACCCCATCCCTCCTGTTCATAATCCTTGGAATTACTGTCTCTAGGGGGGCTGGGTGGGTTTGGTACTAGGAGCCACCTATTAGGGAGTACATACGGCGCTTAATTTTCTGGGTCTGGGATACTTCACTTAATATAATTGTTTCTAATGACATCCATTTCCCGGCAAATTCCAGTAATTCATTTTTGATGGCTGAGTAGTACTCCATTGTATAGATGTACCACAGTTTCCTTATCCACTCGTCAACTGTTGGACATTTGGGCTGATTCCATGAGCTTGCTATTGTAAACAGTGCTGCTATGAACATGGTCGTGCTTGTGCTATCGAGGTGAACCTCTGCTGTATGGGGGGTTATTCCCAAAAGTGGAATCACAGGGTCATATGGCATTTCAATCTTTAATTTCTTTAAGAATCTCCAGACGGCTCGCCAGAGTGGCTGTATGAGCCTGCATTCCCACCAGCAATGTAGGAGAGTTCCCCTCTCTCCACATCCTCTCCAACATTTGTTGTTGTTTGTATTGTGGATTTTTGCCATCCTGACCGGGGTGAGATGATATCTCAGGGAAGTTTTGATTTGCATTTCCCTGATAGCTAAGGAAGTGGAGCATTTTTTCAGATATTTGTTAGACATTTTAATTTCATCCCTGGTAAAGTTTCTTTTAAGTTCCAGGGCCCATTTTTTAATTGGGCCATTGGTTTCCTTGGTGTTTAGTTTTCTAAGTTCTTTGTGCACTCTGGACAGCAGAGTTCTATCAGATGTGTGGTTAGTGAAGATTTTCTCCCATTCTGTGGGTTGCCTTTGAGCTCGTATTACAATCTCTTTATCTGAACAGAAGCTCTTTAATTTCACAAGATCCCAACTATTGAGAGTTGGTAGCAGTGACTGTGTCATTGGATGTCTGTTTAGGAACTGTTGGCCTAGCCCAATCAGCTCGAGGGAGTTCCCTATCCTTTCAACTATGGTTTTTATAGTCTCTGGCCTGATATCAAGGTCCTTGATCCATTTGGAATTAAGTCTTGTACATGGTGACAAGTATGGGTCCAGCTTTAATCTTCTGCATGTGGAGATCCAGTTTTGCCAGCACCATTTGTTGAAGATGCTGTTCTTTTTCCATTGGATTCTTTGGGCCCCTTTGTCAAAGACCAAATGGCTGTAACTTTGTGGGCTTATATCTGGGTCTTCAATCCTTATCCATTGATCTGTGTGTCTATTTTGGAGCCAGTACCAGGCTGTCTTTATAACTATGGATTTGTAGTATAGACTAAGGTTTGGTATGGCAATATCTCCAGCTGTGTTTTTGTTATTCAGGATTGTTTTTGCTATCCTGGGTCTTTTGTGCCTCCATATGAACTTTGAGATTGTTTGGTCAACTTCTTTGAAGAATTGCTTTGGGATTTTGATTGGTATAGCATTGAATCTGTATATTGCCTTTGGTAGGATGGTCATTTTTACGATGTTGATTCTGCCAATCCAGGAACAAGGGAGGTCTTTCCACCTTCTGTTGTCTTCTGCTATTTCTTTCTTTAGGGTTTTAAAGTTTTCATTGTAAAGGTCTTTTACCTCCTTAGTTAGGTTTATACCAAGATATTTCATTTTTTTAGGGGCTATAGTAAATGGGATTGTTTCTCTCAAGGCTTTTTCACTTCTTTCATTCTGGCCATATAGAAAGGCCTCTGATTTTTGCACATTTATTTTGTATCCTGCCACCCTGCTGAACTTCTCAATTAGTTCCAGGAGCTTCCTGGTGGAGTTTTTGGGATCGCTCAGGTATAAGATCATGTCATCTGCAAATAGGGATAGCTTGACTTCTTCCTTGCCGATTTGAATCCCTCTTATGTCCCTTTCTTGTCTTATGGCTTCAGCTAAGACTTCAAGTACAATATTGAATAGAAGTGGTGAGAGTGGACAGCCTTGTCTAGTTCCTGATCGAAGTGGGAATGCTTCCAATTGTTCCCCATTGAGCATAATCCTTGCTGTGGGCTTGTATATAGCTTTTATTGTATTGATAAAGGTTCCTTCCTTTCCCACTGTCTCTAGCGTTTTGATCATAAAAGGCTGTTGGATCTTGTCAAAAGCTTTTTCTGCATCTATCGAGAGTATCATGTGGTCTTGGACTTTGGACTGGTTTACATGATGAATTACATTTATTGATTTGTGTATGTTGAACCAACCTTGTGTGCTGGGGATGAAGCCTACTTGGTCCCCATGAATGATCTTTTTAATATGTTTTTGAATCCGATTTGCTAAGACTTTGTTGAGAATCTTTGCGTCTGTGTTCATCAGGGAGATCGGCCTATAGTTTTCTTTTTTAAGTGAATCTTTATTAGGTTTTGGGATTAAAACGATATTAGCTTCATAGAAGGAATTTGGTAGTGTTCCTTCCTTTGCTATTTGATGGAACAGTTTAAGGAGTATTGGTGTTATTAACTCCTTAAATGTCTGGTAGAACTCTGTGCTGAATCCATCTAGTCCAGGACATTTTTTGGTGGGAAGATTCGAGATTACTTCCTCAATTTCCTTATATGTTATAGGACTATTTAAATAATTCACAACTTCCTGATTCAATTTAGGTAAGTTGTGTTTACTTAGAAATTCATCCATCTCTTTTGTGTTGTCAAACTTCACAGAGTATAAGTTTTTGAAATATGATGTTATAATTCTCTGGATTTCTTGGGTATCAGTAGTGATAACTCCATGTTCATTTCTAATTTTGTTAATTTGGGTTTTCTCTCTCTTGCTTTTGGTTAGTTTAACTAGGGGTGTATCAACCTTGTTGATTTTTTCAAAGAACCAGCTTTTTGACTGGTTGATTTTTTCTATCATTTTCTTAATCTCGATTTCAGATATTTCTCCCCTTATTTTGCTAATCTCTTCTCTTCTACTACTTTTGGGATCAGATTGCTCTAGTTTCTCTAAAGCTTTAAGCTGCATTGTTAAGTTGTTTATTTCTGATGTTTCCATTTTTTTGACGTAGGCATTAAGAGCTATGAACTTACCTCTTAGAACAGCTTTCATTGTGTCCCAGAGATTTTGGTAAGTTGTATTTTCGTTATCATTCACTTTCAGGAAATCTTGAATTTCCTTTTTAATTTCTTCCTGAATCCAGTTCTCATTCAGCATCATATCGTTAAGTTTCCAGGAGTTAGTGTATTTTCTCTTGTTTGATGTGTTGTGGATGTCCAGCTTTAGGCCGTGGTGGTCTGATAGGGCACAGGTTAGAATTTCAACTTTCTTGTATATGTGTAGATTCATTTTGTGGCCCAATATGTGATCTATTTTGGAGAAAGTTCCGTGTGCTGCTGAGAAAAATGTGTATTCTTTGGTGCGTGGGTGAAAAGTTCGATAGAGATCTGTAAGGTCCATTTCTTTCAGGGTTTGATTAAGTTCCAAAGTGTCTCTGTTAAGCTTTTGACCTGTTGATCTATCCCATGTTGAGAGGGCGGTGTTGAAGTCCCCAAGAATTATCGTTTGGGGGTTGATTTCTTGCTTTAGACGCTGTAGGGTTTTCTTAATGAATGTGGAGGGGCCCGTATTGGGTGCATATATGTTCAGTATTGTGAAGTCTTCCTGGTGAATTGTACCTGTGACTAAAATGTAGTATCCATCCGTGTCTCTTATAAGTTTCTTTGGTTTGAAATCCACTTTGTCTGATAGCATAATGGCTACCCCTGCCTGTTTTCTGCTCCCATTTGCTTGTAGAATTGTTGACCAGCCTTTTATTTTTAGAGCGTGCCTATCTTTTGTGGTGAGATGGGTTTCCTGCAGGCAGCAGATTGATGGATTGTGATTTTTAATCCAAGTTTGTAATCTGTGTCTCTTGATCAGTGAATTAAGTCCATTAACATTTAGTGTTATAATGGAGAAACTATTAATTCCAGACATTTATTATGTTTAGTAGCTTTTATAAGTATATTGCTTCGCTTTTAATGGTGTTATATTTGCCTTCTGTTCTCCTGGATATGCCTGTTTTTTTCTTCACGCTTGAGTATCATTTCTAGCATTTTTTGAAGGCCTGGTTTGGTGGACATGTATCCCTTAAAGTTGTCTTTGTGCTGGAAAATTTTTCTTTCTCCCTCGATCATGACAGATAGTTTTGCAGGGTAAATCAGCCTGGGTTCACATTTTTGCTCATTCAATACTTGAAGTATGTCTCTCCAAGCTCTTCTTGCTTTTACTGTTTCAACTGAGAAGTCATTTGTTATTTTAATAGGTTTACCTTTAAAAGTGACTTGTTTTTTCTCCCTTGAAGCTCTCAGCACCAGTTCTTTATCTTGAATGTGGAGTGTTTTAACTATTATTTGCCGTGGGGTACTTCTTTTTTGGTCATATCTGTTTAGGGTGCGGAATGCCTCTTGTATATGGATGGGCCTCTCTTTTTTTAGATGAGGAAAGTTTACCTTGATGATCGTTTGAAAAATTTCCTCAGGGGTGGTATTTTGAGATTCTTGCTCTGGTATTCCATGAATACGCATGTTAGGCTTCTTCAGGGTGTCCCATATCTCTTGGATATTTCTCTCAAGTATCTTTTTGGCTTTAACAACCTCTTCCATTGAGCTGGTTAGTACTCCCACTTTATCTTCAAGGTCTGAAATTCTGTTTTCTGCTTCGTTAGTTCTGTTGATACGACTCTCTGTGGCGTTCTGGGTTGAAGATAACTTGTCTTTTAGCTCAGTTTTAAACTCTGCTTGAGTTTGTTTTAACTGCTCTATGCCACTTTTTGTTTCTTGCACTGTTTTTCTCAACTCCTCCAGATGTCGGTTGTGTTCCTCTTCAAAGCGATTGATTCGATTATGTAATTCCTCCCGGATTTCCTCTTTCATAGTATTGAACATGGTAATGATCATATTTTGAAAGACTTTATCCTGGGTGAGGCTTTCTTGGCCTTTTTCCGCGGGTTTGTTCTTGTTGGAGTCTAACATTATGGGATTAATTTCTTCAGTGGGAAATTTGTTTACTTGAGTGTTGCTTCTCATGGATTTGCACTTTGACTTTGGCATTGTCATTTTAACTCTTAAGACCTTTCAATTTCACTAAACTGAATTATTTGGCCTGGGGTCCTGGTGGGCGGGGCCCGAACGGGGACTTACCTAGGGCGCGGGGTGAGGCCCGGCTGGACCTCGCGTGCGTGTCCCGACCCGCAGAGCGGGGTGGGGTGTAAAGGGAGGATGGGGGCGACGGCGTGGAGCTATTTAACCCGAGGGCAGCTGGGGCGGGGCCCAGGCGCAGGGGGAGGTCCTCCTCGTCCCTCGGCCCCCGGGCAGCTCCGGCTGGATGGTGGGAGTCGGAGCCGGGTCCCTGTGGGCTGACCTGGGGTCCTATCAATTCCTTTCTTAAGTGTCCATTTCTCTTTATTCATGAACGTCCATGTGGTGCCCTCCATTGGAACGCCTGTTGGAGTTGCTCTCCATTCCTGTCCCCTGCCCACCTATCAATATATGACCCTACTCTATACCAGATATGGGGCATTGCATTCATTCCAGAAAACTCCTTCCTGGACCCGCTGCTATCAATCCCTATTCTACTCTCTTAGACAAATAATGTTCTTTTTTCCAACCTAGATTAGTTTATCCTCCTCTATGACTATTCGCAGTAGTGGGATCATGCTTGAGAGTGGACGCACTTGTAAGCCTGACTTTCTAAGCACCGTGCTTTTGAGAATGATGCCTATAGTTGCATCTACTACTCATCCTTCCTTCTTATGGCTGGGACTGTCCATGTTTGAATAGAGTATTCGTCTATGTGTGGACATTTGGACTATTTCCAGTTTGAAACTATTATAAATAAAGCTACAGTGAACATTAGTGAACAAGCCATTTGGTGACATAGGTTTCAGTTTATCTGGAAAAATACCTAGGAATGGAAACGTGGCTCTTGTGCCAGATACACACTTAACTATGTAAGAAATTGCCAGGCTGGTGAGATGGCTCAGTGGGCATTTGCTACCAAGTCTGAAGACCTGAGTCCTCTTTCATGATGAAAGAGAAATGCCTGCAAATTGTCCTCTCTGACTTTTACCCTTGCACTGTGGCATGTGCATGACCCTCAACACACACACACACAGACACGCACACACATGCACACACACACTCTCTCTCTCTGCCTCTCTCTCTCTCTCTCTCTCTCTCTCTCTCTGAATTGATAAGTGTAAAAGAAAATTAGAAACTACTAAAGATGGGGAGGAGGGACTTCCAGATAAGATGACAGATTCAATGCTGCCCTGTGTTGTCCAGTGAAGAAGAACCAGAAAGACAAGAAAATGCTCAGTTCCAAAGATAGAATGGAAGAAAGTTTTGGAAATTCACACAGGCAGTGATAGAATGCCTGAAAGTGTAGGAGGAAAATGGGCAAATACACACACACACACACACAGCACTGTTGAGCCAAGTTTGACACATGCTCTCCCCCTCCTTGGGATCAGGGAACAGAAATCTCATTCCCAAGGTAAGCGAGGAGGCCCTGGTGGAAAGAGACTAGCTATCCATGTCTGGATAAGCACCGAGCCTTCACAAGGCTCAAATCCAGCTGCTGGCTTTGACGGGACAGGAGTGAGCGGTGAGGCTGTTTTGTAACCCAGTGAAAGACAGACAGCAGTGATTGGTCACTATCTTCAGAAGAAAACTCTCTCTCTCTCTCCCTCTCTCTCTCTCTCTCTGTTTGTCTCTCTCTCTCTCTCTCCCTCTCTCAAATAGGTAAATATTTTCAAAAAACAGAGTTACTCTGGACATCTGAGAATGAAGAACAGCCACAAGTCAGGGAGACTGAATTTCATCTGCCCCAGCCCCAGCAGACAGCCACCAGGGCAGCTGAGAAAGCGAAAGGTCCCAAGTTGACAACTGAGCAGTGCAGACTGCTGGACACCAGCTCAGGCGGGAAACACAGAAAAGTAGCCGCGCCCTCGGTGCCCGGGAGCAGATGTCACCAACTGAAAATAATCCCAGAGTTGACAGCCTCCAATCTGAGACCACTGGGGGGAAGGGGGATCAACTTCTGATTCAGCTCTCTGCTTCCCTGCTATAAAGCCTGAGAGCTCTAAGCTATAGCAGGCCAGTTGACATTCACTTGACATCCACAACTGCATTCCTCCTGCAGGAAAATTAGCACTCAGGAGTTTTGGTACATAGATAGATCCTCCCCCTCCCCACCCCCCACCCACCCCGCCCTTGCAGATCTCAGTGGTGCAGTTGCTTCCCCCACCTGAAACACACCTGGGAGTCACCCCCAGCTACAGCATTAGCTGCCCCAGGGGGTACACTCTGTGAAGTCTCAGGAGAGTGACAGAGCCTGCCCAGCCCTCAGACTGTAAAGCCAAGTGTGGCCAGCAGAAGCCCTTGGAGCACTAAGAAGGAAGCTGTGACTGTGAGGCTAGCTATGGGGGCATAAACACTTGCCACTACAGGCTCAACACTCGCAACATAAACCCAGGAAAGGGGACTGTATCCAACTTGCCCCCCACCCCACATGCATGTTCCTGTCAGTCTCCAATTGTCAAGGACCCAGAGAGTAGCTGCTCTGACACTCCATCTTTTATTCTCCTGCTCCTCCTTTTATTCTTCCTCCTCTACTCCTTCTACCTCCTCTTCTTCCCCTCTTTTTCTTCTTCTCCTCTTCCTCTTCTTTTCCTTCTCTTCCTTCTCTTCCTCCTTTTCCTTGTGCCCTCTTTTTTGTTTCTGACTATTCTTGCTTCTCACTACTCTCAGTCCCTTTTTCATTTGATCATATTTTTCAATATTCATTAATTTTGACAATGCAGTTTTTTATTTTGGAAACCTTTGCCTTTCTTATTTTCTCCCTATTTCTCTCTCTCTCTCTTTCTCTCTCTCTCTCTCTCTCTTTCTCTTTCTGCATATGTGTGTGTCAAAGGGCACTGTGTGTGTCTCAGTCTCTGCCTTCCAGGGCTGAAAGTGCAGACCGCCGCCATTTCCACCTGGTGTTTTCACATGGGATCTGGATCCAAACTCAGGGCTTTCTGCTTTCAAGGCAGAGCCTTAACCCCTGAGCCATCTCTCCAACCCTGCTTTAATCAACCTGAAGTGTGTTTCTGTATTATGTGTGGTTTAATGTTGTTTCTGGTACAACCATGTGTTTTCTGTAAGATGAATGACATAATACACATAATCAGTCAAACTGAGTTTTTTTTTTATTAAATAAAATTGGCAAACACCCAGCCAAATAAGCCAAAAGAGAGAGAAAGGGAAAAAAGCCAAATTATCAACATCAGGGAGATAAGTGATTTTTGTTGCAACATAATCTGGGAAATTCAGAAGATCATTAGGGAATACTTTGAAAACTGACATTTTTTAAAAAAGCAGAAAAAATGGGTAAATTTCTAAACATATAAGACTTACCAAAATTAAATCAAAGCAATTTAAGTAAGTTTATATCAAATTTATAACAAGCAATGAGACTCTACCAGTAATAAAAATTTTCAAAAAGAAAGAAAGAGAACCACCCAGGAATGGATAGAGTGACTTGCAAATTCTACCAATGCTTTAAAGAAAAATCCAACACCAGTGTTACTCAAACTGTTCCACAAGATAGGAAGGAAGGAACACTATCTAACTCAGTCAGTGAAGCAAGTGTTCTTCTGATACCAAAGCTAGTTAAGGATTAAAAAAAAACTATAGACCAACTTCCCCAATGAACATATATGCAAAAGTTATTAACAACGTTCTTATAAATCAAATCGAGGACATGCTAAGAATATCATACAGAAAGAGCAAATTAGTTTTATTCCAGAGATGCAAGAAAATTTCAGCGTATTCAAATCAATAAATATAGTGCTGCATATAAACATGTTTAAGGACATAAATCACATGATTATCTCAACTGATACTGAAAAACCCCCAATGCAGTTTACCAGCCCTTCATAATAAAAGCTCTGAAGAAACTAGGAAGGAGAACCTACCTCAATGTAATAAAGGTTCTGTACACCAGGCCTATAGCCAACATTAATAATAAATAGGGAAAAACATTTACTCTAAACTCAAGAATGAGACAGAGTACCCACGTTCTGCTCTTATTCAATACAGTGCTCAACCCTTAACCTGAGCAAAAAGACCAAGAGAAAGAGGATACAATAGGAAAAGAAGAAGTCAGAATATCTGTTTGCACACTGCACCATCTTACACTTAAAAGGCCCTTAAAATCCTAAAAAAGATTTCAGTTAAAAACTCTTGACTTCCTTTGATCATAGATTGGCAGAATCAATATTGGGAAAATGGCCATATTGCTCAAAGCAACCTACATGTTCAATGTAATTCTCAGAATTTTCGTATGAAAGCACAAAAGACCATGACTAGCTGAAGCAATCCTTGGCAGAAAGAGTGGCGCTGATCTCAAAGTGCACCACAGAACATAATAACAAAAACGGCATAGTATTGGGGAAAAAAATATGTAGACCATTGGATAGGGAATCTAAAAGTGAATTTACATAGATATACCCACCTACTCTTTAGCAAAGGTGTTTAAAAAACAAACAGACATGCAGTGAACAGAAGGCAATGCCTTTGACAAATAGTGCTGGGAAAACTGGATATTCATTAGTAGCAAAACGAAAGTGGATCCATATCTCTATTCATGTACAAAAGTCAATTCCAAATGATCAGAGACATCCATGCAAGCCGTGCTAGAGAGGAGCATAGATAGCTCCACATACAGGCACAAGCAAGGGCTTTCTGAACAGTGCCCGCTATCACAGGAAACAGCCCCGAGATTTGAAAAAATTGAAAATTGGGATCACATCAAACTAAAGAACTTCCACTCAGAAAAAAAAAAAAACAAAAAAAAATCAGTAGAATGAAGAGACAGCCTAGAGAACAGAGGGAAAAAATCCTTATCAACTACATGTCTACAGGAGGACTAAAACATAGAGTCTATCAAGAACTCCAAAATTAAACACAAAAAAAATCCAATCGATAAGTGTGCTAATGAACTGAATAGACTGATCTCAAAAGAAGAAATACAAATGACCAGTAAATTGTTACCATTAGGGAAATGTAAATTGAAAATGCATTTCTTGTGAGTCCATCTCCCTGCAGTTAGAATAACTATCATCCAAAAAATAGCAAAGTATACTGTGAGGATGCGGAGAGACAGAAATCCCTATCACTGCTCGTGGGGATGTAAATTAGTGGAGTCAGCATGGAAATAAGTGGGGAAATGCCTACAGAAAGTAAAAGGAACTGTCAGCAAGATGGCTGGGTGGGTGCGCTTGGCAGGCTACCCCCCCAACCTGAGTTCAATCCCCAGAATTTACATTTTAAAAACTCAGGTTATGGCTCCTGCCTGTAATCCCAGCAATCTACACGAGGAGATGGAGGGTACAGAGGAGAGAATCGCTTTAAGTTTGATTGTGCAGTCCAGGGGCAGAACTAACAAAAGAAACCCTGACCCTAGAGCAAGGTAGACAGAGAGAATCGACTCCTGAAAAGTTGTCCTCTGGCTTCCACACATGCTGTGACATACATGCACCCACTCATGCTCATATACAACAAAAAAACCCAAAGCTTTTAAAAAGTGAAAATACAACTACCGTATAATGCAGCTAACCACACACCCGGCTCTATGTTGGAAGGAGGCTAAGCAAGCGTACTTCCAAGGTATTTGCACGTTCATGTTTTCCCTGCATTATGTGCAAGAGTTAAAAAACACAACCAACTTAAAGATCAAGGAAGAATGAATAAAGAAAATGTGGCAACATGTACACTGCAGACCTTTATTTAGCTGTGAAGATAAGTAAAAAGATGATACTTCCCGGAAAAGGAACTAGAGATCTTTTTTTTTTGCAAAATTAGCAAGGTCTGACTCAGAAAAACAAATACTGCAGGTTTTCTCTCACACAGAATCTAGATTTAACCTTGCATATGCATGTGTGTGCATTAGAAAGAGGGGGAAGAGAAGGGGGGAAAGGAGAAGGTAGAGGAAGAAGGGGAGGGAAAGGAAGAGAGGAAGAGAGAGGGAGAAGGGGAGGGGGAAAGAGAGATTGATGGATGAGCCCGGAGGAAGAAACGAAAGGGAAGAGGGAAATAACAGGATATGTGTGATATGAAAGCAGAAAGAAGAACTAATTGGGGAAAGGAAAGAGGACCCCACCTCAAGAGCAGGGGAGACAGGATGGGAGTGGGGAGCAGATAAAGTAACAAGTAACAATGACACATACATAGGAAAATTTCCCAGTGAGGCTCGGTGCTCCGTGTGCTAACTAAAGGAGTCCATAAAGAAGAGAGAATTTGCCAGCTTTCCAAACTGTACCATTTGACGTTCCCACCGCCTGGGTGGATGTTGCTGCGCCGATTCCAAGACCCAGAGCTGTCAGTCTTCACGTTTGTCATCCTAGAGAGTGCTTGCAGGTTGCTCACTGTGCTTTTCATTTGCATTTCAATTTTCCAATTAAGACTTTGATGACTAATGACACTGAGTACTTTTCGTGGGTAAATTTTCCATCCCTACATTTTCCTTGACAGATGTCTGTTCAAATATTATTCCTACTTGTTAATCGAGTTGCCTTTTTATTATTGATATGCAGAATTTTTATATACTTTAAAAAAAAAAACTAGTCTTTTGGCAGATACCCATGAATGTTTTATCCGTATCTGGGATTTAGCTAAAAATTTCTTGCTAACAATATTCCTTTTAAATAACTTAAGACTTCCATAAAAGTTGAAAAAATGGCCCAAGGAATTTCCAAATGTTAGAACCCACAAATGTTATCATTTTACTTCATTAACCTCCTCAGTCTCTCTGTTTCTGCCTCTCATATGCTCATCATGTAATTTTGTTGGCTGGTTGGTTAGGTGGTAGATATGGTCTTGTTATATAGCACTCAGACTAGTTTTAAACTTATAATAATTCCTGGCTCTACTTCCCAAGTGCTGAGATATGGCCACCATTCCTGGATGAATATTATTTTTCCTAAATTATTTTAGACTAAGTAACAGAGATGATGCTCTTTTATCTCCAATATTTCATTGAGTGGGTACTTTTTGAAACAAAGACAATCTTTTAGTCAAGGTACACTGATCACAACCAGCACATGAACACACACGCACACACACACACATACACACAAAATGAACCTTATTCTAAATTCACCAATTGTCCCACAAATGTACTTTATAGAAAAACAGGAACAGTTGTTAGAGTTTTTAAGCCAAAATCATATATTGAATTTAGTTTTTATTTATCTTTAATCTCTTCTGATCAAGAGTAGCTCCTTGATCTTTTATTTATTTATTTTCTTTGGCATGACTTTCAAGGGAATATTCAATATATTTTATAGACTATCCTCTTCATTTCCTTGATGCTTACCTTTTGATGGTAGATTTTTATTAAGTAAAATTTATTGGTTTTGATTTATGTTTTCAAGAGAATTTTTTTGCCATGAGAAAAATTTTACTTGCTCAAACTTCATGGCTTTTTGTTTCCTGAAGCATGAAAATGCTAGTTCTTATATTTAAATTTATCTAATCATCCATCTCAAGTTACTTTTTCTTTATGAAAAAGGCAAGAGTTGACATTCATTTTTATTTGTACACAGCTCTTTGTTCTATCAGCTTTCCTTGAAGATGAGTTCTCAATGACTTGCTAAGGCTTTATCGAAATCAGTTGAATATATAGAAAGGATTTTTTTCTAGGATTTCTATTTTGTTTAACAAACCTATTCCTTATGACAAAATCATATCATTTTGATTCTTGCAGATTTATCCAGGGTCATGAGGTGCGGCAGCATAGATCCTTCATCTGTGTTCCTCTTTCAAGGTGATTTTTGGGAAATCTATCTCCTTTGATTTTTCCACAGAGTTTCAGAATCCAATTTCTTCAAAAACACTGTTAGGTTTTTTTTATTGGGATTGCATGGAATCAAAAGATCGATTTGGGAGAAAAACATCTTTAAACATTGATATTTCATAGCATATGTTATAACATATGGTCATATCTAGAATATTTGCTAGATTTACTTGATCCTGTGCAAATGGCATTTTTAAAATTTCATTTGTATTGTTGTCAGACTAAGTGCAACTGAAAACTGCATATTATCTGTGTACTTCTGTCTTGTAAATTCACTCCCTGTTTTTTGTTTTTGTTTTGTTTTTTGCTTAGGGTTTTCTCTGCATGTGTGATTGTGCTGTTTGGCACTTGCGAGGGATGGACTAGAGATGTTGAAAGTGTACATCTTTGCCTTGATCCTAATCTCAGTCTCCAAATTAGGCTTTTAATTACATGAACCACATGCTCCCATGTTTTACTTTTAAGTTTTATTTATTTGTTTATTTATTTATTTCCAGAGAAAGGAGAGAGTGAGATCCCACATATTTAATAAGATCCAAGGAATAAGAATCAGAAGACAACGTTCAGACGTCAGTTCTCTTCTACCATCACAAGACTTCTGGGAATCAAACTCAGTGCAACAAGTTTTCAAACAGGTGCTTCACTCACTGAGCTATTTCACTGGTCCGTCCCATGAACCTGACCCCCTTTTTGGGTATGTGTATGTGCATGCACATGTATGTGGGTGTATGTATAAGAGTGCATGTGAGTGTGGTGCCTGTGTAGGACCAAGGGTGACATCAGAAAGCATCCTGGATTACTCTACCTTATTGCTTTGCTCTGGGGTTTCCAAGACTCTGCCTTCCACAGAATTGCAGGCCTCTGCCATCTCACACACACACACACACACACACACACACACACACACACACACACACACTGGCATTTTTATGTGGAATCTGGGGATCTGAACTCAAGTCCTCTCACTTGTGCGAAAGCTTTAACCCCCGTCGCTAGACGCACTGGTCATGTGGCTGCTGTGTCCCATGTGTGTCAGATGGTGGCAGGGAGGAGATGAGACTATTTCTATTTTCAGTATTCTGATCTGTGGATAGCCGAATGCTTAACAGCCTGACATACCACAGTGCCTGCCAGAACCCTGAATTCCTGTCTGTATCAGAGCATGAAGGTCTCTCATGGAGGACCCATAAGCACACACTGTGGAGGCCTCCCAGGGCTGGGGCTCTCTAAGCTCACAAAGTGGACGACCTGTGTGCTCACAAGTGAGATGGTCTCCTGTGGGCCTGATGACCAAAATGCAGTCTATATGTATGAGATTTTAACAGAGTAAAAATAAAAACAAAATTAATTTAAAAAAAAACAAAAAACATGTTGAGGGAGAGGAAAAGAGAGGGATAGGGACAACTACTCATTTTGTTTATAATTAGGAAGACTAAATATTAATAAAAAATATTTTTAAAAAAGCTTTAACCTCTGAACCATCTTATCAGCCCATCACATGCTTTGAGAAAGTGACTCTTAGCAAGGTGATAAAGTTCCTATGAATGATGTCAATGTCTGTGATAAAATCCCTGTAACCTGAAAGTCTGAACTACTTACTCTCTGGCCTTTTAAGGAAAGGCTTCTGATCTCTTCTCTAGATTAAAAATAGAAAGGAGGACTGGAGAGATGGCTCAGGGCTTAAGACTCTGTTTCACAAACAGAAAGAAGGTCCTGAGTTCGGATGCCAGGTCCAAAACTGCAGCCGCCTGCACTTCTGACTCTGGTGGGCAGAACCTGGGAAATCCCAGAGTGAAGCAACAAGGAGGTAGAAACAATCCAGGATGATTCCTGAAGTCACCCTCAGTCTTCCACAGGAACACACAGTGTCCTCTGATACACACACACACACACACACAACACACACTCATGTACATTTACCTGCGTACAGAAAGAAAGAAAGAAAAAAGAAAGAAAGAGAAAAAGAAAGAAAAAAGATAGATTTGATAGAGATAGATAGATAGATAGATAGATAGATAGATAGATAGATAGATAGATAGATAGATAATGGATGGAGGGATGGAGGGATGGAGGGATAGATGGAGGGATAGATAAAGCAGAAAAGAATCTCTGCTCATCATGGGCCTAACCAAAAGAAGAAACAGTGATTGAGAGTAAAAATGATTTTGACGCTAATGGTTTTTCTATGGCTCTTTTTGAAAGTAGCAATGAGCAACAGGAAGTCTCCACAGCACCTGGAAGTTGAAGTCAGCCAGGCACTCTTGGAAAGGGAACCCCTGCCCAAGACCAGCACAGCCCTCCTGGGAATCGGTGTTGCTGCAGTCCAGCGCACAGCAGAGAGGTCAAGTCTCCACACAGGCCAGAGCAGGTTTGCAGTGAAGCATAAAGCAACTTACCCCACCCCCCTGCATGCAGAAAGTGAGGTGCCGACCGGAAGCCAAGGCCTTTGTGTTGAAAGGGTCGTAGCTCCAGAAGGTTTAGGAGATAATCCCAAGGGAGAGAGAAGCAGAGGAATCTGGGACACTGATGCCCACCGTGGTGTCTTCATTGCAGCAACTATAAGAAAGTGAGCACGGGGCCAGGTTGGGCTGAGAACCTTCAAGATACTGTGTTTCCCAGGCAGGGCGCAGCACCACCAGATGTCCTCAGAGCTGCCTTGCCAATGATGCCACTCCAGAGGCCGCGTCCAGAGGCCGCGGGAGGGCAAATTTGGAGTTAAGCTTACACTGGAATCTGACACAGTGTAGTTAATGATTGGAGTACTCGAAGCTATTAAATATTTGACTTTCCCAAAATTCTGTTAGAAGATTCTGGAATAAAAGTGACAGATGGATTCTATTAAAGATAAGAAACCTAAGTCTCACATTAAATTTAACTTTGCTCAAAGTTAAAAAGATTTTGAGTAAAATTGGCTAGGCCTTATGTCAGAATAAACCCAATTATATTAAAGAATATGAAATTGTATTAGGAATAAAAATATCTAAGACCACTAAAAAAGAGTAGACATCTTGTATTTAATGAAATTATGCATTTCTTGTCTTTCAATGAATGAATTAAGGGGAAAATATTTGCAAGTCACTAGAATAATTATCTGGACCCTAAAAGTAAGCAGACAGGGGGAAATATTTTTATAAAATAAACTAGGAAAAGTCTCTGCTGGTATCACATTAAAAGTTCATGAAAATTAAATGGACAAACATCAAAACTTGAATGTAAGTGGGAAAAGTACATGAATAGATGATTCACAAAGAGTTAGAACACAAGTAAGAAATAGGCATTTGAAATTGTTCAACCTTACTATCTTTTATTGACATGCAAATTGAAACTGTAATAAGGTACAGCTAGTGCATAAAATTTGAAAAATACGTGTGTATATATATATATGAATTGGTAAGTATTGATGTTCATAGAAATCTCTTGAATTTGGATGCTCATGCTCCTTATACTCCTACTTCTGAGAGTATAACTAAGTAAATAACCACAAAAAAAAGTAGAAGAGCTACACATGCATTTATAGTAGTCACTAAAGGGGCAAAAATGGAAAAGGAAATTTGAAAAATATTTTTAAAAAATCAAGTATATAAAACTTTTTGTAATTATGTAATTAATTTAATCATGATCATGACCTATGAGAAATGGTCTCGCCATGATCTGAAACCATGGGACATTCTTGCAACCTGATAAGCTGTGTCTCAAGACATAAAATCTAGTTAGAGCTGAACTGCTATTATCAGAGTGAGAGAGTGTGGTGTGTGTGTGAGGAAATATCAGAAGGTAATAAAATACCTACAGTTGATTTGTTAAATTGGTTCATTGACTCTGTGTGCGTGTGCGTGTGCGTGTGTGTGTGTGTGTGTGCGTGTGTGTGTGTGTGTGTGTGCGTGTGCGTGTGTGTGTGTGTGTGTGCGTGTGTGTGTGTGTGTGTGTGTGTGTGTGTGTGTGTGTGTGCGTGTATTCACCTGTGTGTCCACATATGGGAGCTAAACATCAACTTCAGTGTCTTCCCCTATTGTTCTTTCTTTGAAACTGGGGTCTCTCACTGAACCCCAAGCTCACTGTTCCAGCTAGTCTGGCAGCCCGCGAGTTCTCCAACCCCTGCTTCCAACTGTGGCCTTATGGGCTTATACTACTATGCCTGGCTTTTGTGTGGACACTGGGGATTCAATTTCCGGTCCTCATGCTTGGGCAGCCAGCACTTTCCCCACTGAACCATCTCTCCCAGTTCCATAAGATTGATTTTTTTAAAATTCTATGATTACTAATATACTGTTGCTTATACAACATATTTTTAACATTTTTTATTATTATTTCCACTCATACAAACTTAATAGATAGACCAGTTCCCTCCCCCCCTCCTCCCCCCGAATCCCCTGCTCCCCCTCCCTCCCTCCCCATCCCCCAGTGCCTCCCCCCCAATTCCCAGAGAGTCCTTTATTGTGTATGCCTGACTCTCCTCTGGGTCCTCCTCTCCGATGACGTATAAGGACCCAGTGGCATTTCCCTGAACCCTTTCTCGTGTTCCCCTTAAGCATAGGAACACTACTGTGGCCATCAATCCCTTGCCTCCAAGGATCTTGGTGCCTTTAGCCGATGTTAGACTTTGTGAGGTCAATAGTGTGATGGACATGGTGCAGGGCATGCAAACCTATTATGATTGCTTCAGCCCTATCTAGTGTGGAGACTCTTCAAATCATTTCTCCCCCCATCCTTTTGCTCTTACAATCTTACCGCCCCCTCTTCCGCAGATGTCCCTGAGTTTCAGGATGGGGGGATACAACATATTTTTTAAATGCAGCAACTGATAGAAAAATAATTTAGGTATGTTGACAGAATGCGGATGAGCCAGGATTGCCAATTCTTTGGCAGCTCATGATCCTACAGTTTATATCATTCTAAGTGTGATCTGATAAACTATGTCTCTTCTATCTTGTATTTTGGGACCTTGGTGGCAGAACCTCACATTAGTTCCTGCTACTGCTCTTCTTGGTTTATAAATCCAACTCATTGTTGATGATGCTCAAAAGTTTCAGAGCCTAATTTACAACCTTTACTCACTGTATTTCTAAGTTCATTCTAACTATACTTTGCAGACATGTTAAAATGTGCAGCAGACGGCTCAGTGGGTAAAATGCTTGCCATGAAAGCATAAAGACCAGAGTTTGAGTCCTGAGACCCCTCATAAAGCCAGGCATGGTAATGTGCATCTATAATCACACTGCTCCTACAGCAAGATGGGAAGCAGAGGGAGGAGAATCCCCCCAAAACTCCTGGATCAGTTGTGTGTGTAACACAGCAACAAACAACAAAGAGATGCTGCCTCAAGCAAGGTGAAAAGTAAGAACCAGCACTTGAGGTTGTCCTCTGGCTTCCATACTTGTGCCACGGTACATGCATGCCTGCAGACATAAATGCATCATACACACACACACACAGAAAAGTGCACGTTTGCCTATGATCGTGACAATAGTACTGACCTGAGCAGCTCTGAGCACGCGGCATGGGCGTGTGAGCGCGGGGGCCACATTCTCAGCACCAGCCACTAAAACAAACACCTGCACTTTACCACTTGAAGAAGGTGACTGTCTTCCTTTGAGGATGGCAATGGCTTGGGGGTTAGAGGGAAGTTCGATGATATTCCTAAATTTGGTGGCAATAGATGATGTCCACTTGTCTCACCCACTCTGATCCTAGCCACTCCCTACCAGGCTATCAGCACCATCCCGCCCCCCTTGGTCTCTACCACCATCTAATGCTCTCTGGAGCCACTCATGTTTGAAAGTCGTGGGCTCTGGTACTCACAGAGTTCAGACCACAGGCTCAATTTGGGTGAAGTTTAAAAGTCTTTATTAGGGGCTGGAGAGGTGGCTCAGGGGTTAAGCCTCCGCCTTGCAGGCGGAAGGTCCCGAGTTCGGATCCCAGATCCCACGTATAGACGCCACACGGAAGCGGGGGCGGCCTGCGCTTCTGGTCCTGGTAGGGGGGAACCTGTGAATCCCAGGGCAGAAGGAGGTGGAGGCGTCCATGGTGGTTCGCGAATTCGTCCGTGGTTCTACACACACACACACACACACACACAGACACACGCGCGCGCACATACACACAGTTGAACAAATAATAATAATAATAATAATAAAAAATAAAAGTCTTTATTAGAAGAAGCAGTCTGATGCACTAGAACCACCCTTCAAGTTGGGGATCTCAGAGACCAGTGGCAGAACAGTATTTATCCATGAAAATGGCATAGTTTGCATACAAAGCATAACAGTTAGCCAGGACTCCTGGACTATAATTAATAGGTTGTTTTTACCAGTTTAACAGACTATGACTTTGGGAAAGAACTACCTGTTAGAATGTAGCAGGAAAGAGTTACCTACCAGACGGTTCTAACATGGGTTGTGCTTAGGCAATGGTTTTGATGCAGGGTCGGTCTTTTGGCTGTCCCATCTGGGTTGCCAAATGATATGGGGACAGGAAACAACCGTCCCAATGATATAGGGTTCTTGTGTTTGGGAGTCGAAGATTGAAACCAGAACGCGTGTAGAGGATTAAGGTAGAGTTCATTAGAGGAGAGAAAAGTTAGAACTCATGGACTCCAAACATGGAGCGCCATGAGGGGCTAGGACACCCTGGAGAACTCATGGAGTTTAGGCATGGAATCCATGAGGGGCATGCAAAGAGCTAGAAAGAACTCGTGGCACAAGTGCCATGAGGGACTAGGGTGCCAAAGATGGCTGCCAGGGCCAGGAATATTTATACACCTAGACAAGCCCAGGAAACTGGCTTTTTCTCATTGGTTAACTCCTATTAGGGCCCAACCCAGTTGCTCTTGGGCCCACATGGGCTAGAGATCAAGATGTTTGCTAGATATGGAGAGCTCATCTCCATAATCCCTTCATAGGGAAGTTGGCCATTTTATCTCTGGGAGTATTGGAGTCAGTTCCTCAGCAGCCGTGTTCCTTCAGGGTGATTCCAGCAGTGGGGGATAACCTTCAGGAATTCCAAAGACCTTCAGAGACCTTGAGAGACCCATCCCAGCATGGCTGCTCTAATCCTGCCTTAGTTTCATTGTGAAATTGTTATAGACACTGGCCTGGACTAACTTCCTTTTTTGGGGGGAGGAGGTATTTTTCCAAACATCCTTTCAGGTCAAAGTTCAAAAATAAATTTCAGGCACTGATGGCCAGATGCTAGCCATTTGATGGAGCCAGAGGACTGATGTTAGGGCCACTGCCAGCAAGGACGACCTGGGTGAGGGAGCAGGATCCCTTGGGAATGGAGGCAGATGGGATCCCTCAGCCTCACAGTCCCCCTTGAGCTCTTACTGATGTTCAGATGGAATTTTTTTAAGTCTCAGGTCTTGTTGATTTTATTTTCCTTCTATTTTTCCAGCTGCCAAGTAGGTAAGACAAATAGATGCCATCAAGTTTATTGCCTGAGAAGGAATCTAGTTGGGCGGGGCTTTTAAGTCCTGGAAAGAACTTCTTTCCTGCTAGGTACTTCTTTCCCCAGCCAAGTTTGCACTGACTGAGAATTCCTGCAGGGGAAACTGGAATATAGTTGCTTCTCCAGTCAATCTGCCTGCTTCCACATAAATATTTTATTTCTCTGAAGCAGTTCCTACAAATTGGCTTATCACTTACCATGGAAGGCAGACACTCCCCCATGAGCAAGCTTATACCCTTCTCTCCTTGCTGATAACTGAATTTATCTGATTACTTTCCTGCTTATCATCTAAATCTGGCTTATCTCCTTATCAAATTGTGTGTTCTTCCACATACTGGGGGATCAAACTGACCTCAGCAGGAGCAGCTGTACCGTTGCTCACATATGGGCACAATTTACATGCTTTTCATCCCTATAAATATTAGGTCCTAGACACATTCAAAATTTGCTTGAAATAGAAAGGTTTCACGTAAAGAATAGCACCACTTCTTCTTCCTCTGTTTTTTTAAAAGCAATTTCTGTGATACACACAAAATAAATAACAAATCGCATATTTATGTATGATGAATAGCCACATTCAGTGTCACTGATTGATTGATTGACTTATGCATATGTGTGTGTATGTGAGTGTGTATGTGAGTGTGTGTGGGAGTGTGTGAGAAGAACATTGGGTGTCCTGCTCTATCATTACCCCCTCTTATCACTTTGAAACAGGGTCTGAAGACTGGAGCTTGCCAGATTTGTTTTTTGCTGTTTTCTAACTAGGCTGGCTGGCCAGCACGCCCCCAAGATCCTCCTGTCTTTGCCTCCCACCCCTAGTACTACATTTACAGGCACGCTCAATCATGCCCACATTTGTGTCCATGTCAGGAATCTGAAATCAGGTCCTCACTCTTGTGCAGCAAGAGCTCTTGCCCACTGAGCCATCTCCCCAGCCCCAATATCACTGAATTTTACTTACCTAACACTAATAAAAGCAAATCTCAGAAGACAACACCTGGGGTACTCCCTAAGTCACACCCCTGCATATTCATGGTCAGACTCTAGCCCTCTAAGCACATTTTCTTAGTACCTAATTCACAGTGGCTAGAACTGATCTCACCAGAGGGCCTGACTCCAGCCTCCCCCTGCTCCTAGTGGCTGGTGCCTCTCTTTGCTCCAGTTCACCTCTCCATCTCCTGACTGAGATTCAAACAACTTTACTTCCTCTCCCAACCTCATCCTTCCTGTCAGAAAGAGGAAATGGTGTCTTCCCCTTGGCTCCATTTTCATGGTGGTCTGTTCTGAATTCTGAAATTTCTGAGGATCACTCTCCTGGGCCTTTCAGGGCTGTGCTAGTTAGAAACAGGTGTCAGCTTGACAATTAAAGGCTGAGCTCTAGGCACATCTTCCAGGAATTAGTAGCTAAGGTAAGCACTAAGCAAGCTTTCTAGAGAGTATCTAAGTGATGTAGGAAGACCCAACCCATAATGGGTAGGACCAGTCTTGGATCAGGTAGATAAGAGATGGAAGAAGATAAGAGGACCTCGGTTCAGTACTTTCGCATATTTTGGTATATTTTGACAGACTTGTCTGGCAAATGAGGTTTGCCCACAGTAATACTGTGGATATGGTATGACTGGTTCCCTCATTTCCTGATGTTGTTATGAATTCTTCTGCCAAACTGAATTATGAACTGTAACAGAGAATCACAAGCAAGACTAAAACCCTTTGTTTTCCTAAGCTGTTTTGTCACACATTTATTGGCAACACACATGCAAACTACAGCATATGCCATTAGGCCTGCTGGGACATCCCACTGGGACTGCTTAGTACTGGCTGTACCCTTCACATTGAGAGAAGATTGCTCTTCCTTCCAAACTAAACCAGACCTGGCTGTTTCTTCCGTGCCATATCATTCCTCAGGCGACACTTGACCAACTGCACAGGTCCACAATGCCAATTCTTCTTTGTGGCTCTTGAACCACATCTGGATCTTGGTATCCCAGGATCATGCTACCAGATGTCCCTCAAAGATGAATTCACGTATGTATCTTCTTCAGGCTATTTCATCCTCACTCCCTGTCTTGAATCATCTGCTCCCACCTTTCTGGTACCCAAAGTTCTTCAGAGACAACTGTTGCCACACATGTCATTTTCTAGGGGCCAAACCTATGCCCAATCCTGCACCAAATGTTCTATTTCGCATCGCGGACTCAGTGAATTTCTCTGTTTCATGATGAAGTCTGTAAGGTTTTGACTCCACCCTTGAGTCTTGGATTTGGAATGCATTTCAGAAAACAAGACCAAGAGAAATTTTTTTCAAGATTAGGCCTTAAAATTATTTCATGATGGGCCAGTGAAATGGCACAGCTGGTAAAACTAAGTAGCCCAAGATGGTCTTGAACTTGCTCAGAAATCTGGCTACTTAACTTCCATCTTTGGAGCCCACATGGTAGAAGGAAGAACCAATTTCCAAAAATTGTCCCCCCTTTTCTAAAAGAAATTAAAAAGTGTTTTAAAAATGACTTTACAACGACTACTCCTTTTCCCAAAGTCTGGATTTAAGATTCTTTCAGAGCTCAGAAATATTTCCGGACGACAGAAGACACACATCTGCTCCCGATCTCTCCAGAGTCGAGCCAATAGAAACAGCTTTCATTTGTAGCACAAATTACTGGTATTCTGGTAAATAAAGTATTTCCTGACAGTGGAGACTAAACAATTGCTCATGATAACTGAAGTAAGTTATCTGGGATAAGGATACTTACAAATTATGTTTTTGTTTGCCTTTAATTTCAAGTTCCTTCTTGAAGGGCAAATGATAAAAGAGATTCTCTACTCCAGCATTGATGACTTTAATTTTGCTTTTGTGTGTTTCATTGATTGGTTTGAGGTCTGTTTTGATTTTGTTTGTTTGTTTGATATTTTGAGATTCCGAACCACCAAGCTGACCTAGAACTCACTAAGTAGCCCAAGGTGGTCTTGAACTTGTGCCTCCAAATGTTGGGACAAGTCACATGCCACCATAACTGGCTTCAACTCTCTCATTTCTTCACCATTTCTGCTCATTTGCTAATAGAATCTTTTGAGTCTAAACAAGAAAATTTTCTTTGGGGAATTTTTTTTCTAGGCTTTGCTTTCATTCTTAATGATGAACGTATTTGGTGGTGGGGGGTATGTATACATCCCTTTCCTATCATTCTGTTATCTTTCCAGTGAAGACCATGTGGTTCATCTCTTCCTTCCAGTATGGAATGAAGATAAACACTTACTTTTTTTTTTTGAAGATAATCTATTTCATGAACAGGCATTTAATGGGTGTCTTCTGGAAATTGCGTGGGAGTGCCTCAGAGGTATTTCTGTGTGCCGTTTGCTATAAGATCTGTTTTAGTAGCACTTCTTTCCTTCAGAGGGTCAGTCATAAAAACCTGTAACCCAAAAGAGTGCTCCATCTTTGCCAAATAAGAGGACTCAGCTTGCCCCTCCTGGGATCCAGAGTCAGAGACAGCTGTTGTTAGTGACAGGGGAATGGAATTAGGTCTTCATCCTCACCCTCTTTCCTCTTTCTCCTCTGTCATAGTTAGATACAGGTGTCAACTTGATGGTTGAAGGTTCAAGCTCTGGGCACATATGTAAAGGATCAGGGTTGAGTTAGACCCTGAGCAAGTCTTCAGTAGATAATCTGATTAATAGAGAAAGCCCAGCCCAAGGTAGGTGGAGCTAATCCCTGGGCAGGTGAATAAGATGGAGGAACCTGGTTAAGGCAGTTGTCATCCTTCTGTACACTTGGCCGGACATGCTGGTCTGGCAAGTGAGGATTGTCCCTCTCATCAGCCCTGTGGATATGGTGTGTTCAGTTCCCTCAACCCTTGGTGTTGATGTGGCCTCTCCTTCCAAGCTGGACAAGGAACTGAAATGGATCATTGTAAACCAGAATAAAACCCCTTGTTTTCTTAAGCAGTTCGGTTGTGAATTTATTGGCAGCAACACAGGATAACAACAACCACCTCCAAATCCTCTTCATGCTCTCTTTCTCTGTGCTGAAGATTGAATGGAGAGTGTTATACATGCTAGGCAAATGTTCTACACTGTACGTCATCATTCTTAATAAAGATACCTTCCACCTTCTGTAAATAAAATGAATTGCAGGACATGGGAAAGTTTTATTACAGAAAGTTATTTCCAAAAAGAGTTTAAATTCCCTTGAATTCCGTGGAGAGTGATGAATATTAAATGGATTGGTGGGTTTTAAATTTTAGTTCTAGCAGTCTAGTATTGTTTAATGTGACAGAAGGAAACAAAAACTGTCCAAGATAGACTCCTTTCTAAAAGCTTCCTTAAAAAGTGTAGGTACACACACACACACACACACACACACACACACACACACCTTAAACTTCAGCCAACACGCTCTGTTCTCCTTAACTCAGTGTGGATTAGCAGGTCTCTGGCGGCAGCCCTCAATCAGGAGACTCCGAAATTGACAGCCGGACTTTGTTTGTTTCCTTGCTTGCTCCCTGCTCGCCCCCTCATCCTTTGGAGAAGACAGGATACATAAGACAAAAGTCCTTTTCCAAGAGTGTCTATGAGTCCAGAAAGAGGGAGGCTGCAGGCTCCTTCCTTCCGCCACCCCCAGAGGTGGGTCCCGGGAACCGAGCGCAGCGAGGAGGCGAAAGGCCAGCGCTGCTGCTCGGAGTGCGGAGGGAGCGAGGAGCGAAGGCTGTGCCAGACGGAGGCGCCCCGCGGAGAAGCTCAAACTTTACGGGGGTAAGGACTTAGGCGGGCCGTAGAGCGCTGTTGGGGCGCGGGGAGGGGTGCAGAGAAGGCGGACTCCAGGCAGGAGAAAGAAGTGTTAGCCAGACGTGAGCCGGGGCGCCGGGGCGCGCGGCGCTGTCCGCAGCCCCTGGTGCTGAAACTGGCGCGTCTGGACTGGAGAGAAACAGACTGAAACACCCTGAGACTGGGGGTCTCCGAGGCTACCTCACGCCCCTCCAGTTCCGTTCGAGGGACCAGATGTGTCCTATATGCCTCCCCCTGAGCTCCTCTTATTGGCATCCTGCAGGCGCGCTGGCCAAGCCTGCGGAGCCGTCGAGTCGCCAGATAGGAGCAGCTAGGTGACTCCGCTGGGGACAGAGGACAAGAAAGGGACTCGGCGGCGCGTCCTCACACCCCGTGGCACCAGTCACTGTGCCTGGAGACCTCACCTCCACTATTGCTAATTTGGGAAGGGGCCCTGGAGCAGCCTAGTTCATCTGCTCCAGGGAGTGTTTGATGCGTCTCCACCCCATCTCCAAACACATACACAACACACACACACACACACACACACACACACACACACACACACACACTCGCTGCGCTGCGGCTAGTTGTGGCCCCTGTTTTGACAGGACTACCTTGAAGCAGCAGACATGTCCTGGGACTGCTTCTACCAAACCCTACTCAACTTAGGAATCCAAAGAGACAGGGAGACTGAAGAATTAAAATTCTTTTGAGGCGTGAGCATGTTTTCTTTCTTTTTTCTCCTTCCTTCCTTCCTTCCTTCCTTCCTTCCTTCCTTCCTTCCTTCCTTTTTTTAATGATAAAATCATATCTCACTTGACCCCCAGGGCCTGCGGGCTTAGTACTAAAGCAGACAGAAGGGGTTATGGGTCCTGATCTTTCATAATCTGCTAATCAGATAAAGGGGCTTAGTTCTGTCAACCTTTTCTCAACTCAGTGCCAACACCCCCTTCACCCATCCCTGACACACAGCTATGCCAACTGCCATAGTGATCTGGTCACCCTGGGCTGGGACTCTGGATTTAGGGAATGATGAGGGCTGTTCTACTTCTCTCCCAACACACACGCCTTGCTATCCCCCTTCTGTATGCTCTTGCTAGGAATTTAAACCTCTGAGACAAGTATCTGCCTAGCCACCGCTTGCAGCCAGAGAGGAAGGATAGCTGAGTATAGTCTGAGACTCTTCCAAAAGCGATCTGCTTGCTGAGAATTTTCCCTGCAGCTCTATCCTGGGAAACCTTCTTTCTCCAGAAGCGAAACTGTCCCCAAGACAGGGAATCCTCATAAACTGTTTTACTAAGGTGAGTCTGGGGTCTACTGCATAGTCCCTGACACCTCAAAGCTTGGGAGAATAGCCTGCCACTTGGATTCAGGCTTTAACCCATGCTAAGTAGCTCAGATACCTCCCCCTGAGCTCCTCTTATTGGCATCCCTCTATGTACCATGAGCCCCATGCAATTACCCTCATGGAAACAAATGGTAATATAGTTGTCTTTGCATGGTAGTCACCATGCAAAGTGTGCTTTGGTAGCCATTACACTCTCAGTGAGAAGGCATGAATTAAAGAAGGGGACAGTAGAAAGTAGAATCAAGAAAGAGATGACCACCTGAGTGTGTACTATCACCAAACCCCGTCTTCTATGCCAAAATTCTGATTGTAGCAAATTTAGGTACATGATCAGGAGAGCTGCATGTAAAATTTCTCTAAGCTTTGGCAGCTCCTGTGGCGTGGGTGGCTCTGTTTTACATCAGTGTCTGAGTACACACTTCCTCTTCAGTTTCTTTTTCCACCGGATGCAGGGAGGGAGTGGCTGCCCTTCCAGAGCTGTTTGAATGGACACAGGATTTCAATCACTTTCTCTGGGACTTTAGCCAGGCTGTGTATGCCTCTTGCGTTCAGCACGCCTGTTTCTATGCCTTTTCTGTCCTCATTCAGTATCTGCCAATCAATGCCGCTTCTGGTTGAGAATGGGGTTGCTATAGCAACCAGTCTCTGGTCACCATGGTACCCAGGAGATAAACAGTTGGAAGAGACTCGGGCTCTTCTCCAGCTCTGGAATATAGCCTTGGCTGAGCTGCTGACTTCCTGCCAGAGTTGAAAGATGGCAGTGACCACACTCCAGAATCTTTCTCCTCCCTGCGCCTGGCATTGCATCCTCCGGAAATCTTCGCTAATCTGCCACCAACCGCAGATGTCTCAAGATTGAAATGAGTCTAACTTTTTCCCCACCCTCTTATCCATTACATGCATTGGGACTGGGAAGGGATGGGGGGGTTTCCCTCTGACTTCATTTATTTCAATGCGCACTGATAACTCCTGAATATAAATGAAAGTTCAGTGGGAGAAGCAGAATTAAATTAATTAAGCAGGCACGGTCCCTGCCCTGAGGACCTTTTGATGCAGTGTGAGATGAAACTTGCAGCAACTATGAACAGACCAGTTCTCTGGGCTGAATGAGCATAAAAGTAGCTTAGAGACCAGACTGTAGTAGGGTGACGCCAATCAAAGGGGGCCCCTTGGGGCAGGTCACAGTGGAACTGAAACTTGAAATGAACTGGTGTGGAAGAGAAACAAAATCCCCTGTGAGGCTTTTGGGGTCTCGCATCTCCCTCAGCCCCCAATTAGTCTGTAAGAAAGGCTGGGTGGGGGAGGGGACGCAGGAAGCACACAGTGAGCTTTAGTGAGCATTTTCTTAGAGGATAGGTGGGAGAAGAAAATTTTGGCAAAGAAAGCATGAGGAAATTGGTTTAGCTAGAATATTCAGTTGGGCTGATTGATCCAATATTGAAGTTCAAGCTAGGATGGTGGGTTGAAAACAAAGGCTCTGAAATATTTTGAGAAGAGGGATAGGGATAGAACTATCTTTCAGCCACCCACGCCACAGAGAGCTGCCAAATCACTCTTAGAGGATCACTTATTCACTCCATTCCATAGTCACTGAGAACCTTCTTAAGTGAAAGGGTCTGGATGGACTCTAGGGGTAATAAAAAAATTTTGGAGAAAAAGACAAAAGTCATTTCAACACCTTAAGGAAGAAGGATGGGGGGAAGGGGGGAGGCAATGCTGGAAAGCCTGGAAGCTGCCTCTGTCTGATTCCCAGTTACACACCCACTACTTAGCAGAACCCCCTGGCACATGGTTAGTGCTTAGACCATTTTTGAGTTAGAAAACCGGTAGAAGAGAGAGAGGGAATTTTGGGTTAGTTAATGGTGTGTGGTAGGACTTGGAGATGCTGGATCTGGGGCAGCCAGGAGCAGTGGGAAGTGAAGGCTCATGCAGAGGCTTCGCTGAGTGGCCAGCCGACTCTGGACCTCACTCATGCATTAACCAAAACAAGACTGGGGAGAGGAGAGAGGAAGAGCAGCTCGGGAGTACTTCAGGAGGGCATGTTGATATGCAAACATGCTGTGTGTCCATCACAAAGACCATGCCCTGGGCCTCACTGAATTCCCAGAGCATTTGTTCTGTCCTTTTCAGGACTCCAATCCTTCACCTTGAACGACTGTTCTACAGAATAGGGGTTAAACAGGTCTTTTTTCCCTAGATCTCAGCTCTACCACTATGGGTAACTTAGAACAAGATTTCTTAAACCATTCTGAATTTCAGCTACTTTACTGTAGTTCGAATGTAACAGCTATAATACCTGTTTCATTGGCTGTTGAGACATTAAAAGAAGTAACTAAATACCTTCCAACAATTCCTGACAGATAGCAAGTATTCAAAGTTAGATATGATTACCTTGTTATTTCTGACCACAGCAACATATTACTCTCATAATCATACTCGAAAGGTTAATTAGCAATGGTCATAAAAACCTTATCTCTTGTGTTTGCCACGTGGTGTCATGGAATGGTTCATGGAGTTCTTATTAGCCCAGGATATTGGGACATGAATGGCAGGTAGTTCTGAAGAGAGCATCTATGGGTTGGCTGGAGAGATTGGGGTTCCCCAACCCTAACAAAACTGAAAAGCACTTTCATCCTCAAAATCTCAGTCAAAATAGCTGGCTGTTATTTTAAAAAAAAAAAAAGAATATGTTCAGATCTGAGGAATCCAGAATCTTGTTAATGTCAGTCATTTCTACAATGAGTAAGTCACTTCCTAGGCATGAGACAAAGCAACATAATTAGGAATCTTGCTCCAGTTCCAGGGTGTGCCATTTCACTAGAGTCTTTCCCTTGGGAATGGTGCTCATTTTTCTTTTGGGGCTGGAATTGCATCCTCGTGCATCTGGAAACTTCTTCTTGCTTATCTTTAAAAAGGTACAGAGTTTAGGGGCTGGAGAGGGGTTAAGCCTCTGCCTTGCAGGCGGAAGGTCCTGAGTTCGGATCCCAGATCCCACGTATAGACGCCGGGCGGAAGTGGGGGCGGCCTGCGCTTCTGGTCCTGGTAGGGTGGAGCCTGTGAATCCCGGGGCAGAAGGATGTGGAGGCGTCCATGGTGGTTCGCGAATTTGTCCGTGGTTCTACACATACACAGACACACACACAGACGCGCGCGCGCGTACATACACACGCATATGCACACAGTTGAATAAATAATAATAATAAAAATTTTTTTTAAAAAAAGGTACAGAGTTTAGAAGGGGAAGGATTTTACCTCACAGCTGTGAAGAAAGGGGTCTTCAGGAAGCAACTGAACTTCCCCTGACTGACTCATTCTCTCTGGCCTTGCTACAGGGACATTCTTGGCTTTGGGATGGTCTATATATATATATATATAAAAGGACCTCTATCTCTGGGTGTCATTTTCCACCACAACTTAATACACCCTTTTCAACCTCATTGTCTTAAGAAGATGCCCTTTGGGACCTTTTAGGCAGATAGAAGAAGCTGAGATGGCTGTCGGTCCCAGAAATTGGCCTTGATTCTCAAGAGGCTGCAAGTTCATAGCTTGATTGATGCTGACTAATTGGGTAGTACTGACTAGGTGCATTTTGTTTGCTCATCTGTTAAATAGTGATTCACCTTACAGGGTGCTAAATTAATTGATACATGCCAAACACTGTCATGCAGTCTATGTGCATTTAGTTTGCTCATTTGTAAAATAATGCTTTACCTTATAGGGTGCCAAATTAACTGATACATGTCAAACACGGTCATGCTGTCTCTGGCAGAGTGCATGTCCTCAAAGATGTCAATGTAACGAAGATGGGGAAGAATGTGCTGTTTCAACACTTCTTCCCTCCACTGTATTTGTATTATGTCGGTTCCTTCTAAGCCAATATTGCGAGTTCCGGATTTTGGAGTCTTTAAATTTTAGATTGAACACAATTCCTTTCTACAGATGTCAGTTACATAGCCGTAAGGTTATATGCCTGAAGTATTGATTTTTAAGTATATTCACCAACAGCTGTGCTCATTAGCAGTGTCTTTTCCTACTCAGTCCACGCACTCCTGCCCTAGACAATTACTAATCTGCTTTCTGTCTTTATGGCCTATCTGTTCTGCGAGTCTCACATATCATGTCGCTTTTGTGTCCGGCTTGCTCCACTTAACATAACGACCATATACATCAGGGTTTTGTTCCTTTTCATTGGCAAGTTATGGATCATTATGTGGATTTACCACATACTATCGGTCTGTTTGTCAGTCAAACGTTTATATCCAATCAACAGGCAAAGATACCTTTCTGCTTATTTGTATCATCCGTAAGACCACTTCACTTGTCTTTCAGATGTACTTACACAAGGATGCTAATGCTCTTTCAAATGTGGTAGTCTCAGAAAGAGAGAACACGTGGGCAGGAGTCTATGAAAGTGCTGGAGTGGGGGTGGGGAAGAGGACTAGTCGGGCTTAATTCTATTATAGAAACATGTAAATTATCTGGAAGTGTGTGTTCTTGGTTCTCCAATCAAGTCCTAGAAAACGTCTTTTGAACGAGGTCTGGTGCTCTGCCAGTGATTCACTTCAAGGTCACCTCCATAGTCTACAAGGAGGTGTCTTCTTCCTGTTTTTGAATACTACAATCATGTTTGTGCATTCCTAATCCCCTGCAGTGAACATGGTAAACAAAGCAATATAAACCTCAGTGGGGACCTCCGAGCCAGCAGATGCAAGCATCCCCTTCCTCATTTGCAAAATCAGCATCACTGATACCTCTAAGGGCTGACAAGAACTGGCAGCAACAGACCTAAAAGCAACTTACACTGGGACCTACCTGTCTGGGCTCGGTAGAGCTCAGGGGTCACTGGCTGTGATAGCACGTGAACCTTCCTGGAGTTTCATCAGACTGGGGAATGCAAAAGCATGTAGGGCTGCTTGGCGTCTTCTTGAGATAAGGGACAACTGGAAAACTGGTGGATAAGGAAAAAGAAAGAAATGTGCACCCTGCTTTCCTTCTATGAACTGTGTGCAGATCAAGTAACTAAGCAGTTAAAACATTCTCTTTTAAGAATACCTCATGGACATTGGAGAGATGGCTCAGGGGTTAAGTCTTTGCCTCACAAGCACAAAGTCCTGAGTCCAAATCCCAAGTCCCACATAAAAATGCCAGGCAGCAGTGACATGAGTACTGAAGAAACATCCAACAGCTTTCTGATTAGACTCAAGACCTACTTATCAGAATAGTATCTACCCCTGTTACTGTAAACTAGAACAAGAACCTAAAAAAGGGAAGGAAATAGATCAATAGGGAAGACAGCCAATGAACCTATAGGTAGGAAGACAGCACATCAAACTGCTCTGTAGGTAGCTGTTATTAAACCCATAGAATGAGAACTCACAGTGGAAACCTTTGGGTCTAAGCTGGGTGAGTGGAGGGAAATGCACATAGCAGTGGGGTGGCCTGAAGAAAGGTAACCTGTTACACTACGGAGGCCTGAACCCACACAGGATTAGACAAGCCAGAGTGAATCCTGAAGGTCCACAGAAGCACACAGCTGAAAGAGTAGGGCGGAATGGTGAGAGGAAGGGAGGGAATGACTCAGGGGAGATTTGCCCCCCAAGTAAAGAATTCAACTTCAGATCTGCACATCCCACCTAAAAATGCCTAACAGAAGTCAAATCTCTCCCCATCCGGAGGCTCAGGTAACTTTGCCAAAGAGGGGATGGTAAGATCGTAAGAGCCTAAAGATGGAGTTCCATTGATTCACTCCACTCAAGATGGGCAGCCGCAGTCAGGAACTCACTGCAACAAGACCTGAACTCATCAGATCATCACAGTGGTGGTGGACGCCCCCATGGACTGGCACGGATCTTAGGAGAAATAGTTTTGGGCAGTAGAATCCTTAGGGGGAGGGGTCAGACAGAGGTAGGGCTGACCAAAGAAGGGCCTCCTGATCTGCCAAAGAGGCCTGAACCCCCATGAGTACAGATGATATAGAGGGAACCCCAGGGCCCATAGAACCAAGGACATGAGAATAAGAGGGAGTAGACTGGACCTACGTAGGGAGGGGAGGGAGGGTGGGATGGGATGAGAGTGGGAGGCAAGGAGGGAAGCGAGGAGCATGTATATAAAAATACAAATTTAATAAATTTGTTTTTTAAAAATCCCTGGCAGAAAAGGTGGTGGCCTGCACTGCTAGCCCTGGAAGACAGTCTGGGAAACCCCAGCACAAAGCACTAAGAAAGCAGAGCAATCCAGGATGATTCCTGACGTGACCCTTAGGCCTCCTGAGCACATACATTCAAGTGCCTTCTTTTAAACACATCATCACATACATGTACACCATATGCAAAAAACACACACTCACACACCCACAGGAAAATAGTGGAAGGTGATCAAAGAAGACCCCAATGTCAGTTTCAGACTTCCACATGCACACACATATATACATGCATATATATACATGTATACATACATTATATATAATGTATGTATACAGGTATGTGTGCATATATATACCTGTATACATACATATATATGCACACACACATATATATACACACATATGTACATGTGCACCTATACACATAGACACACACACTCAACAAAATGCCTCAGCTTACTGAGAAAGGAATGACAGGAGCATCACAAACTTGTCACCTCTATTAAATGGATGATCTGGCTGGTAATCAACAACAACTGTTAACATCACCCAACAAGTTCAGTCAAATGTACAGGCCTTCTGATGAAAGACCATAACCCTATGAAGTCATCTTCAGAGTGAAAAAAAAATACAACCGAATTCCAAATCTGACATACCCTCAATGTGATTAGCAGGTATGAAAAGAAGATAGCTTAGAATTGGAATTAAGAGAGACACACAATGGAAAACTTTTAATTTAAAAAAATACCAGTAAAAGTGTGCCAGTCAATCAAAAATGCATGGAGCTTATTTGAACTCTGTGTCTTTTTACATTTCTCTAAAGATAATCATGTATGACATTTATAAACCAGTTAGAAAAAAGAATTGTGGGCTGCATGTCCCTTTAATGACATAGACTTTGCCCTGTCTAACCCCAAAGAATGCAAAATTAAAAGGGAAATTAAGTTAACCCCGAAATCTTCAGGGGCCTGGGTTAAGAAAGGAAGTACTCCATTTCCATATCTGAAGCTAAACACTATTTAGCTGTGATAATTCCCTCCCAGAGAGTGAAAACAACTCAAAACCTCAAGCAGGGACGTTTATCAAGTGGGAGTTACTCCAATGAAGAGGAGGAGACGGGGCCTTGGGAGAGGACACAGGAGAGAAAGGGAAGGGCAATTCAATGTGCATCACTAGGCCGATCACGGCTCAAGACAACTGGGGCTTCTTCAAGGAGCTCTAGAGCAAAGCAAGAATCATCTCCCCAAGGAACAGAGGACAAAGCGCGCCCTCTGGGACCTGATCCACTTAGCCAAGGGTTGCCTAAGGGGTGTTAAGTCCGTTAAGTGTTTATGCGCATGTCAGAAAGGTGTTTCCAGCAGGTGCTCCTTGGGGGAAGCTGTCGGAAGGCGCCAATCTAGAGACTGGCTGAAACCTGGAGACCCAGCACGATCTGGTTGCCGTGGCAACCGCTGAACCAAAAGCTGGACCAGAGATGGCCACTGCATGAGTGCAGCTACCCACTGATAAAGGTTTAATGTCTAGACCTCTACTCCATCATGATCCTGAGACTGAACCTCAGAACATTAGGACATGAGCAGGTCTGAGCCCTATGCTGTTGCACGTGATGTGGTCCTTTCCCTTCTGGTCTTGGATTCAAGCACAAGGGTCCTCATGCACGTGCATGCGGGTACTCTGCCTAAACTCCCAAGCTCCATCCCCCCTTCTTCAGGGACAACTGCTTCCTGTTCACACTCAGATCCAAGGGAGCGTGCACGAGACGCGCCTAGGAAGACGGGCCTGGGAAGAAGAGTGAATGGAGCAAAGACAGGTCAGAACCTCAAGAGATCCGGGGGTCCCAGGCAGTGTTAGAATTCAAGGTGGGCATACACCTTTGTCACCAAGGGAGAGGTATGGTTGGAGGAGGATCAGAATGTAAGATCTCCCCTGCTCAGGCCTCAAGGTGATATTGATTCCTCACTGCCCATTAACTCTACAGTATAATATTCTGGAGTTGGTTAGATCTTCAGTAGATCCCAAGCACCTAGGCATAAGCAAACTTTACAAAGCAAAGCAAAAAAACCTACTCACTGGTGACTTCTCTATTTGTGAAACAGGAAAGGGGGGCTGTTCTGACAATTATGAACATAGTCCACAGTATTTACCTTGGACCAGGAACCTAGTGAAGTGACCCTTGGCAGTGGACCAGCCTATGAGGGGATGGAAGACTGGCTCTATGCAGCAGTAGCAGGATCAGGGTTTAGGCCCAGGGTGGGAGATAACAACAGGCTGCAGGCAAGATCCTTAATTCAGTGTCGTTTTCTTGGAACTATACAAAGAAGAGCCACTTGATATTCTGCCCACAGAATCCCAAAACTACTTTAAAACCTGCTCTGGATTCCAACAAGTTATAAGCTCCTTACAATAGAGAACAGAACTGCAGGTTGTTCTCTGACAAACTCCCAGTTCCTAGCATGCTGCATGGCACGTAGTAAGTGCTCAATTAAAATATAAATGCTGAGGGGCTGGAGAGGTGGCTCAGGGGTTAAGCCTCTGCCTTGCAGGTGGAAGGTCCTGAGTTCAGATCCTAGATCTCACGTATAGACGGCGGGCGGAAGTGGCCTGCGTTTCTGGTCCTGGTAGGGCGGAGCCTGTGAATCCCAGGGCAGAGTAAACAAGGAGCAGGTAGAGACTGTCCATGGTGGTTCCTGAATTCTACACACACACACATACATATACACACACACACACATGCACAATTGAATTAAAAAAAATTTTTTTTTAAAAATACAAGTGCTGCATGAGTCATTTCAAATTGAGTTTACTGTTTTTTAATGGAAGACTGTGCAGACAGAAAAATCATACATCTGACCTCAAAGGAGTAAGAAGTAGTTTATTCTGGAGCCACACATGCCTGGTCATGGCCTGGAAACGCAGATTCAAGTTGCCCCAGATTCCATGTGTTTCATGATGACAACATTTTCTGGAGGTTTTATAATTCACAGCAAAGAAAATTGTAAGTCAAAGGACTTTTTAAATACATTGGTGGAAACATCAGGTAGATAGTTACAGAAAAGCAAAGAAATCTTTGATATATGCCATCGATGCTGTCTGATGATATTTCTAGTCTTTTGGTTGGTGGAAACCAGGGGTCTGGTTGTACATGCCAAAGAATTTACCTCATAGTCACCATTATGGTAGGTTATACATAGGGGTGGGTTATAAATGACTATTAAGGGGGTAAAAGGTAGTACAAAATAATCCGTGTCCAGACCTGCAATATTCCAAACTCTCCACATCACTGAGCTCTTATCAGCCAACTAGACTGGCAGGTGCAGCCTCTTTGTGTTAGGTCAGTGGAGAAAAGGAATCCAGAGTGACTCTGACAATGTATAAAAACAACATGGAGGTCTACTAATAAATAGAAGCTGACACAAGGGAGACACTAAGAAATATGAGTTTATTAGAGCTGAGCCTTTGTTGGTCAAGGGAACCATGGTTTAACCGGAAGGTGGGAGAGCATTAGAGCAGAAGAGAGAGCGCCAAGTTAGGGAGGATAGCGCGAGAGCTACCATGAACAGCATGGTGGGAGGAAGCTGAAGAGCGTCCAGGTGGGGGAGAGGAGAGAGAGAGAGAGAGAGAGAGAGAGAGAGAGATTTGCAAATCCCTGGACAAATTTTTTATGAAGTTCAGATGTTGCTAAGGAGTTGCTGGGAAGTAGGGCAGTGAAGTTGGGGGGATTAAAGAATGTTATCTTGGGCTGAAGAGATGGCTCCGGAGTTAATCCTCTGTTTCAAAAGCAGAAGACCTGAGTTGGGATCCCAGATCCCACGTTAAAAAAAAAAAAACAAAAAAAACCCAAAACACCAGATGAAAATGGCGGCAGCCTGCACTTCCGATCTTGAAAGGCAGAACCTGGGAAACCCCACAGCAAAGCTCAAAGTAGGTAGAACAATCCAGGGTGATTCCTGAAGTCACCCTTGGGCTTCCATGAGTATGTACAGTTCCCTCTCTCTCTCTCTCACACACACACACACACACACACACACACACACACACACACACAGAAGAATGTTATCTAAAAGATCTCTCAAGACCATTAGGCTAGGGAGGTCAGGGATTTAGAATGTGTGACCTTCCAGGAACGGCCACATTACAGCTAGGATGGAAAAGGCCATGGCTAACATTTGTCAATGCCTTCACTAGTGCGGCCTGCGCTGTCAATTTTTGTTTAATTTTTTCCTAGATTTACAAACATATCCAGTAATTATCCCTTTCCTTCTCCTTTCCCCTCTCTCCCACCTTCTTTCCCCTTCTTTCACCAATCCACCCCATTCCTTCCCACCCTCCTGTCTGTTTCTATGGGTCCCAGAGTTTCCTCTGGATTGTCTGTTTCAGTGGGGTTTCAGGTCTCTGTGGCAGACCGAATGGGCCTTCCTTGGACAGACCCACAGACAGAGGCACTCCCCTTCATCTGTCTAGCCCTAGTCCCTAAGGTTCCCACTGCATTTGATCATTTCTCCTGAGATCCTCGTTAGTCCATGGGGCAAAATGTCAGTCATTGTGCAGGTCTGGTAAAGACAGACCTCACTGCAGTGAGTTTCTGGATGCAGCGGTCCTGCCTTGAGTGGAATGTCTTGTCCAACAGTGGACCTCTCCATCTTTAGGCTCTTATAATTTTACCTCCCCCTCTTCCGAAAGGTTCCATAAGTCTTGGATGGGGAGAGATTTAGTTGGCCTGATTCCAGGTGAGCATTGCAGGATCGCCAGTATTCTGCATACTGATTGACTGTTGTCTATTTCACTCCTCTTCCACTGTACTAAGCTATATGCTGTCTAGGTGTTGAGATCCTCTCCTATCCAGAGATAAATGAGAGGTGTTTAGATGGAAGTTTATTCTTGGGTGTTTGTGATTAGTATTAAGACATCTGATCTGTCCTCTGTCAGTTTACTCCCTGTCCACTGTTATTAGACTGGTTTACAGTGCTGGGCATGTGTGTTCCCTGTCATGGGGGTGGGGGGTTAGAGGTTAGCATACAGGTGGTTGGTTACCTAGAGGTTAACCCCACTCTCTACTGTGTCCTATTCTTGTTCTTCCCTCTCTTTAAGCCTGCACTTATATAGTAGTGTCTTGTTTGTTTGTTTGTTTGTTTGTTTGTTTGTTTACCCTTGTCCTTTTGTTTCTGCTCTTTTAGGATCTTCTTGCACCCACTGCCCAGTTTGTGTTCCTTTGCATTTGTGTGTGTTGTAAGGGTTTATGTTTTAGTCCATCAAACTGATGGTTTAATGTCAGGATCCATTTATAAAGGAGAACATACAGCATCTGTTTTTCTGCTCCTGGGACATTTAACTCAGTATGATTTCTCCCAGTACCATCCATTTACTAGCAAGTTTCATTAGTTCATCTTTCCTGACAGCTGACTAGCATTCCATTGTATATTCCATTGTACCACATTTTCATAATCATTCATCTATTGATCTTTTACATAGGTGCAAAAAAAGTCCTTTGGAAAAAGGACAGCAGCTTCAACAAATGGTGCTGGCAAAATTAGATATCTATATGCAGAAGAATGAAGCTGGACCCTTGTTTGTCCCCTTGCATGAAAATCAACTCCAAATGGATCAAAGACCTCAATGTCAGAGCAGAGACTATAAAACTCCTAAGAGAAAAAGTAGGGAATACCCTCAAATTGATTGGCTTTGGCCAGATTTCCTCAATAGAACCCCCCAAAGCACAGAGAATAAGTGCAACTCTGAACAATTGGGATTATATGAAAGTAAAAATGTTTTGCTCAGGCAAAAGTGAATAAAATGCACTTTTGCTCAGGCAAAAGGGCAACCTACAGAATGGGAGAACATTTTCACTAACTACTAACCATCTGATAGAGGAATAATATCCACAGAACACAAAGAACTTAAAAAATCAAATACCAAGGAAGTAAACCACTGTCGATCTTGACAATGAATTTCTTTTGTGAATGATATGGTGGCGAGGCCCAAGCTGACTGTCAGGAATTGTCCTCAGCACCTTCCTCTTCACTGCCTTTCTCACTCATGAAAACTGTGGCAAACCTGTGTCATAGTTAGATACAGGTGTCAACATGATGATTGAGAGTTTGAGTTCTGGGCATATTTGTAGGTAATTGGTAGTTGAGTTAAGCCCAGAGCAAACCTGCAGCAAATTGTCTAGTTGATGGCGAAGGCTCAGCCCATGGTGAGTGGGACTGGCCCTGGACAAGTGAGTAAAATGCAAAGAGCTGGTTGAGGAAGTCGGCATCCTTGTGTACACTTGGCCGGCAGCTAAGGATTGTCCCTCTCTTGGCTGCTGTCTCTCAGCTGCTACATGGATATGGCGTGGCCGGTTCCCTCAGCCCTAGTATTAGTGTGAGCTCTCCTGTCAAGCTGAACTAAGAACTGTAACTGGACTATCCTAAGAAAATAAACCTCTTGTTCCCTTAAGCTATTTGATGGCGACTTATCAGCAACCATGAAGGTTAACTGCAGCGCATGCCTGCGAGCTGGTCTTTTCACTCCTTGTCAAGCCCGGGTGACTGCTGTCTACCAAAAGCTTCTATTGCCTTCCCCTGAAATGCTGCAATAGACTTTCAGCTGCTCCTGTCTTCTTCACTCCAATCTCTTGAATACATCCTCCCCAATACTAGTGCCTTTTTTTTAAACCTCTGGTCACATTCCCACTAGCCTTCAGGGTCAGGCCCAAGTTCCCTGGCACTTTTTCCAAGGTATCCTTTAGATAAGAGACCTTTGAAAACAGCCTTTGTCTTACTTTTCTTCGGAAACTATAAAATTTAAACTCGTAGGTTTAAATGATCAAACATTAGAGATGAGTCAGGCACCAGCTGAACTAGAGCTGCCCTTGAAAATGACCAGATGCTCTGACACTGTGGCAGGGTCAAAGCTCAAAGACTTTTTGGGGCGGTGCCCTGGGCTCTTTGCATTGATATTTTTGGGAAGTATGGACTTCATTTACTCTCAGGATGAGTCATTGAGCTATTTCTAAAGCATACCATCTTCCTCTGAAGTGGCCTCTGCTATTTGACATGCTTGGACCCTGATGATACTCCAGAGAGCCTGTGCTGGCATATTTTAGTGAACAGAACCACAGTAGGCTGTCTTGCAGCTGGAAGACTGGTCGGGAGGGCATGGGCGTGGTCCATCACAGTAGCAACGCCCTGGCATCAACTTCCTTTCCTCCGCAGTCCACTGCTGGCTGCTGGGAAAGTGCTCCGGCTGGTTTGCAGCACAAGGAGTAAGCCACACTGGCTGGCTTCATTAATTTGAATGGACATCCCTGAGTTTCAGTTTGATCTACAAACAATGAGAAAGACTGGCAATACTGGTGAAGGTTTTGTGATGATTAAAGGGAAAAAAGCATATTTCGGGTCTGTTTCAGCTTTTATAAAAGTTTTTGTGAATGCCAAGTATTATGACTTTTCCCCACAGTTTAAGTCCAGAGTTATAACTTGTGGTACTAAGGTTTGAACTTGTAGCCTCCCATTGCATACAATCTACCACTGAGCTGAACGACTTTCAAAAGTATATCCCAGACTGGCTTCGAAATCATGATCCTTTCGCCTCATCCTTTCAGCCACTAATTACCAACATCTGCAGCCATGACCAGCCACCTTTTGCTTTAAAATGGGATTCAGTAAGAATATTTGCTGCTGAGTTAGCCACAGCCACCATTTTGTAAAGCGTCCACCCTACCTGAAATGTGGTGATTCCCTCAACCGGCCTCAGCTCCTAAATCCTTTACACTCTTTCAGTCCGCATCCTGAATTGCCCTACTTCCCTAGCAACCCCTTAGCAACAGCTGACACTCTCTCGTTCCCTCTTTCTTTCTCTCTCCTACCTGGGCGCTCTTCAGCTTCCTCCCACCGTGGTAACTCTCTCTCTTTCTCTCTCTACCCTCTCTGACTGTAAGCTCTCTCTTTTGTTCTAATGTTCTCCCATCTTAAGGTTAAACTATGGTCCCTTTGACCAACAAGACTTCAGATCTGCTACATTAATATTTCTCTTTTATACTTTACTATTTCAAGGAAATATTTTAAATGGAAGTAGTCTTCACAACATTGTATAGGAAACAAAATTCCCAAATCATAAACAGAAAATGCAACATCACAGTTCATTTCACAACACATAAAGACAGAAAGGAACCCCACTCCATCCAAAAACTCAGTTAAAGTCATAGTTCTTGGCTATGAGGATCATACCACCACACAAACCTTCAGACACACTAAGCAGAATTTATTACCCAACTGTGTGCAATATCATCCTCCACCAAATCCTTGATTTCTTTGCTCCAATCACACCAGCATACCTCCGAATCCCACACCACAGAATTTGTCAGCTGACCCAAGCATCTCAGACTTATAAGTAGCCATAATAAACTTAACATATACGGCAAGTTCCCTAATCACATCGGAATTCCAAGCCAAATACTCCAGGCAAAGGTTCACATAGAAGAGAGAACATATGATTTTTCTCTTTTTGTGTCTGAGACAACTCACTTAATATTATACTTTGTAGATCCACCATTTGCCAGCACATTCTACAATCTCATCCTTCTTGATAGCTGAAGATTATATGATACCATTGTATATGGTATCACAGTTTCAATATCATTCCGCTGTTGATGGGCATTTTGGTTGATTCCATTTTCTTGCTATTTCAGAGAGCCGCAATGAACATGAGAACAAATGGTTTTGTCGTAAGACGTAGAGTCCCTTGAGAATATTTCCTGCAGTGAAATAACTTGGTCATATGGTAGCTGCGTTTTTAGCTTTCAGAAGAACTACCATATTCTTTTCCAAAGTAGCTGTACCAGTTAGTCTCCCACCAGCAAAACTTCATATTTCTTAAGTCTCTCCCTTCTATTACTTTCTCTTTATCTACGGACCTCCATGTGGCTATTACACATGGCAAGAATTACATTTGATCTCTTCCCCCCTGTGATATAACACTGAGCATGAGTTCAAATACCCAGCACCCAAGCAAAAAAAAATTATTTTAGAATTGTTCCTAATTTAAATAGCTAACTTCCTGTTTTAGAGTAAAACGGAAAATGAGACCTAACAGTTGTATTACATGGCAGGTAGGATGCTCGATTTGGTAAAGTACTTGCCTAGCTTTATGTGCCAGTATAAACCTATACTAAAAATAACAACTCATTGGTAGGGTGGCTTATGCAAAGGACTGGAAGACTGGCTTGTACCTCAGCCTGGAAAGGGGAGCACAGAGGCATGCAACTACATGTGTGGCAGGAGTTAGAGGAGAAGGTAGACCAGAACTTGTGTGTCCAAGCATGCCTAGAGAGGCCACACAAAGTAAACCTTGTCTATGACAGGCAGACTCTCCAGTTGTCCTGATGGGGTGTCTGCTTTGTGTTCATGTTTTAGCAGCTGCCTTGGGGCTGAATGTGATAAGTGACAAGCACGGAGATGGCCAAGATCAACACCCAATACTCCCAGCCTTCCCTGACCCACCTTTCAGTAAAGACCACAGACACAGATCTTGATCGCATCGAGAATGGCCTCAGCAGGTAAGACAAGCTTCTTGTTTTATGCCAGTTACAGATGGTCTCCATCACTAATCTAGACTGTGGGCAAGAATTCCTGGATGGCCAGCCATGCACACCCCTGGTTGTCCACAGAGCTCCTTCCCCTCGTTTGCGTTTCACCAGCATTCATGGCCTCAGTTTTCATTTTATTGTCATTCTAGAATTGCTCCTGATTTGATAGTTGATTTCCTATTTTACAATAAAATGAAATCCAAATGAGTTACATTACAGGTGAGATGGGATAGTACAATCTGCTAAAGTATCTGTCTGACCAGCACAAAGTTCTGGGTCCTATCTAACTTACATTAAAATACCAAGGTTGGACTGAAGAGAGAACTCAGTGGTTTAAGTTACAGTCTTGCAACAAAAGGACCTGAGTTCAGATCCCCAGACCTCACATAAAAAATGCTGGGTGGAAATAGTGGCAGCCTGCACTTCTGACCCAGGAAGACAGAGTCTGGGAAACCCCAGAACAGAGCAATAAGGTAGTAGAGAATCCAGGATGAATCTCGATGTTAACCTTGGACTTCATAGGCACATACACTCAGGTGCCCTCTTGTACACACACACACACACACACACACACACACACACACACACACACACACACATACACACACAAATAAAAAAGCCAGCAAATGCAATACTCATGGCACATAGTCTTTGCCGTGTGTGACTAAGCATTGAATCAACCCTCCTTGCTGGACTTGGCCTCCCAGGTCTTCTTTTATCCTCTGTGATGATTGATCTCAACTGTCAACCTGACACCTAGGAAGAGGACCTCTGAGCACACCAAGGAGGGATTATGCAGTCAGGGCAGGCTTTGGAGCAAGTTTGTAGCAGATTGTCTTGATCGCATAACTGATGTAAGACCTAGATCATAGTAGGTAGGACCATTTCCTGGGCAGGTAGATAAAGATAGAGGGAGCTGGCAAAGTAGTTGGCAGAACGGTGAACTGAAAAGCAAGCACATTGCAGCATTGCCCCTTGCATAAGGCTCTGTGTCCTACAGGGAACAGCTTGTCTTCTGCTTCTCCCTGAGCAGAGCCCAAAGCAATTATCACCAAAGAAAACCATTTTCAACTACTTCTCCAGGGCCAAAAGCTTACAGATGATTTGACTCTGCCTCCCCAGTCACATGGGGCCAAAGGCAAGTGAATTCCTATCACTCAAAGTCCTCAGGGCTGCAGATGAGGCAATAAGAAGAACGTGTCATGCTCTCCGGCCTTGTGCAGACAGGTCACTCTTGTTCACTTTCATGTCCCTGAAGTTACCTGAGGAAGACATCAGATGCTCTGCAGAGGACAAAGTTAATTACCGTTTCCATTTCTCATGGGAACTTCTGCCCCTACAAATGGCAGAAGACAAAGGAAATCTGTTCCTTCCCAACATGAATTTCTCTCTATAGATAACTTATACACTCGTTAACACAAGCTAAAATTTCATTTATCTTTCAAGTCACCTCACTGAATTATGCTGGTCATAATGTCCCTGTATTTGCTGATTCTGGGAGGTCTTGATCTTCAAAGACAGCATCACCATCCAGAATCATGGTCTTCCCATGGGAAAGAAGCTTCATGTTATCCTTGACTAGTCTGTTCATTTTCAGAGACCGAGGCCCTATCTAACACTAACTCCATGTGCCTTAGTCAACCACAGGCAGGGCCAGGCCTGGCTGGCCCTAGATTCTCTTGCCTCTCTATCTCCCCAGAAGGTTCTAGTTTCCTCTCATAAATTTGATTGCTGTGTCAGTTAGTTTTAGATGTCAACTTGACATCTCGAAAGCTGAGCCTTTAGCCATACCTAATGAAAAGTCATTTAGTTAAGGCAAGCTTATAGGAGATTATCTCATTGATGTGGAAAGACCCAGCCGAGACTGGGCGGAACCATTTAGTAAGCAGATAGATAGGATGTAGAGAGAGATGGCTGGAATTTGGCAGACTGGAAAGCTAGAAAGCATGCGCCTCTCTCAGCTCGTCCTACTGATATGGTGTGGCCTGTTCCCCTGAATCCTGATAGTAATATGAATTCTCTCCCGCCATCATAATGAATTGTAATCTAAGAGACTGTAAGGTGGACTAAAAACATCTTGCTTTCTTACATTGTTTGGGTCATATATTCATATCAGCAATGAAATAAGCAAGTAAGACAGATTTGGTACCAGGAGTGGGGTGTTGCTATGAAACGAATACAATTGCCTAAAGTTTCTCCTCCTCTTCAGTATCTGTGTCTCTCTGGGGCCTTGAATGTCACCTTAGACACTCAGCACTTTTCTGTCTCCCCTTTGCCTATTTAGTAAGAGTTTCAATTTCTCTGAGTAGTAACTACACTAATTCTTTAACAACAAGAGAGATGCTATTGAAGTCTGTCTTCATAAATATATAACCAAACAACTTGGGAGAACATGAGGTTTTATTGCAGTTTACAATTCTGGTTATAGATCATAATCTATCCTGACAGAAAAGTTCACATCAATACCAGGAGCCGAGGGAACTGATCACACAATATCCACAGGGATTGCATCTCCTTCTCTAGACTGCAAGTCTGACAAAGTATACTAAACTACTGATCCAGCTCTTTCCATCTTATCCACCTGCTTAGCCAATGGTCTCACTCATCAACTAGACAATCTCCTGCAGGCTTGCTATGTCTTCCACTAACTACCAATTTCTTATTAATATACTTAAAGGCTTAGCCCTCAATCATCAAATTGACACCTATAGCTAACCGCACAGATATCTTCCTAGAAATCTGTCATTTAGCAATATCATAAATGTGTGAGCATAGCGTGCACACCATGAGGTAATGAGTACTTTTCAGATCCATTATAATTTGGGAGAGTCACTACCATTTGTGTTCCTTGTTGACTTGATTATCATTGCATGTTGCAATCTATAATGTGGTTCATTATGCAAGTGCGCCCAGGCACTTACCAAGGTTAAAGACACTGAAGCCAAAAGAAAGATGTGGATTTGGCAAAATTTCAGGCATCATGACACAAGTTGGGGATGGGGAGACATCAGAAAGAAAAAAAAATCCGGGGGCACCTTGGATTTATGTCATGGAATGTTCTCTCTGTTCATCAGAGTGAGCATACTTTTTGGGCTTGAGTATTAGAACAATGCTTAAATCAACATGAAATTTCCATTTTATAATGATCAGGACACTTAAGTTCAGAGAGGATAAGTGATAAGTGACCAGCCCACAATAGAAATGAACGGATAGAATTTATTGGATTGGCTTACACCACGTGGTTTAGGTCACCTAACAATTGCTGCTTCAGAATGGAGAGATGAGAACCCATGAGACTGGATGCTATGGTCGTTCCAATCTGCTGCTGAAGGCGTGCTGGGCTCCTGGAGAGACATCAGTCTACACTGGAAAGCCAAAGAAGCTGTGCTCTGATATTGGTGAGGAATACAGCAGCAGCAGCAGTAGCAGTAGCAGCAACTAGATGCCAACAGAAAGAAGAAATTGCCAGCACGAAGTAGCTCCATCCAAGAGATGGCTCCCAACAATGCCTCTGGCAGCAGGACGGAATCAGTTCAGAGCATGTCCCATCGACCTTTGTTTCCAGTTATGCCACCAGCTAAAATACAAATGGTGGTTTCATGAAGCGGATGAGGGGCGGCCTTCGAAATGGGTGAGGCGACACAGGCGTCTGCGCCTTGTCACTTGACCTGGTGACTTCAGGGATGTTACTTAGTGTCCCTGTGATTCCCATGTCCTCTTTTACAGGGTTGTGATGTGGTCTGGGTGGGGGAACGTTTGCAGTCATACACCGTCAGCTGTCAATAAATGCTTTGTGAATGGGGAGCGTTGGGAGGAGTCTCACATCCCAAAAGTCTCAAAGCATCAGGTGGCTTGGATAAATGAGAAGGCCTAAGACCCAGTTTAAAAAAAAAAAAAATCAATGGCTTATGTGCAAGTTAGGGCAGCAACCTATCATGAGACTTGGGGTTTTGACTGATGGCAGGTAGTGGCCACAATTAGAAAAAGAGAAGGTGGAGGTCCACGATAATGAGAATTTTATTTATTAGAATAGAGAGCTTTCAGGGAACGGTTTGGCCTGAAGGAGGGAACACATACAGATAGGAACAACAGCTTAACATAGGAAGAGGTAACAGCTATGGCCTTAGGCACAATAGGGGATGTGGGGCGGGGAGGAATCTTTGCAGACAAGCCCAAAGGATAAAGGAAGACCTAATGTTTACAACCTTTCCAGAAGCTTTGCATCCTGGGACATAGATATGTATGTACTTGGGGTCAGGTCCATACTGGCAGCTATGAGGGTTTTGATCTAACCACCACCCATGACCACAGAAAACACACACACACACACACACACACACACACACACACACACACACACACGCACAGATTCCCAGCATGGCCTCAGTACCAAGGTGATCCAGCTCTGCTGTGTGACTGAGTGGAACTCATGACCATGGTCACGGTGGGACGGCTGTGAGGAGGGAGGACTTGAACATGAGGAGCAGGGAGTGGGGGTTGTGGCCACCGTGCGGGTCCCCATCACTGATGACAGCCACATCGAAGAAGCTGTCTGATCGCTCATGATCCCAACAGAGAGTCTCCCCGCTGTGGCGAAGCTGGAGGAGAGATCTGCAGGCATCCAGGGACTGGACCAGTAGGCATGGGAAGGGGCTCCCTGGAGGAGGGAAGCTGCTAGAAGCCACAGCAATCAGACCTGGGGTTCAAGGACTTGTCATCACGCGTGGGGGAGGGGCAGGCAGGAGACTGAAGCTTTTCCCTGATGTTAATTTTTGCCTCCTGCTTCAGCCACCTCGTTAAGAAAGCCGATTAGTTTGGAACAGGCCACGTGATGAGAATTAATTTGCTCCTCAGGACTCACAGAATGAAGTGCAAATCCCCAGGGGATATTGCCTGGCTGACTTTTAATCAAACTGATCAAACTTCGGTCTTCGGAGGTGTTTAAAAAAAGAAAGGAAAATGCTCACAGCCCTTACCTTCCTGGCCTTATTCCTGCCCCTCGGACAGGCACCTCTGGCACTGTTTGGAGGTGTGGGCATATGTCCTGCTGGCATGCGAGCTGCTTACTAGAATCACACATTTGGAGCGTCTGCCCTTTACCTCTCTCGGTATTGCAGGGGACACACACGGGGTTTGGCAAAACACAATTGAATTTGAAATTGAATATACAGTTCACATGTTTTGACCGTATCTGGAGGGATAGGGATAGACCATGTCCATGCAACGATCTGAGCCCTTTCCTTATTCTGGGCACCACCGTGGCACCACCGTGGGCAGGTAGGTGCATATCAGGAATGCATCTAAGGCACATGTGCTGGGGGGAAGGAAGCCGGGGAAATTTCTAGAAGCAGACAGCAGTTGTTCCAACCTTAGAGGATAGAGATATGTTAGAACCAAAATCTTTGTTCCATAAGCATTACAGGGAAATAGCGGCTCCGGCCCGAGAGGGCAGCTAGTAGCATCTCCCCAGGGAGCACGCTGTGATGGTGACCATGCCAACCCTCGCTGCTGGCGTCCACGCCTTCACCTAGTCCTCAGACAGTAGCTGGACAGGAGCTGCCCTCCCTGGTCATATTTGCTATAAGGAAAAGGTCATTTGATCCCCAAAGTCGACATCTGCTAGAGGCAAACGTCAGTGGTTACAAACCATGGTGTCCGCCTTCCTCCTGCAGCAGACTTGTGTCTATCTCTTCCTGACTGTCCCGTGAGCCTGAAATCAATTTCACATGCTGCCTGTTTGATTTCCTAGGGCCCACTCACCATGCGAGGAGACATCGTCCACACTGCAGCAAAGGCTCGCCATGGAGACCAGAGGACTGGCTGAAACCACGGCGCGGAGGTCCTTCGCCATCCAAGGACCGGCCAGGTAATGGACCCAACACAGCCCTCGCCTTGGGAAGGGGAGACTGAGGCAGAAAGAAGGTGGAAGGGATGTCTCAAGAAGACAGGCTGGGGACAGAGGAAGATTTGGGGGATAGGCGTTAGCAGCGCATCCCAAAATCTACCAGTGAGTCATTTCCCTGGGTGGATTCTGAGCTTAGGAAAGTGTAAGGTAAAAAGCCTTGGTCTGAAATTGCTCCCAATAAAAAGTAATGTTGAGTACTTGCTTGATTCTGGAAGAATCCAAAGGGGGGAAAGTCAGCAGAGATGGCACAGTGCCAGTCAGCTACAAGGGGCCACGGGACGGACATGATGGTGAGCTGAGGAGAGTGGTGGTCCTGTCTGAACTGGTACTGACAGGGTCTCCCAGGTTTGGGTCTAGACTCTTTGCCTGTAGCCTATAGCCCTGCAATGCATTGGAAAGATTAGCAGCTCTCTACGCTCTGCCTCTTTCTAACCACATCTGTACCAGACTTAAATGGTTGCGCGGCCTGGGGAAGGTGCCTCACCTCTTCAAGCTCATCTAAAAATGCTCCTAACAGTGTCTGCCCTGTGGGCAGCTGGGGCTGCATCCTGTCTCAGAACCACCTCATGAAGCTGCCTCGCAAACGCTGGGCTCATTACTTCTTCCCGATTGTTTTTAAAGCAATGCCACAGTTTTACAGACATGTAACCTATGGTTTTAGTTAAGATTATTGCCCCGAACTTCATTTATCATTGTCCAGAATGCTGTTCTACCATGATGTGCGTGCGTGCGTGCGTGCGTGTGTGTGTGTGTGTGTGTGTGTGTGTGTGTGTGTGTTATGAATGTGTAGGCGTTCATGTACATGTGCATTCAGGTGCATATGCACGTACGTGTGTGCATGTGTGTGGAGGGTAGAGGTAAAAGTCAGATGTCTTCTTCAGTCTCTATTAGTTTATTTTCAAATGTTTTAGTTATTTGAGATACAGAGACAGAAAGAGAGACAAAGAGAGAGGGAATCGGTAAGGCATGTTTGTGGAATAGGTCAGATGACTTTTGGAAGTCTCTTCTCTCTTTCCTCCACTTGGGCTCTGGGGATCAAACTCAGGTTGCCAAGTTCACCCACAGGTGCCCCCCCTTTTCCTCTGACAACCCTTCATCTCCTCTGTCACAGTTCCCCCTATTTTCAGGTCTTTTCATTTGCATGGCCCACTGTGCTTCATCTAGTTTGTCTTTGATGTCATGTGCCTGACATGACTGCCGCTCCAGCAAGGTCAATGGATGTACCACCAGGGACAGCATCATCGTTTCCTTCCCTATGAGTCCTCATGAGTCTCTCAGGGAGGTTTGGAGGGTCTTGAGATTTCTCCCTTTTCCTGGTGAGATGTTGATAGGATGGTTCCCATGTACTTCTGGTCATGTCCAGGAGATAGTGTCCGGCCCACCATCGTCCCAGTTAAACCCCTGACACTCTTACTGCTCCTCTCTTCCAGGATGTTCTCGAGGCCTTGGGGTGAGGGTGGCTGGACTTAGATGTCCTAATTAGGGTCAAGCAGCCCACAGTCACTTCTTTTCTGCAATTTGGCCCACTGTGTTTTTCCGTGGTAAACACCTTCTGTGGCAGAAGGGGAGGCTTCAAGGTTGAGTGCTGAGGGCTCCTCCAATCTATGGACATAATAACAGGTGTTTAAATGACAGTTGGCACACCTTAGTGTTTTAGACAGGACCACTCCCTGAACCTAGACACCCGTTTGACAAGATTGGATAGTCAGCCAGCTCTAGAGATGCACCTGTCTCTTCCCCAGTTCTGGAATTACAGATGTGCACTACTGCATCTGGCTTTTTACACGGGTGCCAGGAATCTGAACTCAGATCTTCATGCTTGTGTAGCAATCACTTGACTGACCAAGCCATTTCCCTAATCCCTCTACCAAGATTTTTAGTGAGCTGGTTGTAGCTGGGCACTGAAGTGGTTTCCAGTGTTTCGTTCTACTGAGAAAATGATATCATTAGGTTTAAATTTTAAAAAAGAGCATCTTCAAGCTGGCTGAAATTAAAAGGCAGGGCACTGCTGCAGGCTGCAAAGGATGCTGGAGGCCATGAAATTGTGGATCCCCGAAAGGGAGCTGAGAGGGGGGTTCTGGTTTGCTCTGCCCGCATATCCACAGGCTGAGCACAGTCTTCACAACTCCGGCTTGGAGCGGCTCTCAGTTGTGTAGAGGCATGAGTGGCTCACCGTGGCTAGTTGGATGGCGAGATGGACAGGAGAGAACGATTTCAGCTGTTCTACAGGAGAGGAAGTGCTGATGCTGTGTCCAACATGCAGGGCGTAGGTTGAGCCTGAAAGGGGGGGACGACGAGGTATAACATACATTCAGCACACTAAATCTGAGGGTTTAGAAAAGTGGGGGACCAGGAGGAATTCCACCTAGTTCCAAGGCAGAAAAGGAAGGTGAGTCTGACTGGTCACAAGCCTTTAGTCACTTAGCACAGGATTCAAAGGTCAGGTAGGAATTATGCAGAAGAACCTGCTGGGAGCTCGCAGTTGTTTTTCAAGCAACAATGGGAAGGTTTTTCAAGTGCCTTTGCTCTGAAAGTAGATAAGGAGCACTGCTTTAAGACCTTGTGTTAACATGTACACACGTCTGTCTGGCTTTGCCTACGTAAGCATTTCCAAAGGACTTTGCATGTCCACCAGATATAAACGAGAATGTTTAGAGTTCCAACAAGTTGGGGGCAATGTCTGCAAGTGGGCAGCGCTGACTTCTCATAGTGGCCTAGAGCAATGGGTCTCAGCATTCTGTGGAGGATGTTTCGTCTTTTCAGTGTACTCCTTTAGCCTAGGGGCCCAAGACTATGATTAGCGTCAAGGTGTGTGACAGCCCAGGACTTAGTCTCAGGAAGCTTCGAGCAGATTTTGTTGGAGACACCATCTGCTCATCAGTACAAGGCTCTGTAGAGGCCAAGAGAAATAAGCCAGTAGCCAAAGATAGGTTCTAGCTAAGACGAGCTCTGCAGGCTTAGGCTGTAGTTTCAGGGGCTAAGGCCCCTGGTTCTAGAAGGCTGATCAGAACATATTGCAAAGATATGTCTTACAAGCATTGGGAGACAGGTGGAATTTATAAGAAAAAATGCACAGAATGAGCTTTGGAGAAAGAACCTATGCTATGTGTGGATGCTTGTGTCTTTAAGTCTTGCTTTAAGCATCATATAGTTTTACATTCCCTGTGCTTAGCCATCTTCCAGGTGCTAAAAGGAATGACCTGCAGAAAGGTTGTCTCACTCATGAGAGAGAAAGGGCAAAGCTGAAATAAAGACACAGCATCAGGTATCCAGGAGGCTCTGCCCCAGACTGCAGGGCAGAGGGAGAAGGGAAGAGTAGCCGTCCCTGACACAGGTCCCCAGACTCACCCCTGCTGGTCACCTGTGCTTCTCCTGGGGAGGGGGGGTGTCTGTGTCCATTACCCTCCACGCACCACGCTGCTCCCTCCTACTCCCTTTCAGGGTGTCGCGCCTCATCATCTCGCTGCGGGCGTGGGCCACCAGGCACTTACACCAGGATGACCAGAGACCCGACTCTTTTCTGGATCGCTTCCGTGACGCCGAGTTGAAGGAGGTGTCCAGCCGAGAAACCAATGTCCAGCCCAGCGCCGGCAGCCACGAGCCGCCGGATACGGGGAGAAGGTAAGAAAGCGAAGGAAAGGGGGCCAGCCGCACCGCCCTATGAGGCAGAAAGCATCTGCTTTGGCCGGTCCAGCTTTGGCGTCCCAGTGAGACCGCGGGGTGCCACCCTGGAACCAGGCATGTGTTCTTCGGGGGATGCTAAGTGTTTTTATGTCCTCTGCCCTGAGTTCCGGAGGCCCTTGAATCCAGCGTACACTCATTTAAACCTGACTCCTTCCCACATGCAGTTCCCAAGCTCATCGGAGGTTTCTAGCCTCAGTAATCTGCCTCCGAGCGCCCCATCTGCACCCTGCTCTGTGACATGTCTTGCTTGAAAACAGGGCCTTTCGAGAGGTAGCTAAATGACACCCACAACTTTATGCATAAAGGCATGTGCAACTGCCTGGAAAGAAAGATCCACCAGGTTTTTCTAAAGGACCATTCATGTCAGGTTAAAAACTCCAGGGAGGGATGTATGGAAGGACATAGAGCAGAGGAAGGAGGGGGATGCGGAGAGCAGGTGTTCTGAGGAACACAGGCCTCCATTGGGAGATCCACCTGTGCCCTCCACACCCACCACACAGGCGTCCCCACCTCTCTTGGTGAGCTGTCCCTGCAGCCACGGGTCACTCACTTGACACTGAACATCCGGGGTTTCTTTGGGATACTCAGGTCAGTCTGGAAAGGAAGCGAGGTCAGAGCTGGAGAGACACTGACTTCTCCAAGGTCATTAGCAGATGGAGTCTCTCCCAGAACCACACTGTCCTCTACGTCGTCCTGACAGTAGTAAGATGCCGCGTGGCTGTTGCAGAATGGATGCCACCCGAAAGAGACGATTTCATCTGCTTTTGTGCTATTGAGGGGGCGGCGCCAGCCTGGAGTGTCCCAAGGGATCACAGAGGGCCCCTGGGGAACCATCGGGGGGGGAAATCTGATGTGTTTTTTTTCTGGATATGTCATTGTACTTACACATCTGTATGTTTGTGCGTGAGGTGAGGACATTTGTATCTTGCAGTGTAGAGAGCCATTCTTTAAGAGAAAATCATATTATTTTTCTTACTTTTGCAAGCATATTGAGTACTTATCCCTGCTTCCCTCCATGTCCCTCTCTCCCATCCCTTCATTAATTCCTCCCACTCCCTCCCACCCTCCTCCCTATATGCTTCTATGGACCCCAAGGTTCCCTCTGGCTTGTTTACTTTTGTGGGAGTTCAGGCCTCTGTGGCATATCAAGTTGCCTCTCTTTGGACCATTTCCCGTCACTCATCCAGCTCTATCCCCAAGGTTTCCACTCTTTCTTAAGTTCCTCGGTAGTCTATGGAGGCATGTTGCTGTGGACAGCCCTTTCTAAAGTAACAGTTCAGGGGCCTGGGGGAAGACCTCCGTCGATGAAGTGGTTGCCTTGCAAGCATGAGGACTTGGGCGACATCCCCAGGGGCCATGTGATGAACAGTCAGGTGTGATGGCCCATCCTGCAATTCCAGCTGCGGGGAGGTAGAGACAAGTGGATCCCTGGGGTTCACTGGCCAGCCTAGCTGGAAAGTTCTAGATCAGTAAAAGACTGTCATCTCGGCTAACTGTGAAGATAAAGGTAGATGGTACATGAGACAGTGAACTTTGAGGTTCTCTGCCCCCCCCACACTCACACACCCAACATGAAACTACAGACACTTATTTGCAAGCAACCACTTCAGGAGACCAGATTCAATCTCCTATATTGGAGAGAGGTGTCAGAGTGTCTAAATGATGTCCAAAGTCCCGCAATGGAGATATTCTCCTGTGTAGAGTTCCACACATGCAGGTGACCACAGCCCTTGGACACTGAGTTTGTGGGATGGAGATCAGAGGTACCGAGTGCCACTGCAGGGCAGGGCCGGGAACTCCATCAGTGTGAGACTTACCTGCTGTGCGCTGCTTAGGAAGAAAAACAGGAAGGAAGATAGATGGGTGAGGAAGGGGTGCACGAAGAGAGGTGTCTCCTCTTCCTCTTCTTTCTCTTCATCTTCCTTTTCTTTTTCTCTTCCTCCTCTTCCTCTTTTTCCTCCTCTTCCTCCTCCTCCTCCTTCTTCATTTCTAGACAGGGTCTTATACAGTCCATGCTGGCCTCAAACTCACTATGTAGCTGAGGACAATCTTGCATTTACTGTAATCTTCCTGTCTCCACCTTCAGAATGCTGGGATTACAGATATGCACTACCACAGCCAGTCTATGCGGTGCCAGGGATAGAACCCAAGCGTGGTACACACTTGATAAGTCCTTTACCAATTGCATCCCCAGCTCAGAAGAGAGGTTTCTTAACATGCTAGCCAGATTGGTTCAATTTCTCTGGGGGCAACAGCATACTTAACTGATTTAATTAAATTGTCTTCATTACAACCTTAGACTAATGGAGATAAATGTTACACTTTGTACATTTCTCAATGTGACCAGGTAAGTGGAGAGTTGGGCGAAGACCACAAATGGTGAATTCAGACTAGACCAGATACACACGGCCACTTACTAGGAGGCTCAGGGTGGGTGCATGAATGCGACTATGCAAGATAGCAGCTGATCAGTCAGGAAGGCTTCAAAGAGTTGGAAGAGGAGGTGGAAGAGGATGAAGAAGGCTTCCTGGAAGAGGAGGGGGAGAAAGAGGAAGTGATGGAAGAGTACGAGGAAGGCCTCTGAGAAGATGAGAAAGAGGAAGAGGAGGAAGAAAAGCTTTTAAATGTTTGGAGGCGAAATCCCAACTGCAAAGCAAATGTAAACATGGGTCTTAGTTCCTTCATGGAACTGGGGTCACTGTACCCCAAGGAGCTGGCTCTTTTCTCTACATCTCACAGAGATTCCTGGTCATTGAAGGATTTTTCAGATGAACAGAACAATCAGTAAAAAAGCAGTTGAGGCCACATCTTAAATGAAGAGAGGGGAGACTCAGGCAGTGCCAGGCAAAAACAGACAAATAGTCCAAGGAAGCAGGCTAGTCAAATCACAGAGCCACCGGCTCCAGGCTGCAAGTCCTGTGGTCTCCCTTCCCCCTCTGTGAGGCCACCTGCTCCACGGCCACGTCGAAAACGTGCTCCTGCTTCAGGTATTTAAAATGAGCATTTGCTCCTACCTTGAAGCACTACGGACTGCTACAGAAAGTTGAGTTTTGTACAAAACCGGCCTCTACCTTCTACCACATTTACCACAAGCAGCTCATAGATGAGGGCCATGGGGCTGAAGTTAGAAGGGTGGGGGTAAGGCTGGGGGTGGGGGGAGAACCAGAGGGGACGTAAACTAAACATGAGGGTAAGACATGTCCACCCATGACCCACTTTCTAATCCTGCTCATTGAAAGAGAGGGGTAACTGTGATCGCATTTCCAAGAGAGGGCACCCTTTGGGAGCCATATCTGACCTGTGCAAATGGAGGTAGCAAACAACTGCTGCTACAGGATACATACATCCCGGTGCAGAAGGTTCCAGACCCCCGTCACCTGAGAGACACGGAAGTGCCGGGTCCTTTCTTCTGTTCTCTGAAATGCTTGGTGACCCCCTGCCCTTCTTGGGCCCGAACAGAAGGAAACAGTGGAAACAGATGGGATTCAAAAACCAGATGGGATTTATTCGGAATCCTCAGTTCAACAAAGCGATGCTGGTCCTCTCTCCCCTCAAGTCTTCTTATTAGGCCTAAGTGCGCACGCGCCTTTCTCCCTGCAATAACAGTGCCCGGTGAGCAGAAATCTGTAGGCCGAAAGCCTCTGGAGAGAGGGACAAGCGAGGCGGCAGAGTCACCTTGGGCGCGATGGTTCTGAGTCGTTGAAACTGACTCTCGTCCCCGTCCTGCGCTCTCTCTGCCTCCCTGCAGGGCCTGCCTGGCCCTTCGCCAGAGGCAACCTAATGCTGGCAGCAACTCGCAGGAGGGGTTAGCAGAACCCCCCAGGTCCTCACCCTCCCAGTCCTGGGGACCACTCCCGTGGCCCTTTCTTTAAGTATTGCCTATCACTCCCCAAGTATCAATAGAACATTTCTGGAATTCTTCCTTTTGTTGGAAGTCCATCCCAGTGGGCAGAGGGGATGAGGGGAGGAGACGAGGTCCAAATGACAGCTTTGGAGAAGTTATTTCTTTTCTGATCACCATTTTCATTGATCTCATGAGATCAACGTCTTAATCATTAACACCCTGCATCTCTACATATTTGAGCATGCAGATCTGGAGTTCCTTTGCAGAGCAATGGAAGGCCTCTCCTTTATAGTGTTAGAAATGAGTCTGGCTCCCAAGAGTGATCACATCAACCCAAAGCCTATGTGCAAAGCAAAGTATTACTTCTGTAGAGGGCTGTGCAGTCACAGTTTAGACAAGCAAACATGCTCAGTGGACGTCCACAAGGCTTTTATTCCCAAAGCCCTGTGCCTTAATCTGATGAATCAGAGCTTGGCCTCCCATTCTTACACCATTAGCTGATTAACCGCACGAAGGTTGGGGAAGGAGATGTGGAGTTACAGCTTCATCACATTAGTGAGTAACTGTGCGCAAGATCAAATACTTCTCTTACATGCATTACGTCTATATTCCAGGACCTGTTGACTCAGGAGGGGCTTCTAGCAAATGGTGCTATTTTTAAAGTAAAGGCTCCTTATTTTTCACGCTAACCTTTTGATAGAGCAGACAGTATTTCTCTTATAATGGTGAGCATTCATTTCCATTCTTCACTCCCAAGCCCCTGGGTGTAGGGAAAGCTGACTTGGGCCAGTCTTCAGGGCACCATCAAAGCAACTGAAAAAGGAAATGTCACATTTCGGGTGAGCAGCCCCTTGAAAGGGTGACCTGCTGTGACCACTGTCTGTCTGTCACAGATGCTGGGCCGACAGATTAATGTACGGTTCTCACAAGTGCTACCCGAGACCCCTGGGAGTGAGAGGACAGGGGGCGGGGTGGGGGTTTGACTGTCCACGTGCACAATTATGCAGCCTCCCCACTTCTTAGGAAAACCATGGAAGGGAGGAAGGAAGTACTTCCTCACTGAAGGCTCAGGGAAACCATCCGCACCATACAAAAATGCCCGTTGCTTGCTTTCTTTCTTTCTTTCTTTCTTTTTTATTCTTTGAAGCGTTCAGATACAAAAAAATATGATTTTTTTTTAATGTCTTCATCTCCTACTACCCACCTTCATTCCCCCCGCCCATCTCACCCTGCAGGTTTTCCTTTCCAGCCAGTCTCCTTCCCATTCCCACATCCGTCTGCACATGTGATCCATTGTGCCCCATACAGGGTGCCCTGCTTATGCAAGTGCCTGCACTTGTCGGGGCATGAATGGTCCACCAGTGGGTCACGCCACGGAGTAAAGAATTCCCCTTTCCTGTCTGAGAAACGCCGATCTCTTGACACGGACTCTTGACACGGAATTGACCGAACAAAGGGCCAGAGCTTTTTCTTACTTCCCTCTTTGTTATTCTTTAGGTTTGCTTTCCTTCTATGAAAGAAGCCTGTGTTTTGTTTCCATAAACTTGGACAGCAAATCCATGGGCTCAAATACCATCGATTGATAAAAATAAGATGTATTAATCCACAAAGCCACGCTGTAATGCCATGGTTACTGCTCCCTGGAAGTCGTGGTATTTGAGTCTCTTAGGAAGAGAAAGACTCAGGGGTGCATGAGAGCCCTGGACACGGATCCTGCAAATCTCTCATGTGCTTTGTCTTGTGTCTGGGAATGGGACAAGGAGAGGGATGAATGAAGCTGCACAAGGGTCTTTTAAGGAGTCCACGCTGCATCCACTCACCAAGGAACTAAGCTGGAGACAGCTGGCCACAAGAGATGCAGAAAATAATTAATTCTCTGTGGGTACCTTCCTCCACTCTTCCTTCCTGTTTCAGCCATTTTCATTTAAGTCCCAGAGCCTGAATCTAACTCCCTCTGGGATCAATCTCTTCTCAGCCCAAACTATCAAATTGTTGTAGGTCAGTGCAAAATTTGGGGTACAGTGCTGGTAGATTCAGGAGTTCAGCTGAATGGTGCTGGGGTAGATCCTCAGCAGCTAATGGACAGAGGAAAGGCCAAAGCAAGCTTGTAGGCAAGGACCTCAGAGCCTGAGCGCAATGGGCTGAACCTGGTGGACATAGTCAGTTCAGAGCCAAGAGCACCGAATAAGCTAGTGGGCGGCGCCCTCTGCTGGTGATATGTGCTCAAAACAGTCCCAAAGGCACCCATCCCAGTAAGATTCAGAAGGTGGGTATCTGCTCTCTTAAATTTAATAACTCCTTGTTTTCACTTGTGTCGTAGTTAGGCACAGGTGTCCACTTGACAGTTGAGGTTTGAGCTCTGGGCACATTTGTGGTAAGCCCAGGGCAAACCTGCAAGAGATTGTCTAGTTGATGGGGAAGGCCCAGTCCATGGTGGGTGGGACTAGGTCCTGAACAGGTGAATAAAATGGAGAGCTGGTTGAGAGAGTCGGCATCCTTCTGTGTACTTGGCCAGACATGCTGGTCTGGCAAGTAAGGATTGTCCATCTCTCAGCTGTTATGTGGTGATGGTGTGGCCAGTTCCCTCGACCCTGGTGTTGGTGCGTGCTCTCCCTTCAAGCTGGACTAAGAACTATAACCAGTAATTGTAAGAGAAAATAAACCCCTTGTCCCCGTAAATCATTTGATGGTCATTTATCAGCAACCATGCAGGCAAACTGCAACAACCTGCTATCAAAAGATTAAATTACCATAATATTATTTTAACTCTCTTTATTCATAATAATGGTGTCAGGTAGCCCTCAAAATCAAAACAAAACCTCAGAACCTGAAACATGATTGAGCAGCTTCTATGGGCAGAAAACAGGAATGAAAACAAAGGCAGTTCAGTTGCTCACAGCTTGGCATTTCTCTTTAATCGAATCAGCTGCTCACCTGCGGTGGAGTGACACTCAGTTGTGACTGACTGAAGCTCAGCTGTTCATTGAAGACACAATCTTCACGAGGCTTTCGATGAAATGAGGTTGAAGTTAACTGTCTGGAGGTCTCCTTGGGTCTAAATTGGATTCAATACCTTTTTAAAATACACTCCTTGAAATATTTGCAAACAAAGTACCTTGGGAATATACAGGCAAAATAATTACACTTCACGTTAACAGATTTCTGCTATCGTAACAATTTTCCAGGTTAGAAAAATCAGATAAATAGATAAAAACAGCCAGCCAGCCAGATACACACACATACACACACACACACACACACACACACACACACACACACACACATACACACACCTTCAGAGATTGAACTCAGGTTGCCAAGCTTGCACACAAGTGTTATATGACCTGCTGAGCTATTTCATTGGCCCTTGTTTTCTTTCTAGATAGGGTGTCCTCAGTATCCCGGGCTTTTAATCCTCTTGCCTCAGCCTCCCACATGCTGGGGCTTCAGACATGCACCCCCGCACCTGGCCCTCATCATCTGCTTTTTAATTTAGAAAATATCATTTTCTTCCATATCACAATCTTAAGTGGATCTACTGTCGTGCTTTTTGATTGCTGTGACTAATGGCCGGGATTATTCTTCTATAGGCATGTTTATACAGAACCCTGGTTGTTTCTCACTAAGTCCTAGGCGAGAGTTTACTAATCTTCAATGAGTGTGTAATTATCAGACCTTTATTTCTCAACCCGTGCATTCCTTTGGAGTGTGGGTAAGTGAAATATAACCTCTACACACACACACACACACACACACACACACACACACACACACACACACTTTGATAATCCAGTCAAGTTCAAGTTCAAGTGAAGTGCAGTCAAGTGGAATTGTTTCAGAAATCCTGGGCAAGGCTCACATGCACATTTCCAACCTTAGCCTGGAGATGGCATGGAGAGGCCTCGGGAATTGGCATCTCCCTGAAGAACCTCCCTCCTCCAGAAGTTCCAATGATCAGCTTTCAGTGACCCCATCCTGCTACCTTTTCATTCACAACATCCTGAAAATCAAGAACGTTGCCCTGGGGACCATAGATGACTTTACCGTCAACTTTACAGTCCGCTTCAGAAGCTGAGGTCGGAGGGAAGGGCCCAACAGTAGTTCCCCACGTGATCCGCTAGAACTGAGAGAACCCTGCTGTGAACTCCGCTTCTCAAGCCTCTGCCTGAAATTACGCTCGGGTCTAATCTAAGATGATCTAAACTTCTGAAGTGTGGTCTTGTATGTCTGTATTTTCAGGCGCCTGAAGGACGCCATGGTGGTGGACCCCTCCAGCAACATCTACTACCACTGGTTGACCGTCATTGCCCTGCCAGTCTTCTATAACTGGTGTTTTCTCGTGTGCAGGTAGGCACGGAAGCAGGGGCACTGTTGGGTAGAATGACAAGAGGGGAGAGGGCAATCAGGTTTAGAAGATGGAACTCTGAGTCTCACCAGAGAAAGTCTCACCATACAGCTCTGCTGCCTCGGGTCCTGTCTATGAAGTCAGGTCATGTCACTGAGAACTCTGAGGGTGCTGTGCACAACTGGGGGGGGGGCTGAGCTTGAGATGGATGGCAAGGTTCAGCACACTGTGAGGCTCCTATACTTGTGTTGTATGAGGAGGAGGCCGAGGCTGGTGGCTGATCCTCTGGCAGGAGCAAACATTTCTGGAAGAGCATGTTGGCGTTGGGATGGGGGAGGATGTAATGAGGATGCAGTGGGGAGTGTTAATCTCTGGAAGATCTAGATATTCGTGTTTCCTAAATATATTACCATTCTGGGGAAAAGGTTGCATGCTGATACTCTTTTTTTTCCTGCACATGCACACATGTGTGTATGTGTGTTTTGCATGTGGATGAGTGTACATACGTGCCCAAGGATGACATTGGGAATCATCTTGGGTTGTTCTACCTTGTAAGGTTTCCCAGGCTCTGCTTTCCAAGGTCAGAACTGTAGGCTTCCTGCCGTATCTGCCTGGCATTTTTACACGAAACCCAGGAATCCGAACTTGGGTTCTTATTGTTGCGAGTCAAGACTTTAACCTCTGAACCATCTTCCCAGTCTGCCAATATTCTTTTGAGGGCAGATAGGATTTGGAGGATCCTTCTAAATGAGAATGTACTTGTGTGGCTTAGGAGAAACTCTCATTCTGGAGATCTGCAGAGACGTTGGCGCTTTTCCTGGGCGATCTGGTGAAAAGGGAAAGAACATAGCAGGGTGTTTCCTAGAGGCAGGTAAGATGGCGCTCAACCCATGTAATCTGGACTCTGAGGCTGCAGCAGTGAACCACACTTCTGGCATGGCTGGGTAGGCCTGTTACTGTTTTGAAGATAGGAAGAGAGTTTAAGGATGCTGCCTGTGTAAGGAATAGCAAGCATGAATGTATGCAAATGCCAACCCAAACTATTATATCCAGCAAAACTGTCAGTAGTAATAGAAGGTTAAAGAAATATATTCCACAACAGAAACAGACTAAAAGACTATTTGGCTACTGTCATAGTTAAGCACAGGTGTCAACTTGACTGTTGAGGCACATTTGTAGAGAATTAGTGGTTGAGTTAAACTCAGAGCGAACCTGAAGGACATTGTCTAGCTGATGGAGAAGGCCTAGCCCATGATGGATGGGATTAGGCCCTGGATAAATCACAGAGAGCTGGTTGAGAGAGTGGGCATCCTTCTGTTCACTTGGCCAGACATGCTGGTCTGGCAAGTAAGGATTGTCCATCTCTCAGCCATTATGCAGTGATGGTGTGGCCAGTTCCCTCAGCCCTGGTGTTGGTGCGGGTTCTTCCGTCAGGCTGGACTGAGAACTGTAACTGGACTGTCATAAGAAGGTAAACGCCTTGTTCCTTTAAGCTGTGTGATGGTCATTTATCAGCAACCATGCAGGTTAACTGTAACAGCTACTAAGCCAGGGCTACAGTGACTACCAGAAGGAGTGTGCAAGATGGAAGAGAAGGATAAGCGTATCAAAGAGGTTAAAGGAAATAAATAATGTCAGCAGAAGAGCTGAATGAGGGACTAAAAATGCAAATACCACAAGATCAACAAAGTGTCAGAAACCATTAAACACCCTTCAATAATAACTTTAAACCAGTGGGCTCTACTCCCCAATCAAGAGACACAAACTAACATCTTGGCTCAAACCCACCAATTCTCTGCCTTTAAGAAACACACCTCACCATGAAAGATAGACAATTTCTCAGGGTGAAAGAATGGTACCCCAGGCAAATGGAAAGAAGAAACAAGCAGGAGTTGCCATCTTAATAGCAGGCAAAATTGCCTTCAAACTAAAGCAATCCATGGGATGCAAATGGATACTACTACTCTTAGTTAAGGGAACATTCCAGCAGGAGGAGTTTATAATCCTAACATAAATGCACGAAACAAGAGCACCCAAATTCATCAAACAAATACTATGGAAGGCAAAAATCATTAATCAACCAAACATAGTGATAGTAGGAGAATTTAATACCCCACTCATATCATTGGATAGGTCAGCAGGTCAAAAACTAAACAGAGACACATCAAGGTTAAATGAAATTATAAATCAAATTACCCTTACAGATATCTACAGAACATTTCATCCAAACACTAAAGAATGCACATTCTTCTCAGAAACTCATGGAACGTTCTCAAAAATAGACCATACACTAGAGCACAAATCAAGCCTCCATTAATACAGAAAAATTGAAATCATCCCCTGTGTACTATCTGACCATCATGGAATAAAAGTAGACATCTACAACAAAGGAAACAGCAGAAATCACACAAACTCATGGAATCTAAACAATTTTTGAATGAGGAGTAGATCAAGGAAGAAATAAAACAAGAAATTAAAAAACTCATTGAGTCCAATGAAAAATGAAAACATAGCCTACCAAAATATACAGGAAACATTAAGAGCAGTCCTAAGAAGAGAGTTTACGGCATTAAATGCCTACATCAAAAAAAGGGAAAGATCCTGAATAAATGACTTAATCTTGTACCTAAAAATTTCAGAAAAACAGGAACAAACCAATCCTAAAGGTAACACATGGGAAGAAATATCCAAGATCCAGGCAGAAATCAATGAACTGGGACTGAAAAAGATAACACAAAAAAAAAAATCAATAAAGCAAAGAGCTGGTTCTTTGAAATGATAAACAAGATTGACAAACCCTTAGCCACATTAACCAAAAGAAGAAGAGAGAACACTTAAATCAATAAAATCAGAAATGAAAAGGGGGGCTCAGGGGTTAAGCCTCTGCCTTGCAGGCAGAAGGTCCTGAGTTTGGATCATAGACCCCACGTATAGATGCCCGGCAGAAGCAGGGGCAGCTAGTCCTGGTAGGGCGGAGCCTGTGAATCCCGGGGCGGAGTAAACAGGAGGAGGTGGAGGCGTCCATGGTGGTTCCCGAATTCGTCCGTGGTTCTACACACACACACACACACACACACACACACGCATGCACAATTGAATAAATAATAAATAAATAATTTTTTAAAAGAATATTAAAAAAATCAGAAATGAAAAAGGAATTCACAGCAAACACCAGAGAAATCCAGAGAATCATAAAACTATATTTTTAAAATTTAACTCCTCTAAATTGGACAATCTAAAGGAAATGGATGAATTTCTAAGCACATACGACTTAACAAAATTGATTCAAGATGAAATAGATACTTTTAAAAAAGTCAACAAGTGGTGAAATTAAAACAGTAATTACAAGTCTCACCATTAAACAAGCCCACAACTGGATGGATTCAGTGCAGAATTCTACCAGACCTTCATAAAAGAACTAACTCCATTGCTCCTCAAATTATTCGATAAAATAGAGAAAGAAGAAATACTTCCAAACTCTTTCTATGAAGCTAGTATTACTGTGATTTTAAAAGCAAGCAAAGACACATCAAAGAAAAAGAATTATAGGCCAATCTCAGTAATGATCACAGATGCAAAAATCTTCAATAAAATACTTGCAAACTGAATCCAGAGACACATTCAAAAGATTATATACCATGGTCAAGCTGGGTTCATTCTAGGAATGCAAGGATTGTTTAATACACATAAATCAATAAATGTGATTCATCATATTAACAGACTTAAAAACAAAAATCACATGATCCTCTCAATAGATAACAGAAAGGCCTATGACAAAATTTAACATCCATTCATGTAAAAGCTTTGGTGAAAACAGGAATGGAGGGGATATATCTCAACATAATCAAGACTATATACAACAAACCTAAGGCAAACATAATTCTAAATGGGGAAAAACTTGAAGTATTCCCACTAAGATTAGAAATGAGACAAAGCTAACCATTGTCACCACTCCTGTTCAACACTGTGCTTGAAGTCCTAACCAGCGCAATAAAATAAGAGAGGGAGATAAAAGGGATGCAAATAGAAAGAAAGAAGTTGATGTGTCTTTATTTGCAGATAATATGATTCTATGCTTAAGAGATCCATATGACTCCACCAAAAAAAACTACTTGAATTAATAAACACTTTAAATAAAGTAGCAGGCTACAAAATCAACATACAAAAACCAATAGCCTTGTTATAAACCAGAGACAAGCAAGTTGAGAAAGAAATTATGGAATCAATCCTATTTACCATAGCCTCAAAGAAAATAAAATACCTTAGAATTAACTTAATCAAGGAAGTAAAAGACCTATATAATGAAAACTACAAAACGCTGTTGAAAGAAATTAAAGAGGATACTAGACCTTCTGTGCTCATGGATCGGTAATATTAATATTGTAAAAATATTAACATACAGATTCAATGCAATCCCAATCAAAATCCAATGCAATTCTTCACAGAACTGGAAAAAACAATCTCAAACTTCATATGGAAGGACAAAAGACCCAGATTAGCCGAAACAATCTTGAGCAATAAAAACATTGCTGAAGGTATCACTATACTGGATTTCAAATTATACTACTGAGCTACAGTAATAGAAACAGCATAATACTGGCATAAAAACAGATACATCAACCAATGGTTTAAAACAGACCGGATATGAGTTTCCACACATACAGCCACTTGATTTTTGACAAAGTTGTCAATCATACACTCTGGGTACAGATAGCATCTTCAACAAGTGGTGTTGGGACATCTAAATGTGAAAGAATGAAAACTGACTGCTACCACTCACCCTTATACAAAAATCAACTCTGAATGGATCAGAGACCTCGATGTTAAGCCCAAAACTCTCATACTGCTAGAAGAAAGAGTAGAGAATACACTTGAATTGATAGATCTAGGTAAAAATTTTCTAAACAGAACCCCAAATTCCTGGGAACTAAGACCAATAATCAACAAGTGAGACTTCATGAAATTAAAAAGCTTTTGTTCTGCAAAAGAAACTGTTAACTGTACAAAAAGAAAACCCATAGAATGGGAGAAAATCTTTGCTAGCTATGATTTTGACCAAGGATTAATCGTGAATATACAAAGAATTCAAAAAACTAGACACAAAAATCCCCAGCATAATTAAAAAATGGGCCCTGGAACTAAACAGAGACTTCTTGCAAAAAGAAATTCAAATGTCAAACAGTATTCAAAAGATGTTCAACTTCCCTGGTCATCAGAGAAATGCAAATTAAAACTAACCTGTGATACCATCTTACCTCTATCAGAATGGCTAAGATCAAGAACGCAAACAACAGAGAATGCTGGCGAAGATGTGGAGAAAAGGCGATACTTAATCATTGCTTGTGGGAGTGTAAACTAGTACAACCACTTTGGACATCAGTGTGGAAGTTTCTCGGAAAGTTAAAAATGGAACTCCCATATGACTGAGCTATACACTTTAGGAATATTACTACAAAGACACCCTGTTCATGTTCATTGCAGCTCTATTCACAATAGCAAGAAAATGGAATCAGGAACATGACCGTCAACAGTGGAATACTATTCAGCCACGGGGAAAGATGAGATTATGAAGTTTATGGTAAGTGGATGGAACTGAAAAATACATATTGAGTGAGGTATCTCAGACACAGAAAGACAAGCACCACACATTCTCTCTCATATATGCAGATGCTAGCATTGATCTCTTAACTGAAGTATTTGGCTTGGAATTATTGTATGAGGCAGAAAATTTGAAAGGGACCAATGAGTGGGAAAGTGGGAAGGAAAGGTTAGGGTGAAACTTTTGAAGGGGGAGATATAGGATACCATGGCAGGTGAGGTGAAGGAGGAAAAAAAGTATCTGGTGGGGGGATGAGGGAATGGGATGTAGGAGTAGCTGAGGGACTAAAAGAAAAACCCTAAGATTATGGGATGGAACCAGACAGGAACCTCCTATGTTACTAATATGTCAAAAGACATTTCTTTAAAAAAAGGGGGGGGGATAAGAATGGACAGTCCTTATGCAGAAGAGCACAGAGAGAAGAAAACAGGGCAAAAAAAAAAAAAAAATGCCCTGAGTTGCTCCACTTAGAACCCAGTGACAATTAAAACTGTGCTCGAACAGATTGGAAGAGCACTCAGTACTCAACCTAGAAGCCCTCTTCCACAATGGAAGGTGTTATCGCTGAGAAGTGCAACTTGCCAAAATGCAGAAAATAAGTGTCTGTAGACAGCTTGTCCCTAAATGGGACATATAAGCCTTACCTACCCCTACCCCAAGGCTCAGGGAACATCACGGAAGAGGGGGCGCCAAGATTGTAAGAGCCTGAGGTTGTTATCTCCTGGACATGACATGTTGGTGATACATAAGATTTCATGGCAGCTAGGTTACACTTGCACAAGAATTGTATGGGAACTCTCTTACCAACCCTCACCATAACATCAGAAAGATTTCAATAAGTTCCACACCTCTCCGAGAGCCTGATCAGGACTAATGCTGATGGGGAAGTAAAAGAGGATGCTTTCCTCAATGGTATATCCACTGATCTGTGATGCTAGCTGGAGAATTAATCAGGTCAGGCATGAGTCATCACAAACTAGATGAAACACAGTGGGCCGCACAAGTGAAAAGATTTGAAAGTGGGAGAGAGTCTGGCAGGGGAGTTGAAGGGTTATAAGGGGGAAAGGAGGGGAATGGGATTTGGGACTAAGGATTAAAAATCTTACAAAGTCACTATATGCATATATAGTGCATTAATAAATAAGAATTAGGGGCTGGAGAGGTGGCTCAGGGGTTAAGCCTCTGCCTTGCAGGCCGAAGGTCCTGAGTTCGGATCCTAGACCCCACGTATAGACGCCGGGCGGAAGCGGGGACGACCTGTGTTTCTGGTCCTCGTAGGGTGGAGCCTGTGAATCCCGGGGCAGAGTAAACAAGGAGGAGGTGGAGGCGTCCATGGTGGTTCCCAAATTCGTCCGTGGTTCTGTACACACACACACACATACATGCACACAGGCGCACACCATACATGCACAATTGAATAAATAATAATAAAAAAATTTTTAAATAAGAATTAAATTTACATTAAATAAAAAAGAATTTAAACAATAAATAAAAGTATAGAAAGCCCCCCCCAAAAAAAGAAATGGCAAGTATAAAGAGGTAAGTGGTAGAAAATATTTATTGACTTAAGTGTTGATATCTCAAAAACTGTCATTTTTGTTAAAATTTGACTCTGGAAAGGACAGGTCCTTAGCCTCTTTCCCAGAGGTCTGTCCCAGTTTTTTGTTTGCTTATTTGGTTGGTTGGATGGATGGACAGATGGACGGATGGATGGATGGATGGATGGATGGATGGATGGATGGATGGATGGATGGATGGATGGATGGACGGATGGACAGATGGATGGACGGATGGATGGACAGATGGATGGATAGATGGTTCTGTGGTTGACTGGTTGGTTGGTTGTTCAGCTGGCTGGCTTACTAGCTGGTTGGTTCGCTGACTGGCTGATTGGTTGACTGATTGGTTGATTGGTTAGCTGGCTGGATGATTGGTTGATTGTTTTTTTGTTTGTTTGTTTGTTTGCTGTGCTCAACTACCAAGCTTCAAGCTACATAGCCCAGCTCTCCAACACTTCTCCCTAGGAGCCCGGTGACCAGAGAGGAGCATAGCTGAGTCTGTTATGATTCCACTGTGTAATCCTGCAAGCTGAACTGCTGCTGGATACAATGAACCCTCTTCACAGAGCGGAGTGAGGACGGGTCTGCACCGTCAGGTCACATTTCTCACTTGGTTGTTTAGGGCCTGTTTTGATGAGCTCCAGTCTGAGCACCTGACGCTGTGGCTGGTCCTGGACTACTCAGCAGATGTCCTGTATGCTGTGGACATGCTGGTGCGGGCTCGGACAGGTGAGTGTGCCCCAAATCCAGAGACCTCACTTGCCTTAGTGAGTGGCAGCAGGATAACTCAGAGAAAGCCACAATGACAGGTTGGATATGACCTATCTTTAACCAAAAAAGACCATGCAGGTCTGAGGACACCCCCTTCCCAACCACAAGGGCGGGTGCTATCATCTCTAGCCTGCTATATATATTCAATCTTCAAATAGAACCTGAGCAGAGTTCAGGACATCTGGACTCTGGGCTCTGCTATCCCAAGATCTCTATGGCCTTGCGCAAGAGACACTGTCTCTTTGGGCCTTGCTTGTGTCATAAGAGAAGGTCAAATTGCCATCTCAAAGGACCCTTCCAGCTCTGAAACTCAATGTGGAAGGGACACTCAACCAGTCTTAAGAGTTCCTCTTCCCAGAAAGTTGGAGGATCCAGGCCCCAATCCTTTGTAACTTTCAGAGGAGTTTTACCTGCAAAGGACTGAACCTTGAAAGAGAGCCTGGGAAGTTAATGACTTGCTTCAAATCACTTGGTTGGGGTTGAAAATTACCTATGTGCAAGGGTCAGAGATCCTTTTCCTAATACACACGCACACACACACACACACACACACACACACACACACATACATCACCTAAGCTGGTAGATGTCCTACTCATTGCTTCTAAGATTCAGAATTAGGAATTGAACTTATCAGGCAGTGACAACATACCATATCGAAGCAGCAAATCACAGTGAAGTAGTTCAGGGTGTACAAGTCTTTCCAAGAATAACTTGCATTCTCATTAGAAATGGTAAACAGGATAAGAAGCAAAACATGGTTATCTCCATTTTACTAATCTAGAAACTAAGATCTAAGGATAAGAAGCAAAACATGGTTATCTCCATTTTACTAATCTAGAAACTAAGATCTAAGTCAACGTGTACAACCTAGCCATGCCAGACTGGTAGTCCCTGCTTCCTCACTGACAACCAGCCTTATAATTTAGATGACCTTTGTTATGGTTAGGCACAAGTGTCAACTTGACAGTTGAGGGTTTGAGCTCTGGGCACATTTGTGGAGAATTAGTAATTGAGTTAAACCCAGAGTGAACCTGAAGGAGATTGTCTAGCTGACGGGGAAGGTCCAGCTTATGGTGGGTGGGATTAGGCCCTGGAATAAATCACCGAGAGCTGGTTGAGAGAGTCGGCGTTCTTGTGTACTTGCTAGACATGCTGGTCTGGCAAGTAAGGATCGTCCCTCTCTCAGCCATTATGTAGAGATGCTGTGGCCAGTTCCCTCAGCCCTGGTGTTGGTGCATCCTCTCCTGTCAAGCTGGACTACAAAATGCAATTGGACTATCAATAAGAAAATAAACCCCTTGTTCCCTTAAGCCACCTGATGGTCATTTATTAGCAACCATGCAGGTGAATCGCAACAACCTCCAACACACACAGCTCGAGGTTAGCACCTGTGACCAAGGCAGTTATATCAGCACATGCAGACACAGTGGTTCATGAATGGATCTGTCCCTGGTCTCAGGTAAGCTTTAGTGGGACAATGCCCTCACTTAGACATTGACCCTGATACTTGTTATGCTTAAGGACTGTCTCCATCAATATCTGATGCAGCAGGAAGCTGAGGGAATGAGGGGAGTAGATACTAGTTGGTATGATCCAACTGTGAATAGAAAATATGTGGGAAAAAATTCATCTGTACCAAACATACAGTTTTTTCTTGTCATTATTCCTACTCAGCACAATATAGTTAATGCAACATTTACATTGTTTGCGTTAGGGACTGTAAGACACCAAAGTGGGCTTTAAAATAGTCAAGCAGATGTACGTAGGCTCTATGACAATAGGACAGCATTTCATTTAAGGGACATCTTAGTAAGGATTTGGGTGTCCTTAGGAAGTGGTATGGGAAGGGATCACAGAATCGGTCCTCCTGTGAATCTCAAAGGACAACTGTTTAACAAAAGAGTGAATCAAGGAGCATGGGGCTGACTCTTACATGTGTTGTATGTGACAGCAAACATGATTTTTATTTTAGCCATCCTACCTTCAGCTTGTCCTTGAAGGGCAGCCCTGGGCCAATAGCAGCAGCCAAATCTAGAAATATCCTAGATCCCAAGCTCTGGAGGTCAAGGCCAACACGCTTCATTGAACATCTGTCATACCATTCTATTTTTGGTACATATTTGAAATTATTTATGTGTGTGTGTGCGCGCGTGCATGTGTGTGTGTGTATGTGTGTGTGTGCGTATGTCTATGTGTCTGTGTGTATCTGAGGGCACTTGAGTCTATGTGCCTATGAAGGCCTAAGAGTAATTTTAGGAATCATCCTGGATTGCTCTACCTCCTTATTGTTTTACTTGGGGTTTTCCCAAGTTCCACCTTTCAGAGCCGGAAGTCCAGACTCCACCATATATACTGACTTTTTTTTTTTTTTTTACATGGATCTGGGGATCTGAACTCAGGTTCTTTTGTTTACAAAACAAAGACTTTAATCCCTGAGCCATCTCCCCTAGCCCTTGAAGACATTTTTAAAAATTAAAAGGAAAGAAGAATGCATTCATTGCCTCCTTTCTGAAAGAAGGTCTTAGGGCCTCGTATTCCCAACATTGGGGCAGATTTTGACCCTTTCCTTTGCTAGGGGGTCCCACACTTGAAGCTCCTTGTGAGATCTTAATGTGAACACTACTCCTGCGCAGTGTTTTAACAAGGTAGGTCACCCCATTAGTGGCCGATGAGTCAGACTGATAGGTTCTGACCTTGACCTGTGTTTTTAAGTTTTTATGATTGATATTTTCAAGCATTTAAAAGACAGATATGAGCATTATGAGCCGCCATGGACCCTCGTTCAACTTCAACCCTTACCAACCACCATTTCATCTTCCTCACTCGTATTCCCCTTTCTTGTCCAGAGTCATTTCAAGCCAACCTCAGACAATGCATGTTTTAAGCAGATAGCTTTAATGTATAAAATCTCCATATATTTTAAAAAATTCAATCATCGTTCCTTGTTATCATCCAATCCCCAATCTATTTTGAAAGTTACCTGATTGACCTATAATTTTAAAAACTTGAATACAGGGGCTGGGGAAGAAAGGCCCTGGAAAAATAATAGATTAGAACATCATCATGGAAGAAAAAAAATCAGTGGATTTTCAGTTTTTTTGAATGCCTTTTTTTTTTTTTTTTTTTTTTTGGTGGTACTAGGGATTGAACCCAGAGCCTTGTACATGGTAGACAAGTGCTCTACCACTCTACCACTGAGCCCCAGCCTAATAGAAATGTAACATTTTTATACCATTGCTACTATATATATAAATCACTATATTTTGTGTAGTCATGATGTAAAATATCTTTCTGTGGCCATGTTAAAAAATATAAATAAAGGCCTTTCTGTTGTCCAAGTAACCTTTTTCTTCTTTAGGCTTCCTGGAACAAGGCTTAATGGTCAGGGACGCTAAGAGACTGTGGAAACATTACACAAAGACCTTGCACTTCAAGCTGGATGTCTTGTCTCTGGTCCCCTCAGACCTGGCTTACTTAAAGTTGGGCATGAACTACCCAGAACTAAGGTTCAACCGCCTGCTGAAGTTCTCCCGGCTTTTCGAGTTCTTTGACCGTACCGAGACAAGGACCAACTACCCCAATGTGTTCAGGATAGGGAACTTGGTCCTGTACATCCTTATTATCATCCACTGGAATGCCTGCATCTACTTTGCCATTTCCAAGTTCATTGGTTTCGGGACAGACTCCTGGGTCTACCCAAACATCTCCAACCCAGAGTATGGACGCCTGTCCAGGAAGTACATTTATAGTCTCTACTGGTCCACCTTGACCCTGACCACCATCGGGGAGACACCGGCCCCTGTGAAAGATGAGGAGTATCTGTTTGTGGTGGTAGACTTCCTGGTGGGCGTTCTGATCTTCGCTACCATCGTGGGCAATGTGGGCTCCATGATCTCCAACATGAACGCTTCCAGAGCCGAGTTCCAGGCCAAGATCGATTCCATCAAGCGGTACATGCAGTTCCGCAAGGTGACCAAGGACTTGGAGACCCGGGTCATCCGCTGGTTCGACTACCTGTGGGCTAACAGGAAGACAGTGGACGAAAAGGAAGTGCTCAAGAGCCTCCCGGACAAGCTGAAGGCCGAGATTGCTATCAACGTGCATCTGGACACCCTGAAGAAGGTCCGGATCTTCCAGGACTGTGAGGCTGGGCTGCTGGTGGAGCTGGTGCTGAAACTGCGGCCCACGGTCTTCAGCCCGGGGGATTACATCTGCAAGAAGGGCGACATCGGGAGAGAGATGTACATCATCAAGGAGGGCAAGCTGGCGGTGGTGGCGGATGATGGGGTCACCCAGTTTGTGGTCCTCGGCGACGGTAGTTACTTCGGGGAGATCAGTATCCTAAACATCAAAGGGAGCAAGTCAGGGAACCGAAGGACGGCCAACATCCGGAGCATCGGCTACTCGGACCTGTTCTGCCTTTCCAAGGATGACCTCATGGAGGCACTCACCGAATACCCGGATGCCAAGAAGGCCCTGGAGGAGAAGGGTCGGCAGATCCTGATGAAGGACAATCTGATTGACGAGCACCTGGCCGAGGCTGGGACAGACCCCAGGGACGTGGCGGAGAAGGTAGAGTGCCTGGAGTCCTCGCTGGACATCCTGCAGAGCAGGTTTGCTCGGCTCCTGGCAGAATACAGTGCAGCCCAGATGAAGGTGAAGCAGCGTCTCAGCCAGCTGGAAAGCCAGGTGACTGTGGGGGTCCGAGGCCTCCGGCCTGCCAGCCAGTCTTCTGGGGACACTGCAGAGACAGAGTGAAAAAGGACCCTCTTCCCAGTGTCAGCTGTCAGTGTGAGTCCCTCCGTAGCAGAGTGACCCAGGACTGGCTCAGTGTGTCATTTTGTGACTACCTACCCTTCGTGAATGATGACTGTGGAGAAAGTCTCGATTTCCTTATCTGGGAAACAGGTGGGCGCCAGCAAAGTGCCACGACATGCCACACGGTGTCAGGAGTATGAAAGCACGTGTGCAGGACCCCCATGCTTCCTAGAGACGAAGGTCTTGCTGTGTGGCACAGGCTGACCTGCAAGGGCTTGGCCCGAGCGACGTTCCCTGCTCAGCCTTCCAAGTCTCTGGGGGCACAGGCACGGCTGCAGATGAATTCATGACCAAATGACTTGTGGGAACGAGGGGTCTTATTCTTTTTTAATGATGGTCCAGCTACAGTTGTTAATCCAGCTTAGCAGGAGAACTCATACCAACACCAGGGCCTGAGGGAACTGGCCACACCATGTCCACCGGACTGCTGAGAGAGGGGCAAACCTCACTTGCCAGCCAGCATGTCTGTTCAAGTACGCTAAAGAATGCCCACTTCCTTAACCAGTCCCTCTAGCTTATCCACCTGCCCAGGGAAAAGTTCTACCAACCATCAGCTGGGTCTTCTTCTATCGATTAGATCATCTTCTGCAGGCTTGCTTAGGTTTTAATTTAATTCAGCTACTAATTCTTCTCAACTGTGCCCAGAGCTTGAGCCTTCAATAGTCTAGTGGACACTGTAGCTAACTGACTGTGACAAGAATGCTCCACCGCTTTCGGATCACTTATGTTTTATGGAATCAAAGTGGGACCTTGAGACTCTTTAGCCTAGCTTTCTAACAAAGTGAAGTGTATTTCCTCTCCTTGCCCAGCCCCTCTCCACCACTATATGATCGTGAAAAAACACAAGAGGCCTGAGGATTCAACCCCCTTATAGAGCACTTGCAGGGTAGGAGGGAGGCTCTGGGTTCAATCCAGTGCCACCAAAGCACAAGAATTCAAGATCAGCCTCCCACACAGTTCAGATTGTGTTTCACAGATCCTGGTACCTCCTCATGTATGCATTTGGACCCGGACTTCTGCCATCCGGTCACAGTGACACCAGGGTGAACTCTGTAGGACAGAGCGCCTCCTCTCTTCCTTCTCACTTGACAAGGGAATCAAAACCAGCCCTCCCTCCTCAGCCCGAAAGTCAGACCTCTGAGGAAGGGCTTGCTACTGGCCTCCAGTGACAACGTGGGAACTCGGAGAAGTTTTGCAAATATAGAGACCTGGACCATATCTGATACATGATGGGCCCAGACATGGAGGTTGAAATCAGCGGCCGTCGCTATGGTAACCAGCTGTTGATAGAGCCCCTTATCCCTTCTGAGACCTGTTCTAGCTCAAAGGGGAAAGTGAGATTAGGACTTTTAAGATTTAGGAAGAGCCTTAGCCTTTTGTACAGAAGAGTTTGACGGTGTCCTCATTCAAAAAAGCTAACAAGGTGGGCAATCTAGCCCCTCATGGCCCTCTAGTGCCATGAGTCCGTCTCCAGCTGCCTACTTCTCTTGGAGGCTCCCTAGCCCCTCATGACTCCAGTGCCATGAGTCTGTTTCTTGCTCCTTGCTCCTCATGAATTCCATGCCTAGGCACCGTGAGTTCTCATGGGCTCCCTAGCCCCTCATGGCACTCTAGTGCCATGAGTCCGTCTCCAGCTGCCTACTTCTCTTGGAGGCTCCCTAGCCCCTCATGACTCCAGTGCCATGAGTCTGTTTCTTGCTCCTTGCTCCTCATGAATTCCATGCCTAGGTGCCGTGAGTTCTCATGGGCTCCCTAGCCCCTCATGGCACTCTAGTGCTATGAGCTCTGTTTTATTTCTGCTTCTCATGGAGGCACCCTAGCTCCTCATGGCACTCCACGTCTGGAGTCCGTGCGTTCCAACCTTTCTCTTTTCTAATAAACTCTACCTTAATTCTAAAAAAAAAAAAAAAAAAAAAAAAAAAAGCTAACAAGGGACTTCTAGAAGCTGAGACCCAAGGACCATGTTTTTGTAAACCTGTCTTTCATCTCCAAGCTTCTGGTCCTCTTGGAATTACATCCTAAGACAAAGCTCTTAGCTAAGCAGAAAACTTGCATGTTGACAAAAAAAAAAAAAAAAAAAAACTAGCTATTTTTTAATCTAGTAAAGAGAAAGCCATTAAGGTTTTCATAATTGGGTTCTGTGATTGTGAATAAGGCCCTCAGTGTTTCAACATGCAGAATTTCTTTCTGCTCTTATCCCTCCTTTCTTTTCCCTTCCCTCTCTTTCTTTTCTCTTCTCCCCTTTGCCCTTCCCCCTTCCTTTTCTTCCTCATTCTCTTCCTTCTTTCTTCTCATCAATCTTCTCACCCCCTGCTTTGACAATGTTGAAGTCTCTATGATCTGATGCTATAATCCATATAATATGTGATCTAGTTCTAAGTTCTTGTAAAAAAAAAAAAAAAGCTATACTTTCTATTATGTATTTTAGTCTCTTTTTGTGAGTCATGTGACCATTTCTGGTGGGTCATTTGATGACTTTCACTTTTACAAATGGCTTAAAAGTTCTGCTAAAGGTCATAGATTCAAGTTCATATCATCAGCAAAATGCAATTTGCAATGTTTTTATGAAATGCAAATATGTTAAAGGTCTGAACTATTAACAGTGCCTGCCCTTATGTTTGCCCAAGAACAATAAAGACTAGGATTAAAAACTGCTAGGGGCTGGAGAGGTGGCTCAGGGGTTAAGCCTCTGCCTTGCAGGCAGAAGGTCCTGAGTTCGGATCTCAGATCCCATGTATAGACGCCAGGCGGAAGGGGGGGCAGCCTGCGCTCCTGGTCCTGGTAGGGCGGAGCCTGTGAATCTCGGGCAGAGTAAACAAAGAGGAGTTTGGAGGCGTCCATGGTGGTTCCCAAATTCGTTCGTGGCTCTACACACACACAGACACACACACACGCGCGCGCACATACATATGCATACACACACAATTGAATAATAAAAAAAAAATTTAAAAAAAACTGCTAATGACTCCTGCTTCAGATGTTGTAATAAGGAGATATTCAGCCCCAAAAAATATGTTTCTGAGGCCAGAGCTTCTCTAAAAAAAGCAATACTGATGAGCAAGGAATGGTGTGCTTAAGAGACATTCACATCCAGAAGTGGTGAGCTGATGCCCTGTGTACAGCTAGAGATACGTACAAATGTTTGGTTTTAACCGCAGGAGAATGCTTAATCTTAGAACAGAACATGATAGGTGTTCCCCGAAGAGAAGTTAATAGACAGGAGTAATTCTGTGAGACCGTTAGAACAGCAGGAAAGGAGGTTGAAGTCATTCAGAGACGGTGGCTTGCACGAGGCTGCTGTCTACCCCTAGGACTGGGGAGAAGTGAGATAAGGGAGCAGCCTCAGAAGCCGAAACTCAAGCTCTGGAGAATGGGGTGCTACTGACCATCACTGATGATTTCAGAACTTAGAGGGAGTCTGTAAACAGCATTTTGGGTGAGATTTAAAAAGTGGTGATGGGTGGTCAGAGTCCAGAAGTCCCCAAAGGAAGCTAGAAGCAGGCAGAACCAGCTAGAAGCAGATCAACCAGTTCGTGCTGCTGCCGATCGGGCTGCGTGACCAGAGCATCGGGCAGACAGGGGGAGACGCGTCCTGTGTCCTCCCTCGGCCTTCCAGTCTTCAGCAGCCTCCTAAGAGGCAGCTGTAAGAAGTGAGGACCATGGGAAGGGTTCTAAATTCAACGGGAAGAGGGTCTTCCATAGGCTGACGATGTGGTGGCACCAAATGTCCTAAAGAAATCATCCAGCAGTCCATTTCTTGGACACCAACCCAAGAGAACCCGCAGGAACCATGTTTACAAATGTTTCTATCGGCTCTATAATCACCAAAGCCTAGATGTCATTTAACAAAGAAGGGTTAGAGAAGCAGTGACAGGGGCCGGCAAGATGGCTCAGCGGGAAAGCTCTTGCTTTGAAACCTGATGGCCTGAGTTCAATCCCTGGATGTCCACAGAATGGAAGGGCAGGAATGACTTCCTGGAAGCTCTTTTCTGATCTCCACCCATGGACTATGGTGTACATGCATGTTCTTCTCTCCCCTAGTTCCCTCTCTCAAATAAGAAAATTAAAAAGAGAAACTAGACGTATCATAAAGAAGTTACAAACGAATAAGGGACAAAGGTGTATCCCATGATACAAATTCTTGTTTATTTCTATAAACATAGATACATAGGTTGATATACATAAAAATACCCCTAGCTCTGTCTGATACCTATTCCAAGGTACACAGCTAGCACCCAAGTCTGAATCTTTCTTCAGTAAAAGGAACCAGAGAGATTCTAGGGCTGGAGCAGAGAAGATGCACCCTAAGGGCTGGAAGATCTTGTAATGCCAGAAAGTGCTCAAAACACAGTGACGAGTATGTCAAAGGAATGTGGAAATTAAAGAGGAGGAACCCTCAGCAGCCAAAACGAAAACTACATGAGCAACAACAGCAGCAAAAATAAGCATTTGATTGTGACCTAAAGTAGGATGTAAAAGTGTTCAGATCCATGTTCATGCTGTAAATGAATTAAAAGGGAGAAAGGACAGCTAGTCTTGCAAAACGAGCCCAGAAAGCCTGTAGATTATTTGATGTTTCCTTTATTCGATGGAGATAAACCCAGAAGTGGACTCAAGTTTCCACTTTTCTATGTGATTAAATTTATCAGTCTTTTATTTTTACCAGTTCTGGGCTATAAGATCAAATTTCAGCCCTTTCATGCAAGATATAGATATTTACCCACATGGACCTTTCTCCTCTTCCTCCTCCTCCTCTTTTTCCTCCTCCTCTTCTTCCTCCTCCTCTTTTTTCCTCCTCTTCTTCCTCCTCCTCTTTTTTCCTCTTCTTCTTCCTCCTCCTCCTCCTCCTTCTTCTTTTGTTTTCTTTTTTGTAGCAAAACATTTGATCTGCGTGTTTAATGTTCATCTATTGGAACAGAGTTTTTTGGTGAAAGACATTAAGTGAGGGATATTTAATTGTGTGTAACATATGTGTGATGGATTAGGCAAGTCTTCCAGGTGGAGCTTGAGGGGTATTTATAATTGTGGACATATATTCACCATCCAGATCAATGAGGCCAAATCCAGCACTGCAGATTGCCCCCTCTTGTCCCTCCACAGGCAGTACCATCCTCTGACAAATAAAATTTATATATGTAATCAGTTTGGTTCCTCCAGAGAACTCTGTCCTATATAGTTTTTCTCCACCTTTGTAGTTACTTTCTCTGTTGCTGTGACTCAACCGATTTAAGGGGAGAAAAGGGAGATTTATTTGGTTTACCGTTCCAAAGTGGAGATAGAATCTGACAGAGAAGGCGTAGCAGCAGGTGGCAGAGTCTGGAGGTGGTTCAGGTCATGTCCATGCTGTGGAGGGAAGACGGTTTTGCCAGCATGGGGCAAGAGAGTCCTAGAACTCTCGTTTATCTTATGGTTTCTTTTACCTGATCAGCTATTATGAGGTTCCGCCCAGATTTAGGGTTGGTCTCTATGTTGCAGATATCTTAATCCAGATCATCTCCTGGGGTGGTCTGACAGTTAATCTGTTAGTTAATCTCAGGTGTTAACCAAGATTATCACTTCCGTAAAAGTTGCCTTAGTTGCTTGATCCTTGGCGCCACAAGTTGGCTGCTGGCACACAACGTGTATTAACAAGTCCCATTCATGCAGCTGACGCTAGCTGCTGTGGTGAACGGAACCCCAGTGTCAGCTGCCTGATGCAGCAGGGCGTTCTGCCTCGTTACACTGCCGTGTAACGAGAGTCTATGCCTTCTCTGTCAGAACACATGCTTCCGGCTGGCCGACACCCAAGCGCCACTCGTTGACTTTGCCCTCTTCTTGCTCTCAGAGCTGTGCACCAGCCTGCAGACCGCGCTGGGCAGGTGGGGAGGGCTCTTCTGCCACACCTCCATCCAGCCGAGAAGAGACATCCACACTCAACACTTGGCACACCTTAGATGCAGGGGCGTAATGGGAAGGAAGAAATGGACTCTGTGACTCTTGACTGAGCAGTTGCTTCCCAAGGCAGCTTTGTACTCTGGCTCATTAACCATGCAAAACAAAGTTAACTGGAAAGACCCCTCAAATTAAGACTCGGCACTCACTTTTCTAGACTCTCAAAATTGATCATGATTCTCATACACGTAGTGAAACCGGTCATATTTTTCTGCTGACTAACCATGCCAAGGGATAGTCACTCTTACATAAGTGCTGACCAGAAGAAAGATCACGTCATCAAAACTACCCTAGAAAATCATGGAGTGTTGACCACATGTCGTCTCAAACTCCGTGAAGGGCAGCAAGGTCAGCATTCCCTCCATCGAAGCAGACTGCTCAGTCTCTGGCTGGGAGCCTCAGGAAGAAACCACTTTGTTACTCTCGGATAACACACACAGTTGCTTAGCTGCCCACTGACCCCAGCCTCCCCCCCCCACATACACACACACTTCTGAAGAGGGGTACATTTTCCATTTGATGATTTTATTGTTTCAGTAATTACATGGAATTCACAGCAGATGGCAGTAGAGGGTCTTGTTCTAAGACGATGGATCTAATATGACTATTTCCTGGAAGGAGGTAAGAGTCTCATCTGGATAGAATGGCTTTATGAAATCAAAGGTCACTGCTCCACTCCCAAAAGATGGTTCCAGCCAACTTTCAGCAATAATTTACTCCAGCCATTTCTGAGGGATATTTTATTATATATTTAACTTGGCCAGTATCAATCACCAATGAAGAATGTAATGTCTCAGAATTGAAATTAATTGAAAACTCCTTAAGATTTATAACAGCACAGAAAGCCAATGGTCACGTTGTTCCCATAAACAAAGAGATAATAGGACGCATAGTTGTGGAAACCATCAAAGAATTTCATTTCCACAAAAGCAGTGTTTATTTTCTAATAAGTTTACATATCCTCATGATTTTTTAAGTTGCTGATTGCAACCAAGAATTCAAAATTTTTGTTTTCCGTTGGATAGCTGGTGTTCCATCCCTTTAAAGAACGGTGTCATGTCTGTTGTAATTGTTCATATTGAGTGGTAAGTAATTACTTTGCCCTGTGTGGTGACCGACTTATGTCACTAGTCCCTGAGCTTGGGAGGCAGAGGCAGGAAGCTCTCAAGCCCAAGAGTGAGACCCTGTCTCAAGAAAAGGCAGGGGCTGGGGGTGCCGCCCAATAGAAAGAGTGTTCGTGCACAAGTACAAAGGCTTGTGTTTGGTCCCTGGCATCACAGAAAGCTAGTCATGGTGATGCACATCTCCTATCCCAGCCCCAAAGAAGCCAAAGCGTGAAATGGGGGTCCTTTTAGAACAAAGCAAGGGCCACGTAGCATAGGATGTAACTTCATCAAAGGTTACATGATAAAGTAGCGTCTAAGTGCTGTCCAGGTTTTCCTCCGAACGACCACCATCTTTATCTGAGACTATCAAGACCTGTGGTCTATTTGGGGGTGGGAGCCACTCACTCTCCTCAGTGGCCCGGGCCTCATTTAGAGGACCTACCCTATTGTACATGCTCTCACACATGCCTCGGGTCCTTGAGGTCTGGAAGGAGCATCAGGGTATAAAGGCTATGGAAGGGTAGGGATTCCATCTAGACAGCTGTCAGCTATGCCGGGTCCTCCCTGATCCTGTCAATAACCCTCACCCCTGCTCCTGTGAGTAAGCCAAATAAATTCATTGGTTGGTCAAGTCGGAGCTTGATGTAATCATTACTTTGGTGGGTCATGGGAATCCTTTCTGGAAAGAGAATTGTGTGGTGTCTCCCCAAGAAAAGTGTTCGCATAACACTAAGCCACTGTGACATGACATAGTTGATGTTCTTGTGTAACCTTGTCCCAACTTATGAAATGGACAATCATCATGTATCTGGAGCAAAGAAACTGAACTGTGAGAGGAAGTGTTGTCCTCTTCTTTGTTTGGGGCTCTGACTTTTAGATGCACGTAGGAGATACCAAGGCCGAGGATCTGTTCTCTGGAGTTGGTAGACATGATGCCTCCTAAAATGGGCAGTCGCAGGCCTGACACCTCCCCCCCCCGTGAGAGATGATTGACACCTCCTGCTGCTTCTTGCTCAGTGATGGGTTTAGGATGTCTCATGGCCCAACTCAGACCAGTTTGGGGCCAAAGTATTTTCCAGCATGTTCCTCCCTTAATTGTCTTAACACCACTGAGACATATTACCTGCAGGTCAAAAGAATGAGATAGACTGCTACAGGAATGCAGACCCTGACCATCATTTATAGTTAACTGTACTTGGAAGCAATATGTATGTTTTATAAATTCACTATGTATACTTCTATTTTTCTTGTAGTTTCATAATGTATATCCTGTTCTCACAATGTGTGCTTAACTAATTTTGTCAAAAATGAATGTTTTTTGATGTGCTGTTTCCTGATCTTGGGATAAATACTAGTGCGTGTTATAAATAAACTCAGCTTGGATCACAATATCCTAGCTGCCTCTGAACCTGCTTGATTAAATTCCTACCACTCCCATTCATGTTCCCACACGGTTTGAGATGAGCCTTTTTCCCCAGAAAGCTAGGGTTGGTGCTGGCTGTAGCCCCGGCAGTTGCAAACCCACAGAACGTGTGCACAAATAAGACCACTTTCTGGAAGATGGCTTTGGTATCCTGCCTTCTCCTGTGCAATTATCCTGCTAAATGTCGAGGAGGATCAGGAGTTCAAGGCCAGCCTCAGATACATAGTGAGTTTGAATCCAGCCTGGGCTATATAATACCCTGATTCAAAAGACAAAAAGGAAAAAAAAGAAAAAGAAGGAAGGGAAGGAAGGCAGGCAGGAGGAAGGGAGGAAAGAAGAAAGGAAAGAAGGGAGGGAGGAATGAAAGAAAGAGAAGGAAAGGAAGGAAGGAAGGAGGGAAGAGAAAGAGAGAGGGAGAGAAGGCAGGCAGGAAGGAAAGAGAGAAAGAGAAGAGAAAGAAGGAAGGAAGGGAGGGAGGAGGGAGGGAAGGGAGGGAGGAGGGAGGGAAGAAAAGAGAGAGAGAGAAAGAAAGAGAAAGAAGGCAGGAAGAGGAAGGGAAGGAAAGAAGGAAGGAAGGAAGGAAGGGGGGAGGGAGGGAGGGAGGAGGAAGGAAAGAGGAAAGAGAGAGAAAAGAAAGAAAGGGAAGGAAGGAAGAAGGAAGGAAGAAGGAGAAAAGAAAGAAAAAGAAAGAAAGAAAGAAAGAAAGAAAGAAAGAAAGAAAGAAAGAAAGAAAGAAAGAAAGAAAGAAAAAAAAAAAAAGAGAAAGAAAGAAAGAAAGACATTAACCTAAAGGCAATGTTGCTCTAAGGCTCTTACCCAGTTTCCAATATTTTCCTATAGTTGAACAAACTGGATTAAGACATTGAATGATCTTGTACCCGGTCTTATCCGTCTTTCTTCATTTCTGTCTTTTCGTCTAAAGGGGTGGCTGTGGGACAGCAAAAGGTGTGGCAGGAAGCAGGCCAAATCCTTAACACCATTATCTTAAGATGAAACTATGTGTGATCATTTCTTTTTCAATCATGTTGTTCATCTTCATTTTCTAGAAGTTTCTAACTGCATGCCTGTATTTCTTTGTGATTGTAATTAGAGATGCAAAAGAGACATGAGAGAGACAGAATACAGGACAAGAGCTCCCCAGAAACATTAGGATACCAAGGTCTGGACATGCCATTCTGTCCTGGCTGGAGAGGACTCTGTTGTTTTGTGTTCTTTATCCTCCCAGTCCTCTGCTTTAAGATTGTGTTTGCTTATCGCAGAACAGAAAGCAGCAAGATTGTAAGAGCCCTGAGGTGGGAAAGTGATAGGCTAGACATTATCTCCTAGACATGACATAGTCATGATATGCAAGATTGCACGGCAGTTATGTATACTCACACAAGAATTGCATGGGAACTCTCTGGTCAACATCTCACCATACATCAGAAAGATCTCAAGAAGCTCCACGCCTCTGAGAGACTGATCAGTACTAATGCTGATGGGGAAGCAAAGGAGGATGCTTTCCTCAATGGTACATCCATTGATCTAGGATGCTAGCTGGAGCAGTGAATCAGGTCAGGCATAAGTCATTGCAGACTAGATGAAACACAGCAGGTCACACAAGCAAGATTTGGAAACAGGAGGAAGTCTGGCAGGGGGATGAAGGATTATAAGGAGAAAAGGAGGGGGTGGGATTTGGCACTTAAGAGTTAAAAATATTATAAAGTCACTATATGTATGCAGCATTAAAAAAAGAGACAAAAAAGATTGCGTTTGCTGAATTTGATCATAAAAGAGAGCTGTAAATAAGTAGGTAAACCTGAATGCAAAGATGAAATGAGAGAATGTTGTTATTTTCCTCCAAATACAATGTCTCAATTACTTGGGGCTACTCTGACAACATACCATTGACTGGGTGACTTGTAAATAACAAATTTATTTTTCACAGTTCTGGAAGCTGGAAGTCTCAGATCAAGGCTTCAGCAGATTCATGTCTGGTGAGGTGGCTTTCTGGTTCATTGCACTTAAATGTGTGATAACTAGAGGGCTCACTGGCTATTCAACCCAAGTATAATGGCATTATATATTAAGATAGCTTTATGTTTTTAAAAACTTTATTTTGCATGTATGTGTGTGTGTGCATGTGTGTATATGTGTGTGTGCACACGTGCATGTGTGTGTGTGTCTCAGAGGACACTGTGTGTCCCTGTGGAGGACCAAGGGTGACTTCAGAATCATCCTCGATTGCTTCTACCTCCTTTTTGCTTCACTCTGGATTTCTCAGTCTGCCCACCAGGGCTAGAAGTGCAGACCACTGCCATTTCCATCTGATGTTTTTCACACGGGACCTGGGTCTTAACCCCTGAGCCATCTCTCCAGCCCAAGATACCCTTATTTTAATCTATGTTTTTCTTTAATGATGCATCTATCTTGAAAGGACAAGACACGAAAGACTTCAGAGCTCTTTTGCAAGCTCCTTTTCAATAATCCAAGTTCTGTTTCCAAAAAGCAATGATTGTTAGAAGAAAATTCCAAAACAACCTTTAGGAAGTCTTGTACATTTCCTCTTTACTTTCAGGTATTAAAATCAAATGTTACTGTATGTGCTTGAGGTCAAACAATGATGAATGACACATTTTTTGAGCCACATGGGGGACATTATCCCCAGGGTTTTTGGTGTAGCCACAGAAGTATGCTGACCCTTCTCTCTGGGGCTTGAAGGGTGAAGATAGCTGTGGTGAAACCCAGGCCAGGTGATTTGGTCTGCATTGATAAAGACATTTGTCACTTCATTCATCTCCATTCATTTGCATAATTCATACAGTTCATAAAACCCAGCATTCACAGATGTAGTGGCAATACTGACTCTTTTGGCATAAACACAGCACTCATCTTCCCTAACTTCACAAGAAGAGAGGAACCTTGTATTGTGTGATACGCATGGTTGTAGCGTATTGCAGTTTGCCTACACGTTTCGGGTAAATTCACAACAAAATGACTTATGGGAACAAGGGATTTTATTCTGGATCATGATTGTCTAGTTATAGCTCATAGTCCAACTTGCCAGGAGAGCTCATCCCAATACCAAGAGCAGAGAGAATTGGCCACACTGTATCCATTGCTGAGAGAGGGGCAAACCTCACTTACCACACCAACACATTTGTCCAGGTATGTCAAAGTATGCCATCACACTGAGCCAGCTAAAGAAAAGTGAGAGTAGGCTCATGAATTCACTGTTCTTGCTAACTCCCCCCGACTTACCCACCTATCTAGGGAAATAGTTCGACCTACCACGGAGTGGGTCTTCCCCAATAGTTAGACAGTCCCTGGTTTGCTTAGGGCTTGCCTGAACGTTCAGTTCTTCGCAGACATGCCCACAGCTCAGTCTGCAATCATCAAGTTGACACTTCATCACATAGTACATAAAAGCTGGACTACTGCTCACGGGCAGAGATTCCGAGGCACTTCACCAACACTTGGAATGGTTTTCAGGAGGGTGGGGAACATGCCTCAAGGACAAATATGAGCTGGAAGGGTGGGAGGGCTCTTCACCGCACAAATGCCAGCTCTCGAGGCTGCAGCAAAGCGCGGTTTGTCATGTTTAGCAATTCAGTCAAGATGTTCAGTTAATCCTTCCAGTTTACTTAATTTCTAGGATTTAAGGTGCAGGGACTGATAACCAGTGAATTCCTGTGTTTGCCCCTCTCAGTGGAGGAGAAGGCTTGCAGGCTGTCATAGTTAAGCACAGGTGTCAACTTGACTGTTGAGGGTTTGAGCTCTGGACACAGTTGTGGAGAGTTGATGGTTGAGTTAGGCCCAGAGCAAACCTGAAGGAGATTGTCTAGCTGCTGGGGAAGACCCAGCCCATGGTGGGTGGGATTAGGCCCTGGATAAATCACAGAGAGCTGGTTGAGAGAGTTGGCATCCTTCTGTTCACTTGGCCAGACATGCTGGTCTTGCAAGTAAGGATTGTCCATCTCTCAGCCGTTATAGTGGCCAGTTCCCTCAGCCCTGGTGTTGGTGCGTGCTCTCCCGTCAAGCTGGACTAAGAACTGTAACCAGAAATCGTAAGAGAATAAGCCCCTTGTTCCTTAAGCTGTTTGATGGTCATTTATCAGCAACCATGCAGGTGGACTGCAACACAGGCATCCAAGATCTCAACATTTACCTCACAATCCTGATAGGTACCAGAGTGGGATCAGCAGGAATTGAATCAGGCTGGGTCAAGAGGGGAATGTGGAAAAGCCAAAAACCAACTCGAGTTTATTTCAGAATCTAACCCCTTATATACCATGAAACGGGAATGTTGTCTATACACTGCATAGAGGAATGATGTCAGTTGTGGCAGACAGACTACACACGTGCAAGGTCAACAATGGGTGGGGCCACCACCACCATTACAGCCCTGCCAATCCTTAAACATGTCAGTATGCCCTAACAGCTTCATTCATTACAGCCCTGCCAATCCTTAAGCATGTCAGTATGCCCTAACAGCGTCATTCATTTTGGAGAAAAAACAGGCTACTATTATATACAAAGGTCAGCAACATGGTGATGTAATTACAACGATAAAGCTCTGTGCCCATCCTTTAGACGTGCTAATTAATATCTGAATGATTTCCAAGGAACTGAAAGAGAGATGCAGGAAACACTTCTGCCCTCAATCCCATTTCAAGACAGGACAAGATCCATCCCTGCTCCCTACGGGAAAGTTGGGGTTAGCCTCTACCATTGCTAGCTATGGGAGGCAGGCTGCTACTATTAGACTGCAAGGGATGCTCTCGGCATCAGTTCTACCAGAAATGGGGTCTTGAGCTTCCGTGCTCCCTACAAAGCCTTTGGGTGGTGGTGATGATGGTCCCTTCCACTTCTCCTTTCTCTCCTCTCTCTGATGAGGCAGACACACCCTTGCCTCACCCACAGGGTGGTCCTCTCTACCTCTCGGTCATCCTGGAAGTTATAGGTTCTTCACAGCATCGGACCCAGCCATTGACTCATGTGCACCAGGGACCCAGGGACTGGAATCTGCCAATCTATGCTCTTCTCCTTTTCTGATGACATTGCAGACCGAGCATTGAAGAGCCACCAAATCTGGGCCCACAGTATAATCCTCAAGATTGTAACTGATGTGGGTGAGAAATAAACCTCTTCCTTGGGATGCCAAATTGCACTTGGTGTTTGTAATTTTTTTTTATAATATCTGCTCTTGATTGATTGATTGATTGTGTGTGTGTGTGTGTGTGTGTGTGTGTGTGTGTGTGTATGTATACAAGAGGGAACTTGAATATGTATGCCTGTGGAGGTCCAAGGGTGACATCAGAAGTCATCCTGGATTACTCTACCTCCTTACTGCTTTGCTCTGGGGTTTCCCAGGCTCCACCTTCCAGGGCCAGAAGTGCAGGTTACTTCCATTTCTACATGGCATTTTTACACAGGATCTGGGGATCTAAACTCAGGTCCTTTATGTTTGGGAGACAAAAGCTCTGTGCCATCTCCTCATCCCTAGCCTTGATTTCTGTCAGAAGGATATTATAAAAAAAATCTTGAGAATCATTATAAAACTTTCACAGGAGACCCATATGTTTATTACCTTGAGTATAGCAATGACGTGACAGGCGTAGGCATATGTGCAAATTCATCAAATTGTATATATTAGACACATGCAGTATTTCAAGTGCCAATTGTATCTTGATAAAGCTATTTAAAAAAAAAAAAAAACCTGCCTTAAAAAAAAGAAGCACTTTACTTCCTGTGCAAAATACGTTCAAATGTTTTCCTCGTAAATTTACTATGATTCTACAGAAAAAAAAATGTAATTATAGGTTGTAATTTGTTCTTGAGTCATGAAGTCAATCAATGACAAGCTTGAAGGGAACAGAAGAGAAAACAACGGAAGGCGTCGGCACTGCTGTTAGAAGCACTGCTCAGGGTAATTGTGTTTGTTAGGGCACATTTCTGCATGTGTTCAAGTAGGATGAAAACTGCATCTCCTACCCCAGATTGTACACAGCAGAGTCCAAAACCACCTGGAGAAGAACAAGGCTTCAAATGTTTGAGATGTGTGCCAGTTAATTAAAGTGTCAACTTGACAATTTAAAGGCTGAGCTCTCGGCATATCTGTGAAAAATTAGCTGCTAAGGCAAGCTCTGAGCAGACCTGTGGGAAATAATCTAATTGATATGGGAAGATGATGCTCATGGTGGGGAGAGACCCAGGCATATGGCTAAGGAGGGGAGACCATTTGATTCTGCATTTGGGCATACTTTGGTATTCAGACATACAGATGTGCTGGCAAATGAGAAAGTATGTCCCTCTCTCAACATTTTGTGTGGATATACTGTGGCTAGTTCTCTTGTCTCCTGTTGGTATGAACTCTCTTACCATGCTCATGAACATAACCAAGCATTATAAGCAACAATCAGCCCTTTATTCCCTTAAGTTGTTTGGATCCGGTGTTCACTTAGCAAGAGGAAGATGAAAGTAACTCAAGAAGTTATTTGAAATTAAACAAGTTTTTCTGAGTCTGGTGCTTGTCTAGCAAGTGCAAAGCCCTGGACTTAATCCCCAGTACCTATAATTACAGTACCTGTAATCCCAGCCCTTGGTAGATGGAGGCGATAGGAATAGGAAAAGCCCCTAGTTGTCATTAAAGTGATGACCAGGAATAAAATGGTGGGTGGGGGAGGAGAGCCCAGATCTCACCAAAACTGATGAGACATAAAGGTGTGCAAAGTAGGATTTGACAACCCACAGCCAGTGTCATAGTTAGGTATAGATGTCAACTTGATGGTTTGAACTCTGGGCACATTTGTAGAGACTTGGTAGTTAAGCCCAGAGCAAACCTGCAGGAGATTGTCTAGTTGAGGTGAAGATCCAGCCTATGGTGGGTGGGACTAAGTTACTGGGCAGGTGAATAAAATGAAGGGAACCATTTGAGAAAGTGGGCATTTTCCTATATACGTGGCCAGACATGCTGGTCCGGCAAGTGAGAATTGTCTTTCTCTCAGCTGTTATGTGGATATGGTGTAGCCAGTTCCCTTGGCCCTTTTGTGATGGCGCATGCCCTCCTTCCAAACTGGACACACAACTGTAACTGGACAATCAGAAGAGAAAATAAACCTTGTTCCCTTAAGCAGTTTTGTTATGATTTTATCAACAACATGCAGGCTAACTGCAACAGCCAGTTCCCGACTGTAGCAACAGGCTGTTTTTGCCCCTGTTAAAGAAAGGGTCATGCATGTTTATCCTCCTTTTCTCTCCCCCCCCTTCCCTTGCAACATTGCCCTTGAGTGTAATAGGAGGAAGGGGATGGAGCACAGAAACTGCTTAAGGATATGCCTCAGGCAAGGAAGCTCTCCGGGGCTCCTATGGCCTCAGACTGAAGAGATCTTTGCTCCAGACTTCAATCTCCGTCATCTACAGCTCCAGGCAGAAATTCGTAGCAGCTCCGGAACTGACTACGGCTTTCTGAGAACTACTGCCTCCCGATTGCTTCTGCTGATACCCTGAGACCAGGTGGAGGGGTATAGAGCTGTGACACTTCTCTGAGCTGTTACACTTGCGGGTGAGCTCTTAGCTAGCTAGCATCCCACAATTGCCAAGAGTTCAGATCTCTCTGTTCCATTCACCTTGTCATTTCGGGTGTGGCCACTTGTTTGGCCATTTGCATGGTTACTCCAGTGTTGATGCAATTTCTTACCCTTTCTACACTTCATTCCTGGAGGAGGTAGGACAAGAATGCCATTGGTGGGGTGGGGGTGGGGGGAGAAAGATAAGAAAATCTGAGGGCAGGGGGTCAGGAATTCAAGGTCATCCTGGACTACATAGAAGTTCAAGTCCAGCCTGAGTTAAATGAAAGGGGTGGAGTGGGGAGGTGGCTTAGTGGGGAAAGTTCTAGAGCATAAAGACCAGAGTTTGGATTCCCAGCTCCTATGTAAATGATAGGTGTGCATGGTGACCTGTCTGTACTCCTTGAGCAAGCTGGTTCAGTCTAGCTGAAGTGACCTTTGCTTTAATATGAAAAGTAGAGAGATCGAGGAGTGAGGGAAGACACCTGATGTCAATCTTCGGCCTCCACATGCACTTACACACGTACGCTCACATGCACACGTGTTGCACACATATACACTCAGGTATGTCTACCACCCGTACCTACAAATGCAAACAAAAAAAAAATGCTTACAGCTAATTGTGACTTCAATGATCTGGCTGATCTAAAGCCCTCCTGTTCTTTGATTTCCAAGTGTGAGTTGAATAGAAACCGCATCCTGTAGAAAGGCTCATGCCAGCTCGTTCCTTGGCAACCAGCGCTGCTCCAGGTTCAGGCTCCCAAGGTTGCAGCACCCCTCCAACACACCTGGGTCACTTCCAAGGACTGGCAATATCAGAACCAAGCGTCATTCTTTCAAGTGCATCTGTCTTCAGCACCTCTTGGGTGCTGTTTTCTGGAATGCTGAGAAATGCTTCCATTCCCTCCAAGGACCCACCAGACCCCCCCTCTCCCCTGCACACTCAAGGAAGCCGCTGTCCTCTAATTGGCTCATCTCTGCCTCACCTGGGCCTGTTTCATGCCAGATGCTTCATTTTAGCCTTTGGAGGGGATGCACCGTGGCATGCCCTTTGGAAGGAGACCAAGCAGGATGTCATGGTTTAAATGTGAGTTGTCCCCTACAGGCTCATGCGTTAGAATCCTCAGCTGTTGTCAGTGTTTGAGAAGGTCATGGTTACCTTACTGGAGGAAGACGAGTCACAGAGGGACCTTGAAGTTGGTTAGTCCCACCGTACTCCCTCCAGAAGTCTACTTTTGCAGTTTGCAGTTTGTTCTCTCAGTCTCTTTGATGGATGTGACCTGAACCTCCTCCAGCATCTGCTCACGCGCCATACGCTTTCCGCCATAATGGACTATACCTCTCTCTAGAACCCTAAGCCAAATGAATCTCCCTTTTCTCCCTTTAAGTCGCTTGAGTTTGGGCATTGTCTCACAGCAACAGAGAAAGTAACCGCTTCACAGGGGGAACAAGAAAGGAAATTAATTCACACTGGGCAAGCCACCAAGCACTTGTGGGACACCTAGCTGTGTTTCAGGCTTTGTCACACATGAAACTTGGGATTTTTTTTACCTGCAGACAGTGACTGAGCAGGTCTGGGTGGATCCAACAAGCTACATTTCTAGCAGGGTTTTTTTTGTTGTTGTTGAAACTGATAACTCTGGTCACAGAACATCTGAGGAGCTTTAATAATTCATTTACTTGAGAGGGGGAGAGAGAGGGACAGAGAGACACAGAGGACTGCATGGACAGAGGTCAGAGGACAATTTTCAGAAATAGGTTCTTTCCTTGCACCCTTTGAGCTTCAGGGATAGAACTCAGGTTACGGATATGTCCACAGGCATTTTCCCACAGAGCCGTTGAGTAGCCCGTTATGTAATTGGGTCATTTTAAAAGTTTCTTTGCCAATTTCTACCTTTGTTTGGAATTTTTAGTATATTTATAATTTAATATCACTTGCAATAAGGTAAAATTTATATCTGTTGTTTTATTACATGCTTTCTATTTGCCTTCAATCCTTTTATGAACCTCTGTTTGACTATTGCTACCTTAGTCTGCGGTAAAAAAAAAAAAAGTAATAGAACAGTGTATATTATTATACTAAAGAGTACTATTGTGCCAATGTTTGATAGTAGTATACTATTGCCATTCTTTTATTATTTATTCACATTTTTATTTTCTTAATGTTTATCCAGACAATTACAGTTAACTTTTTTTACTTATTTGAGAGAGAGAGAGAGAGAGAGAGAGAAAGAGAGAGAGAAAACATGTATGCATTGGCACATGGGTGGAGGAAGCCAGAGGATAACTTTTGGAAGTCATTTCTTTCTTCTACCATGTAGGCTTTCAGTTTACCAGATTTGCAATCTGATACCTTACGAGCTGACCCATCTCACAGTCAGTAACGGTTAACATCTTCGCTGAAGCAATGCAAGCCATGCATGGCGGCACAGACCTGTGTCCCTGCAAGTGATAAGTAGAGGCAGGAGGATTAGAAACTTAAGTTTATCCTCAGCTACATAGTGAGTTTGAGGCCAGCCTGGAAGACATGAAATAAAGGAAACATAAAATAAACAGAAATCTAGTTCATAGAACTTGAATGACATACACAAACTATTCTGATTACATTGTTTTCTGTCAGACATGTTATGTCTTTTACATTATTAGCTAATCAAAATAAGCTTTTATTGATAGATTTATGCAGCTGTGTCTTAGAGATAAGCAAAGTATTGTGAACTGGCTTTGCATTTATGTTTTTTTTCATATGATTTTTAGTATTTGGTTTCCTTTCATTTCAATCTTTAGGACTTCTTTACTATTTGTGTGTGTGTGTGTGTGTGTGTGTGTGTGTGTGTGTGTGTGTAAGTCAGAGAACAAATTTCAAGAGTTGGTTCTCTCCTTCCACCACATGGGTTTTGGGGATCAAACTCAGGTGTCAGATTCTAGTGGTGAGTGTTTTATGTACTGAGCTATCTCTCTACTCTCTTTCAGTATGTCTTCTTGGGTTGGTCTACCAGAAATAAATTCAAATCTTAATTTCTTTGTTTTTCAAGGTCAGTTTGCTGGAGATGAAATTCTAACTTTGAAGTCTTTTCCTTTCACAGCTTGGACCATATCACCATCTGCTGAACTGTGGCTTCTGGAAAGAAAACAGCTGTTAACATCACTGAACATCCCTTGCTTCCTTTTGCTTCCAGGACTCCCCATCTCTATCTTTCAATAGCTGTATCCACTGTGTCTAGGTTCATTCTAGGTAAAATTTGCTGAACTTCTTGGATATGAAGATAATTTTCTCATCAGATTTGTAAAGGTGCTAGAGATTATTTCTCCAAATACTATTTTTTTCCCTCTTGCTTTCTCCTCTCTTCTGGAACATCTGTCAGTTACGTGCATTAAGAATGCTTGATGGCTTTCCACAGATCTTTCAAGTTGACTTTTCCCCATTTTTTTCCTGTGTGTGACTTAGTTACACCCCCTCCCCAATCTGGTGAACCTTTCTTCTACCTCAACCTTCCTGTCCAACCTTTGGAATGGATTTCTCATTTCAATTATGACAGCATTTGAAAGAAATATAGTTCCTGGACTTTATCTAGATTCTTTTCTGGTGAGGTTTTGTTCTTATATTTTCCTTTAGTTTTTTGAGGAATGGCTTCCATCTGTTCTTTGTGCACATTTATAATAGTCGATTAGAAATCTCTATCCAGGAAGCTCAATATTTGTGTTTTCTCAGGATGAGTCTTGGCTGCCCTTTAGCTGTGTTCTTTCCTGACTATGTGTCATGGCTTGAAATATGAGCTGTCCCCCATAGGCTCATGTGTTTGAATTTTTAGTTGTTCGGAAAGGTCATGGACCTTTAGGAGGTGGAGCCTTGCTGGAGGAAGGCAGTCACAGGGGGCGGGTCTTGAGGTTGCTTAGTTCCATTCTGCTTGAATGAGGGAGTCTGCTTTCTGAGCTAGCATGCAGCAGCTCTCGGCTCCCATGATGTCTGCAGTGACTTAGCCTGCCTCCAGCTTCTGCCAGCCAGCCATGCCTTTTCTGCCCTAACGGACTGTATCTCCCCTCTGGAACTGTAAGCTCAACAACTTTTCTCCTCTTAAGTTGTTTGGATCTCAGTGGTGTCTCACATAGCAACAGAGAAGAGTAACTGGCACACTATGTATCTTGTAACTTTTGTGAAAATGGGACTTCTAAAATAATCATACTATGGACTTTCTGAAAGTCATATTTCCCTCTTTCCAGGGCTTTGTGGTTGTTGCTCTTTATTTGTTTAGTGATTCTCTTAGGTTAATTCCAGTGGTCTATAGTCTTTGTTCCCTATTATGTCATTCAGCCCTAGGTGGTCTGCATTAGTTTTTTTTCATGTTTCTGTGACCAAATACTTGACAAGAATCAACTTAGGGTAGGAAAGATAAATTTATTTATTTATTTATTTATTTATTTATTTATTTATTTATTTGCCAGGGAGTCTCACTTCTCTTGATGGTCTTGGCCAAGACAAATATAGGTCTTTTTATTCTAATCGTAATTGCTAATGCTAATGCTCAGATTACACATTGCGCATCAAATTGTGAGTGAACTCCTTAAGGAGAAGAGTGCAACACAGGTGATGGAAATGCCCCATTGACCATCATCTGACCACCAAGTGTGTATATCAAGGGACCGACAGGCATAGAACCCCCTGTCCCAAAGGGTCAACTCAGCTGGGTTTGAGGTTGTACAGGGCAGTAATAGGAGTGGCTGGTAGCTGTGGCATTGGAGGCTGATAATACAACCTGCTCACATCTCAGCAGCAAGTCAGGAAGCAGAGAGGAAATTCTGGCCCCAAACATGAGGTAGGAGACTATATTCAATCTATGAGACTTGCCCTTTTGACTCCCCTCCTTTAGCAAGGCCCCACCACCAAAAGATCCCAGTTTTCCAAAATGGCACCATTAGTTGGGGGCTCGAAGTGCTTACAATCTCAGCACTTAGGAAGCTGAGGCCTGGGGCTCGCGGGAGGCTCAAGACCAGCGTAGGCTCCAGCCTAGTTCCAAGTCAGTCTTGGCTGCTATTAAGGTCAGGCTGTGCCCTGACCCAAGTTATTCCACAGCATATATAATAGTGGTTTTCCAGACTGTGCCTTATCCTGAGAAACACCATGTTATAAGTAATTCTTGACTTTGTGTTGAGGATGGTGGATAACTCTGCACCTGGGCAGACATGTGAATGGCACCATCTGGCTGGCACCACCCACATGCACAGACTGCTAAATGACTCATTCCTGGGAGTAGACTGTGTGCCATCCTTTACATTTATCGGGATGAATTTAGACTACAGGGCCCATGCGTATATTAAAATTGTATCAGGAAAAACAGACCTGAGACTTGTTGGAGACACCAGACAGAGGATTGTGCAGCCCCCTTACATAGAGAAGAGGACACCTAAAACTATGCTAGAGACGGATCACCCAGTGTGTATATCAAGGGACTGACAGGGAACTCCTGACTGTCAAGGGGTCAACTTACCTGGTCCCCGCCGATGGCATGGCCTACTCAAGGGCTTTCTCCTGGCTGCCATGTTTACCCATCTGGGTCTATGGTTCATCGGTTTAGACCCAGTCCTGCTCTTTTGCCTCTGCAGTTGGACTCAACTCCGAAGAACTGCAAGAGATTTTCCAGCTGTTTGTTGTTTCATCTCCGGGAGCTTCCTTTGCATTCCCAACAGTTTCCCAGCTTTGGCTTCTCAACCCTTTAAAACTCTTGCTTCTCTCACTCTTGATAGTTATCCCATAACCTACATGTATACATATACATTTATTTACTATGTGATGTGTAATGGATGATCTGAGAGTTAATATTAGCAAATAAGATTGGCATAAAAGAACCTGTGTTTTCCTGGTCAAGATTATCAAAGAGAGCAGGAATCTCTGGCAAATCGTTACCATTGAAACCATCTGACCTTGTGAATTGTTTGTTATTCAGTAAAGTCTGACCTGGTGGAATGTGTTCCTCTATGTTTCTGACATAATATGCTCATAATGGCTGCATGATAAGACTTAGCTGTAAAACTAAAATAAAAACAAAAGCAAGCAAACAGAAGATCCCTTAATAAGAAGCCAAATGTGGTGGCCCAAGCCTGTGTTCCCAGCACTCAGGGTGCTGAGATAGGAGGATTGCCCTGAGTTCCAAGCTAACTTGGGCTACAGAGTGAGTTTCCAGTTGGGCTGGGCTAGAGTGAAACTGTGACTCAAAAACAGAAAAGAAGAGGAGGAGGAGGAGAGAAAAAAAAAAAAAAAAAGGACAAGGAGGAGAATGAAGGGGAGGAGATGAGAAAATAGTTTGATATAGGAGGAACCATAAAACAAACGGTTACGGCTCAGAGGTTAAACCTTTGCCTCACAATCAAAAGCAACTAAGTTTGCATCCCCAGATACCATCTGAAAATGCACAGCGGCTATGGTAGTAGCCTGTAATTCTGGCCCTGAAAGGCAGAGCCTGGTAAACTCGTCCAGAACAGCAGTCCTAGGAAGATAAGAGCAATCCAGGATGATTCCTCATGTCATCCTTTGACCTTCACGGGCATAACACACACACACACACACACACACACACACACACACACACAAAGAGAAAAAAGAAGCAAAACATTTCCATGTACCTCTGGTGGACATTTTACATCCAAATCATAGTAAGTCCTGCTTGGTTAGCTTAATGATTAGACAAGGATTTCCTCAGACGCTCTTCTTTAAGGTTTCTTTTCCTGTGTTTATAGTGGGGGCTGTGTGTCAAGCCTTCCTTTCTCAGACAGACATTGATGGCTTCCTTAAGCTTCATGTCCTGCTTGTTCTAAGTGTCAAAGTAACTGAGAGGCAGAAAATTAAGGGCTTTTCAAGACTTTCCTGGGCGTGTGCTCAGTGTGCACAGATGTAAATCCTTTGAAATTTCCAGAAATATCTTCTCTTGTCCACTTCCTCTCTAAATGAGCATCTGACTCCCTGTGGGTTTTTTCCTTTCTTTTTTCTCTCTCTCCTTTTAAGCTCTTTTTTTTTTTTTCCCTCCCTAAGCCTTTGGTTAACTCCTACTCATTTCACCATTGTATGGCGTTTCTCATCATGGCAAACACGATTCCAACTTGGATTTTGCCCCTGCTAACTAAGGAGGTTGTTGTGTAGCAGTTGGAAATATTGTATACCAAAGGAAGAGTGTCTAACTCAGAAGTTAAGCAGCAAAAAAGTTCCAAGAAGATTCTGAAACTAGCAAAATTTGGAGGGGGGAAACTCCCCCTCTCTTGAAATAGACGTCTGTTCAGGGTGGAAACTCCCTGGCGAGCCTGGCGTCTGGAGACTTGCAACAGGCTGGGCTGGTTTCTGTTGTATCATGGAGGTGACTGCTTTGAGCTTTCTGGTCATCCCTACTCTTGTAACTATCCCTTGTCTACACTCCTGTAAGTAGTTCCAATAAATTCATTGGTTGACCAAGTCGGACTTGGTGTAATGGTTACTGTGGTCTTTCCTTGGGCCCCTATCTGGAGTGAATGGACATTTGTGTGGCCTTTGCAGCAACAGTGTCACACAACAGACACACAACACCAACCCAGGCAGCTGCAACACTAAACACTTGCTGTTTTTTTTTTTTTTTTTTTAAACAATGTCTGGTGGGCAGCTCTTAGTCATGTCAGTCAAAGAGAAGACCCAAGGATGGAACTTTGCTGTGACATTGTCAGACGAGCTAAATGTAGTAGGGTAAGTCTCAGGAAATAGAACTTTGGAGGTGCTCCAAGTCCTTTTTGTACCTTCAGTTGCTAGAATGCTGATTTCCGGGGCTGGAGAGGTGGCTCAGGGGTTAAGCCTCTGTCTTACAGGCGGAAGGTCCTGAGTTCGGATCCCAGATCCCACGTATAGACGCCAGGTGGAAGCAGGGCAGCCTGCGCTTCTGGTCCTGGTAGGGTGGAGCCTGTGAATCCCAGGGCAGAGTAAAAAGGAGGAGGTGGAGGCGGTCCATGGTGGTTCCTGAATTCGTCCGTGGTTCTACACACACACAGACACACACACGCTCATGCACATACATATGTTCACACGCACAATTGAATAAATAAAAAAAAATTTAAAAAAAAAAAAAATAGAATGCTGATTTCCATAACTTTTATGATTTCAGAACTGATGGTTTGTAAGTCTGTACATCTAAACGCCTTGTTTCATGATCTGAAAAAAATACTGACACAGGATGACCTTGGTCCTAAAGGTACCTTTATTTCTCTCTCTCCTCTTTCTCTCTCTCACTCTCTTTCTCTGTGTGTGTGTTTACATGCAAGTGGGTGTACATATGGGGCATGCATACAAGAGTGCACTTGCATGTGCATGCCTGAAGAGGTCCAAGGGTGACACCAGGAACTTCCTTATTGCTTTGCTCTGGGTTTCCCAGGCTCTGCCTTCCAGAGTCAGAACTGTGGACTGCCCCCATAGCCACTCAGCATTTTTTATGGGATCTGAGATGTGAACTGAGATCCTTTTGTTTATGAAGCAAAGGTTTCTACCTGAGTCATCTTCCTGGCTGAGTTTATATATAGTCCTTGTATGTGGATTTTTTTTTTTTTTTTTTGCATGCATGTATGCATGTGTATGTGTCTGTGTGTGTCAGAGGGCACTGTGGTTTCCTGCGGGGCCCTAAGGGTGACTTTGTGGATTGTTCCACCTCCTTTTTGCTTCCGGGCCAGAAGAGCAGGCTACTGTCATTTCTCCTGCCTGGAGATGTACGTGGATTAGTTAAACCACACACCTAAATTGCACCTACATTGTTTAAATGAGTATGTTCTTCAGCGCCCCCAGAGGGTTTGTTTACATACAGATTATTCTTTCAGAGTTCTAGTTTCAACAGGTTTGAGGTGGGGAACTTTACATTTCTAGTCAATTTCTGAGAGAAATTTTTTTTTTTAATTTTTTAAAATTTTTTTATTATTATTATTATTTATTCAACTGTGTGTATATGCGCACGTGTGTGTGTGTGTGTGTGTGTGTGTGTGTGTAGAACCACGGACGAATTCGCGAACCACCATGGACGCCTCCACCTCCTTCTGCCCCGGGATTCACAGGCTCCGCCCTACCAGGACCAGAAGCACAGGCCGCCCCTGCTTCCGTCTGGCGTCTATACGTGGGATCTGGGATCCGAAATCAGGACCTTCCGCCTGCAAGGCGGAGACTTAACCCCTGAGCCACCTCTCCAGCCCAATTTCTGAGAGAAATTTGATACCGTGTCTAGAATTGTTAGGGTCAGAACCTGGGTCCTGGCAGCCCTAACAGGTTAGACTCAGCCTCTAGTCTTCAATAGGTCAATTAAGCAAATAAGAAATAGTGAAAACTAGAAAAAGGAGATTGATTTAATGCGGTCTGTTAGGAAGAGGAGGAGATTCAGTGACTTCACCCCACCCCCAACGCCATCTTCCTGGGTCCTAACTGTAGTTAGGTTTAAATAGAGGGCAAGGCGTATGTACAGCTAAACAGTTCAGGTCACAAATCTAGTTCTGCCTGCCCTCATTGTCTGAGCTCTAGCTTCTTCTGCAGGGTGGTCTGACGAGTTGTCAGATCTGTGTGAAATCTCTTTCTGGGAGACAAGCTGCCCCCCTCTGACATCAAGTTTCTAGCTTTTTCTTTTTCCTAGCATGAGATATCTGGGCGTGGGGGGTGGGTGGGTGGGGGGGAAGATTTCAGTTTCTTGTAATCCGTTGTTCCACTACTTCCAGAGACAGAAGGAGGGGCACAAAGTGTCTCTTTGGAATACTTCCTACTAGGATGGTCAAAATGCAAATTATTGGCGCCCCCATGATGAGACCTTCTGAGGGATTGATGTACTATACCAAAGATCTGTCTTTCAATCACCGCGTAATGTATAGAAAATGCATGCTACAATGCTTGCCAATGTGACACTCCTTTTCCTTGCTAATGTCATTCTTTAGTGCAATCGGAGCATCCTTCAAGTGACTGATTATTTTTATTCCATGTTCCTGTTGCCACAGTGGCCAAACAAGTTAGAGGAACTGTGGGATTTGGCCCTATCATATCCACAGAAAGAGTTGACGGGCCAGGATCAAAGCACCTTCTAGCCTGCTAGCATGTTAAATTCCAACCAGTTCTTTATCTTATTTACCTGCCTGGGGAATGCTCCCACCTACCATGGGCTCAGTCTTTCTGCATCAACTAGTTAATTTTCTTTATACTTTCTCAAAGGCTTGCCTTAATTAAATAATTCTTCACAAGCGTGCCCATAGGCCTATCTCTTTAAGTGTTGGCAGCTGAAACCAACTGCCATATTAATCTCTTAATATTATTCAGAATTGTGAGTCAAGGATGAATGTTGGAAATCTGATCTTCATTTAGATTTTTTATTGTGTTGAATGCATGTTGAAATCAAATTGGCATTTACTTTTAAATCTTCAAATTAAAAAAATTTAAGGCTAATGATTTAAAATAGCTTGATCATATATAGCCTGGCCATAAAATGTGTTGTCTGAATGGAAACTTTTTTGAGAATAAAGGGGGGGGGGTTGCTATTAATAATCTGTGGGAAAAAAACCACAAACTGGAACTGTCCCAAGCAAAACTATTTGTCACTTTATAGAAAATGAAATATGATTTTTTTCATTTTTATAAGCGTTTTTGTTTTCCTTGGCTTTAATTTCATGTTAAAGTCAAAGCTCTGTCAATATTTCCATTTACCTGAAGACATAACAAAGATAATCATCTTGTTAATGAGTTAGTTACCTTTCAGAAGATAAGTAAAGCAGGGTATGGTAACTCATATCTCAAATCCCAGAAAGGAGATCTTAAAGGCTGGAGGATCAGGAATTTAAGGGTAGACTTGGCCACATAGTGAGTTGGAAGGCAGGTTAGGCTATTTTGTCTCAAACAAAACAAAACAAAAAGCAAAAAGATGAATAAAATGTCAGAAAGTAAAAAAAAAAAAAAATTAAGCCCAGTTTTATGTAGTTTTTCTGTATTCCAGACTATTGTCTGCATTGGGGGATGGATCAGATCCAAGTCTAAATGAGTTCAGAGAATTCTCCTCAAAGTTCTATTTCTAGCAGATTAATTCCTCTCTCTCTCTCTCTTTTTTTTTTTTTTAAAGAAATGTCTGCTTGCTTTCATTTTGAGATGTGAACTCTGATTGAGAAGTTCCTGGCTAGTTGAATTAAGATAGTTTTTAAGGCATTTTAAAGAAGAGAGCTTTTTTCTTCTGAGACAATGTAAAAAACTCAACAATAAGTGTTTTTGTTGAGCCTCCGTATTTCTGTTTCCTCAAACAGAAATGTTCGAAATCACAGTGAAATACAGAATTTTTCGCTGGAAAGACAGAGGCGGGAGAAAGAAAAGTTCGAGGCCATAGTGGGCTACAATAGTGAGACCCAGTCTTAAAAAAACAAAACAAGACATGAAGAATAAAGGAATAAAAAAAAAATAATATAAATAAATAAATAAATAATAAAAAATAAAAGTAAATTAAAAAATCCTTCCAAAAGCTTCACCTATTTGGTTTCCCTATGGGAAAAAAGAACTTTGAGGGAGGAGTATGAGAATCTGTTATTAGCTGCGAGTCTGTGATTGCACGTGTTTGCACGTACGGCAGAACAGGTTAGGAGGAACGCACATTCAGGTGTGAATTGTTTTTCTTTATGCAAATCTGTATTTTCCCCCCAACCCCAATACTGGGATTTTAATTTTTGCTTGTTTCTGGTTGGGCGGCCCAGGTTGCTAATCGTCGCCCACCAAGTCCTTACGCCTGCCCTTCAGGATGGCCGGAGCGTGTCACGGCTCGCGGCTGCTCTCAGGAGACGCCTCCGAGCAGGTGGAGTGAAAGGCCACCGTGCAGTCCCGAAGTCCAGCAGCACCTTGCAGGTCACCCGAGGGCGGGACCCCAGGCCGGGCGGGCAGCGCAGGCTGGAGCGCGCGGCGGGGCGGCCGAGGGGGCGGAGTCAGCAGCGCAGGGCGGGCGCCGGCCGCCGGCCGCCGCGGCGCATGCGCGGGCAGGGGGCGGGGTCGGGGCGGGGAGGGGCCGCGCGCGGCGTCTGGAGCGGCGGAGGCGGCGGCGGCGGCGGCGGCAGCGGCGGCGGGTTCGGGCTGCGCGCGGGCGGCGGGTTCGCGGCCGGGGCGGACGCTGCGGGCCGGGGCAGGAGGACCAGCATCCGAATCTGGGACGGACTTCACGACCGGGCGGGCACGCTGCTGCGGCGGGGCCGGGGCGCGCGGGCCGGAGGGCCGGAGGACCGGGACTCAGCGGCGCGACGGGAGCCCGGCGCCCGGGCTGGGGCGCGTCTGGCAGGTGGGTCGGGCCGGGCCGGGCCGGGCCGGGCGCGGGCGGCGGCGGGGAGCCGGGGAGCCGGGCGCTCTGCGGGCGCGGGGGGCGCGTCGGGGTACCTGAGGGACGCGACCCGGATGGCGCCCACGGTTGTCATGGAAATCGCACAGCCTAGCGGTTCCCTGGAGGTGGCGTCTGAGCCGAGCTGCCGGAGCCTGGCCGACCCCCCCCCAGGACCGGCCGCCGGCCGCCGCGGCTGGAGGGAAGGAGCCGGGGATGCGGGCGCCGCGCCCGCCGGTGCACCGATGCATCCAGCGGCCGGAGCACCGATGCATCCAGCGGCCGGACTCGCCACCCGGAGGCCTCTCAGGGTTTCGGGTATAAACACCAGCGGATAAAAATAAACATGCATCTCCGTGTAGGCTCTCGGGTCTCCATCCATCCTTGCAACTCTTTTCTGCGGGTGCATCGTTCCCCGCTAGTATTTTTCTCAGCTTTGCTTTTCTCCTCCTCTATCTTATTTCGTCTTGGCTTTGCTAGTCAAGCTCATTTGAGGCCTGAGAGATTTGCAAGGGAATCCGTGGTCGCCCTTGGCAAAGCCAATCATGAATGTGTAGGCAGTGGAAGACTGAAATACTCAAAATGTCAGACGTGCATTTGTCTCTTTATGGGCGATGGAAGGCAGTGCTGATGGAGTTGGCCGCGCTGCCCCTTGTCGCCTGCCCTCTGACATTACGTAATGACGGGTTCCTCTTGCCTGGAGTTGACAGGTCATGAAACTATTCCCCAGGGTAGGAAGGAAGTGTTAGACGGTTGTAGAGCCCATCTTCCTGTCCTTTGCTTTGCATCTGAATGTATTTTGTGACAAGAATGACTTGTCACCAGCTCTTTAGGACTTACGAAGCAAGGGAGTGGGGGGTGGGGTGGCGTGGCGTGGGGGTTGGGATGTTGCAGTGATATTCTGCCTGGTTCATTCCTGATCACAGTGTGTTGTGTGAACCTTGGGGGACACCAGGGGCGTGGGGACAGAGCAGACTGCTCTGGGTGTGAATTCTGAAGGTTCTCTCACTTGCCCACTCTGGTTCTCATCTCTAAAAGGTGAAAACAAATCCCCGTTTGCTGAGTTTGTTTTGAAATCTAGGTGCTCTTGGTATTTGGCAGTGCACAGCTATAGGCTGTCCTACTTAGGGAGCCTCATTTTTTCTTGGGATGAAAGCAGGAATTTCGCCTTTGGATCCAGGCTGAGGCCTTTGTTTTGGAAGTACTCTGTCAGAATGTTTACTCCTGGAAGATTCAGTTCATGGGTTTCTTTGATGAGAGCAGTTGCGGGAAGATATTAGCTGGTGGTTCGATAGGAGAGGTAGTGTCAGGAGACCACAGTGCTGTCTCGGGGTGAGGGGGCATGCGAACAGCATCCTGGGGCTTGGTTGCTGTGTCTAGCAGCAAAGCCAAATTCACTGAGAGGGTTGATGCAATGATGTCTTGTAGAAATGGGTGCTGGGCACATGCAGAGAAACACCAGGCCCGTTTCTGCTGAGCTCTGCAACAGAATTAGTCCGACTTCCTTAGCTCCCTTGCGGATCTAGCCACTTCATCTGTCATCATCCATTTCAGAGTTCTTATCTGCCTGAGTAATCCTGGTCTCCCAAGTAGACTCAGGGTCTACGGCATACATTTTACAGTTTTAATCCTTGCTTTGGAAACTAGTCATTTTGTAGTATTGCTGTTAAAATGAATATTAGAATTTTTTATTCTTATTTATTTGAGAGAGAGAAATAGAACCATGGCATGTGCATGCATCTCGAGGTTAAATGATGACCCTTGAAAGTTGGTTTTTTTCCTTTCACCACGTGGGTTCTGAGAATCAGACCCAGGTTGCCAGGTTTTCAGAAAGGCACCTTTCCCCCCTGAGCCATCTTGCTGGCCCTAGATTTTTTTTTTTTTTTTTTTTTTTGGAGAAACTTCATTGAGGAAATGATAAACTAATAGACATGGGAGCCTTCTGCAAGTGGCAAGAACGCTGGAGAAATGGGGTGTGTGCGTGAGAACTGTTGGCCTGACCACCTCCAGCCAGCAGCCCGCCTGGGGTACATTCTCAACCAGTATCTCTGAGGCACCAAAGGATTAGGAGGGCACCAGGGACCACCATCTCCCATCCCCAACCCATGCTTTAGCATCTCAAAACTTGACCATAAACTGAGTGGAGAGGAAAACTTTGCTGGTTTTGTTTTTTAATGAAAAGCTCTCGTTTAACTTCCATGCTCCTGAAAAGGTCCCACAACACCATTAGCTATTCATGGAAGCTTTGAGTTTCATTGAGAAAAACATAGCACAAATGGAGTGGAGCAAGCTGGATTATGTCCGGGCTGCTTTTGCAGAACTTGATAAACAACTATTCTTGAGGGAGGCTTCCAAACAACCTTGCCCTGGAGCAGTAGCCCTGAGCAGACAGTATTTTAGGGAGATAAGTGTTAACCCTCCTTGCATTCTATGTCATCACACTTATCTGTGATGTGACATCATGAACTTAATCCTCAGGAACTAATCAGTATTTCTATGCATATGTAGCCTGTGTCTCCTTAATTTTGTGTGCGTGTTTTGATTATTTTTCAGGCTCATAGAAGAGTTGCAAGAATAATATAAATAATTTTTAGGTACTCTTTGTCTGGATTCTTCTGTCAATAATTTGCCACATCTCTTTTATCCATCTCTCATATTTATGCTTGATTTAAAAATATTTTACTTACTTGTTTAAGAGAGAGGGGAAGGGAGACAGAGAGAAAGCATGTATGCGTGCCCAGGCATGTGTATACCACAGGAAGCATGTGGAGGTTAGAGGATGAGTTTGAGATGTTGATGCTTCAGTTGTGGGCTCCAGGGACAGAACCCAGGTCCACAGATTTGTGTGCAGGAACCTTTACCTGTGAGCCATCTTGCCAACCCTATGCTTGATTTTTATTTATTTATTTATTTTTTGTGAGTATATGTTTGTGTGTGAGAGAGTGTATGTTTGTGTGTGTTCATGTAAGTGTAGAAGAGGGCACTTGAGTATGTGTATGTGTGCCCGCGGAGGGCCAAGGGTGACTTCAGGAATCATCCTGGATTGTTCTACCTTGTTATTGCTTTGCTTTGGGGTTTCCCAGACTCTGCCTTCCAAGGGCTGGAATTTTTTCATGGTATCTGGATCTGAACTCGGGTCCTTTTGCTTGCAAGGCAAAAAAGCTTTAAGCCATGAGTCATCACTCTAACCCTTGATTTTTATTTTTATGAACTACTTACAGTTAATTGCCGACTCAACACCCTTTTACATCTTAATGCTTCATTGTGTATTTCTTGAAAACTAAGACATCCTCTTATGTAAAAAGAACCCACAATATTTAAAAACTAGTACATTAACCTTGACATAGTGCTGTTATTTAATGTAGAACTTGACCAGATCTTACTCAGCTCTTACTTCTTATCCCAGTAATGTCCTTTGTCACAAAAGAAAGGTTTAGTTTATTATTATTTAGTTTAACTGGTCTTTCTTTGCATTTCACGACATTAACATATTCAAGATGACTGTGTTTTTAATAGTATGCCTCAATTTGGGTCGCCTCCTGGTTATGTTCAATTTGTATACTTTTTGGCGGGGTGGGGGGGTAGGGGGTGGGGTGGGGGGGTGAGTCACAGAGTCTTGTTCGTCTGTCCCCTTGGGAGGAAGGTCCTGTCCTTTATCCCATTCACAGGTCTTGGTAGCTTTGATCACTTTATTAGGATGGTATGGGCCTCATTGAAAAGTTACATTTTCCACTTTGTGCTTAGTACTATCTCCTGAGAAAGCATTTGAGACTCTGTAAGTACTTTGTTGCTCCTCATTCTTTCTCCCACTCATTCTTATCCCAGTCATTGTGAGTTGATCAATGGTGATTTTCTAACTCCTGTTTCCTTCTGAGTTAGTGGTTGAAATTGCACTGAAAAGACCTTTTCTTTTTATCAGTATTTATTTACTTTCTGATTTACAATTCTGCTTTAGGATTAGGAAATCTTGGTTTATTCAATATGTTGTAGCATGGTACTGTCATTATTTGTTCATTTTATTGCACAAATTGCCCCAGTTTGGCTAGCTGAAGTCCTTTTGTTTTGAGATGTGCCTGTCATTTTTTGAGGACTTCTTTCTCGCCCCAAATCATTAAGACCCAACTTGTATTTTCCTTGCCCCTGCATTGGAGTTAGTGATTTCTAGAATCCTTTTGTCCTTTAATGAGGAGCGATATTGGAAACCAGTTGTGAGCAGTAGGCGTGCTGATTGGACAGTTATTTATTTAGTAATGATACGGGAGATCAGCCTCAGGGCTTCATGGATGCCAGACAAATGCTCTAACACTGAGCTGCACTGCCAGTCCCCACGACATTGCTTCTAGACTTTCAGTGGACACATGCCCTCATTGTAGATATCAGTCTCCTTACGTTACAGTTTTCTCCAATTTGTTTTTTCTTTTCTTTTTTATTCAATTGTGCATGTATGAGTGTGTGTGTGTGTGTGTGTAGAACCACGGGCGAATTCAGGAACCACCATGGACACCTCCGCCTCCTCCTTGTTTACTCTGCCCCGCGATTCACAGGCTCTGTCCGCCCTGCCAGTTCCAGAAACGCAGGCCGCCCCCGCTTCCGCCCAGCGTCTATGCGTGGGTCTAGGATCCAAATTCAGGACCTCCCGCCTGCAAGGCAGAGGCTTAACCCCTGAGCCACCTCTCTAGCCCCTCAAATTTGGTTTTTCAATTTAATCCTGTATCCTGGAGTTCTGTACTGATGCAAGGTACCGATATGATGAGTTTGCTCATTTGATAGTGGTGGTAGGGGGACTGAGAGTGTGGGGAGGTTACATTCCAGAGTAGGAGAGTTTCCTTAGTTTGACATTTTTAGATTCACTGTTAAGACACACATTTCAGGATTGTAGATCTTCGTAGAATTTGTGGCATAAGAAATAAGCTTTATTTATTTATTTGTTTTGCATGCGCGCGCATGTGTGCACGCACGTGTGTGTGTGTGTGTGTGTGTGTGTGTGTGTGTGTGTGAGAGAGAGAGAGAGAGAGAGAGAGAGAGAGAGAAACTATAGTCCCTGTAGAGAATCAGGGGTGATTCAGGGAATCATTCTGGGAATGATTGCTTTTATCTTCTTTTTGCTTCATCCTGGGTTTTCCCAGGAAGTTCAGGCCACAGCCGTGTTCACCTGGCATTTTTTACATGGGACCTGGGATCTGAACTCAGTACCTTCTGCTTTCAAGGCAGAGTCTTAACTCCTGAGCCATCTCTCCAGCCCAAGAAGTAATTTTAAATCAGTAATTTTGCCAGTTTGCCCTATTTTACTCCTCCCATTTGTGAGGGATACTGCTGGTTTATCTTTGACTTTACGATACCAAAGAGAACGTTTCTTAATTTGCCAGTCTCATGGCCAAAAAAGACATTTATGTTCTAATTTATTCCTGAAATGACCAAAAGCATTGAGTGCCTGTTCATGTTAATATGTTTTATAGCTTCTGAGAATTGCCTGTTCATGGCCTTTGACCACCTTTTTATTACCGGGTTGTTCTTTATGTTAAGGAAGAAGATTTGTAAGTTTGGAGTTCATACCTGGCAGACTTAAGTTTGGTTTGTTTTTTTCTGAGCGCCGCCTGAATGCCAACCCAAGCCATATCTCCCCAGACGTCCTCTGGGCGTCTTGTCAAGAGCTGGGCAGCAGCCTTGAGGAAAAACTGAGGGCAGGTGGGTTTCATGCAACCCACCTGAGGGCGGGAAAGCAGCTCGCTGGCGGAGCCAGGTCGGTCTGGGTCTAGTGCTGTGTCCTTTAAAACGCCTCACTTCCTCCACAAGACTGTAAACCGAATTCTTTCCTTGAATGTGTATCAGTGCCTGGATTCTCGAGTGTTGATGTTTCAGTTTTGTAACTTTCTGCTGCTTCCAAGCACCTGACCCAAAGGATGTAGTGGAACAACAGGCTGCAGTCCATCATGGCGCCAGGAGTCTGGAGCCCACCACGTCTCATCCACGGCAGGAGCAGAGGGCAGGGGCCCGTTTAACACACTCGTTTGCTTGGCTGCCTGCTTCTGGTTTGAGAGTACTCAGCTTGCTTTCTTATGTGGAGAGCAGTGCTGGGCGCAGGGGCCGGCTTTCCCACTTGAACCAAAGCAGGATGCTTACTCCTCTGTGTGCCTCCTTAGTCCTGAGATCCCTCTCTGTGCGTTAACCTCTTACGCGGCAGGTTAACAGTGCTGCTGCTTTACTCAGTTCTATGTGCCGAGCACACATACCTTTCCAAAGCATTTGATTTGTTGCTAGAACCGTCTTGAGAATGTCAGCTCTTGAGATGTGCTCACTTCCAGAGCATGTCCTGGCCCGGCGCTGGGCTGTTGTCCTATTTCCTGCAGATTAGCCACCTGTGGCATCTTCTAAACAGACAGCTTCCATCTTTGAGACCAAGATTGTGCTTGTCCGTTGACGCTCCCCAGAGGAGTGGGGAGGGGGAGTGGACCCTCACCTGGAATTCTGCCTCGCTTTGGTGCTTCCTAGCCACAGTGTGTGCTTCTGCCCCAATCCCATGGAGCATATCACGTGTCTCACATGTGCTCTCGGGACTTGAGGTCTGGGACAGGCACGTGGATATATAGGATGAGGAAGGTTAATTGAAGGGATCCATCTACATATGTAGCCGTGGGGAGTCGGTCAGCCATGCTGGGCGGGCTTTCTGGTGAGGTAGCTGTCTTGGAGTCGCTTGTCGTCCTGTAAGTAACCCTCACCTTACTCCTGTAAGGAACTCTGGTAAAGTCGGTTCATCAGGCTGAAGTTTGGCATAATCATTATTTTGATTTGTTGGGGAACTCCCGTCTGAGGTGGAAAGATAGCTGTGTGGCATCACCCCAGAAGGAGCGTTAGCACAGCACTCCCCTGCCTGGAGGCCGGGGAGCCTGGTTCTTGGGTTCTGCGTGCTCTCCCCTCCTGCCATGTCATGGCTGTGACGCCCAGGCATGCCCACCGTCCAGGCTCACTGCCCCTGGCATTTGCCCATAGAACTAACCTACACTCACTCAGGCTTTTACTGTGGGGTGGTTCAGCGAGGTTTCCCTGGCACTAGTAAGGGCCTTAGAGGCAGGAAGGAAATAATGTGCGTGGTGAGGAGCCTTCAGGCCTTTACCTCATGGTAAAGATGAGAAGTGCTTCCTGGAATAGGGTTGGGAGGTGGAGGGGCATCCTCTCTGCAGGAGGAAGTTTGCCCTTGCCCAGCCTGTAACTGAGACCCTCCCTCCTCTTCTGCCACACGCTTGGTAATTCTCCTGACCTCTGCTCCTTCGCCCTCTCATGTTCCATTTGGCTAGGTGATACGCCCAACCCTCCTGAAAAATCCCCTGCCTATTTCCTGTCCCCCAAACCCTTCCCCGGAGCACTGTGCAGCTGGGACCCGCCACTGTCCTAGGCTGTCTGATGGTATTCCCTCTAGAGCGTGGACTGTTCTTTGCTTCTCTGTGTCACTTGCATTTTAGATGGTGCGTGCTCTAACTCAGTTACGTGGAATTTTAAGAAGGTCGAACTAGGCGTGTCAGTTCTGAAAACGTGGAGGAAGGCGCACAGTGTCTCTAGGAATAGGGAAAGTATATGCCCAGTTCAGGCCAAGTACACAGCAGCACCCAGGTGTTACTGTGCTTGGCGCTTTCATCGGGGATCTGGACTTTTCTTTTCTCTCTTCAGCCGTCTCTGCTAATGCCACCCCATGGTTACAAGATGGCCACTCAGGCTATGGGACTCTGTGGTTCTTTGCTGCTTCCAGCAAGAGCAGGGAAGGAGACAAATGAGCCAAGGTACCCCACATAGCATATGTCAGTTTTAGGGAGAAGAATGCTGGGTGCTAATTGGCTTAGGTCAGTGTTCCTCCAGGGGTGCCTCAGACCAGAACATGAGTAGAACTTGTCAAGTGTATCTCAGTCCTACCTAGCTGCTGACTTGGAAATTTTGGGACAGAACCCAGAAATGTGCTTTAAGAAATCCTCCAGACAATCCCAGTGCCTTTTTTTTTTTTTTTTTTTTTAAATCAAGACCATGCAGCTCCCAAATGCAATTGGCCTCAAGCCTGGTTATAACAAAACCAGGTTCTGAGTGGCCAGCCTACAGTGCAGCCTGGCACATGTCTAAGGACCATGAGCAGTCTCGTCCTTTGTGGTCTCCCCTGCCTTAGCTCATCTGTCCAGCTGAGTCCCACCCTTGTGCCTGCAGCCTCTCCAGCTCCTGTGCTGGCTTATATGTTCCTGGTGCTAAAAGAAGCAGTGTGGACAGTACCCCAGCCCCAGAATCTTCTTTGGCCCAGCAGGCCTGGAATCCACCGAGCCTGGCACACGCTGCCACCAAGGGCCTGGGCTAGCTGTCACCTTCCAAAGACATTCCTCAAGTGTGCTCCAGCATGCAGAGTCTGGGCTCTGTGCCGTATTGTCTCAGAGGGTGGTAGGTTGTGAAATCAACTTGAACATACGATCCACATTCAAATTTTGTGGATGTAAAATAGCAATTATTCAAGTGTGCTTCCTTTAGTTGCTTGCAGTGGTATATATTTTTAAGTTCTTTTATTTAATGTTGTGTACATGAATATAGTGACCTTATAACGTTTTCAATCCTTAGTCCCAAGTCTCATTCCCTCTCCTTTTCCTCTTACAACCCTTCATCAGCCCTGCTAGACTCTCTCCTATTTTCAAATCTTTTCACTTCGTTTGTGTGACCCATTGTGTTTCATTTAGTCTGTCTTTGATGACATATGCCTGACCTGGTTCATGCTTCAGCAAGCATCCTTGATCAGTGGATATCACATTGAAGAAAGTATCCTTCTTTCCTTCCCTATTAGCATTAGTCCTCTTCAGTCTCTCAGACAGGTATGGTGCTTCTTGAGATCTTTCTTTGTTTATTATTATTATTATTTTCGCTCATACAAACTTAACAGGTACATGAGTCCCCTCCCTCCCTCCCTCCACCTCCCCTCGACCCCCTTGCTCCCCCCTCCCTTCCTCTCTCCCTCCCCATCCCCCAGTGCCTCCCCCGCTTCAATCCCCGGACCATCCTTTAATGTGCATGCCAAACTCTCCTCTGGGTCCTCCTCTCCGATGAGGTGCAAGGACCCAGGGGCATTTCCCAGAGCCCTTTCCTGTGTTCCCCTTAAGTTACTGTGACTGTCAGTCCCTAGCCTCCAAGGATCCTAGTGCTTTTAGTCCATGCTAGACTTTGTGGGGTCAATAATGTGTTGGGCATAGTGCACGTCATGCAACGTCCTATTATGATTGCTTCAGCCCTAACTTGTGTGGAGTGAGATCTTTCTGATGTTATGGTGAGATGTTGATAAGACACGTCCCATGAAATTCTTGTGTAAGTATGCATACCTGCCATGAAATGTTGTGTATCAGGATTATGTCATGTCCAGGAGATAATGCCTCCCCCACCTCCACTTTCCTACTTCAAGCTCTTAAAATCTTGTTACCTCCTCTTCCTCAATATTCCCTGGGCCTTGGGGTGAGGTTGGGTGAGGCTTACATGTCCTATTTAGAGACAAGCAGTTATTTTCTGCATTTCGTCAAGTCTTGCTTTTCAGTAGTAGACACCTTCCGTTGTGGAAGAAGGCTTCTAGGTCAAGTGCTGCGTGGGTATAACAACAGGTATTTACAGAGCAGTTTGCTGTACTGTCTTCCGAGCTAAGCAGTTAGTCGGCTCTTCCTTTGTGACCTATTTCCTTCCCTTTCATAGGGTCTTGTTGTAGTTTACAGTAACAGGATGTGTTCCTTTCTGACAAATGGACCACTGCATGTGGTATATTTAAAGATGTGAATTACAGCTGCTTAGGGTAAATAGGTCTCAGACCTCAGGAGTGTTTGCCGAGGGGTCCATCGCTGGAGGAGGACACGCTGGATGTGCACACGGGGGTCTTTCCCAGGGGCGGGGTCTGTGGCTGGATCAGAACCTGGGTGTCTGACCCACCATATAGAGACAGTTGGAGGACAGAGCAGTGGAGGGTGCAGTAGGAAGTAATGAGCCTTGCAGTTTTGCTTGCTTTGTGGACTGTGGTCTTTGGCCATCTGGGCCAGAGGGTCCCAATGATTGTAGACCTAAGCATGCCTTTCAGACAGGCAGCTATCAATACACATGGCTGTGTATTGATTTGACGGCTTCACTCTGGACACCTGCAGGTTCTTTTTTCTGTCCCGGTGGCAGGCAGTGTGTCTGCCTGCAAGGAGGCTGTCCTTGTTGAGGCTCTTTGAAAACATGCTACCTATGTCCCCTCTGGATTCCCTTGTGCCCTGGAAAGGTGCCCAGGGCAGCTTCCAGGCCACCTGCTGGCTTGGGGGTCAGATGGGAGGTGTGTTTATTTAATGCTGACATTGTAGAGCATATATGGTGTTATCTTAGGCACACCTGGTTTTGAATTTTGGGAAGAAAAAGGCAGCCATGCTATCGTGCAGCTTTCTCCCTGTCCTGTCTGACTTAGTTATCTTTTCTGTCCCGATGCTGTCCCTTCTTAACCACTGTGGTTCCCCTGGCTACCTGGCCCTCAGCTCTAATAAAACTCAAATCTCTTTTCTTTTCTTCTTTCTTCTTTCTTTTTTTTCCTTTTTTCTTTTTTTTAAAGGAGGAACAAGGGCTGGACGTGAGCCTGAGTCCTAGCTCATCTATAAGATGTGGACAGCGTCTGGCTTCCAGGGCTGTTCGAGGACCAGCATCAGCTGGGGATGTGTGGTCTGCAGAGCCTTGGGCCAGTGCAGCTGGGGATGTGTGGTCTGCAGAGCCTTGGGCCAGTGCAGCTGGGGATGCTGTGGCCTCTTGCTCAATTTTACATTCTCGGTGTTTCCCCCACAGTGCCCAATTTTAAAATTAAAAAAAAAAAAAAAAAAAAAAAAAAAAAAAAAAAAAAAGGAGAAGAGAGTTACAGAGAACCAGGAACAGCCAGCAAAAGGTCAGGGAGAAGGAAGGAGAAGGAGCAAGGCACTGCCAGCTTTCAGGCAGGTGGCCACTGACCCAGCTGTCTTCTCGTGACACTGGATCTTTAAGGCAAGTGAAAACCTGTCATAGTGTGTGGCGAATTATTGGGACATTTTCACATTGCATACTTGTGTTTTGTGAGCTCTGTATATAAATTTGTAGTGAAATGATCATATCACATGTTTGGGTGAGAGCAAAATAGCAGTAGGGTAGACTGACTGGCAGCTCAGTTAGGATGGAGTTAGATGCCAAGGTATGTCAGGATACCAAGAATCTTCTAAGCATAGTTACTCCCCTAGTTTGGAAGAGAAGAGGGAGGTTGGTATTGCCCTTAGGGAAAACACCCGCTGGTAGACCGTGCCCCTCAGGAGAGGGAAAGGGCTTGCACTCGCTGGGGGTTGACTCAGTTTGCCAGCAACTTGGGGTAATTGTGCCAAAACCTTTCTTCCTCCTTCCTGATCCAAATGGCAGAGATAATTCCCTTCTTTTCTGCCTCCCTCCAAGTCATCTCGGGGGATCCAGGAGAGGTGTGATGTTGCCTGAGACTACATGAGTGAAGTTTGCATGACTTGATCTAGCTGGCTGGTGTGCATGGGTGTACACACATGCGCGTACACACACACACACACACACACACACACACACACACACACACACACACACACACACGGCCTATTTAGGGAAGTTCTGCTTTCTTGGTTTGTTGCCTTGGGAATCCTGTCTCTTCTCCTTTCACTTTCTCCCCTCTACACAGTGATTCAGCAGTGACTTTCTAGAATAGAGGAAGCCTGCGCGTTTCAGAGGATTAGCTGTGTTGATGGAGCGGGGCGCTGACTATCATAGACCATGCTTTCCTGCTGCCTCCCTAGCCCCATATCTCTGCTTCAAAGACCCTTTGCACACATTCCTCGGTATCTAAGGTTCTGTGTTGCAGTCCCAGTCCTTGTCACGGTCCCAGAGACACATGGACACCCCTTGACTTCAGCATGCATTCTCCTCAAAATGTGTGCACACTCTGAGAGTTAGGTCCCAGTTGTTCACTTCCTGAATTCTCCACTTAACTCTCTTTGTGACCTGCTTTCTCCTTTATGTTGGCCTAGCTTGTTACTCATTTTATTATATTCTGATATTTAATTGACACATAGGAATGGTATGGAGTCATGGGCAAAGGATGATAACTTCAGGGCATAAATTCAACATGTGATGGTCAGATCGTCAGGGAAGCCTGTCGCCTTACACCGTTATCATTATCTGGTGTTCGGAACAATTAGCACCTTCTCTAGTAAGTATTAGAAATAGTCAATTAATTGATGTCAACCATAGTTACCTTGTGGTACTAACTAACTTATGCCTATGTATATAACATTAGAAGCTTTCTTCTTGTCTAGATGTACCTTTATATTCAACACCACTCAACTCTTCATAGACTCGAGGAATGATTCTATTCTCAGTATCTTTGGTGTCACTTTTAAGCATCTACATAAAAGTGAGAACTTACAATATTGGTTCTTCTATGCCTGACATTTTATTTAACAGTGTCCTTCAGTTTTGTCCCATTTATGTCGCTGTAAATGACAGTTTTGTCCTTTTTGTGACTGAATAATATTTCTTCTCTCCCCTTTTCCCTCACTTGCACACACACAATTTTCTTTATTCATTCATCTGTCAGTGGATCCCTAGGTCCATCCCGTCTTGGCTGTTCCTAATAGTACTTCTGTAAGATTGTAGGCATGTGTGTCTGAGACATAGCTTGCTTCATCATTGACCGTATAATAAGAAATGGAATTCTGGATCATGTAAGTGGGTCTTTTTCTTTTTGAGGAACCGCGTATCATTCTCTATGACTGTACTTGTTTACATTAACAGTGGTCTGTAGAAGCTCTTATTCTGTATCCCTGCATTTGCTGTTTTGATTTGTCAGTTTCTTTCTGCTGTTAAACTCCCAGACCCATCTGACCCTCCCATCTCAACCCTCTGAGTGCTGGGACTTCAGACATACTTTTTCTTTCTGAGAACTAATTGGGGCGAGATGGCGGTTCACTGTGGTTTTGATTTGCATTTTCCTGATGGTTAGTGATGTTGAACATTTTAAATGTGCTTGTTAGTCGTTTATACATCCTCTTTTGAGAAATGTCTATTCAGTTCTTTGCTCATCTGTGTCGTGTGTGGTGAATGTGTGCGTGTGCGTACCTAAGCTCACTCTCTCATGCGTGTATTTTCAGGGGCTCAGGACTTGGTGTCCGGCGCCTCTCTCTATCACTGTCCACCTTATTTTTTGAGACAGAGCTTCTCATTGAGCCCGGAGCTCTGCAGTTTGGCCAGGCTGGCTGGTGAGCAGGCATCGGGGTTCTCCTGTGGGCGTCTCCAGCATTGGGATTACAGGCGCACACCAGCACACCTGGCCTGTTCGTGGGTGCTGAGGCCCCAGCCCTCGTCTGCTTGTCATTCAGTCAGTCACTTGGCTTGTTGCTGTTGAGTTGCTGGAGGACTCCTGGATGTGTGTCCTGTCCGGTGTGTGTCTCCTGCAGATGTTGGCGCCATCCTGCCGGCCACCCTCACTTTGTTTCCTCTGCTCTGCTGAGCCTTCTAGCGCGATGAAATCCCAGTGGTCGATATTGGCTCTTGCTGTCTGTGCTTTCAGGTCATATGAAATTTGTTTTGCCTAGACCGTGTCCTGAAGCAATTCCCTGTGCTTTATTTTGTCAGATTTAAGTTTTGATCCATTTTGAGCTGATTTTTCTATACAGTGAGAAAGGGGCTAATTTCTTTACTCTGTGGTTTCCCCAGCACCATTTATTGAAGAGACTTTCCTTCTTCTAGTTCTTTTGACCTTTTTGCTCCTGCAGAACATCAGTCACTGTGAGTACGTAGGTTTTATTTTTTGGTGCTGTCGGTGCCGTATAGACCATCCTTACAGCAGCCAGCACAGACCCGGCCCTTTGCATGGCAAAGAAGACTCTGAGCTGTAGTGGATACAGCTCATTTCCTACAGGATTCAGTAAGATTCGATCACGTTCCAGGGCAGATGTGTCCTTCCTTGGCACTGGGCATCCAGGATTGGATCCATGCTACGTACTCCTCGGTTGGCTGACTTTGGGACCGTTAAGGATTGTGCTCATGCTTTCCTGGCACTAGCCTGTGAACCTAGTTTAGTGGACTGAGAGTAATGTATACAAACAGGAACTATTTTTACCTCATAACCTAGATTTGTTTGCAAACCAAGCTACTAAATGTTTGGGGCAGTAAACAGGAATTTGGTATTATGAGAGCTGTTTATACTTGCTACTCAGACCAGGAATAGGGTGGGTGGCTGTTTTTAGGATTATAGCTGTTGATTATATTAGGGAGAAACTATGTTATGAAGTAGTTGCAACAAAGCAAGTCTTGGTGTGCTTAGAACATCTTCTGAGAATGAACTCATGCTAGCCTGGAGCCCAGGGTAGATCTGAGGATGCTTTATTTAAAAATCTGTTCGTGGGACTGGAGAAACGGCTCAGGAATTAAGACTCTGCCTCATAAGCAGAAGGACCTGAGTTCAGATCCTGAATCCCACATAAAAATGCCAGGCAGAAATGTGGTGGCCTGTACTTCCACCTCTGGTAGGCGCTACCAGGGAAACCCCAAAACAAAGCAAAAAGTAGGAAGAAGCAATCCAGGATGATACCTGAAGTCACTTTTCAGCCTCCATGGGCACACACAGTCCCCTCTGAAACACACAGCAAACTCACAGACACACACACACACTCTAAATAAAAATTTAAAGAAATGAAAAAAATCTCCTTGTGAAAATCTGGAACTGTTGCCAAGCTAAAATCTACCTTTGCAGATCCTAGTCTTGAGCATTCTAGGATGTTGACGTTCTCTGCCACCCTTCAAACTCGTGCTTTGGAAATAGCAAAACTTTCTGAATGTGTTTCCAAAGTTACTAATACTAATGAAAATTTGCCGAGCTGAAAGAATTATTTTCCCCAGGCTTTAAAGTTTTTTTTTTTTTTAATTTTTTTACTTTTGAAAGAAGCTGATAACATCGTATAGCTCTCTCTCTACCCTGGTCGTGCCCAGATTGGCAGTGGGTGAGCATATCCTTTGCTGGTATCCCAGTCTGGATTGTTCATGCCTGTGATGTCTCAGCTGTGATGTTCCAGGTAGTTTTTATGGCGAGTTCTTTCAATTAAAAAAAAAATACAGAACTTTTTTCTGTTTTTGAGAGTGAAATATTTGCTTAAAGGAGCTTCTTTCACCCTTCATGTCTGGCCTTAGAGAGTACAGTAGTACAGTACTGCGTGTGTGCGTGTGTGTGCGTGTGCGTGCGTGTGCGTGTGTGTGCGCGTGTGCGCCTGTTCCCCGCCCCAGAGGAGCAAGGACCATTGGGATAGCTAAGTACGCAGCCTGTGCACAGAGAATGAGGCTGAGGTCAGGAGGGAAGCTCAGCTGATGTCCTGCTTTGTCTGGAACTGCTGAACGCTGCAGAGAAGTGCAGAGGACTCAGAGGGCCTGAAAGCCTGGCCCGCGTGGAAGGGGACTCGTGTGGCCACTGGCTGTGGTCACACTTACCAGAGCATGTGTGGCAGGTCCTTGGGAATGATCTAAGTTCACAGTGGCAACCGGCACACACCGGGACACGTCAGAGCTCTTCGTGTTTTGTTTTGTTTTTAATATTCTTTTTTTTTTTTATTATTATTATTTATTCAACTGTGTGCATGTGCGTGTGTATGTGCACGTGTGTGTCTGTGTGTGTGTAGAACCACGGACGAATTCGTGAACCACCATGGACGCCTCCACCTCCTTCTGCCCCGGGATTCACAGGCTCCGCCCTACCAGGACCAGAAGCGCAGGCCGCCCCCGCTTCCGCCTGGCGTCTATACGTGGGATCTAGGATCCGAACTCAGGACCTTCCGCCTGTAAGGCAGAGGCTTAACCCCTGAGCCACCTCTCCAGCCCCGTGTTTTTAATATTCTTTAATTCTTATTTATTTGAGAGAGATTATATATATATATATATATATATATATATATATATATATATATATAGAGAGAGAGAGAGAGAGAGAGAGAGAGAGAGAGAGGGGTGAGAGGGGTGATATGTGGGCTTCCAAGGATTGAACTCAAGTATCCAGGTTTGCAAGCAGGTGCCTTCCCCACTGAGCTATCTTGCCAGCCCGAACTCTTGTTTTTTAGGACTTCTGCTACAGTGGTGACTGGATCACAGAGTCCTAGAGTCAGGGTCATAGAGTGCTCTGGCTTTGTCCTTTGAGAACTGGGCTCCCTCGAGGACAAGTCTGATGGGCCAGGAGAAGGAATCACAAGCACCCACAAAATCAGGACTCTAGATGACAAGTCCAGATGCTCTGTCTGCCCCTCCCCTCTGGGAGAGGGAGGGTGGTGCAGTTCTCCTACTGGGCTTCAGGGAGCTGTTAGGGCTTGGGGTCCAGGGCTGGGCGGCCGACAGGCGCAGGCAGCCTTTCCGGGTCACTTTGGAACGCTGGCTTGGCCTGTTCGGTGGCTTTTCCTGGTGTGTGACCAGGGCTGTTAGCGGGTCGTCCTGCGTTTCCCAGGGGATCGGGTGTCCCACCAAGGCATTCACAGGCATGAAGATAGTCGAGTTTTCTAGGGAAATGCACTTTGAACATTGGCTCTGGGGTGGCATAAGACCCAAGTGTCTTTCAGGGATAGTAGCTCAGTTTTCCATCTCCACAGTGTTTCACAGCCCCTGACATAAATTGTACAATCATATGTAGTGTGAATATGAGTGAACAAAGTCACTTCGTCATGGGTGTAAGTAGCAAGAAAAGTTGTGTGTGGACTCTGGGAACCCATCTGCTTCCTGGAGATTGGGTGGGGCTCAGTGTTCCTGAGGACAGAGTTGAGACCAGGAGCTGTGGCACAGCTGTTGTGCCAGCGAGTCCTCAGAGTGAACCCACACTGTCACCTTGTTCGATGGTGCCTGTCACAGGCCGTTCTCAGCAGTGACCTTTCATGTGCTTGGACACAAGTCCTCTCATCCAGCTGGCTAGAGATTGGGGCCTGTTATGCTCTTGTGGGTTGCAAGGGGCCTTTCCTTAGGGTCTGGTCGCCTGGCTTTGTTTAAGTTAATCACCGTAGAGACACCTCCCCCATATACACGTATGTATACAAATGTGCACAAGTACTAAAAGAAAAGCTGGGTTTAGTAGGGATACTAGGAGAGGCAGCCACCCCTCTTGGGAGGAGGGGTTCAAGAGCATTAGGGGGATAAGATGGATGGGTTTTGTGTCAAGACTGGTCAGTGACTCAATCAGAAACTTTCAAGAGCAGTGAGGAGGAGAACTGGGATGACAGTCTTCAGAGGGTGTGGAACCATAGGGCCCTGTCGCCAGGGGCTTAATTAAGGCTTATCAAACCTGTTATAAGATTCAGGACTTCATCAATCACATACTGGGTGGTCTTTGGACCTTTCTTTTTAAACTTTATTTACTTTGCATGTGCATATGTGTGCGTGTGCGTGTGCGTGTGTCAGAGAGCACTGTGTGTCCCTGGAGAACCATGGAGGACTTCAGGAATCATCCTGAATTGCTCCTACCTCCTTTTTTGCTTCGCTGTGAGTTCGCAGGCTCCGCCCACCAGGGCCAAAGTGTACGTACGTCACTGCCCATTTCTGCCTGGCATTTTTAAGTGGGACCTGGGATCTGAACTCAGGACCTTGTGAAGCAGAGTCTTAATCCCTGAGCCATCTCTCCAGCCGATTTTTTAAAAAAAATGCTTTTACTCTGATTTGCTAGTGTCATTATTTCAATTGACAGAAGTCTTTCCCTAGTCATTCTTATGATTCGAGGAGACCTTTTCTCAGATTGGCGTGTTCTTAAGGTCATTTCTGTGCTTTTCCATCGTGGGACTTCTCTGTCTCCACTGGAAGTTACTTTCTCAGGCATGGCCACGCTGAGCCCAGCATAGATGGTAGTGGGTATTGATGGAGGCTGGCCACACTGTCAGACGATGGGACAGGATCCTAGTGCCCACCTGCTGGGGGGTATCTGTGTCTGGGAAGAAGTGAAACCCAGCTCTGGGGGGAAGAATATTCTGTAGCCTTCCAAGCCTGCAACTGTGAGAAGGAGAAAGTCCAGGCATCCGGTTCCTAGAGGAGCCTCTGGAGCTGTCCCTCCCTGCAGCTGGCGGGGCCTCAGTAGGGCCCACTTTCTAGCAACCACACTGCCCTTGTGTCCCTGTGTGCTGGCTCAGGTGCAGACAGCGCGCGTGACGCTGCCAGCCTGTGGCCGTGAGCTGTGGCTTAGAGTAAGAGCTCTGGAGACAGGGCCGTCTTGAGTGGTACTAAGCCACCCTCCACTTCCAAGGTTCCAGGACCACGTGACCTTGTGCACCGGCTTCACTCTGCCTCCAGCTGGTGATACGGCAGGGAAGGAACCGTGTGGAGAAGGGGGAGTGACATGAAGGCAGAGCAGGCGATGCCTCCGTGGGACGCGGCTCTGCCATCAGCAAGCGTGCGCTGTGCATAACGTGTGTATATGCAAGTGCATCAGATGACCCTTTTAAGTTGGGTCTCCCCGAACCTAGAGCTTTTAGTTTGCAGAGAAACTGGCAACCAGCAGGCCCCAGTGGTCTTGTCCCTCTCCTGCCCACATACCCAGAACTGTAAGACTATCCTAGGTCCTGGGCTCTAAACTCAGGACCTCGTGGTTGGGCACCAAGGTACTCTTAACCACTGAGCCATCTCTCTGGCTGTAAATCTGTCTTGCAGAGCTACGTGGGGAGGTTGGTTTCACCTGCTGTATCTCTAAGACAGCTTGGTAGTTTACCACGAGTGGGGGGTGTAGCCACTGTGTCCACAACAGCAGTGTCTGGAGGCAGAGGACTTCTCCGAGGTCCCTTTAGGACTTTGAGGTGCAGCATCTCCTGGATGCTCGCGTGCCCATTTCTCATTCATTTGCCAAATAGGTGGTTCAGGGCACGGAGGAAGCCAAGCTTCCTGATGGCCGTGGGGAAATACCAGCGAGCAGGATGTGATAACCACATGCAGAGGCTCCCAGGTGCACGCCCTCGCCACTGCTTCAGCCTCCGCGGCGGCAGCCTCTGTGTGAGGGGCCCAGCTCCGGCAGGAAGCCCGAGAACAGGCGCGGGGCAGAAGCTCCGGAGGCTGCGGATGGCGGCTGTTGGGAAGGGAACGGCCTGCGGATGGCGGCTGTTGGGAAGGCAACGGCCTGCGAATGGCGGCTGTTGGGAAGGGAATGGCCTGCTTCTTCCTGTTCATTTTTTTTCTTCTTTCACTGTTGAGGTTTGAGGCTCCACCCTGGGCAAGCTCCTTGTGGCTGGAAGCTCCTGTGAGCCATCAAATTCAAATCGTGTGCAGACCGGGGAGGGGGTTGGCATTGGGATGGCCGGGTCCTCGGGACGACCCTCAGGATCACGCGACTCGTCCTTGAAGCGGCCCAGAGGAAGCTGAGCTGCAGCCTGCAGAGGAAGGCTGAGAACAGTGGAGGAAGTGGGATGATTACACAGTGAATTTCAGCACTTGGACTCACCCCTCAAGAAGGAAAATGGAGACGGGGGTGGAGTAAGGGCCAAAGAAATCAGAAGAAGGGGCTTGAGCAGAGAGGGAAGCTCTTCAACTGAAAGGATGCTGAGGGGCCGCTCAGAGGGCCAAAGCTAGCCAGTGCTGCTTTTGCCCTCAGCCTGCCTTTTTCCCTTCCAAGGTGGGCACCAGCTTTTTCCTTGCCATCTGAGAGATCAGTCAGCTTTTATGTCTGAGATCAGGAGTTTGACCCATGAGATCTCAGCGCAGGTTGTCCTGTGACCGTCGAATTAATTGTCCTGGAGATTTAAGACAGTTCCTGTGGCGAAATCATACTGACACGGCATGTGCTGAGAGTGCTTGGAAATGCTCCTGTTTAGAACAGAATCAGGCAGACAATTAACTCGAAGGAGCTTGTGTGAGCAGGATTTGGAGCCAGGAGTGCGGCAGGATGCACCCTTCACTAGTTGGAATTCTGGACTTTACAGGCAATGAGCTGATTGCTTTGCCTCCACTTCCTGTCCAACTCCCTGTATTCATCTCCTGGGAATGCTGCACAGCTCATGAGGCTCAGAGCAACAGAAATGTGTTTTCTCACTGGAGGCTGGAAGTTCAGAATCATTATCAGTGTGTGACCAGAGATGCCAGCGTAGCCATGCTACTTCGGTGGCTTTGAGGGGAAACCCATGCTGGCTTCTGGCTTCTTCAGCTCGTAGTGTCTTCCTTTTGAGGCTCTGCTTCCCTCTGCCCCTGTCATGTGACTGTGTTCCCTTTGAAATCTTCCCCTTTTCATCAGGACATTTGTGATAGCATTTAAGACACGGCAGGCTGATCTAAGATGATCTCCTAGTTTCAAGATCCTTGACTTGATCACCTGAACAGACTTTGGTATAAAAGGCAGTGCATTCCCACAGATCAGAACGTGGACTCTATTAGTTGGGTGTTCTGTGACCTCCACATCTGCAGTGGCCCATGAGGATTGTCTCGTCCAGTGTACAGCATTAGTGAGGGGCTTCAGGGACCCAGGCGATGGTCATGCCCTCTCCTTGTCGCACCCTTGGGCGAGGGCCACCCCACATTGCTGAGACCTCCTTCATGCACAGACAAGCTCCTCTCACTCCGTCCTGATTTGAAAAGTGAGCGTTTCAAGGTTGCAGCTTTGTTGAACGAGTAAATGGCAGTTTTACAGGACTGAAGAAGCTTATGCAGTCGGTGAACTGGCAACACGTGTGAAATAACCCAGCTGCTCAGCAAGGTCTGTGTGCTGTGTTCTCATTCAGGTTCGTTCTTGATCCTCGCCAAAGAGCAGTCATGGATAAGGCCAGGTGACTTACAGGTAGGCCATATTTCTACTTAAAGGAAAGCACATGGGGTTGGGCTGCAAACAATCTCTTCTCTATTGAATGCTTACTCTGCAGGTAACCTAGTGGGCAAAAGGCAACAAGTAGCAGATAAAACACACAGTTTCTGTCGGTGGGTGAGAGACAGAGGACAGAGATTTAGTGAAATCTACACACAGTTTTGAACTAGAAGAAATAATGGAAGAAGCAAAGTCTTAAAAATAGGAATATGCATATGCTATCCATTTGCTTATGCTTATGTTGGAAGTAACCTGGGAAACCGTGGAGGTTCCTGATCCTGGTCTTCGTGGTCTCTTATCTGAGCTTACCCTTCTTGTCTCTTACCGCCTCACTTGCTGGTTTTGGTCACCAGGTCCTTGACCCTGGGTTGCTAATGTTCCTCACTTGTTGGCTTTCAGACCCCAGAAGTGGCCACCAGGCCCCCACCGCCTCGCCTGCAGCGGAGCCTGCGTCCTCCCTGCTCCGTGTGCTGACCCACCGCTGCGGGCTCAGCCCCAGGCTTCCATCCAGCTCCCCGGTGGATAGGGGTCTGGCTTTGGACCACTGGTGGCTGTGGGCCCGGCCCTGTCCCAGAGGTTCCCTGGCTGAGCGCTTAGCAGCCCTTTTGCAGCTTCCTGTCCTTACTCTGTCTCCCTGCACTTGTGCTTTGAACTGACCCTCTTGAGCACTCTGTGTGCACCGGGGCCTGTGGGCTCAGAGGCGTGATCATAGGAGTCACCCCACCCCACCCCACCCGAGTGCTGTTCGCCGTAGTCCGCCTCACTCAAGTTTCATTGAGTCCTCCGAGGATGATAAGTGTCTGTCATCTTGGTTGAGAGAGCAGAGGTGGCTTAGAGAAGTCACCAGATGGTCGATGACAAAGCAGGATTCAAAGGTCTTTCTGGCCACAAAGCCTTGACTTGTGATTATGCAAGGAATAGAGCTGCCGCCACACTCACAGGAGCGAGAGGGAGGGCCCCTCAGTGACAGATGTCTGTGCTTTTTGATGGGAACTTAGCAGTCTTATTTCCACCTGTCTCTCCTTTCTAGTATTTACCTCACAGTTGTGTGATTTCTGGCAGTTTTGGAGAATCGCACTGGACTTCTGAACTGTGTGTGTGGGGGGGTGGGGGGTGTAGACCAGAGGTCAGTGCTGGGTGTCTTTCCCCATCTGCGCTCTTCATTACTTTTTGAGACCGTCTTTACTGAGCCCGGAGTTTGGGGTTAGGCTAGATTGACTCCATCCCTTTGCTGTTCTCCACACTGGCCGCTTGGTTCTCCAGTTGTTTCACAGCCCTTCTCTTCTCCCTCTGCTGTTCCTAGTTTCCACTGAGGGCTTGTCAGTAGCTAGCGGTAGCTCCCCCCCATCCCTGTGGGGGCAGAGGCCAGTGAAGACCCACTGAAGTCAGTTCCTCCACCTTTCCAATGAGCACCATTCTCTTCTGGGCCTTGGAGGATAAATGGTTGATGTGAAGCTTCTTTAAGCCTCAGAATTTTTACATATATTCCCCACACATATGCTCATATTCCTTTTCTTGAAAATTTACATGTACACGTGCTTGGTTTTCTTATAATAGCACTTTAGATGTGAAACTAGAAAAAGACAAGTGAGTTAAATATGAGCTTGAAAACATAGGTACCATGTGAGTGGTGATTTCGCATGGAAATTAATGCTGCAGTTCCAGTTAACTTACACGTGGGTTTCTGGGATGCACCCTGCCAAGTAGCTCACAAATTCAGGTTCACCTTTGTGGAATTCTAGGGCTAGGCATGTGTGCACGTACATTCAAGTTTGTGTGTGTGCACATGTGTGCAAGTGCATATGCTTGTGTGTGCATGTGTACAGGTAGAACCCAAAGATCAATATTAAGTCTCTTCCTCAATTGCTTTTCCACCTTATTATTCGAGACAGGGTCTCTCCCTGAAACAGGAGCTCAGTGATTTGCCCAGACTAGCTGGCCAGTGAGCTCTAAACATACACTCTGGGATTGCAGATATTTGAGGTCATGCCTGACTTTTATGTGGGTGCTGGTAATCTAAAGTGAGGTTCTCTTGCTCGTGTGCCAGGCACTTCAACTGAAACATAGCCTTCCCCCCAAAACTAAGTTTTAAAATAATGTATTGATTATTGTGCTTAGTTTCATTTCCAACGCAGTGAAAACCATGAACTATTAATAGCTTAATGTAATGCATAATAGCTCTCTAAGTCTTGGTGATTGCAAATGTTGAGGTCTTACAGTAAGAGGACGATCACTTCGGTTTTAGTGTCTTGATGTGGGAAACAGGAAATTTAAACTTGCTATCAAAAGAGGGAAGAAAGGGAGGGAGGGAGAAAGGAAAGAAGAAAGGGAAGGAAAGAGGGAGGGAAGGAGGGGGGAAAACCCAAACTCAAGTTCTTTGTGGTGTGGCTCATGCACAGAACTTGTGGCCCCAAGCTCTAAGGAATTTCTTTTTTCGGTGATTCTGTTGGTCCTGAATGCAGTGAGACTAGAGTTTGGGAAGGAGAAGCAAACCATTTGGATAAAAGATAACAGCAGAATGTAAACCCTCAGCTGTGCTAGTTGCAGAGTTGTGGCTGACATTGAAGGCCAGAGACCCAAGTCAGGGACACACACCTTCTTGCTGTGAGGCTCTGAGCACAGCAGCGCCAGTCACCATGGCAGAAGTATGAACAGCCTGGACGGCATTGTGGGGGTGTGAGAGTGTGAGGAGAGCCGGTTGTGGAAAGGTGTTATAGGCTAAAGCAAAGAACAAGAGACGGGAGTTTTCTGAAAGGGAATTGCAGGGTTTGGGTAGGATGAATGGGAGAGGAGCAGGTTCTAGAAGGGATTGTAGAGCACAAGGAGGGCAGGAGAGCAAGAGGGTCGGCTCTGGAGGGTTGTAGGATGGAAGTAAGGGCAGGAGGGCAGGAGAGGTCGGCTCTGCAGGGATTGTAGGATGGAAGTAAGGGCAGGAGGGCAGGAGGGCAGGAGGGCAGGAGGGCTGGCTCTGCAGGGTTGTAGGATGGAAGTAAGGGCAGGAGGATCAGGTTGTGTCTTACTTCATCCTGACTGCACATCACAATCACCGAGGCTTTTTTTTTTTTTTTAAACATTTTTTATTATTATTCACCTAGGCTTTTTAATAAACACCCCAGCTTCTTCACCTCTCCTGAAGTTTTGGGTGTGATCTCGGGTGACATTTAGCATGTCAGCTGTCCTATTAGATGATTCCAAGGTTCACTTGGGGTGGAGAGTGCCTGGCTCCAGAGAGTCAGAACTTGGACTCCTCCTGATCTATGCCTGTGTGGAGCCGAACTCCAGATTCCGAACCTCTGTGTCATAGTCTCCGGAGACTGTCATGGGAGAAGCAGGGTGTGCTGGTGGCGTAGAGGACTGGGCAGCAGTGGCCTAGCCATGACTGACAAGGGGTCAGCAGCAAATGACCCCCTGCCTGTTCCCTTTGGGGTCTCATTTGGTTAAACCACAACCCTGATTTATAGCTGCTTTTTAGTGTTCCATGACCACGTTTATGGGTCTCTAAATCCGGGACCACAGAGCTCCAGGGAGCTGTTGGGTGCTTGTCGCTTTGTGTCAGGGGAAGGGCTGCTTTTTTTTTTAAAGGCTAGACAGTCTTCCAGGCTTTAAGGACCATCATTTTGTCTCAGCACTACCACTTACTCTGTTGTGGCACATAAACTCTCAGACAGTAAGGCGTCAACTGGGTGTGGCTGAGTGCCAGTAAACCCTTGTTTCACAAAAACAAGAAGTTGCTAAGGTATGGCCCTTGAGCTGTCATTTGCTGACCCCTTTTCCTAAACTATGGTTCCGTGACCTCCCATCTCTTCCAAACACTGACCTCACATTTCCTTCTTCCCACTCATCCTCCTTACTTCAGCCTTGAACCAGTTGCCTGATTGTTTCTCAGTTCCACATTGTTCTCCTCAGAAGGCCACAAGCCTGGTTAGCTTCCAACTTCTTTAGGTTATCTCTGAGACATCGTCTTCCTAGTGAAAGTGACAAGTCTCCTGTCCTCTCCAGTCTGCCTTAGCGTCTTGGTTGTGGCAGCTCAGTTGCATCTCAGGGACACCTTTCCATCATGGGCACAGCGTAAGACCTGCACGAGGCCAGGGCCCAGCGTCTGGTTTCAGATCCCCAACAGAGCAGTGGCTTTGTTTACCATGGTGTCCTGGTCCCGGCACTACACTGTCCCCAGGTGTCGGCGCAGCCAGGGTCTCAGTAAAGGGGGCGGAGAGGACAGCTGCAAGGCAGCCTCGCTTGGTTTTCATCTGTAGCTTCAACATCCACACGTCTGTGGCGTTGGTACTAAACTTGGGTAGCATTGAGATTTCTGGCTCTGTGAGAACTTCTTTTTCCTTGTGTCCCTGCTTCGTCCTTCTTGAGATATTCCCCTCAGGCGCAGGCAGAGGCTGACAGCGGAGGCCTAGCAGGCACAGGAGCAGTCTGTCTGGTCCTTCCCTACTGGGTCACCTTTTCATTCGGAACCCCAAAGAGTGGGAAGGTGGGCTATGCCCCTAGGGGCCCAGCAGGATGTGGGGCCAGAAGGCTTGGTAGATCTTTTTCTTTGTGGCTAGTCACAGAAGGAACCAGAATAGGAAGATATCTGACACCAGGACCTGGGGCAGGAGTGGTGGGTAACGTGGGTGGTCACTTCCCTTGGTGCTTCCTTTCTGCAGGTGTGGTCCGGGGCCATGCTGCACTGGAGGTATTTCCAAAGCAACCTCCACCCATGTGGGTTTCTTTTTGCTACAGCCTTGCTGACCTGTAGTTTCAGAAACCAGAATGGGTTGGGCCAACTCTTTCATTTGAGGTCATACTAAAATAGCTTCAGTCGTGGGTGTAAGAGACTGTGTGTGTGTGTGTGTGTGTGTGTGAGAGAGAGAGAGAGAGAGAGAGAGAGCACGTGCACACACACACACACACACACACACATACACACACACATCTGTGGTGTGTGTCATCTCTGTCTCCATTGTGCATGGCTTTCATCAGTGATGTCTATACATGAGGTGTGTGTGTGTGCGCGTGCGTGCATATTTTTGTTGTTTTGACATGTTTGCATGTGAGCTGGTATATGCATGTATACAGGTGTGTGTACAAGGGGGCATTTGATTATGTGTACCTGTGGAATGCCAAGGGTGACATAGGAAATAATTTTGGGTTGCTCTATCTCCTTATTGCTTTTTCTCTATGGTTTCCTAGGCTTTACTTTCCTGGGTCAGAAGTGCAGGTCACCAGCATATCTACCTGGCCTTTTTTCTTTTCTTTTTCTTTCTTTTTCTTTTTTTGGTAAGGAGGGATCTGGGGATCTGAACTCAGGTCCTTTTGCTCATGAGGCAAAGACTTTAATCTTGAGCCATCTTCCCAGCTCCCTTTTTCTGTGTTCTATAAGAAACATCATTTCCTCATTTCCCTTCATTCCATGTCATGGAAAAGAATGAGTGATTCTATAAGTTAAGAAAATACGACTTTGGAAAAGTTTTTTTTTTCTTTCCATTTAATTTGGTAATCTCACTAAGCAATCAGGAGAAAATGTAGAATTAATATATGTAGCAGGTGCGAGAGTTTTTTTTTTTTTTTAAGTTACACTTAAAGTTCCTATGGTTTCTTCTCATGCGTGGAGCATTTCTGAGCTGAGAGTCTCCATTCCTTGGGATGAACGCAAGCTGCTCTGGCTTCTCAGCGGCTTCAGCTTCAGAGAAAAGGCTCAGGAAGTGGGCACAGAAGCTCGGCGTTAGAGTCCTAGCTGGACTGAACTGATTGGAAGTACCGAGTCTGGTGGTTTGCAAGCCTTTTGCTCTTTTAATTAATATTCTATAAATGTTGAACTGTCCAAGACATTGTTGACGTTGTTGGTGGATTTGCTGTAGCCCTTCTGACTCCTGGCTTCCACCAAGAACTCCTAACATGGCTAAGGTCACAGACACCATGTGATTCAGAAGCACATGGGTTTGTCCTTCAGGCCAGGGCCTCCAGGCCAGGCTGGCTTGGGTAGAAATGCTCATGGTTGACCTTAAAAGGCTCTGAGGAGGTCTTGTCGCTGTGGCATCAGTGCTGGAATTGCGTCCGGACCTCCTCGCTCACAAGGAACGTGAAGCAAGGAGACTTTTGATTGGCTATGGCTATGGTTCATCTCTTCCCCTTGCCGTTCTCTCACCTCTCCTACAGCGTCCCCCAGAGCCGTAGTGTCACGCGTGAGTAGATCTGGAGACTTCTGGGCCATGGAGCGGTGAGCACCCCTTGGCGGCGGAGGAGGTGCAAGGTACTCAGCTGGCTTCACCTGGGCGCTGCCCCAGCGCTCCACGGTCAGCTGTGGGGGTGCACACTTGCACAGGCACACTTGACCTGCCTGCGGAACTCCCCCGTCCTGTGCTGGGGAGCCAGCACCGGGTCCTGCTGGGAGCCGTGGACCAGAGGCAGAGAGAGTGCACTGCCAGCAGAGAAGTCCACCCGCCGCAGAGGGGACAAGACACCGGCTTATGTTCTCGGAGTCAGGCTGTTCCGGCTACTTCTGCTGACACCCTCTCTTCCTCGGTGGCCTTCCTCCCGGTTACTCTGTTCTCTGGATGATAATTTTTGAGGGAAACGCCTCGACAGACACTTGTGTCACGTTCCTCCTCCGCGACCCAGCCCTCTGATGGGCATCTGAAGAAAGGGAAGTGAAAGCAGGGCTCCCACTCAGAAGCGGGAACTGAGGCCAGGAAGGGCGAGGCCTTGCCCCCGCGGGAGCCAGGCTCAGGATCTCTTCTTGTTGAGAGCCCCCTGCTTGCCACAGCAGGATGGGCGAACATGGCAGGGGAGTGGGGCCGTTGTAGGTGCCCGGGGAGATGGTTTTTTTGTCTGTGGTTCAGTGATGAGCTTTTTCCCAGCCTTCTGGCTATTGGGTGAGGCCCACTGGGCTTGTTTTGTTTGTTTATTTATTTATTTGTTTGTTAAGTGGGAGGCACTTCTAGTCCTGGCACATGGGAGAGGTCAGACAACCTTTAAAGGTCATTTCTCTCCTCTCCACGTAGGCTTCCAGGAGTCAGTACCTTACCAGCTGAGCTGTATCATTAGCTTCAAGTTTTTTTTTTCTTTTTAAATGAAGAATTCAAGCATGAATTCTCGAGCTATGAGGTTTGAAGTTTGTTTTTGTATTTTACTTTATTACCTTCATGAATATTTCTGAGAGATCTAGTTTTCACCTGCACTTTGCAGAACCCTATGTGAGCTGAGACCCTGTTCTCACGTCACGTGACCCTTCATCCAAGACTGTCACCTTGTTGAATAACCCAGGCCAGTGCTGGTCAGTGCTGCGGCTAGTTGCAAGCCTCAGGGCACACCTGTGAGGAATGGTCTGGATTAAGATTAGCCTCTGAACTGTCTCTGGGTGATAATCTTGCTTGATGGAGGGGGGGAGACCCACCCTCTTGGGTGGCACCGTTCCCTGGCTGGGATCTGGACTCCAGCATGGAGCAGGGGAGCCGAGCAGCAGCCTCTTCCTGATTGTGACGTGATGTGACCAGTTGCTTCAGGCTCCTGCCATCTTTTCTTCCCCGTCACGATGGACACTTCAGCTGTGAGCCTGAATGAACCCTTTCTCCATGAAGTTGCCTTTGTCGGGGTATTTTATCATCACAGGCAAAATTAACTAAGGCACCAGGTCTTCTGCTTGTCAAATAGTAAATAAGACCCAAACCAGGCTCTTGGCTTTGGTCCTGTGGTGTACTGTAGTGTCCTGGAAACTTCTATCCCTGTTAGCGAAGCTAGCATCCCCATGATGCCTTGCGACTCCTCTGTGGGCTGCCAGAACCATCAGGCAAAATGAGACTTTCAGTATTTATAGTCAGAGTTTTTAAAAACTCATTATGTGGAGGGTGATATCGAATATTGACTCTAGGGTCTTGAACACACTGGACAGGTACCCTATCACTGAGCTGTATTCTCAGCCCCTGTTTAACTTTGTATTTTGGGAAAGTGTTTCACCAAGACTGGCCTTTTGTGATCCCCTGCCTCCTCAGAAGGTGGAATCACATGCCGGTACCGCCAGCTCCAGTTGCATTTCTAAATACTTTGGTTTAGGTGCCACATCTTTCTGAGGAGTTACAAGCTGTTTACTGAAAGGTTGTCTGGGATTTCTTTGGTGGTTCCTCTTAGTGCGCAGTTCTGAAGTGTACTGAAGTGCTAATAGTGAAGATGATTTAGGGGGACAAGGATTTATAGGGTAATAAAGACCCCGCCATGGCTGGAGAGGATTGTGTCACAAGCAGAGGGTACTTACTCCTGCCTAGGGGGAAATTGCTACTTACATTGGCCTTGAAGCGTGAGTAGGGATTTGTGAAGGAGGGAAGAAGAGGCAGAGCTTTCCAGGCAGATCCTGAGCAGAGGCTTGGGGGAGCGGGCACCTCTCAGCGCCTTGAAGCATCCGGGCGGCCTTTGGGGAGCTGGGAAAGGTAGATGAGCTGTGGAAGCCCAGCCTGGGTGCCCGTGGTAGTGCCGAGAGCCGCGGTAGTGCCGAGAGCCGCGGAGGTGGCCCCAGGCGAGGAGTAAACCCTCTAAACCCCGCGCCTCAGTCATGCCTCGGCACTTCCTGTAGTTCAAATAACAGTGTGGAGTGTGGCTACGTTGACTTAGGGTTTTACTTTTTCTCCACACGACTGTTTTCTCCTTTGGTTACCAAGGCTAATTAACAAGTGTTTCCTCCACTTTCAGGTAATTCGGACTTGATGGTAGACTCTTTAAAAAAACTCAATTTTGTTGCTAACGAGTTGTTTTTGTGGTGAATGTCTGTGTTTTTTTTCTTAATAAAATGAGTCAAACTTGCCATTAAAAGATAAACTTTAATCTCAAAACTTTTAAAAAGATTTTAGAATGAGATCATAAGATTGTGCAGACTCTCATGACTATGTAGAAAATTTCTTAAATTTTAGGAGTCAGTAGTTCCAAGAATTTGAATTTTGCCTGTTTGGCGTGGCTTCCGAGCTGCTGAAACAGGCTGCACCTGAGTAATAAGCCGCAGCCGCCACCACTGGGTTTAACCCAGGGGTCCCCTGCTGGGCCCGGGAACCCTTCCTTCCCCATTCCCTGCCCTCCGCTGCTCCTTTTCAGAGCCCCCCCCTTTATAGAGTCTGAGAAGCACTCAGAGCCATGATCTAATAATAGGTGAGTGGGTTGGGAAGAAAACCCACTGTGAGCGCAGCCTGGGGTGGGCTTCCTGGAGACGCTCCTTGCTGTGAATAGAGGTTTCCGCAGTGGAACCGTCAAGGTTGCTTTGCTTCCTGTCTTCCAGAAACTCTCGAGCCCTCTATCTCCATTTCCTCCCTGACCTGCAGGGACAGTAGCTTAGGTTGTACTTTGGTTGTGCGTTCTTGTGTTTGGAGTCGAAGATTGAAAGCAGAACCCTCGTAGAGGATTAAGGTAGAGCTTATTAGAGGAGAGAGTGGAACTCACGGACTCCAGACGTGGAGTGCCGTGAGAGGCTGGAGTGCCCTGGAGAATTCACGGACTCCAGGCATGGAATCCGTGAGGGGCTTGGAGCTAGAAACAAACTCAGCGACTCTATATGTGGAGTGCCCTGAGGGGCAGGCACCAAAGATGGCTGTGCAGGATCAGGTATAGTTATATACTTAGGCAAGGGGGAGGGGGATGGCCTTCCTCATTGCTTAGCTCACACTGGGGCCCAACCCAGATGATCTTAAGTTCACCTGGAGGTGGGGCTGGAAATCAGGTAGTTTCTTTGGTGGGCCTAGTTTGTTTGATATGGAGAGCTCATCTCCAGATCCTTTCATAGGGAAGTTGGCCCTCCTATTTGGGTGGAGGATTGGAGTCAGCAGGGGTGTTCCTTCGGGGTAATCTCAGCTGTGTGTGTGTGTGTGTGTGTGTGTGTGTGTGATGACCTTGGGAATTTCAAAGACCTTCAAAGACCATCCCAGCGTGGCTGCTCTAAAACCGCCTGACCTTCAGTACACAATCAGGCCTTTATTCAGACCTTGTTTCCGGTTGTAGATTCCCCTATTCCTTGGGTACTTCGGGCACCTTCTCACTCTTGATTTCCAGAGTTCCTTTTTCTGATTGGTTAGACAGTCACAAAGGTCTTGGTATTGTCAGATGTGAAAGTAACAGTGGCGCAGTCACCAGGCACTAGATTGTCTAGTTCCTGGAAGTATCTACTCCATGGTGTGGGTGCTTCTGGGTGCCATTTCACAGAGGGGACGGAGGAGCGGCAGATTAAAGGAATTGGATAGGTGCAGCCTGGCTGGTAGCAGAGTTAGAGCTAGGCAGCCTGGCCGTCTGTATTCACATCTTAAAGGCGAGGTCAGAAGTGGAGAGAGCAGCAGTCTGGGGGTCTGGAGAACAGCACCTTAGCTCCCAAGGCCTCAGTGCCTTCCTTAAAGTGGGGGTGGAGTGGGAGGTTGGCCTGAATGAATGCTATTTGCAGGCTCTGCACTCCATCCCCTATTATGCGCTCCTTGATCTCCAAACCCTAGGTCTGCTTTGTGGTCAGTTTAAGAACTGCCTTGGATGTCCCTAAAATAGGAGGTGCTATTTTGAACGCTGCTTGTTAGAGGAATGTGTGTTTATAGCTGAAATAGAGTGTACTTTTTAATTTGCAGATGTTTTCTTTCTCTGTCTCTGTCTCAGCCACACTGCATTTAAGCCTCCCTCCTCCAAGCGCGAGGACATCTCCAGCAGGCCCTAGCTCATCACTGACAGGTGACAGGGTCCTTACAAGTGTGAGGCGGCCACGGGAGAGTCTGTGCTTGCTGAAGCCTGGAACTCCTGCGTGGCCAGGGAGCTGTGACTGCACTGTTCTCTGGTGGGTCTTATGCCCACCTAAGGAGCAGGCTACTTCTCTGCGAGCTTGAGGGAGTCTATGACAAGAAAGGCTGAACTAGCCTTGTAGCCCATCTGAGTCTCTCTACCAGATCTGTGCTGCGGTGGCATCCAGGTGGGGAAGGGCAGTTCACCCCTAGTTCTCAGTGCACGGGGGTGTCTGTGAGCAGATGTCAGAGTTCATCCTCCCCAACTGTGCAGCACACTGGACTTTTTTTTTAAATTTTTAATTATTTATTCAATTGTGCGTGTGCGCGTGTGTGTATGTATGTGTGTGTGTGCGCGCGCGCGCGCGTGTGTGTGTGTGTGTGTGTGTGTGTGTGTGTAGAACCACGGATGAATTCAGGACCCACCATGGACCGCCTCCACCTCCTCCTGTTTACTCTGCCCCAGGATTCACAGGCTCCGCCCTACCAGGACCAGAAATCCAGGCCTCCCCCGCATCTATACGTGGTGTCTAGGATCCGAACTCAGGACCTTCCACCTGCAAGGCAGAGGCTTAACCCCTGAGCCATCTCTCCAGCCCCCACACTGGCCTTTTTGATGGTTGTTTCTGGGACTGAGAAGAGGATACTGGCCTCAGTTAGGGAAGGGAAGATGGGGCTGTTAAGGGATGAAGTAGGTTGAATGGTCAGTCTGTCCCATTCTGTCCTGGCTTACTCTAATCGGTTTTGTTATTGTGGAATTTTAGTTTTGATCCCCACACCTGTGACTTTCGAATGCTGTTTTCCACCTTTTTTTTTTTTTTAAATAGATTGTTCAGTTAAAAAAAATGCTTAAAGCTCCAGGCATTTTCCAAGACAGGAGGCCATAGATACTTTCTCCTATTTCAGTGCCAAGTGCTGCCCCGTGCCCAATATCCCCGGCAACAAACAGTCGTTGGTGCCTAGAAGTGCCAGTGCTTTAAGGTTTCCAGTGCCTAGGAATGTCGCGTACTTAGGAGTAAGTACCCAGTGTCAACTGGCCACCAATGCCTTTGGGTGCTCAGTGCCTAGCAGTGCCAGTGCTAACTGGTGCCCAGTGCTTAGGAGTGCCCAGTGCCGAGCAGGCAATAAAGGGCATGCTGAATGAAAAGTTTAGGATCAAACCCTGGAGTTCTTTATCTTTTATCTTCCCGGTCTAGTATTAAAAATACTTCTATATTTATTTACTTATTGACTGTGCACGCGTGTGCATGCACACGTGCGTGAAGGTGAGAGGACAGTCATTTCTGTGTTCCATTGCGTGGGTTCCAGCAGTCAAACTCATGCTGTCAAGCTCGATTGCAGTGCTGTTACCTGCCGAGCCATCCTGCGTCCTAAACGGAAACATTTTGGTGAGAAGAATGGTTCATAGAAATCAATTCGCTGGATTAGTTTCACTTGGGCCAAAAGAAGTCTTTTTAAGTGAGAAGTTTGGAACTCAAAGCTATATATACAGTCTGGAGACAGCAATGAGTCTCTGGCTTCTCTTCTGGGTAGGGTGTTCCCTTCAGGATCCTGGACATGAATGATACCATCAGTCACTGGCCACACTTCTGGGTACCCTTCCTGAGCCACTCTCCTATCTCTACCAGGCAGACAGCATCGCGGATGGCGGGAGCTGCCATGCTTCCGCAGGGCCTCCTGTGTGGACCTCCTAAAACCATCTCAGTGCTTTGCTTTATGTTCAAACAAGGGGTTCTAAAAGACAGGAACTGTGTGCCTTGCTGTGTAGTCAGGCTAGCTGTAGTTACAAAGGCCTCAAAGTTAAGTACATAGTCTAGTCTGTGGCATCAGTGCATGGAGATTACTGGTTTGAGCCAGTTTGGCCCACCCATGGAACCAGAGATATGAATTGCCCAGATGTTTATGGACTGCATTAGGGTGTTCCCCTGGGCTGCTTGTAAGTGTTGGATCACAGGAGTTTGTGGAGCGCGCGCGCACACACACACACACACACACACACGCACACACACACACACACACGTACATACACACGCACACACGCACACATGTACAAACACATACACACGCACACACACATACAAACACATACACACACGCACAAACACATACACACACGTACACACACACGCACACACACACATACAAACACATACGCACGCACACACATACAAACACATACACACACGCACACACATGCACATGCACGCACACACATGCACACACGCACACACATACAAACACATACACACACGCACACACACACGCACGCACACGCACACACATACAAACACATACACGCACGCACGCACACACATACAAACACATACACATACACACACGCACGCACACATACACACATGCATACACACATACACACACGCACACACACACGCGCACACACACATACACACATGCACACACACATACACACACGGACACACACACACAAACACATACACGCACGCACGCTGCTGAGTGGCAGGAAGCATGTGGAAAGAATGCTGCCGTTGAGAGGAGGGTCACAGTTGATTGTCCTTGTCTGATTCATAACATCTGACATACTCAGCTTCTCTGAGGCAAATGACAATTGCAAATGGCGTCCTGAGGCATCAGCGAGAGGGACTGCTTTGTTCTGAAGAAGGCATCACTTAGAAGAAAAACCGAGCCCAACCTTCTCCCTGTGTCCTGGTAGGCCGCCTTGGCAGGACAGGTTCTCACGTGATGCCTCCGCAGCCCCTTGTGCCTCACCTGCGTCAGCCACTCGCTCAGCATCTCTGCCAGGATGTGAGGGACAGACGTGGGCTGGGTGAGTACTTAAACTGTCCCCACACCAGCACCACGTGACTTCCTCAGCCGCTTCTGCTGGGGGCTGGAGAGGAGGCTCAGGGGTTAAGCCTCTGCCTTGCAGGCAGAAGGTCCTGAGTTCGGATCCTAGACCCCACGTATAGACGCCGGGCAGAAGCAGGGGCGGCCTGCGCTTCTGGTCCTGGTAGGGCGGAGCCTGTGAATCCCGGGGCAGAGTAAACAAGGAGGAGGTGGAGGTGGTCCATGGTGGTTCCCGAATTCGCCCGTGGTTCTACAGATACACAGACACACACACACACACACACACACACAATTGAATGAATGAATAAATAAAAGCTTCTGCTGGGATGGCATCTTCTCAAGTCTTGGAAACAGCCCGAAGTAGGAGGAAGCTGCCTGTGGGGAGTCCTGCCCCCCTACCTGGAGCTGTGGGGCTTCCTCAGTCCACCACACTGGGGCACTCCTGCTCTCTCTCCTTGTCCAACTCCATCCATCCCCAAGCGCCTGAGGTCCGGAAAGCCACATGCAGCCTGTCACCCCAGAAGCTCCCTTCTCTGAGGCTCTTCCTTCTGTTTCCACCTGGTAGAACCCCTGCAGCTGTCCCAGTCCTTTTGTTACAGGTTCCTGTTCAGCAGCCAAATGTCGTGGCAACAACTGTCCCAGTGTTGCAGAGTTCTTGTGTTCGGGAGTTGAAGATTGAAACCAGAGCACATGTAGAGGATTAAGGTAGAGTTTATTAGAGGAGAGGAAGGCTGGAACTCATGGACCATGGACTCCAGGCGTGGAGTGCCATGAGGGCTAAGGGGCTCTGGAGAGCTCATGGATCCCAGGCATGGAATCCATGAGAAACATGCATGGAGCTAGAGGGAATTCTCAGCACTCCAAGTGCCTGGAGGGACAAGGGCGCTGTGGATGGCTGCTAGGGTCAAGCATATTTGTGCACTAGGCAAACCCTGGAAACTGTTCCCACTGGAATCCAACCCAGTTGCTCCTAGGAGAGCTCACCTCCATAATCCTTTCATAGGGAAGCTGGCCATCTTATCTCTGGGAGGACTGGAGTCAGTTCCTCACCAGGGGTGTTCCTTCAGGGAGATTCCAGCAAGGGGGGGGGGCATGGCCTTCAGGAATTTTAAAGACCTTCAAAGACCTTTAGAGACCCATTCCAGCGTAGCCATTATTTTGACCATTTAGGACAGGTGACAGTCTTACACAGGTGAACTGTCTCCTCTTAGCTGTTGGCTCAGTGCATTTAGCAGGTGCTGAGCTTTGTGCCAGATGCTTGTCGAGAATAGTTTATTAATACCCACCTACCTGATGAGGTCATTCCTATTTCTGTTTTGCAGAGTATGGAAGCATGTCCAGACCTTCTCTGATTTTTATCCAGGGCTGTCATATGTGCTGCCCATAATGGCGTAATGCTTTTTGCCATAGAAAGGACTATTGTGATAATTTGACGATTAGGAACTTCAGTGCTGACTGTGGTGCCCTGCTCTCAACAGTAGATTTGCTCTCCTTTGGGTCTCTACTCTCTTGACTAGTCCCTGGCACTGACAGATCCTCTGTGCACAGACCGAATGGCTAAGCAGTCGGGCGCACGTGTGGCTGCTCTTCCCCAGCACTGCCAGGCAGTATTTCCACCTCAGCCCTCTGGCTCTCCTGGACAGCAGACCTTTAACTACCTTGTCTTGCCACTCACTGCTGCTCCCGCATCCTCGTGTCTGACTCTACGGACTGCCCGGGGAGGACGAGTTGGGGACCACATCACACTTGGATCTTTTGACCCAGGAAAGAGATCTCTAGCACTCCCTGCTCATGTGCTGGGCAGGCTGTTACTTGGAGCCCTGCTTTCCCCCTGTCCCCTGGGATCACCCTGAAGGAACACCCCTGCTGAGGAACTGACTCCTGTCCTCCCAGAGATAAGATGGCCAGCTTCCCTATGAAAGGGATGGGTCTCTAAAGTCTTTGAAGGCCTTGGAATTCCTGAAGGCCATCCCCCACTGCTGGGATCACCCTGAAGGAACACCCCTGCTGAGGAACTGACTCCTGTCCTCCCAGAGATAAGATGGCCAGCTTCCCTCTGAAAGGATTATAGAGGTGAGCTCTCCATATCCAACAAACAACTTGATCTCTAGCCCAACTGGGTTGGGTCCCCGTGGGGGTTGACCAATGAGAAAAAGCCAGTGTCCCTGGGCTTGCCTAGATGTGCAAATATGCCTGACCCTGGCAGCCATCTATGGTGCCCTAGGCCCTCGAGGCACTTGGAGTGCCATGAATTCTTTCTAGCTCCGTGGCTGTTTTTCATGGATTCCATGAGTTCTTTCTAGCTGCTGCTTCTCATGAGTTCTCCGGGGCACCTGCCCCTCATGGCACTCCACGCTTGGAGTCCACGAGTTCCAGCCTTTCTCTTTCTCTTCTCTAATAAACTCTACTTTAATCCTCTACACGTGTTCTGGTTTCAATCTTCGACTCCAGAACACAAGAATCCTGCATCTTTGGGATGGTCATTCCTGTAACATTTGACCCCTGAACAGGGACCCTACAGTATTTGGCGAGACTGTTTCCCATAACATTTGGTAACCCAGAAGGGACATTTGAACAGAGGAAAAACTGTTCCCGCAACACTGCTGGCTCCAAGCAGCACCCCTTGTCTCCGCGCAGGTGAATGAGCAGGCCCAGAGAGGAGCCAGGTGCCTGGGGATCGGCACGGTCTCCACAGGTGTTCTGTAAGCTGCTTGTTAGCTGCCCTTCACCTGCAAAGCACAATTGTTGGAGCAGCACCTGTGGAATTGTCTGCACCTGAGACACACATTTACCATTAGCTGGTGGAAGGTAGGAAGGGGCAGCTGGAGGCAGCTGTGCGGTCACCTCTGCACTTGTTATGCCTGATGGATGTGCTGTGGAGGATGTTGGTGGCCAGCAGTTCAGCACTGAATTGTAATGCATACCCAGAACAGGGTTCCTTGCCGGTTTGCTTTGGTTTTTTGAGACAGGGACTCGTGTCCAGGGCTAGCCTTGAACTCTCGCTCAGCTGGATGACCTTGGACTTCTGATGTCTCTGCCTCCCACGGCACGCACTGACACGTGTAACTTTATTTGGCGATACAGGTATGGACTACCATGCCAGGTTTTGTGCGGTGCAAGGGATCAAATCTAGAGCTTTGTACAAAAGCAAATAATCTACAAACCTTCAGAACAACACTGACGTGGGAGATTTTACACCTTTTCCTTCCAAACAAGTACGTAGCTTCTAAATTGAGCTTTTAAAGACTTTGTATTTATATTGCTTTTTGAAAGGAAAGAAAATTTATATATGTATGAGGTATATACATATATGCATGTATGTTTTCATGTGTGTGGGGGCATGTGTGGAGGTGCACATGCACATGAGTACTCATGCTTGTGGAGGCCCAAGAATGTTGAGAAACTGTATCTTTAATATCCTTTCCACCTTCCTGAGACAGGGTCTCTAGTTAAACTGGAGAATTCAACACACCAAATACAGAAGTAAGGGACTGTGGACTGCTTGGCTCTAAACAGGGCATCTAAGCCACACCACTCCCACCCTAAGGCTCAGGAAACATGACGGAAAAGGGAGGGCAAGACTGTAAGAGCCTCAGGTGGTATGGAGGTGGGTGAGACATTGTCTCTGGGACACGACAAGACTGTGGTATCCATAATTTTGTGGGAGATACATTCTTACACAAGGATTACATGGGGACTGTTTTGTCAACATCTCACCAAGAAGGTGTTAAAGTTAACTCTGTTTGGTTGCTGATAAAATCAAAACCGGTTTAAGGGCATAAAGTGTTTTATTTTCTCTTACAATAGTCTGGTTGCAGTTCCTTGGCCAGCTCGTCAGGAGAGCCCACACCAGCACCGAGGGCTGAGGGAACTGGCCACATTAAATCTGCATAATGGTTGAGAGACTGACAGTACTTACTTGCTAGAACAGCACGTCTGACCAAGTATCCCCAACATTGTCAACTTTCTCAACCAGCTCCCTCCATCCTACTCACCTACCCGGGAATAGTTCCTTCCACCATGGGCTGCATCTACTCTATTAACCAGACAGATCCTGCAGGTTCACCCTGGGCTTAACTGCTAATTCTTTATAAATGTGCCCAGAGCTTGAACCCTTAACCATCAAGTGGATGCCTGTATCTAACTGTGACAAAGGGGGATGGTGTCTAGAAGCTCTATGCCTCCCTGCGAGACTTACATGGACTTATGCTGACAGGGAAGAAAAGGAAGATGATCTGTACTACTTGTTGAAGTATGAAACATGTCAGGCATAAGTGATCAAGGACAAACTAAATGAAACAGTGAGCTACACAAGTGAAGACACTTGGAAATGGGAGAGAGTTTGACAGGGAAGATGAGGGATTGATTGTAAGGGGAAAGGGAGGGGAAATGGGACTGGGTATTGGGGAGTGAAAGTGTCATAAATTCACCAAATTCATGTATATAACACTAAAAAGTAAAAAAAAAAAAAAAAAATAATACCCTAAGCAGCATTAGGGTTTGTCTGGCTAGCCAGTTTGCTTTGGGAGTTCTCAGGTCCCACCTTCCCATGGCTGCAATCAGTGGCAGGTCATTCTTACCCTCTATTGTATGGAATCCGGGATCTGAACTCAGTTTTTTTTTGTAGCAAAGCACTTTAAATATTGAACCATCTCCTCAGGCCAAAAAAAATTTAGAGTGAAATAACACGAAAATGCCTTTTGCATATGCTTGATAGGGAAAAATGCAAGCCACTAGGAATACTAATACAGCGAATGCTCTTAGCTGTATTCATTTGCATTGCCCTGTAGTTGACATAATGAACACCTCCCCACTCTGTTTTTGAATTCGTTTATTATTTCTGTCCACTAGATTCTGTGTATTTTGTGACCTAGTCTTCACAGATTTGTCTTGGAAACATGAAGCCAGTACTGCTTTTATTGATTCTTGGTTTCAATTTTGTGATGCTGTGGTCAGAAACAGCAGTTTCATAAACTGAGCTCTGGCTGCACGGGTCATGTAGGAGCCGGATGCAGGCTGAGCAGCCCTGGGGACCTGCCCCGAGCAGTCGCGCTTTGTCCCTGCTATCCTGGCACGTGCAGGGTGCTGGGGTAACCTGTCTTCATGGCTAGCGGGAAGAATAGACTGGTCTCTATCCATTCTGTATCAAGGTTGCTCTCCCTGGAAGGTTATCTCCGTGACACATCCCTGGGACTCTGGCCAGGAGCGCTGCTCTAAAGATAACGTAGCATCTGCTCCTGTCTCTCCTCTCTCTGGACCCGTCCCACCTTCCTGCTCACTACTCTGCTGCCCTGGGCAATTGAACAGGAAGATGTTCACTGTATGTCTGTGAAGATAGAGGAGACACTGCTGTGTTCGCATCCCTCCAGGGGAGCTTAGAATCTGGCCCCAGCCACCATTCTTATCTGCTCTCCAGCCTGAAGTGATCTTCTACTTTCCCCCCATATTCGTGTGTGTGTGTGTGTGTGTGTGTGTGTGTATACGTACATATGTGTGGAGGTGCAAGGTTGATGTCGGCAATTGTCTTTTAGTCTCTCTTCTTCTTTTATTTAATACTTTTTTATTATTATTTCCGTTCATACAAACTTAATAGGTACACCAGTTCCCTCCCTCCCTCTTCCTCCCCCCCCAACCTCCTGCTCCCCCTCCCCTCACCCCTACCTCCCCATCCCCCAGTGCCTCCCGCCCCGATTCCCCGAGAGTCCTTTATTGCGCATGCCTGACTCTCCTCTGGGCCCTTCTCGCCGATGATGTACAAGGACCCAGTGGCATTTCCCTGAACGCTTTCCCGTGTTCCCCTTAAGCATAGGAACACTACTGTGGCTGTCAATCCCTTGCCTCCAAGGATCTTGGTGCCTTTAGCAGATGTTAGACTTTGTGAGGTCAATAGTGTGTTGGATATTGTGCAGGGCATGCAAAGTCCAATTATGATTGCTTCGGCCCTATTTTAGTCTCTCTTCAACTTTATCCTTTTGAGACAGGATCTCTAATTAAACCCAGAGAACATCATTAAGGGCTGTCTGGTTAGCCAGCTTGCTCTGGCGATTCCCAATCTCTACCCTCTGAGGCTGGAATTACGGCAGGCTACACCCATCTGGCATTTTAAGCATGGGATCTGGGAGTGTTAACTCTGGTCCTTTTGCTTCTGTGGCCAGCGCTTCAACTCCTGAACCTCTGCTTTATACGGGCTTTGCCGTGCCTTGCAGGCTACGCCTCTGCTGCTGTCAGCTGAAACAGCTGGTTCCCCGGAAGAGTCAGAGACCTCTAAATACAGAGAAGTCCTTTCGAGCACAGGCCATCCTGTTCTGTCCACTCTCACTGCTGCTACTTCCAAGTTACCTTGGTCTCCAGGGAGACCAAGCGCTGAGACCCTGTTATCTTCTGACAACTCACATGCGTGAACATGTGCATGAGGGCCTGGTTGCCTAGCAACACCAAGCCTTAGCATTGGTGCTCCCCCGTGGTCATTCCTGACAGCGACTTGTCTCCAGGTGTAGACCCAGTCTTCTGAGCTCGCACCCCTCTTCCTCCTCGTGTGGTCTCTTGGTCCCCTTTTCTCCCTCTGTGTGAGACTCTTTAGAGCTTCATTTACATTGACCCAAGGTCTAGATTGGCCCCTGGTCACCATCTTTATGAATAAGAAATAGGGTGTGGTTACTGTCAGGTGACTAGGGGGATGGAGGAATTGTTTGCAAGGTGCCAGGAGGTTGAGCAGGGGGAGGTATTTGAGGAGTCCCTGGAAGGGCTGTAGAGGAGGGTAGTAGTCTTAGTGCAGGAAGAGGAGGGAGCTGACTCTGCCAGCACTACCCTGAGGTGCTCAACAATCGAATATGGGGTTTCCCTTTGGTAACACTGGGAAATATGGCTGTCACTAATGCTAGCATTTTAACTTATTGTCTTCTAATCTTCACTTTGCGTGTATGTACTTCTGTGTATTTATACCAATAGATCTTTGAACCTCACTTCTGAACTTGTAAAATTCTTGTAAACTCACTGATTTCCATTTTGAGTCCACATGGTATTGTCCCTAGGGGTTGAACCCAGAGCTTCAAGCATGCTAGACCACTGAGCCTTATCCCCCAGTCTTCTAATCAGTGGCTTCTCCTCTCTCCTGTGTGTCCCCTGAAGCACCCACCCCCAGCCTTGATGGCACATTTGCTTTATTATTATTATTATTATTTATTCAACTGTGCTCATGTGCGTGTGTATGTGCGCGTGTGTATGCCTGTGTGTGTGTCCGTGTATGTGTAGAACCACGGATGAACCCGCGAACCACCTCCTTCTGCCCCGGGATTCACAGGCTCCGCCCTACCAGGACCAGAAGCGCAGGCCGCCCCCGCTTCTGCCTGGCGTCTATACGTGGGATCTGGGATCCGAACTCAGGACCTTACGCCTGCAAGGCGGAGGCTTAACCCTTGAGCCACTTCTCCAGCCCTGGCACATTTGCTTTCTGAGATGGAATGCAAGTATGATCTCATCCCAGTCCCACCAAGAAGTGCCCGTGGATATCACTGTGTCACACAGGGTCCTTGTTAGACTGCTGGAGGGCAGCTGCAAAAGAGTTGAAGAAATGTTACCTTGTTTATATGAAATACTTTAGGGTAAAAAGTTTTCAGTGTGGGTTGGGGAGGTGGCTCAGTGGGTAAGAGCTCACTGTGCAAGCAGGAGGACCTGAATTCAAATTCCCACACCCACAGACAAAGCTGGGTGTGACCCTCTGCCTGTGCTGTAACTTTAGCACTGTAGGGGTGGAGACAGGAGGATTGCTGCTTGCTGGTGTCAGTCTAGCTCCATATTCAGTGAGGGTGAGACAGGTTATCTCCTCTGACCCTCCACCACATACATGCAGATTTTAAGTGTGATCATCGTGCAACCTAGTGACATCAAGGAGGGTGTTTATAACTTGAGTGCGGTTAGAAGTTAGGGCATTAAATCTTTTGTGGTCAAATGATCTTTTCTTTGTGAAAGCATTGGCTTTAATCAGGTGTGCTACCCGCTGCTGTTTTCCCAACTTTAGGTAAGGAACCATGGTAGTAGGAGTCCTTTCTTTTTAATTTATTGTCTTTTCTAGTTTTACAAGCATAATGAGTGGTTGTCCTAGCCCATCTTCCTTCTCCCCTCCCTGCTTTCCCCTTTCCCTTCTCTTCACCAATCCATCCTGCTCCCTCCCACCCTCCTGTCTGTCTGATTCTGTGGGTTCCAGGGTTTCCCCTGGGTTGTCTGCTCCAATGGGGGTGCAGGCCTTACGTGTCCCTTTGGGCAGACCCATGGACAGGGGCACTCCCCTTCACCTGTTTAGCCCTAGCCACTAAGGTTCCCACTGCATGTAATTATTTATCCTGAGATCCTCACTAGTCCGTGAGGGCATGTTAGTGTGTCAGTCATTGTGCCCGTCTATGAGGACAGGTGTTCCTGGATGCAGCAGCCCCGCCTTGAGTGGAGTGTCTTGTCTAACAGTGGGCCTGTCCATCTCTAGGCTCTTACAGTCTTACCACATCTTGTTCCTCAGAATTCCTTGAGCCCTAGGATAAGAAGAGATTTGGTTGGCTTGATTCTAGCTAAGCATTTTAGGGTGGAGGCCCTCTGCATTCTGGTGAGTTGCTGTTGTCTATTTCACTGCTCTTCCTTTGCACTAGGCTGTGTCTTGTTTGGGTGTTGAGATCTTTTCTTATCTAAAGATAAAATGAGAGGTGTTTAGATGGAAGTTTAGGATGTTTGTGGTTAATATTGAGGCATCTAGTCCTGTCTACTGTCAGTTTTCTCCCTTCCACTGGTTTACAGTGCTGGGCATGTGTTCCTAGTCATGGTGGGGGGGGTTGGGGAGTGTTTAGGGACTAGTAAGCAGTTGTTTGGTTATCTGGAGACTAACTCTGCTCTCTGCTGTGTCCTATTCCTGTTCTACCCTCTCCTTTAAGATTTTTCTTACATTTTTTTTTTGTTGTTGTTTCTGCTCCTTTGGGATCCTTCCCCCCCCCCTTCCTCCCCCAGCTTATATTCTTTAGTGTTTTATAGAAGCTTCTATTTGGTTACATTCAACTGAAAGTTTAATGTTAGGATCCACTTATAAGGGAGAACATACAGCTTCTGTCTTTCTGCATCTGGGAGATTTCACTCACTATGATTTCTTCCAGTATCATCCATTTACTGGCAGATTCATTAGTTCATCTTTCCTGACAGCTGAATAGTATTCCGTGGTATTTATCTACCACATTTTCACTAACCATCATCCACTGTTGGACATCTAGACTGGTTCCCTTTCTTTGCTGTTGTGAAGAGAGCTGCTGTGAACATGATTGTGCACGTGACTCTTGCAGGGCGCAGTGTTCTTTGGGAATATCCCCAGGAATGGTATAGCTGGGTGGCTCTTAGGGAATTTCAATTTTTAATTTTTTTTATGAACCTCCAAATTGATCTCCAAAGGGATTGTATGAGTTTATAATTCCACCAGCAATGTATGAGGGTCCCCTTCTCCCCATATCTGCTCCAGCATTTGTTGTTGTTTGTGTTTTGGATCCTAACCATTCTGACTAGAGTGAGATGATGCCTCAGGGTGGTTTTAATTTGCATTCCCTAATGTATAGGGAGGTAGAAGATATTTCTTAGACATTTGAGTTTCTTGTGAGAGGTTTCTTTTCAGTTCTATAGTCCATTTTTAAATGGTGTTGTTCACTTCCTTGGCATTTAGTTTTTCAAGTTCTTTGTGTACTCTGGATATTAGTCCTCTGTTGGACATGTGATTAAGGAATATGCTCTCCCACTCTTACCTTTTTGCTTGAATTGCTCTCCCACTCTTACCTTTTTGCTTGAATTGCTCTCCCACTCTTACCTTTTTGCTTGAATTGCTCTCCCACTCTTACCTTTTTGCTTAGCAGTTTCTTTTGCTGAGCAAAAACTTTTTAATTTTATGTAGTCACACTTGTTTTGTGTTGGACTTACCATCTACCTTTGGAGTGCTATTGAAGAAATGTTCGCCAAGGTCAATGGATTTGAGGGTACTCCCTATTTTTTCTTCTCGGAGTTTTATAGTCTCTGGTCTAACATTGAAATCTTTGATCCAGTTGATCTTTGATCCATTTCTTACTTTACTTAGTTTGTTTCTAACTGTCCTTGGCTGACTAATGTGGTCATGTTCTCAGAAAGCTTCAAGGGCTGGAGTGTGTCTAGTACTCTGACGTTTGGGGCCAGTTCTCTCAGGACGCCACTGAGCGAACACGCTTCTGGCAGTAGTCACTGAACTGGACTTTCCTTTATTTTTTCCGATTCCATGACAACTTTTTTTTTTTAATAATTTATAAATATTTTCAGTTTTAAATGAGACTTGAGACTTTTGAGAACTTACTTTGTCTTCCTCTATTAATTAAGTTTGGTTGTTACAATACTCTTCTTCAGATGAATTTGTAGCTAACCAAGTAGAAATCTAATGGAAACAGGTTGGAAGTACTCAGATACGCTATTTACCAACCACCTACATTAAAGTCTCCTTTTTCATAAGCATTACTAAATTTTATTAAAGGTTACTGTCATTTCTGTAACTCTCTCCTTTACTGCTTAGTAAAATAAGGGAGGGACTTGCTGATGAAGTAGTTAAATAGAAGCAGGGCTGCTTCCAAGTTTAGGATCCTGGCCTTCACTGGGAAATTTGCCAGAGTGCCACACAATGGGAACTGGACTGCTTGGTGGGTGGAGTGCATCTCTTTACTGATTCCTTCCTTGCTGTGCAAAGCTGACTGCTACTCCTTTTTTCTGAGTATCTTCATGGATCACTGTATTTACATCAACTGACTGACGTTCTTTCCTAGAAACCCATTCATAAGTTAAGCCACTTTTCTAGAGTGATTGGGATGAGAAGAATTTCAGATTTGGGAGTTTTTCAGGTTTGAATTATTTTCATTGACTTGACTAGTAATGGCTGGAGGCCCACAAGGGCAAGTCTGAAAACCAATGGAAGCCACAGTATCCATAGATTGGCTCCTAGAGAGCACAGAGGTGCCGAAGTACTAGAGTAGGGGCCATGAAGTGGGGGTTACCACTCTTGCTCTTCAGGAAGAAAAAGGAAAAACTAGCTAATTCTGAGTTTGGGGCTATTTTGAAATTAAACTTAATTTTAAAATAGCTTTAGATTTTCAGAAAAGTCGAAACTTAATTTTAAAATAGCTTTAGATTTTCAGAAAAGTCGAAACTTAATTTTAAAATAGCTTTAGATTTTCAGAAAAGTCGAAGACAGTATAGAGCTCCTCCCCATGGCTCATTTCCCTATATTGTTGGCCTCTATTGTCATAACCAAAATTGATATATTGTTAACCAAACAACATATTTTATCTAGATTTAGATACCTTTGGCTTTTACTTAATGAGTATTTCCTACTTCAGGATGGGAGCCAAGCCATCATATTACATTTATTTATCATCTCTTTAGGCAGGTATTGGTTATAACTTTTTCTCAGAATATCTTTTTAGCAATCTGGACAGTTTTAAGGACAGATACTCAGTTTTCCAATGTTCTTCAACTTGGCTTTGTTTAGCTAACATCATCAGACCAAGATCTTGGGTTTTGAGGCAAAAGACCATAAAAGGGAATGTCCTCACATTCCATCAAGCCACTGCGGCTGGTTTCTTGGCCGTGGTGGTGTTCAGTGTCTCCACTGTGAGTCATTTCCATTTTTAATTTTTAATTTTAATTTTGTGTGTATGTGTGTGTGTGTGAGAGAGAGAGAGAGCAAGTGAGAGAGCGAGCGAGCGAGAGAGACAGACTGAGAATCAGAGGATGCTGTACATACCTGTGGAGGCTAGGTACCTAGGCTATATATGTCCTAGTCCTAGCATCAGCCATTTCTCCTAAGAATTTGTATCCTTTGTACTAGAATATAGTTGTAGAAGCCATAATCTGGGTACCAGCCAACTGAGGTTAATTCATTTTTTTTAAATTTATATTTATTTGTGTGTGTGTGTGTGTGTGTGTGTGTGTGTGTGTGTGTGTATCAGAGGGCACTTTATGTCCCTGTGGAGGATCAAGGATGACTTCAGGAATCATCCTGGATTGCTTCTATCTACTTTTTGCTTCACCCTGGGATTTCCCAGGCTCTGCCCACCAGGGCCGGACTTAGAACCTTCTGCTTGTGATGCCTCAAGTCTTATCCCCTGAGCCATCTCTCTAGCTCTCATTTCTTTTTTCAGTTGAAGTAGTTTCAGTGTTTTTGTACGGAACTTGAGCAGTACATGCAGAAACATCTGAGCTATAAAAGCAGCAAGAAGTATTGACGCTCTCTTTCCATTTGCCCACTGTGTGCCCTGTACTCAGCGCTCACAGCAATAAACCCTCTTCTGAGCTCAGACAGGTCAGAGCGTGGAACAGCTGCTGTCCCCTGACAGTGGCCAGAGAGGGGAAGCAGGGAGAGGTTGTGCTGCCCAAATAGGGCGGGCGCTTAACAGATCAGAAGAGGTTTTATATTATTACTGTACAATAATGTGTGGGCTTTTTTTTTTTTTTTTTTTTTTTTGCTTAGAAAACAAAACAAAACAAAATAAAACAAAGCGTGCTCCAAAGAAAATAAGTGAGCTAGTGATAGCTTATTAATTAAAATCATTATAGCGGGGAGGGAGATGTAAAATGAGGTTATGTTCTTTCTGTTGGTGGAGAAGATGCTGAAAGCCTAAACTGGGTCATTGAGGACAGTAGGAACAGTAAGTTCATCTCAGTCTAATTGTGGCCCAGACCTAGTTCATCAGAAGCAAACTGTATTTCCAAAAGGGCAGGGGGTCGGGGGTGGAGGGTGGGGGGTGAACTTCCTGTCCTTCCTGGGGATTTTCACATCTTGGCTCATACATGATGAGCATATGTTTTTGAATTTGGGGCAAGGTTTCTTCTTCAGCACCTGCCTTCTTTAGCCTGCCTGCTCCCTGACCTGGTGACCCAGTGATCCTCAAGGGAAAACGGTCTCATGGACACACAGCCGGGATCTAGAGCAGGGTGGCCCCGAGAAGAAGCACAGCTGTGCTCCCGAGCTTGGCCAGCGCTGGCCAGTGGCTGTTCTCACAGCATTCATGTGCACTCACCTGGAGAGCGTAGTTTCTAAGTTCCCAGCCAGGAAGAGGGACACACTTCAGTTGACATGCGCACGGAAGCTGGTCACTGTATGGTGCGTAGAGGAGAAAGTGGAAAGACAGCGAGCCAAGGACATTCGCTATAGGGACGGGCGTCTCTGTACACCCTGGAGACGGCTCCTCTGTATGTGGTCACATTCCTGGCATGGGCAGCGTCACCACGTTGCAGATGAGAGGACAGTGGCTCCCCAGGATGTGACTGGGGGAGCATGCTCGGCACGGGCAGGGTGGGATCTGTACTCTTTGTTTTAGCTGTGTTTGGGGACTCTTATCAGAATAGTCCTTAATATCAGAGAAAAGAATTTTAGAATTTTTTTTTTAGTATTGTCTTTTATTTCTGTGTGTGTTTATGAACAGGTTCATGTGTGTGTGTGCGCCTGTGTGTGCAGCTGTGTGTGGAGGTCAGGTCAGTATTGTTCTCCACCTTAGTCTCTGCTGCACTTCAGCTGCGTGGTTGCTGATAAATGACCATCAAATGGCTTAAGGGAACAAGGAGTTTATTTTCTTACTGATAGTCCAGTTACAGTCTGTAGTCCAGCTTGACAGGAGAGCACGCACCCACACCAGGGCCGAGGGAACTGGCCACACCATCACCACATAACGGCTGAGAGGTGGACAATCCTCACTTGCCAGACCAGCATGTCTGGCCAAGTGTACACAAGGATGCCAACTTTCTCAACCAGCCCTCCATGATTTATTCCAGGGCCTAATCCCACCCACCATGGGCTGGGCCTTCCCCATCAGCTAGACAATCTCCTACAGGTCTGCTCTGGGCTGAACTCAACTACTGATTCTCCACAACTGTGGCCCGAGCTCAAACCCTCAACCGTCAAGTTGACACCTGTGCCCGACTGTGACAGGCTCTGAGACAGGGTTTCTCACTGAACCTAGGGCTTACTCTTTGGGCTAGGCTGTCCAGCCAGAAGCCCCAGGACTCTCCTAATCACTACCTCCTCAGCACTGGGATCACAGGACTACGATATCATGTCTTTTTGTTGTTGTTTGCTTGTTTTAAATGCCTGTTTTTTTACGTAGATGCTGGGATCTGAACTCGGCCCCTCATGCTTGTGTGGTAAATGCTTTACCAACTGTGCTGTCTCTCTAGCTCTAAGTTTGCCACCTAAATGCAGCATCATTGGCTAGAAGCAGCTGTCAGATGTTTCCCTATTCCCTTGTCTGAAGGAGTTGGCTGTACTGATATGCCGTCCTGGGGAGGGTCAGTCCATCATCCATTTGTCATTTATTTCCATTTAAAAATTTTTTTTAAATTATTATTATTATTTATTCAATTGTGCGTGTGTGTATGTATGTGGGCGCGCATGTGTGTATGTGTGTGTGTAGAACCACGGACGAATTCGGGAACCACCATGGACACCTCCACCTCCTTCTGCCCCGGGATTCACAGGCTCCTCCCTACCAGGACCAGAAGCGCAGGCCGCCCCCGCTTCCGCCTGGCGTCTATACGCAGGATCTGGGAACCGAACTCAGGACCTTCCACCTGCAAGGCGGAGGCTTAACCCCTGAGCCACCTCTCCAGCCCCTATTTCCATTTTTTTAACAGAGTATCTTGAAGGGCTATTCTGAGGGCAGGATTTGGAGACGCAGCCCTTCAGGAATGACTTGCTTTCGTGTGATCATGCAGATGGCAGCACAGTCAGGTCCCAGAGGAGGTACAGGAACAAGCTGACCCTGGAATGGGTGTGCACAGGGCGTACAAGGAGCACAGTGCCTGAGCTTCACCATCCTTTTCACTCATGTCTGGAGGCGTGCGTGTGGGAAATAGAGCCCTCCAGAGCTTCCATTCAGAACAGCGGCCGTTACACTTTGCTGTGCACTCACTGACTTTAGTGAAAGATGCCTGTTTTATACAGGAAGAGTCTGGGGTGGAGGGGGTTCCGCATTTCAGGGCAGGGTGGGCATTGGAGCTAATGTCTGCTATGTCACCTCCCCTAATCATGAGGCCTAAGGGACCCTCCGTCTGCTCCACCAGCTGTCCTTCAGATGTCCTTCAGGGGCTCTGTATTCTCAGCTCCTTCCTCAGTATGTTTTCTGAGACTCCCTGCTGTCGCCTGGGCACCTACTGTACTCTCAAGAACACCTTGAGACTGGCCTGGCTCCTAAGATAGCTTGTTCATTCCTTTTGAATGTCAGTTGGAACCTTTTTGTCCTTTTGGGTAAGTGGTTCTGAAAGGAATGAATGAATGTGTATCTACTTGTGTATGAGAACTATTTGAGGGGCTTTACTTGGGATGTATAGTTTGACTGCTTCTCTTGCCATCACACTGTTTGTATAAAGCAAGTTTTCCTCTTACTTTACAAGCTACTTACTAAATAGAATTTGTGTCTTAGTGGCTGTTTTTAACAGGAGCGATATCTTTTAAAAGACATAACTTAGTTCCTATTGAGGGGGAAAGTTTATTCACTGCATTTTGAGTTCATATTTTACTGGTTAGTGACCCTTAATATGTATGAGACTGGAAGGAATTTTGCCAATTTAGAGTTAAGAAATGTAGGGGTCAGTCAGAGGGTTCAGCAGATAACGGCGATCGCTACTGAAACTGATGACCTGAGCTCAGTCCCTGGAGCTCACATGACAGGAGAGAACTCACTCTGGCAAGTCGTCCTCTGTCTTCCACACATACACTGTGGCACACATGTACCTATCTACTTTGTCACATTTTAAAAGTGTAAAAATAAATAATTAAGAAATGTAGAAGAGAGCTGGGACATGGCTTAGTGGGTAAAATGTTAGCTTGGGGGACATGAATTTGGATCTCCAGCATACATAACGTGGGTGAAGTAGGCATGTGCTACCTTAGAATGGAGGGGGTTGTAGGGTGGGCAGAGACAGGAAAGTCCTAGTAGTGCTTGCTGGCCAGTCGGTCTAGCAGAAATGGCGAGCTTTGTGTCAGCAAGATGCACTTGCTCCAAAAAATAAGACGAAGAACAATAGAAAAGGATAACCAGTGTCATCCATGGCCTCATAGTCATGGGTGTCGGTGTCTAAAACACACACACACACACACACACACACACACACACACACACACACACACACACACAAAAGGAGAGAGAGAGATTACGCTGAATTGGAACTACTTCTAGAATGGTTGTGGTGGTGTTAGGAGCTCTGGATCCGCTGTCACGAGCCGCAGGAGACGCACTAAGCTCTTGCTGGCCGTGCAGTCCCAAGAGTTCCCCCCAGAGACTTTGGCTGAGTTAAAGGCAGAGTCTTGATGTAGCTAGTATACTTACTTCTCTCCTCAAAAGATTTTTCTTTTTTTTGGTAAATGAGATTGCAAAGTGCATTGTGCAGATGTACATATGAAAAGTGGTAATAAGATTAAAACTCATTTCCATACACAGTTATAAAGGATCGAGGCAGGTTTTGTTTTGTGCGTGTGCATGTGCGCATATGCATACACTCACAGGCTACTCAGCTACTCAGGAGCCATCATATGCCTTGTTCTTGACTCAGGGAGCTCCCTGATTGGTTGGGCTGACTGAACAGTGAGCTTCTGGGGGTGTCCTCTAGCTTCCGGGTGCTCAGGTCACAAGTGTGCACCGCCATGGCTGGATCTTTAGTGGGTTCTAGGAATGAACCGAGGCCCTCATGCTCGTGCAGCAAGCACTTCACAGACAACAAAGACCATCTTCCAAGCCCTGCTTTGTTTTGTTTTTTGACAGGGATTTGGGCTGGGAAGATGGCTCAGTGGTTAAACTGAGCAAAGGGACGAGAGTTTGATTCTCAGACCTCACATGAAAGGGCAGGTGGTTTGGCAGCCTTCAAGGGCAGAGACTAGGGGTCACCAGAGCATACGGACTAGGCAGTCACCACTTCTGTGTCTGATTGTAGACCCTATGTCAAAATGAATATTGTGAAAGAGTGATTGAGGATGATACCCAGAATCTGGTATGCACACACACGTGTTAATACAAATGAGAATGGTGGAAGACATTTTCATGTATTCTGGCTTGTCCTGGAACTTGTCGTGGAGCTGAGACTGTCCTTGGACTCCTAATCATCCTGCCTCTACCTCCCAGCTTGCTGGAATTGTAGGACTGTGCACCATGTCTGACCTGGCCAAGACACGTTTTGACCTTAGTCATGTCTGATTAGCTGCCATAATAGTCTTACACCTCAGAAAGTTACAAGAGTCTTCTTGTGGGGTTCTTGTGATAATTTGGGCAGGAAAGGCACAAGAGTCTCCCTGGGGGGTTCTTGTGATAATTTGGTCAGTTGTGTTAAAAGGAAGATTCAGTGAAGTAAGGAGTTATTTCCTTTCTTGTTTTCCTCCAATATTTCCTCCAAGAAAAAATCAAAATCAAATGGGAAATCAGGAGATGAAAAGCACCACAACAAAAAAAGATACCAAAACAAAACAAATTATCTGTCAGCAGACTTGTCCTAGGAAATAAGCCAGGAAGTGCTTCAGGCGGAAAGCAATGGCGGCAGACAGTAAATTAGGCCTAGGGGGAAGGAGAAGACAGTGCCCCAGGGCATTTGTGTGACTGCACAAATCATGACCAACTCGCAATTCGCTCCTTTCTTTGAAATGATTTTAAAACAACCTTACAAAGAATGTGGAGTCACTTGTTGGTCTTCTGGCGTTGGGCACGTGGGGGATCAGGCTGCGGCAGCCTGGGAGGCAGATGGGGTCAAGAGGTGTTGTGTGGGGATGGCGCCGCAGGCTGCTCCCATGCGCAGGAGAAAGCTGGTCCAGCGAGCTCCCTGCTGTGCAAGCACTCTCTTCTCCTGCCGTTGCAGGCATAAAACAACCTTCATAGAACATGGCTGTGCGTTTTGGGACTCAGGTGTTGGAGTGTAACGTGTAGCAGGGCAAGTGGAAAGGGCGAGGCAGGGCCAGTACTCAGCAGCGCCTCTGCATCTCGCCAGCATCCCGGTGCGCTCACGAGACAGCTGATGCAGAAGGGACCCCTCAGTGCAAAGCAGAGATCACACGAGAACACAACAGCAAGTGCCACACAGAAATCTCTAAGGTGGTTTTTTCAGTAGTTGTTTTGTTTACAGTAAGGCTGTAAACTAATTATCAAAATCTTATTGTGTTTTAAAAATTGCGTGGGGGGCTGGAGAGGTGGCTCAGGGGTTAAGCCTCCGCTTTGCAGGCGGAAGGTCCCGAGTTCGGATCCCAGATCCCACATATAGACGCCAGGCAGAAGCGGGGGCGGCCTGCGCTTCTGGTCCTGATAGGGAGGAGCCTGTGAATCCCGGGGCAGAAGGAGGTGGAGGCGTCCAAGGTGGTTCACAAATTCGTCCGTGGTTCTACACATACACAGACACAGACACACACATACACACACGCGTGAGCGAGCACATACACACACACATGTACACAGTTGAATAAATAATAATAATAAAATTTAAAAAAAAAAAAATTAAAAAAAAATTGCGTGGGGCTGGAGAGGTGGCTCAGGGGTTAAGCCTCTGCCTTGCAGGCAGAAGGTCCTGAGTTCGGATCCTAGACCCCAGGTATAGACGCCGGGCGGAAGTGGGGGCGGCCTGCGTTTCTGGTCCTGGTAGGACGGAGCCTGTGAATCCCGGGGCAGAGTAAACAAGGAAGTGGAGACAGTCCATGGTGGTTCCCAAATTCCGCCCGTGGTTCTACACACACACACACACACACACACACACACACACGCACAATTGAATAAATAAATTAAAAAAATTTGTATTGGAAAGGAGTTTGCGTCAGCTTTTTGGATGTCTCAGCCATCTCTGTCTTATTCTGGTGTCCTTTTCAAAGTCGTGGTCAGCACATGTCATCTGGCTTGTAAAAGTAAGTTGCCCCCATGGAGCGAGGAAGACTCTTGATGCTTCTGGTGTGGACTGGGCATTTGGAATCTTCTCTATGCTTCGTGACCTGCAACTGGTCTTGAGACCTGGTCTTTCTCCTTCAGACCCTGACTTTCCCGTGTCTGGAGGCTTGGTGGACGGAGTGAGTGGGGGAATGCTTGACTGCAGCTCTGTCTGCTCTGGAGGAGAGGGGGAGGGGGAGCTGTTTCTGTGCTCTGGTGGGAGGGAGCTGCACCCTCTGTGGGCTCCTTGGGTTCTTGGCGTCCTGCTGGCAGTGTGTCACCTCAGATGCAGGACTCACAGCAGTATAAAAGATACAAGGTGCAGCCTAGAAGGCGTTTATTAGACCTGCCTAGATTCATATAAGAAGCCGTTACCCTCAAATGTGCTTGTACTTGGAATTCCGGCCTATAAAGAGATGCATAAGGTTAAAGGGCGGGACCTAATTCTTTAGGATGAGTGTCTTTATGAAGAGACACACAGTGATACTCAGTGAGAATGTCGTGCCTGCTGCGCAGGGGGAGAGCTCTCACCAGGAGCCAAACCAGCTGACGCCTTCATCTTGGTCTTCTGACGCTCCAGAACTGTGAGGAAGTGGTCTCGCTGTCTACCCAGGACCCTTTGTTCTGACACCTGGAGGCCTAGTGCTTGTCTGCTGTTCACACCAGCAGCCTAATGCCACGGTCTGTGCTTCAGGGAGCTGGGGTGCAGCCTCCTGACAGACTCTAAAGGTGCAGATCCTAAGGCCGTTTCAGAGCTGCCTTCTCCTCCCTCCTCCGGGCTGTTTGCTGACCAGCCCCATGGCTGGAACCGCCTGTCGTCCTGCTGTGGGGTCTGGCTGGTGTGTGTAGTGACACGTGGGGACATGATGACACGTCCTCAGTCTCCCAGACATGCCAGGCTTGTGGTGGGTTTTGGTCTCCTCTCTGTTTCCCTCCCGAACAGTGATGGTGGATCATCACAGGGTATTTTTAAAACAGCTTTACACTTTCTTGATACAATCCTTTCCTTAGTACAGGGCTTGATGCAAACCCTGTCATGCAGCCTTGCTTAAGACCCACAGAGTGCTATATTTATTTGACTTTATTTGGAATTTAAAGGCTTTTCTGAATGCTGTTCCAAGTAATTTGATGAGTGCAAAAACTCTAGGATTTATTCTTTAAAAGGCTGATGGCTCACCAGATCTAAGGTGTATCTTACCACTGGTCACACCTCAAGCTGTCATTCTCTAGAATGTTCCATTTAAGATTTCAATCCCGGGGCTGGAGAGGTGGCTCAGGGGTTAAGCCTCCGCCTTGCAGGCAGAAGGTCCTGAGTTCGGATCCTAGGCCCCACGTATAGACACTGGGCGGAAGCTGGGGCGGCCTGTGTTTACTGGTCCTGGTAGGGTGGAGCCTGTGAATCCTAGGGCAGAGTAAACAAGGAGGAGATGGAGGTGTCCATGGTGGTTCCCGAATTTGTCCGTGGTTCTACACACACATACATACAAACACACACACACAATTGAATAAATAATAAATTAAAAAAAAAAAAAAGATTTCAATCCCGGGGCTGGAGAGGTGCTCAGGGGTTAAGCCTCTGCCTTGCAGGCGGAAAGTCCTGAGTTCGGATCCTAGACACCACGTATAGATGACGGGCAGAAGCGGGGATGGCCTGCGTTTCTGGTCCTGGTAGGGCGGAGCCTGGGAATCCCGGGGCAGAGTAAAGGAGGAGGAGGTGGAGGTGTCCATGGTGGTTCCCGAATTCGTCCGTGGTTCTACACACACACACATACACAATGGAATAAAAAAAAAAAAAGATTTCAATCCTGTGATAAGACCCCTTTGCCCAAGACACTATACAGTTTAGTTGCAGAACATAGAGAAATTAATCTTGAGCTAAGCAGGAACCCTTTCCCTGCTGGCTGGCGTCCCTAATGTCAGAAGGTGGTGTACATCAGTGGTTTTATCTAGCACCAAGACCCTATATGCTGCAACACTGTCATAGTTAGGCACAGGTATCAACTTGGCAGTTGAGGGCTAGAGTTCTGGGCACATTTGTAGAGAATTAATGGTTGAGTTAAGCCCAGAGCAAACCTGTAGCAGATTGTCTAGCTGACGGGGAAGGCCCAGCCCATGGTGGGTGGGACTAGGCCCTGGAATAAAATACAGAGAGCTGGTTGAGAAAGTTGGCATCCTTGTGAATACTTGGCCAGACATGCTGGTCTGGCAAGTAAGGATTGTCTCTCTCTCAGCTGCTATAAAAAGCTAGTTCCCTTGGCCTTGGTGTTGGTGCGAGCTCTCCTGCAATGTGACCAGTCTATGGTAAGATAATAAACCCCTTGTTCCCCTAAGCCATTTGATGGTGATTTATCAGCAACCATGCAGGTGAACTGCAACAAACACTGATTAGCCTGCCAGGTAAGATGCGCCCACTGGTGTAATAGTATGACTGTTAAGGGGGCAGTCAGCTGCTTCTGATTAGATTAGATTAGATCTGTGGATTGTTCCACAGGAGGAATTCATGCCCCATATTTCAAACTGGTCTAAAGCCCATGGAGAGCAGATTCTACTTACTACTGCCTGTTTGTGACATGTCAGACTGCCTTCTGAATGTCTAAAATCCTGTTTAAATCCTCTAATAGTTGCTCTTAACTGTTGCTGTGAGAGAGCATTCAAAGTCAAGCAACTCTAATGGAGAAGGGAGAGTTATTCAGCTTACGGCTCCAGAGTGGAGAAACAGTCTTTCATGACGGAGATGACGTGGCTGGTGGCTGATGCTGGAGGCAGGCTAAATCCCTGCAGACATCTTGGAGGCTGAGAGGTTCAGAGCTGCTCAGTCCAGTAGGCCAGTGGGTGACGGCTGAAGACTGGAGGATTCCTGGAGAGTCAAAGAAACAGAGTCTCTCTTCAAAGTCTTCTGTCCTATGGTTCCTTTTATGTGGTTTGCTACTGGAAGTCAGATCTAGGGCTGGTCTTTGTATTGTAAATGTATCGATCTGGGTAATTTCTTCAGGTGGTCTGACAGCTGATCTTAGTTAATGCCAGGTGTGGTCAAGTTGACACCCAGGATTAACTATCACAAATCCATAACTTCATGCCACCACTGACCTTGGCCAGAGAATCTTCTCTTTTAGTGAGCAGTGGTTATTGCAGAGACACAGAGCTATTCCGAGAGAGCTGAGAATAGGTGAATGTGGGTGCTCGCCCAGGTGAGATGTCAACATCAGTGTCACTGCCCCTCCCCCACATCTGGAACGTCACGGAAAGGGAGTGGAAAGAACCTGAAAGTTGCAGGACAGAGAGGAGTCCTGTGACACACGGTCTTCTGGACAAGACACAACCGTTGCCCGTGTGAACGCGACAGCTGTGGTGACTGCACAGCATCCAGCCAGTCTAAGCCCAGCCTGGCCGCGGAGGGTTGAAGCCCAGCCTGGCCGCGGAGGGTTGAAGCCCAGCCTGGCCGCGGAGGGTTGAAGCCCAGCCTGGCCGCGGAGGGTTGAAGCCCAGCCTGGCCGCGGAGGGTTGAAGCCCAGCCTGGCCGCGGAGGGTTGAAGCCCAGCCTGGCCGCGGAGGGTTGAAGCCCAGCCTGGCCGCGGAGGGTTGAAGCCCAGCCTGGCCGCGGAGGGTTGAAGCCCAGCCTGGCCGCGGAGGGTTGAAGCCCAGCCTGGCCGCGGAGGGTTGAAGCCCAGCCTGGCCGCGGAGGGTTGAAGCCCAGCCTGGCCGCGGAGGGTTGAAGCCCAGCCTGGCCGGGAGCCTGGCAGTTACTGGCGGCTACAGGGAGAAGTGGCCTTTCTCTAGGGTCTAAGCACGAGTAGGTTGCTCGAGTCCTTGTGGAAGGTCCCGTATCCACATAGGAACAGGCAGCACTAGCTGAACTTGGTTTCTTTCTTTTTTTCTTTTTCTTTTTTAAAGAAGAAGTAGTCATGAAGTTGGGAGGGAGCTGTGTTGGGAGAAGGGATCCAAAGGAGTGAGAGTGAAGAAGTGGATGGTAGATCCAGTCAAACACGTTATATACATACATGAAATTTTCAAGGAATAAATATAAAATATTATTAAAATATTTTATAAACAAAAATATTAGTAAAAAGATTTAAATCCTAAGTCTTCACATCTCACTTGCCCCTTAGTAAGTCTTCGTGTCATCACATGTAGTCTGTAAAGCTGTCATAGGAACCTTCACACTCACCTTCTTGTGGGGGATCCCAGCAGGCCTAGAAGTAACGCTGTGTCTCCTCCTTAGAACAGTGGACATGTCTGAGACAAGGCTTCAGCTTTTCCTGACCCCTGACTGGGGATGGAGATGGTGGGCTGAACTCTGAGCTTGATCCAGGTCGGTGTCTCCTAATTGAAGAGAATGTGGTGAGGAAGACTATGTAGGCTTTCTCAGTAGACTTAGGATCTACTGCAACCTGGTCTTTCAAGGCAGAAGAGAAATTGGGGCAATTCTGACTATGGTATGGGCACGTAGGTATTTATAGCTAAAGAAGGAAGGGATCAGTGGATAAAAAGTTACCAAGAGGAAATATCTGGGGTCAGTGGGACTCTGGCTAAGGTGGACTGTTTCCCCCTCCTCACCACCAGACCCCGGGAATCAGTGGACAAATGTGCGATGACCAGGCATGTCCTTGGATGAGAGGTTGGGGAAGATAGTGACTCTGGTCAGACATGGACAGTGATTAGATATTAAAGGTGGACGATTGTTGCTAAACTTATTTAGCAAGGCCCTTTGATAAAACCAGATTCTAAAAGAAGTGCATAGACGGCCATAGGAGAGGGTTCAGGTCCCTAACTATTGTCACTGCCCCCAGCAGCTAGTTCGTCGTCCTCCATGTAGTTCATCTAGATTTAAAATATGTTTAAGAAATGCCCATCAACCACTGGGTAAGGTGGTGGGATGATGACTCCCTGAGGGACGTTGTCTCAAGGTGACTCGGGACGGAACAGCTCTTTTCTCTGAACGTTGATGTCTTCACTAAGACAGGAAGTGATGATTTCCCCATGGTGGGAAGGTTTTATTGTGAAAAGGACAAAACCTAGCTCAGTAACCGTCATTTAGGTATTCCCCCCCCAACACACACACACACACACACACACACACACACACACACACACACACACACACATCATAGTATATGCAGTGGGGGAAGGAAAAGAGGTTTGGGGAGGAGGGAGCCACCCCTGGTACGGCGGCCCTGGGGTGCTCAGTTGTGATTTCTCGAACGGGGCTTATTCACACCTACCCAGGCCCAGAGCTCAGTGGCAGGGACTGTGTCACGTGTTACTGCATCTCTCAGTCACGCGCCCTGCACTGCTGAGCTGAGCAGCTTCTGAAGGCTCCAGCTGCATCGCCGTTGGGGCCTCGGCTCAGCGCAGGGCGTCTCTGTCTTCAGATTCTGGCCCACACCTCCCCACACGAATTCTGGAATAACACGAGTGTGTTCACACCTGCCCGCCATTGGCGGGTGTTTTGTCTTCAGAAGTCCAGTCCTCCCTGCATCCCTGCTGTGTCGCCAGGGGAGCGGCTAGGGTTGGTACTCTTCTGGGCTGCTCAGTTCTCCAGCTGAGACAGGACGTCCTGCAGGATGGAGGCCTGCGCACCTTGCTGTACTTCTGTCTGGCCTGTGCCCCAGGAGGCAGAGCTGCACTTGACTGGCATGTGGGAGGCTTAAGGGGCTTGGAGGATGCTTGCTCTAGCTAGTCTTCAGTTTTTCCTTTTCCTGCAGGTTTCTTCCAGCGAAACAGTTCTTTCCCTCTCTGCAGAGTATATGTGGTATGTGTATGTATATACATGTACATTCTCACGTATCTTGGCACACGCATGTAGAGACCAGAGGTCGATGTGGCTATTTCTTCAGTTGGTCTCTATTTACTGAGAAAGGTCAGGTCCCTAAACCTGGAGCTCTCAGATTCAGCAAGTCCGACTGTGCCTGCTGGGAACTGGCTTTCATGCAGGCAGGCCACCTAACCGTCTAGTTTTTATTGTGGGTATCGGGGATCCAAACTCTCCACACATGCCCGGCACACATTTTATCCATGGAGTCAACTCCTCAGTCCCAACATGGGAACAAACAAATGAAGATTAAAGGAACATTTTCCCTCATCTCACCCAATTGCCAAGAATATTTTTACTAAAATGTAAAAGCACAAATAGAGATTTTGATTAGCTTTCACTGTCACTGCTCTTGGTGATGGTAATTTCCCATCTGATATGTGACAGGAGACATTTTGTGGGGCCTTTATTTCCTGTGCTTTCTCTCCATCTCAGAACCCAGCTCCGAATTTTGGAGAAAAAGAAATGACAAAGTACTTCTTGACATTTTTCTTATTGTTGACTCATTTTCATTGTCTTTGGAAGCAAAAGTATATCCAACTTAGGGATTTCTGTGAAACAAGCCACATTAAAGCAACTTAGTGATTAGTTTTACTTCACCTCTGCTTAGGTAAATGAAGTCATTTAGGAAACCGAGATCAAAACAAAAGATGCCCCCTCTACGGGAGGACTTGCTAGTGGACATTGCTTGGACACTTGAATTATCTGGCGGTTTTTAGTTTATTTCGCTAATGTTGATGTTTTATTTAGTATTTGCAGAATGTGCTTCTGTCAGCGCTAACAAGCTTGACCTGACTTAAGGTCAGCTTTGTTGATGCTGGACTGATGAGTGGTACTCCGGAAGACCTCTGGGATTCACCCTGCCTGTGTTGGTTGGGAGAACTTTCTGTTGCCCCATGGATGCCATCTTGACTCAGCCTTACCATGCCTTGAACAGGATGGGTTCAACATATTGTATCTTCAAGTAAACAAGAGTTTGTGCTCAAAATTCCTACAGGGGAGTTTTAAGAGCACCAGCGCTTTCCACTTTTAATGAAACAACATAACCTAAGCCGCTCCTTCTGGCTTTCCAGTCTGTTTCTCTCTGTCCCTTGGACTGCTGCACTTCCTTCTTCCTTTATTTGGCGCCTTTTCCTGCGCACTCCAGCGTGTTTCAAAGTCAGCTGTGTCCCCACCTCATCTGGAGCATCTTCTACCAGGCTTAGGGTTCTTCCTCATCTCCCTCAGAGCGCACGGCAGGGGTCTTGCTGTATTTTGTCTGTCTCCTTCATTACATGTTGACTCAATCATGTGACTTCTGGAAGTGTCTGGCACGGCATCTGTTGAGCAAACGAACACACAGCTGTGGGTCCAGATTTTGGCTTTCTGTGGGTCAGAAGGCACTCTAGGCTGGGGTCAGTCCTGCCAGTGGAGGATGGAAACAGTGCAACAGAGAACCCCCAGAGCCTTTGTCTGTCCTCCTGGGTCCCTTTTCTGTTGGTCTGATTTTCACTGGTGTGAGGAGTGTTGCCATATGAGGGAAGGAAAGGGTGCTGCCACTGAGCATGAGGGCGTGGTCAGGTAGACACAGGCGTCAGCTCGACCGTTGAGGGTTTGAGCTCTGGGCACATTTGTGGAGAATTGGTAGTTGAGTTAAGGCCAGAGCAAACCTGCAGGAGATTGTTCAGTGGATGCGGAAGGCCCAGCCTATGGGCAGTTGAATAAAATGGAGGGAACTGTCTAAGAAAGAAGGCACCCTGTGTATACTTGGGCAGACATACTGGTCTGCGAGTAAGGATTGTCCCTCTTTCTGCTGCTATGTAGAGATGGCGCATCCAGTTCCCTCTGCCCTGGTGTTCATTTGAGCTCCTGCAAAGCTGGATGAGGAACTGTAACCAGTCTATCATAAGAGAATGAACCCCTTGTTCCCTTAAACTGTCTGGCGATGATTTTATCAGCAGCCATGCAGCTGAACTGCTATAGGTGCCAAGGGTCAGCTGTGCCTCTGCCTGTCTAACTGAAGTTACTCATCCGCAACTTTGGTGGGCAGCTCTGGAAGGCTCCTCACAGAAATGCACTGGCTGTCTTTGTAATCATTTTGTTTCTTCTTGGGTTTCTGTAATTCCTGCCTTTGCCAGATTCATAGTAATGGCCAGGCTGCCTTGCGGGGAGGCCTTTGGATGGACCTGCCCTTGTTAATTTACTTGTGAAAAATAACCTGACAGGTGCAATTCAAATTTCCGTCAGTGTCTTTGCCTCAATGAACTGTTAAAGCAAAATTCTATTTTTATAGGTAGAACAAGCAAAAAAAAAAAAAAAAAAAATACCACTTAGCCTGTATATACATTAGTGCCTGCAAGATGCAGGACTCCCTCTGTGTCTCCAAGGTACTTGAAGAACAGAGACATCTCTCCTCAATTGCGATTCGTTGGAGAGGAGCATACAAGCCGGATGCTGCTGCCCACTCGAAGGCCCTCGGCAGTGTCCTGGCCGCTGCCTTGCTCTAAATGTAACTGTCTTCCAGGCACTGCGCTGTTCTGTGGTAGTTGCTTCTCCAGTTTACAGACGTGTGGAATTTTGTTGCTATTCAGAAAATGTTAGTCCCTTCACCGATGCCACTATGACACTGGTGAATTAGCTTTCTTGGCGATTGAAAAACAAACAAATCCTGCCCAGCTTTGTACATCTGAAGCACAAGGAACTTTCAGGTTTTCAGTTCTGTTCTTTCCTTGGGGAACTAACAGGAATTCATGTATTAGGAACGAATCTGCTGGAGCCGATTTGGGCTCACGCGTGGTCCTGCTGCAGGTGGGAGAGCAAGCAGAGCTGGGCTGCCTGTGGGTTTGGTGGAGACGAAGTGCTGCATGGCGTGTGCAGCACCAGGCACCAGCATTGCAGTGAGCTTGATGCCATCTCACTAGGTGCTTGTTTTCCCAAAGCTCCTTTAGACTTTTGAAAGGTACTTGGCTATTCGTACACTCCAGTAACAACTTGCTTTTGAATCCTCAAACCTGCGCCATGGTTTTAGTGACCGAATATAATCGGGACATGGAACTTCTCTTTCATTCAGAAAAAGCCAGAATGGCGTGGAGTCTGGACCCTCCCAATCCCACTTTCCTGTCAAGAGTACATTTGCTTTTAAGTTTGGCCAAAAGTACCTGAGGAGGTGACCTGGGTCAAGGTCTGTGTTTTCCCTCAGTGGCCAGTCACTGCCCGAGGGCTCAGCCATTTCCCCTCCCTTCTGTGCTTCCCCCTCCACAGAGAAGAGGGAAGATCCTGAGGTTGTATCAGGAGATGGGGATGTGTGCTTTGCTCTTGAACTGTGGAGTGTGTGTTTACCAGAATGCAGCACTTTCCTCAGGATGTTCTCTAGTGAATGAATAAAACTAGTTGAAACAATAAAGGGAAGAAAGACGTGTGCACAGAATGAACAGAGGGGCCTTGTGCATAAGCCTGCCTGTCACCAGAGGTGTCCCACTGGCTGATTCTGAGTGGAGGGGGGACATCGAGCCCTGTCCTTCTGAGGGCAGAGGGAAGACTCAGCTAAGGGTCGCGTGGAGATGCCGTATGTGAGGGGCAGATTGGAGTGGACTGACTCGGCGCCCTCCCCATGCTCCCCTCGTCAGCAAATTCTAACCCCAGGCGGGGTTCCCGCGGAGCCTCTCTCGTGTGTGTTTTACTGATTTTTTTAAAATTATTTATTCAATTGTGTGTGTGTGTGCGTGTGTATGTATGTGCGTGTGTAGAACCACCGGCAAATTCGGGAACCACCGTGGACCACCTCTACCTCCTCCTTGTTTACTTTCCCCTGGGGTTCACAGGCTCCGCCCTACCAGGACCAGAAGCGCAGGCCGCCCCGCTTCCCTCCGGAGTCTATACGTGGGATCTGGGATCCGAACTCAGAACTTTCTGCAAGGCAGAGGCTTAACCCTGAGCCATCTCTCCAGCCCCTGATTTTTTTTTTTTGAGAGTGTCTCCCAATGTAGCTCAGGCTGGCCTTGACTTAGGTCTTCTTGCCTCCACCTTTCAAGTACTGAAATGACAGGTATGCCCCAACATACCCAGCAGTCAGAAGGGATTCTTGTAAACATACTGGGCGCCCTGAATGTAAAATGTTTCTCTCTAAGGAGTTCCAGAAAAGGATTGAAGGAAGAAAATAATAGTCCATAATATTCCAGTAAACAACATAAATGAAAATTATACATATATATATATATATATATATATATGCTTAAAAACAAGGAACTCTAGAAATAAAAGTAATTTTTCAAACACTTGGTTGAGTCTCAAGTTAATGAGCTCTGTGCTGTGTGTTGCTTCGGGAAGAGCACTGGATTAGAAAAGCCTGCCTTTAGCTTCTGATTCCTTCCACCAGCCATGACCTTGAGGAAGTCTCTGTGCCGCGGTGAGCCCGGCTCCTAGGTATGACTCAAAACTCACCTTCCGGTTGGGGAAGGCGCTGAGAAGCAGTGCTTGGCTAATGTGTGCAGGATCCAGGTTTGACCCCTAGCACACCAAAACTCAAAACAAAACCAACAGTCATATTCTTTTCCCACCTTTCAGTGAAGTGTGATGACCCAGGGGTCAAGGGTAGGGAAGGTACTCGCAGGTGATCGCTCATCTTTACGCTTCCTTCCCACTGAGGATTTTCACCCAAGGAGATTTCTGGGACAAGGTGCATCTCTGGAGACTGGACGAGTCAGGTGAGCGGCCATTCCAGGCCTCCTCCTGCGTGACTCTTCCCGGGAGCTGGGAATGTCAGGAGAAGCTTTCCTGTGCATTGGCAGCAGACACCGACTGAACCCTGGAGGAGCACGAGGAGCAGCGGCTGCTCTCCACACTGAAGGGAGTCCTAGGCACTCGAGTTGGCCACCTAGAGTCGCCGGCTACCGCAGAAGAACTGCGTGGAGTGAGGATGTCCAGGAGAGGCCACTAGCATTTCGGGGTTACATTTTTACACAGCAAGCCTGAAAGTCATGTTCTGTTCGGTAACTGTCTCATTCAAAGATTAAACAAGCAAACAAACAAAAACAATGTGTTGCAACACATTTTTTTGCCTGCCTCTTCATAGTCTGGGGAGGTATTTTCTGTACCCCTCCCCTGTTCAACATCTTGTCCTTTGGAAAGTGGTAACTGCTTGTCTCTGTCATTTTGGCCAAATATTTGCTGGGTTGTCTCTAGAGTAGCTGTTCTGGCCGCTTCTGCCCCAGGCGTGGCAGGGATGGTCCTGGCCAGACAAAGAGGCCTGGAGTTAATCAAGTTATGTTCCTGGGATTGTCTCTGAACAGGCCCATCTATCAGTTAAAGGAACATAAACCTGAGGTCCTTTGTGTTTATAGTAACTGAATGGATTACTTTTACTTTTATAGTTGCTTAAGACCTCTGTGCAAAATGAATTTATACCTAACTGTGTGTTTACATTGTGTATTTTAAATTGTGAAAGTACTTGTTCTTTGACTTTTCTGTTTGAAGTCACCTGGTATAGAAAAATCTTGTTTGGCTACTAAAACTCTCGATGATTCAGTGTGTTTCTCTAGCCTCCCGTTGGTTGTCAGTAGTGGAAACGTTCCTCCACCCAAGCTCGAGGGTAGCATAGAAGCTCTGGGGGCCTAACATGTAGCCATGTCCCTCCAGGCAGGGGTCTCCTGGCTTCTGCTGAGCCTGTGGTTTCTTTCCTTGGGAAAAGCCGGAATAGAATCTACACAGTCAGCTTCCCTGGGGCTGCTTTTGCCCTGCCGTGTAGGCTGACTCAACTGCAGAGCCGGCAGAGAGGGACTGGTGGGAGAAGCAGAGGGCAGCTGAGAAGGTCAGCTATGCTCCTCTGGAGTCCGTAGGCCAGAGGAGTCATGCTCCTGCCTTAGCTTTCTAAGTCAGCCCACAAGCTTGTGATAAAGTGTCTTCTGCTCAGGCCCATGTAAGTCCTGTTTCTCTACCCCAAGGACTTCCTTATTTCTTATCCCCATGGATAAATGGAGACTATTGTATAAGACCCTTGTGAGTACTTGAAATGGTTAATACCAAATCTTATGTATACCATGGTTTTTCCTAGACATGCATATTTATGGTTAAGTTTAATTTGCAAATTAGGAACAGAAAGAAACAATAATAACCAGTAATAAGAGAGAACAATGGCTTGTGTTGTAGTAAATAGAACAATTACTATATTAAGCAGGGCAACATTGCTTGAATGCAAGCACTGTGATACCATGCAGTGGGTCTCACCATTGAGATGTTCACTGAGTGCAGGTAGTGTATGTATTTGAGAGGAGGGGATCAAGGAGATTAGACAAAGGGGTTATTCACATCCCAACTGAGACAGAGTGGAGCAGTGTGGGAGTTCATCGTGCTGTTCAGAGTGGCATGCCTTTCAAACGTGGGACTTAATTTCTGGACCTTTTCACTTTCAAGTCATAATTGCTTGTGGAAACCTGAAATCAGAAACTGAAACTGCCGGTATAGAGGGGACTAGTATGTATGGTATTTAGTGAGACACCTTCATGGGGATAGCTTTGCTGAACCCCCAGGGAGAGAAAGTGCTGCATATGAGGGAGGCTGTTCAGATGAAGCAAGGGGCATTGTTACGGCTAGGGGCAGGGTACTGCCCGAGGATGTCCCTTCCTGCACGGCTGCTCTAGAGGCAGGAGGACCTGTAGCCATTATCCACCGAGAGAAGAGAGGCAGAGCTCAGGCTACAGGCCCTCCTGATAGCTGGAGTTTAGGGCCTGACTCCTAATGGCCAGCTCTGGTAGAGTGAGGTAGAAGCAGGCACCAAGGCAGGTGAAAGAAGGTCAGGGAAGAAAAAGACCCGTTTTAAGCAAAGAATAGGCACACCTCACCTGCCATCTTGTTCAGAGCAGAGGAGCTTACCCAGAGGAGCTAAGGTGAGATTGAACTGTAGGTCTTCTTATTGCATCATTTAGAACCCAGTTTGGATAAGTGCTTGGACAGGCTTGTGATAAGAGCTTCTACTGGCTGGTGGGCTCCCACTCAGACCCATGGGTAAGCAGGGAAGCCATTGTTGTCCTTTGGCTGGTGGCTCTCAGGAAATTGCGTATCTTCATTGGTGTGAGAATTGGTAAAAGTAAATATTGGGTTTTTCCACAGTCCTTTATATATATGCATTTGGAAATTTCTGTGGCGTTAAGATCTTACTTGTCAATGCGCAGGCGAACTTTGAGTTAATTATGTATTTCAGGCGTGTGAGTTAACAGCGGAGCAAGATGTGAGACTCGTCAGTCACTGACAGGAGGAGGAGAATAGCATCCTGGTGGGCGTTGTCTGGAGGCAGCCCTGACAATGCTTGGTCAGACTCTACACAGTGTTGCCATTATCTTTGCAGCACTGAGAAACTTGGACTCGAATGTGAAGCTTAGTGCATGGAGTGAATGGGGAATTTGTACAAGAACACTGGGTTGATTGACCCCAACAAGAGTTTCCATAAGCTCTGGTGCCTGCAGCAGCAGATGGAGTGCCTTGTTAGCACAAGCCATTCATCAAGGGAAGGTTGCAGAAGAGGTTTGCTCAGCATCAGTGTGGCCTCAAGTCGACCATCCCTCATGTTTTTATTGCATTTCTTGTGACCCTGCTCCTCATGAGACTTCTCTGTTCAGCTCTGTACACAAAGGCTTTTCTGTACTAGACCCTCAGTTTGCCATTGAAGAGACCGCTAGTTTCTAGAAATGATACAGTTTGAGTTGCAGAAGCAAGATAGTGTAGGTGTTTAAGGAAACTGGTTGCAGTGTAATGTTTAAGAAGACTTTTAACAGAGGCAGCTTGAGAACTCCGCAACTGCAGTCAGCCCACATCTGTTCTTGGCTCTCCATCATCACATTTGCCAGTGTGAACAGACCTCCTCATTCCCCACTTAGGGCCTGGCGCCTATACTGCTAAGTACAAATTTTCTTTCTTCCATTGCCCGAGAGTGAACTCAGGACCTTGCACATGGTAGGGCTACTGCTCCAACCTTTGGGCTATATTTTCAGCCCTTTCTTTTTTAGTAACATTTTTAAATTTTGAGTTAGTGTCTTGCTTAATTGCCCAGACCGACATTGAGCTCACTTTAATCTAGGGTGGCCTTGAGCTTTCCTGATCCTCCTGTTTTAGTCTCCCGAGTAGCCGGGATTAGAAGCATGAGTCACAGCACCTGGTTGTGACAAGCGCTTTAGAAACACGTTCTTTCAGAACATCTTATTTTTAAGCTACTTCCTTGAGAAAAAGCCCCGAAAAGGTCATGGTTTGTAGATGAACATAGGGGCTGAGCAGCTGCTGTAAGCGGGGCTGCCCCCAAAGACCTTCTTGGGAGGGATGGGCGCCACCGAAGGTGGCGGAAAGCTGCCGTAGCGAGGTGGCTGCCAGGAAAGGCTGTCGCACAACCATGGGGCTGTCGGAGAGATGGTGGCTGAGAAGCCCACGGCTTGCAAGTTGTTCTGAGCAGATGGAAGTCTCTGTCCGTGGGGAGGACAGGGCCGGCAGAGTCATGATGGATTGAGTGGGGATGTGAGAGGAAGGGAAGGCTCACTTGATACTGAGTCTTGCTTGGAAGAAGGGGAAGGAAGGAACTGTCTTGTAGGGATGGACATTCAGAGAAAGCTGAATCAGACTGGCCTGCTCCTCCGTGGGAGCTCCTCTGCTATTGTTCAAAGGATATCCACCCGTGCCCTTTCCAAGGCACGCCAGACACACTGGGTTGCTATAACAACATACCCGAGGCTTAGGTAATTCATAAACAACAGATACCTGTTTGAGAAGTTCAAGATCAAGGTGACAGGTCCAGCTTTGCATTAGCCATTGAGATTTAGCCTAGGAATTTGGGGAGCTATGTTCATGAAAGCACAGAGTGACTGACTAGAGTCTTTTTCACAGTCTCTCACCAATGGGCTTCTTTTTCATGAGTTAGGCATGGAAGAAGCACAGTTCCTTACCAAGTTTTGCATTTCGCCTTCAGCAGGAGCTGTCTGTAGTCCTCCAGGTCAGTTATTGAAAGCCTGGTAAGCACCCGACTTCAGTCAGGGTATAACAACCAATGTCACGTGCTCTAACAGTCCCTCTCCGTGCTAGTTGTACCTTGCAAAAACGCACCAGCTCTAAAAACTCAGCTACCTCACATACAAAGGCGTTAGACAAGTTAATTCCAGTTTTATCTGAAGAAAGCATGGGGGTGGGCTTTGCTCCTCAGAACCTCACAGAGCTGTTTTCTTCATCTAGCGACTCTCACCATGGCTGTGCTTTGGAATTATCCACTCAGCTCACGGCCCCTAGCCACAGGTTCAAGGAAGAGAGAACCGTGGGGCAGTTTTACAGTCTGGATCCATGTCAGTGTTTACCTTCTGTGGTCAGTCACAGCTTTACCTGACTGGAAGGGGGCTGGAGAGAATGACCTGTCCGTGTGCCTGAAAGGGGAGGCGGAGCCAGGTATGGGCAGTGTAGACACTTACCTGGTGGCTTGGGTTACTAAGCAGTCACCAGTCAGACATCCTGGCCCATAGATGGGCTTGCGCTGCGCATCCAGGTGGGTGTGGAAGAAGTAAAACACGAGTGCCCAAAGAAGAGCATTTCCCTGGCGCGTGGAGAGCTCAGCATGGCCGTGTCAATCAGGCCCTTGGAAGGCAGGGGCTTGTCTCCCGTAGGTTATATATTATTCAGGGTAATTTTTGGTATTAGTCTCTCTGATGTGTGATTTTGTTTACCCTGGATTTGAATTTTAAGATAAAATTACTCCCTTTTCCTCATTCTAAAGCAGGCTTTCCCCCGGGGCCGCTGACTTGCTGTGACTCACCCCTGCCTTTCATGGCACTTTCTCTCCACAGCTGTGGGGAGAGCAGCTGCGTGGGGAAGATCCTCAGCCCATTTGCAGACACAAGGCTAAGTGAGGCAGAGTGGCCTGTTGTACCTGGACTTTTTGCTTCCAATCGTCTCCTCCTCCGTAGGATATAGGGGAAAATGTGTGTATGTGTATTTCCATGGAGGACATGCAGCAGGGAACCTGTATTGTTGCCGATAAAGTCACCGATAAATGCTTAAGGGAACGAGGGGTTTATTCTCTGATGCCAGACTGGTTACAGTTGTTTGTCCATCTTTGCAGGAGAGCTCGCACCAACACCACAGCTGCTGAGAGAGGGATGATCCTTCCTCGTCAGATCAGCATGAAGGGTGCCCCCTTTCTCAAACCTCCTCTATTTTACTCACCTGCCCTGGGACTAGTCCCACCCACCATGGGCTGGGCCTTCCCCATCTACTAGACCACTTCCTGCACGTTCGCTCTGGGCTTAACTCAATTACAAATTCTCTACAAATGTGCCCAGAGCTCAAACCCTCAGCTGTCAAGCTGACACCTGTGCTTGACCATGACATCCTCTTTGTGCAGCCTTTTTGAGCCACTTGTTTTCAGAGTTCAGAAGACCACCATAGTTCTCATGGCTCGTCTTCCTCCTTCAATCCAGCTTGTAGCCTCCAAGCGAGCTACCATGTGCGGGGTCCCACAGAGCCCTTCAGGAGCATAGAACCTCCCTTTGAGGGCCCTTGTCTCTTGTCACAAGGACCCCATGCTCCCAGAGCAGGGGAAGGAGGCAGCGAGTTTCATTGTTGCTTTCTTTCCTTCCAGTTCCTCTGAACACTTCCCACATTGTCCTCCTTGACTTAATGAAGTTTTCTTCCTAATGAGCTCCAGTCTTCAAATAGAATTGGGAGGAAAAACAGGGACATTGGGAATATAGGAGTCCTTGGTGAATTATTTTAAATTAATGAGACTAAAAGAGAAATTGAGTTCAGCTAACAAATTAGATTTGAGCTCTGGGCCTTGATGACTTAAATTGCAGATTATAATTAAGTACCTCCTAATAGGCATAAAGTAGGGTTCTAAATAAGGTCTTTTGATCTAAAAGTTTCTGTGACCTATGAAGTAAAAAAATTAGTATCTTGATGCTCCCTTTAAAGACCTGCTATCTCGACAGATTCACAATGTCTACGGCACAGACCACCTGCCTCAGAGTGGACAGGTAGTCTGGGCAGAGAGCAGCATGGGGAGGAAGAAAGAATGGGCGAGTTTGAAAGCCCCCTGGAGCAGGGTACAGGTTAGGTGGCACATCTTTCCTGTCCCAGCTGAAGGGCTTACTGGCATCTTAGCTGTTGAGTTTAGAGGGGAGAAGTGATAGAGTGCTGGGGACAGGCTGGGGACAGACTCAGAAGACCAGAGGTCCTTCACTGCACCAAGTTCTGGCTAGTGTCGCACGTGCATGTGGCCAGTAGACTGCAGCCTTCCACGGCATGCAAGGACAGCAGTGTGGAAGACAGAAGACAGTTGCTCACAATTGTCCTTCAGACCCGGTTCACATCTCGATGTGGTCTCCCATGGCTCAGTCCCCCTGCGTCATGTCTCTCTAAATGTCAGTGATTAAAAACACGTGATGTAGAAAGGACACAAACATTTTCTGTGCTGTCTTTGTTACAGTCTTGGAAGAGCTAAATGCACTTTTTACTGAGATACAAAACCCATTCCTGGTGACAGCTCAGTGGACTGTCACTGCAGAATCCCTCAGGGAACCAGCACCCCAGCCAAGAACTAGAACATTCCAGGAAGCCCCTCATACCTTCCTCAGGGGCGGCCATCCCTTAGCTGATGTCCCTGTGCACACTTCCTGCATCACAGCGCCTCGGTCTCCGCGCGCTTGTGAAGTCCACTGCTTTGTTCCACACAGTGTACGGCTGTGAACATTCAGGTTGTCTCTAGGATCTGTTAGGACTGCCACTGCTTCGCCTTAAGTACGCGTTTCCGTTAGCTGTTGCACCCTGACTGGAATCCGAGGCCGCTGGGTCCCAGGCCAGGGGTGCGCGCAGCTCGACTAGCTGTCTGGTGCCATTTCCTGTCCATCAGCAGCCTGGTCCCAGTTGCCCCTCATCCTTGTCTATCTTTCTCATTGGAGCTATTTAGGAGGTGTGCTGGGCACCTCTGGATTTCAGTTTATGTTGTAGGAGATCATTTTAACATCTTCAGAAGTTCCAGAACATTCTATAGCTGGGCATGGAGGTTGTTTCTGGACTTTGTAATTGTAAGTCACTCTGCCATCTGCATCTTGTGCACTAGTCTTTTCTGCATTTGAGATTATAGGCAAGAGTTTTATTGTTTATGAATTTTCATAAATTATTTTCAGAACTGTTTGCAACAGACTAAAATACAGGATGGACCTGAACAACTTCCCTCAAGCCAGCAGTGTATATTTTAGTGCAGACAAACCTCTCTGGGAGAACTAATTTAGATAAAGATGGGTACATTTTGCATCACGTTAATTATTAGAGTTTCCCTTCTTTCTGAAATTAGTGAATTTCTTCCACTTGCATTACACCGTTGCTGTTTTAGCAGTACAGATGCTTTCTAGGTTTTAATGATTCACACTGCAATTTTTCTCAAGTGCCTCTTGATGCCAGTAAACCAGTGAGTCTCCCTTCTAGTGATTTCTAGAGTGGCTATCCCACTAGACCCAGACTTTTCTGGTGAGGCATTTAGGCTGAAGGTCTCTGGATAATCTCAGCAGGAGGGGTAGAAACCCAATCTGCAAGAGAAACTGAGTCAGCTCAAGGTCCACTTGTACTTCTCTGTTCTCCTCTGATTTTTACTTCCAGACGATTGTGAGCTAGGCCTTGAGGTTTGCCGTGACGGTCTCACGGTGGTTCTAGGCCTGGGCATTCCGTTCTGCAGGAAGTTGCCTGGTCAGGTGGCAACAGCAGCAGTATGGGACCCCTCTGCCATCTGTACAGGTTTGGCTTCCTTCGTAGCTCTGAGAGATGAACGCAACTAGCCTCCTTTTAACCACACCAAAAGGTAGAGCCTCACAGGGTCCCCTAGGGTCTGGGCCCGTGAATGGGAAAGTTACAACTTGTCTTCATGTTGGTCTGTTTCCCTGAGTCACATTCAGCTGCCTTCCTGTCATTTCAAGGCAGACCCATGTCCCCTGAGAGACCAGCCATGGAGGGAGAAGAATGTCACGTACTTTTTCTTTCTCATATTTTTGAATGTGAAGCAGATGTTGAGCCCATCATTGATGGGGTGACTCTTGCCTCTCCGCTTGGCTCCCACATGCAGTGTTTGCAGATCCACAGGACTTCACATTGCTCAGCTCAGCAGACTTATCTCTTCTATTTCCAGATGATGGATTTGGACACGTTCCTGTGAAGAGATGCCACGGGGTCCAAGAGCAGCAAACATGTCAGGTAAGTCACCTGTCGAACTGACTCAATGACAGGAGCCTACATACCTCAGGTACGGGGTGTGGACAGGAGAGGAGGTGTCTTCAGATATGTGGAGACAGTTCTGTTAGTTATCCTAACTTGCAAAGGTTGGTTCCTCCTAGAGCCACAGGAGTGGAATCACTTAGGGCTGAATAAACCTGAAACTCCCTTCTTAGCTTTTAACCTACTTCTGAGCTCTGAGCTAAACCAGGGCTGCGGTGGTCTGACTTGGCTGTGTGGCATTTCTGTCAAAGCCCTGCCGTTCTCAGCATCCTCTCTTTGGGTTAAATGTAGATTGTCATTTGACATTTTGTGGGAAAGACATCGACACCAGAATACACGGGACATTTGTGTAGTTCAGGGAAGGAAAAAGCTTAGGGCTTCGAGCAGAGTATGCTGTCACATCACAGGGGGTGGGAGGCCTTTCATTAGAGGTTAGTTGAGGAAGATTGACCTTAGGTGGTAAGAATTCTGTGAGACTTGCCAATGAAATAAGAGCAACAAAATTTTTTAAAAAAATTATTCAATTGTGTGTGTGTGTGTGTGTGTGTGGTGTGTGTACCGCTTCCACCTCCGCCTTGTTTACTCCGCCCTTCCAGGGCCAGAAACGCAGGCTGCCCCCGCTTCCACCTGGCGTCTATACGTGGGGTCTAGGATCCGAACTCAGGACCTTCCACCTGCGAGGCAGAGGCTTAACCCCTGAGCCAGCTCTCCAGCCCCCAACAAGAAAATCTTAAGAGCTCTATTTTATGATTATATTTAGACCAACATTTAATGTTATTTTTGTTGAAGAGGGTGTGATTTCTTTATGAAATTCCATGACCACACTATGTTAGGGACTGAGGAGGACGAAGAGACTGGAAGGGGACACACATTCTAGCCCCTTCCACACACTGGTCTCATCCTGCCTGGGTTATGTCTCGATCTGTCTCCACAGGAGCCGCATCCCCCCATCTTCTTACCAGTGTCTGCTTCTGTTTCCCAGGGTTGTTGCCATCTTAGGAAGCCAGACGCGGTGACATCGCTTTCCAGGGAATCAGGCGCGGTCTGACCCGGAACAAGAAGCACATCCTCACCAATGACACCATGACAGCAAGAGAGCACAGCCCTCGCCATGGCGCCAGGGCCCGTGCGGTGCAGCGGGCTTCCACCATCGATGTGGCAGCGGACATGCTGGGCCTCTCTCTGGCAGGTGAGCCTTTCCTGGACCCCTGGTTATGAGCCTGGAGCGTGTATCTCACACTGCTGCAGTGCTGGGAGCCCCAAGCCTGCTGTGGGGCGCCACCGGACAGCCGTGAGGAAGGTGCTGAGAGGGAGCGGAAGGTGGAGCGGCGTCCTCCCGAGAACGGGTGCGCCGGCACCTGGGCATTTTGCTCTTCCGTTCCATTGGGCCCACAAACAAAGTCTGCCTCCTGTGAGCCTGTGGACCCCAGAAGTGGACGGGTTGATCTTCAGAATTTCAAATCAAATTGTTTGAAAAGTATAGAAATCACTTGTGATAACATTTTAGGGTGGGGAAGAATTAACTTTTTTTTTTTTTTGCATCAAATATGAAAGATGGGAAAAGATTATTAAAAATGACTTTTCTATCATTTCTTTTATTTAGGAAACATACAAGATCCTGATGAACCCATTTTAGAATTCAGCTTAGGTAGGTGTCTTTTTTTTTTTTTTAAGTATGTCACTTAAAAACAAAAACTCATGGAGACGGGTTTTTCTCCACAAATTTGCAACCATCACGATTACCGAGTTGTTCGTGCAGGCTGGAAGAAACCCCAGACGCTGGTGCTCTTCCCTCTGGGGTGTGCTGCTTGTGATACTCTGGCTGCCAAGGAAGCAGGAGGGTGCTCATCTAAAGCTGCTACCAAAATGGGGAAACTGGGCACAGGACTGTTTAATCCTCCCTGACTGGGAGAGTCTACTTTTCCTGCTCTACTTCCCTACTGGATAGAAGATGGCAGTGATACCTGCTCGTTGCCCTTCTCAAGAACCACATGAGAGAATGTATTGAAGAATGGATTTCAGTATTCCTGGTTACAGGTCAGGGAAGTGTGGCCTGAGGAGGGGGAGAGCTGGTGGGTTAGTGCCGAGCTGCAGCCTCTCCAGAGCCCCACCAACCGGTGCTCTCCGTCCCCTGTTCTTGGGCATGGTTTGCATTGGCCCATAAATGTGGTGTCTCAGAGGTGGTATAACACAAAAGAGCTATCAGATAACCTGAATGAAAGTCCCTCCAGTCCAAACTATAGCCAGGGTTTTAGGGTAGAAACGAAAACTCTGGCTCAAAGGACTGGGGATAAGCTGGGTTCAGGTCACAGGCCTGTCACCTCTGCTACTGGACAGGCTGAGGTAGGATTGACAGGAGTTGGAGGACAGCTTGGGCTACAGCCAGCCCAGAATGCACAGGGAAACCTGCTGCCTCAAGAAAAACAAGGAAACAAATAAAAAGCAGAGAGAGGAGATTTTAGCAGTGCACATCGGGAAGATGAATGCAATCAGCAGCCCTAAATTCAAATTCAGGGAGCTGACAGAAGTTTTAGATTTAGCCAGAAGAAGAAATGGGCAGAGGGCGTAAGCAAGCAGTCCTGGCAAGGTGTGGTGTGGTGGTCACTGTCTGAGTTAGAATGGTGAGTTCTCAGCACTGGGGGCAAAGTCATTCTCGGGACCCATCCCTCCTGCTCCAGGCTCATCTGACCTTCCAGAATCTGCCATCCTCAAATCCCGGAGGACTCAGGTTTAGGACAGCTGGAGACCTTTGGTGCCTCTGGGGCATCGTAAAAAGGCGACAGGAGGCCTCAGTTGCTGTTGTGCTTGTGCTTCCAGCCTTGAAGGAGAGCGAGGCAGGATGGGCATCACCCCTTACAGAAGTAAGCAGGTGGCCCAAAGAAAGGGAGATGGCTGGGGTATCGTTTTTACTGTGCTTTTAATTGATTTTCGAGCTGAAGCGAGTCCTCGCAGTGGTTTTTAAAGAAAGAAGTTTTGGGCTGGGGAGAGGGCTCGGGGAGTAAAGCCTTTGCCTCATCAGCAAGGACCTGAGTTTGGACCCTCAGATCCCACATAAAAAACGCTGGCCGGGTGTGGCGGTGGCTGGTGACTGGCCCAGGGCAAAGCAGTCGGGAGGAGAGCAGTCAAGGGTGATTCCCGAGGTGTCCTTTGGGCCTCCGCAGGCGCACACACTTCAAGGTCTGACTTGCACACACACCTGCACACACATGTCCATCCAACCATATGCACAACACACACGAGAGAGAGAGAGAGAGAGAGAGAGAGAGAGAGAGAGAGAGAGAGAGAGAGAAGGACATTTCTAAGCACTGCCATAAAACCAGTCGCTTGCCCTCTTCCTGCCACATGCCCTTGTGAAAGTGTTTACCACATGCTGTGCCGCAGGCGCTACTGCTTGTTCAAGGCAGACACACTCCCCGCCCCTCCACCCCTAAACCCCACTGAATAAGGACTTGAACAGATGGTGAAACTAGGAAAGGTATAAGTGCTTTACTTTCAAATTAATATTCAGGTTCAAGGTGTCCATTTCCAGTTAAACCTTCTTAAACAAGTTCAGGGCGTTTCTCTGGCCTTGGTCTGCAGTTTGACACAGTTTTGGAATGGGGAAACGTCACCCAGGAGAAGGATAAAGAAGGAAGACTAGAAAATAGGAAGAAAGAGGGCTTGTATTGTGACTAATGTATGCTTGAAAAGTGACTTAAAAGAAAAGGAAAGAGGAATGAAGTTCCGCCAGACCTGCCTGGGAGGCCCATAGCATGAAGGAAGAGTCAGAAGAGTAGAACCTGGATGAAACAGGTGTGTTGCAGAAGTAGAAGAAAACAAAGAAACTGTTTAGATTCTCAAGAAAAATAATGTGCCTCTGTGTATCCAATAGTCAGATATTATTTGAAAAGAAAAGAACAACTGAAGAACAAGGCAATCTTGAAATTTAAAACACAGTATATGAAATTAGAAATTTAATAAAGTCTGGAATATATCAAGGAATTATTTCAGGAAGCAGAATAGAAAATGGCAGAGAGGCTGGTGAGATGCTCAGTGGGTAAAGGAGCCTGCGCACAAACTTAATGACCTGAGTTCAAGTCCTTCCACATGGTAGAAGCAGAGAACCAACTTCTGTAAGTCATATTGTGCCGCCAATACTTTTTTGGTTCTTCTTCCACCTCCACCTCTTCTTCCTCTCCTTCTCTGCCCTCTCACCTTCCCCTAGAAGAACATACTAAAAAATGAAAGATAATTGAACATGGAAAATTAAATTGAACCAAAAGGTATGCTATTTAAAACAAATGAGAGTAAGGAAAGAAGACCAAGAAGTAATGTAAGCAGTTGTTCAGAAATGAAAAATGTGTGTGTGTAGGTTAAAAAATGCCTTCCAAGGCCCAGCATATAACCCAATCCCGATTGAAGAAGACATATAACAAAGATCATCATGACGAGATTTCCGAACACAGGAAATAAAATGAACATCCTAAAGCCTTCCAGAGGAATGAGACGGTACCTTTAATTATATTTGCAACCTAGAATTTCCTCCCAGAGCCGTAGAGTCCAGAACTGGGTGTGGTAGCACACACTTGCAGCTCCAGCACGTGGGAAGCTGAGGCAGGAGGATCATAAGCCTGAGGCCAGCCTGGGCTTCACAGCCAGGTCCAGGCCAGCCCGGGCTACACAGACCTTGTTTAAAATAATTAATAATAAAAAAAAAGAATAAAGATAAAAAGTAATGTGAACTTCAGAAGATAGTAAGATGACATTTAAATTCTTAAAGTGAAAAGACAGTTACTCAAGAATTATATATTCAAGGGATACATCTTAAAAATGAGAGATAAAGATAGATGTGTTCATGAATGTTTATAGCATTGCTTATAATCACCAAAATACAGAAAGAAACAACCAAAATTCTATCAGCTGATGCATGGTGGACATGTGGCCTGTTCATTCAGTAGACTTGTTACTCATTAATAGAAAAGAACAATTCACCAATACTTGCTGTAGCATTGGTGAGCTTTGAAAATATGCCAAATGGAAGAAGACAGACAGAAAAGACCACATAGTGTACGATTCCATTTCTATAAAATGCTCAGAATAGAGAAATCTATACAGAAAGAAATTAGTGGTTTCTAGAGGGTTAGGGAAGAGAGGTGGTGAATAATTTTTAATGGATATAGATTTTTTCTTCTTTTGGAGTAATGACAGCATTAAGGAAGTGGATAGCGGGAGCAGTTGTACAACTCTGTAGTACCTGTGAACCACACTGGCCACACTGGAGAGTCTTGTAGAACGTGCATTATCTTAAAAGAAAACTCTAGAAAGTCAAAGCCACGCCTCCGAAGACTATTAAGGATTCATAAAGACAGACAAAGGAACCATCAAAGAAAAACCATCCAAAAACAGAGATGCTTGAGTGAAGAGATGCAGTGCAATCTGACATTATAAGCTTTGATGCTAAGAGATACAGATGAAAAGACAGAACAGCAAGACAAAAGTGACGGATCATTTTCTCCAGGAAAAGGACAGTGTATTCACTTCCTACCACGCATCTCCTTGTAAACGAGAAAAATCCTGCATGCTTCTATCAATAGAAGGAAAACCTAGCAAAATAAATAAATAAATAAAATTCTGCCTTTAAGGATAGATTTTAAAAAATAGGACAAAACCTAAGAAGTCCCCTGTGCTTCTCTGCAGAGAACTGATAGCACGTGCAGATCTGAAAGTGGAGGCCCTCTTTCTCGGAGGGCTCACAGTGACACCCAGAGCAGAGGCTGAGGCTGGGTTGTGCTTCAGACAGCTGCCCTGCTAGACAGGTGCCGTTGCAGAGTTGCTGAAGGAGCGATAGTGGAGCCCTTTCATTCCGACAGAACCCAGAAGCCGCATCTCGAGTATGAGGAACTACAGCAGATGTTCTCAGCGCCTACAGGGACACTCAGTGTCCACAGTACATGAAGGTGTTCCTTAGCATCCCAGAGAAAGACAACATTAGCCAGAGCCTCAAGTAATTCTACAGGCAATTCTTGAAATGTCTATTTTGCACAAGTATAAATTCTCATAAATAAAGAGATAAGAAACAGATCAATAATATACAGAGACCCATAGGGACCATGGGAGTTAATAGACAATAAACTATTTTGATTTCATTTGAGTAATCTCAGGCTGACTGGGTGGCCTTACTGATGTAGATTCTATTCTCACAGTCCAGGAGGCTGGGACGTCTAAGATCAGGGCACCAGCAGACTTGGTCTTGCAGATGGCTGCTTTGTTGTGCAGAGAGCAGTGTAGTGGGAGCACGCCCTCAGAACTCTTCTTTCAGTGGTGCTAATCCCGCCCTGACCTCTTCACGTCCAGTCTGCTCTTAAGATCATTTCCAGAGGACACATTTCCTCTGCAAGCACTGTGAAATTCATATAGGAGGGGAGAACATTTGGCACTTAATATTATGTTACAGGAGAGTAAAGACAGGACTGAACACCTCATTAGGGACCCAGAAAAGAACCAAATGGGTATTATAGAGTTAAAAAGTAAAATAACTATGGGTTGGTTGAAAAAACAGATTGTTCACAGTTAATGAGCAAATTGGTGATTTTAGGTATAGGTCAAAAAGAAAACTACCAAAATAAAGTCAGAGAAGAGTATATAAAAAGTATATGAATATACACTTACTTTGCAGTCAAGAAAAAATCAGAAGCAACATTTCATAGTTGAGCATTTCATCCCCAGGCTAATAAAATAGAATAAATGAATAATAAAATAGACAAATGAAAAGAAATGAGAAAAAGAAATAAATGAAAAGAAAGTATTTGTAGTTACATCATAGCAAAACTGTTGAAAGCCAAACCCACTGGAAAATTGTAAAAAAAATGCCAAAATACACCCCAATATGACTGACAACAGTATATTTAAAAGTCTCAGAGAAAATAACACTCCAGTTAGTTAGATGGAACAGATATTTTCAAAGTCTAAAAGTCAAGGCTGGTTAAAGCAGTACTACAGAAATGTCTCTCGGGGGGGGGGGGCTGGAGAGGTGGCTCAGGGGTTAAGCCTCTGCCTTGCAGGCGGAAGGACCTGAGTTCGGATCCTAGACCCCATGTACAGACGCCGGGCGGAAGCGGGGGCAGCCTGCGTTTCCGGTCCTGGTAGGGTGGAGCCTGTGAATCCCGGGCAGAGTGAACAAGGAGGAAGTGGAGGCGTCCATGGTGATTCCCGAATTCGTCCGTGGTTCTACACACACACACATACACACACACACACACACACACACACACACACATGCATATACGCACAATAGAATAAATAATAAATAAAAATAGATATTTAAAAAAAAAGAAAAAAAAAAAAGAAATGTCTCTCGGGAACAGGTAGCTGGAGCCATGTGGAAGTTCACAGCAGTAGAAAGGATCAAAAGGTCAGAAACATGAAGAGGGGTTAGCCAGTGAATAGCAGCTACGTAGCATAACATATGAACGTGAACGTGAGTATGTATACACACAGATACGACTGGGAGAACTGTATATCCACGTGTACAAGAACGAATCTAGATCCGCATCTCTCACCCTGCACAAAAATCAGTTCCAAGTGGATCAAAGACCTCAATGCTAAACCTGAATGTTCAGGAGGAAAAAGTAAGGAGTATATGTCAAAGATTCATACAGGAATTAACACTAACAATTGACAGTTGACAAATGGGACCTCTTGAAATTAAAAAGCAAAAGAAACTGTTCTACAAAAGAAACTGCCAACCAGGTCTAATCAGGCAGTCTACCAAATAGGAGAAAATCTTTGCCAGCTATACATCTGAGAGAAGATTAGAGTCCAAACTTTATAAAGAACTAAAATAAATAAATAAATAATCAAATTTCCTCAAAACAACTCAATTAAAAAATGAGCTATTATTCTGAACAAAGTTCTCAAAAAAAGAAACAAACATTAAGAAATTTAAAAGTTCAGCATCCTTAGCCTTCAGGGAAATTCAAATTAAAGTTATATTGAGATTTCATGTTACCTCAGTCAGAATGGCTAAGATCACCCACACACACACACACACACACACACACACACACAACACACACATACACACAAAAGAAACATACATAACAAATGCTGCTAAGGATATGAGAAAAATTCTTTATTTTCTGTGGCGGGAGTAAAAACTGTTGCTGCCACTTTGAAAATAAGTGTTGAGGTTCCTCAGAAAACTAGAAGTAAAACTATCATATGGTCTAGCTCTACTAATCCTGGGGAGGCTTCCGAAGGACCTCTTACTACAGCTGATGTATCAATATTAATGACAAGTACAGTATAATCAGAATAAAATTATGCAATTGGGCTGATGTGATAACAGTTCACTCCAAAGAAGAGTGATAGTTAATGGCTTGTTCTGTGGTCACGAGGAGTAAACCTCAACTAAAGTTGCCTTAGACCTTGGGGCTGGAGAGGTGGCTCAGTGGTTAAGCCTCTGCCTTGCAGGCAGAAGGTCCTGAGTTCGGATCCTAGACCCCACGTATAGACGCCAGGGCGGAAACCGGTTGGGGGGGTGGGGTGGGGTGGCGGCCTGTGCTTCTGGTCCTGGTGGGCGGAGCCTGTGAATCCCCGGGCAGAGTAAACAAGGAGGAGGTTGAGGCGGTCCATGGTGGTTCCCGAATTCGTCCGTGGTTCTACACACACACACATAATATATACACACGCGTACACACACACATACACGTACACACACATGCATAATTGAATAAATAATAATAAAAAATTTAAAAAAAAGTTGCCTTAGACCCTTCTTGTCTGCAGTGTGTACTTCTCGTCCTTCCCTTTCTTTCTGCTTTCCTGATTCTTCCCCTCCCCAATTTCTTTATTTTATCCATATTGTTTTCTTTCCGTCTTGTTTTCTCTCCTTTTCCTACTTTCTCTGTGTTTGTCTACTTGTTGTGGATGTGAGAATGTAATTTTTAATTAGAATTGGTAGTATGTTTTAATTGCTATTAAAATACAGGTAGCATAGTTACTACTTTGGCCATTTTAAGACCACAGTTTAGTGGCAATAAATGTGTGCAGCACTGTTGAACAACTATAGCTACCAATCACCTTCAGAACTTTGGTGTTCTTGACAAACTGAAAGTCTTAATAAATTTTAATAACTAAGCATTTGTATTTCTAAACAGGCTCTAGTGAAAAATTTAACCATGTCTTTAATTCTAGTACCAGGAGGTGCATGAGCTTGAGGTCCTTCTGGGCTGCCTAGTGAATTCCAGGCAGCCAGGGCTAATAAAACAATTTCAAAACAGTTCTTTTTACTGCAGTGGAACTTTCATTTAACATCTATCTTATCAATTCCAAGGGGGACTTTTTTTTTTTCACATTTTGATATCTCTTTTAGAAGGAAATTCCAGACCACCAATGACATATTACAGTTTTATGACAGTGGGATTTCCCCCTTTTATAATATATTTTGTATCAGGGAGCACGATGGATTCTGTGTGATATGTCAGTTACTCCCGTGGATCATTCTTGATAGAATTGTGTAGAATCTTGTACGAAATTGTGTTTCAGAAGGCTTTCTCTGATAGATTTAGCTAATTGAAATGATTCAAGGTATGCTTAGTTCCAAAAAGTAACATTTTTTAATGGTCTTGCATTTGAGCCTTATGAGAAAAATAAATGAATATTGGCTTTTAAAGATGAGTTTTATTTATTTTGCCATAGAATTTTAATTTTATTCCTGCATCTGTCCATCTGTATGCAGAGCAGAACTTGTGGGGCATCAGTTTGCTTAGCTGCGGCGCTGCCCGGACCTCCCAGGGAGCGATGGATGTCTGTGCACTCCATTGGGAGAACACAGAAGCCCTTCTTCAGCAGAGCTTCTCCTCTTAGGGCCAATGAGGGAATCAGTGACGGCTAACAGTGTAACCGCGTTCTCCCTGAGTGGCACTTTAAACCTTCCTAGGCTTTGTTTGGAGCAGCTAACTAACCACAGCCTGGTGCTAAAGCATTTCCCTTCCTTCTTGATTCCGTAGCTTGCAGTGAGCTTCACACCCCTTCGCTAGATCGAAAACCAAATAGTTTTGTGGCGGTGAGTGTCACCACCCCTCCGCAGGCATTCTGGACGAAGCATGCGCAGACAGAGATCATCGAGGTGGGTGCCCGGGTCCTGCTCAGGGGTGTTGGTGGCCCCAGCAGAAGGGCGTTCAGCTTATGGGCGGCTGTAGTTATGGTTGCATCATGTGAATTGTGGGTGTTTTTCACTGTTTTCAAAATAGTGTATGTATTTCATCATACTCAATCTGGATAGCATTCATATCTGCCATGTCTTTTACAGTTATTGATAAACTGTTGGTTGGATATTTTTTGAACAGTGATCCTGTAAAGTTGATCAGCTTTGAAGAAATAGTACCTAATTTTTCCTTGTCACTTATACTTGGCTGCTACTTTTAGAGAGTTATGCTCAGTAGTCAAAGCTTGAGAGAGTGTTGCCTATTTTTTCTTTCTGGGACATACTGTATTTTTGTTGGTTTTTATTTTTATATCTTTGAGTTTTATGTTACATGTTTATTCTTTAAAGTAATTGGTACACATTCACTTAGAGATGTTTACGAAGTCCTTTTAGATAACAGAACACATTTATAAGTTATGACACTATGTGTAGGAATTGCTGTTACGGAACTCCACAGGGTTTTATTTGTAGCATGAACTATCATCAGACTTAAACAGCATTTACTTAAAGACATTAATACATAGTTTTACATTAAAAATTTTACATTTTAAAAGGTAGCCTCCTCTTCACGTCTCTCAGAAGCTCACTTCCAAGTTAAGGTCAACAATGTGTACTCTAAACATTTGCTAAACACTATTCACTTGTCAAGTTCAGAGGTGGTTGGTGGTTTAAAAAAAGAAAAAGAGCATAGGGGCCCAGTTTCTGCCAGTAAAGAGTTTCCCAGGGAGAGAAGGAAAGGCAGAAAACATGCAGTTACCCGTCCACGGCACAGCGTAAGAAGTGTTAGCATAGTAAGGCAGGAATCAAGGGTCCAGTGGACATCCTAGGTGGAATTCTTGAAATTCTGCCTCACACAGGTTGTAGGGCCCAGACTCTGCATGTCTTACAAGATTGCAGATAATTCCCATGTGACCTGACTGGAAAGTGCACAGAGTTCTGCAAAGGCAGGATGGTAACAGAGCATTGTGGTGATTAGAGAATAACTAACTGTATCTTGCATAGTGTACACTAAAGGTCCAAACGGGAAAGGCAAAGAAGGGATAGGCAAGGTCAAGTACAGTAGCTGGATAGCCAGTTACACTGGCCTTTTGCAGGGCAGTCACATGGCTATTTGTTTTGTCTGGGGGAGTGCTGCAGACCTGATTTACAGAAGAAAGGAATAGAAAGAAGAGGTTCATGAGAAAAAGCTCTGAGTTTGCAGAGTCCATGGTTGCTGGTCTGTCACCTGATCAACAGAAAAGGAAGCTCCAAGACCATCACTCAGGTTTTTAGCCTGGATAGAGTCAATGATGACCATCACAAGGGTAGGTGGATGAAAGATTGAGAAGGCCCCAGAAGACCCTCGAGGAACGCCCAGCCAGGTGTTACCCAGATACAGTAGGGCCCAGCAGTAGTTTGGCAGAGAGAGCCATTGCCAGAGAAAGAGTGAGAGATGACGGAGCTTTTGGCACAGGCCAGAGCTGTCAAGAAACAGCCACCTGTGGTCGGGAAAGCAGCAGCTGCTCCCACAGAAGGGAAGTTTTTAAAAGGTTAGCTTCAGTTATCATAAAGATAAGAATTCTAGAAATAGCAGTTTGAACGACTTTCTCTTTCCTCTGCCTGGAGGTACATTTAGAGGAACGGTCTAAGCAGTGGGTCCACACATGCACAGCACACATCAAGGTGTGACTAAGAAGCATGCGACACTGATGAACATTGCGGTTCTAGGAAATCTGTCTTCTGAGAGGGAACCTTTTGTATTGAGTCTTCTGCAGTGGGCCTGTTTGTTGTGTCTGGACTGGCGTGAGAACTGTGAGAACTACATTTTCCTTTTTTAGAAAGCAGGGTGTGTGTGTGTGTGTGTGTGTGTGTGTGTGTGTGTGTATGTTTTCTTTTTTCTTTTTTTTGGTTGTATGCGTCCACGTACGCTTCCTTTAGCATTTGTGTTGAGCAAAGTCAAGTCAGTAAAAGTGTAAAAGTGTTAGTTTCTCATTCTGAAAATGTGAGTGTACCTAAAACAAAACAAAATGAAATAAAAAAATGAACACTTGTTTCTTTAAAAAAAAAAAATCCAACTCTGATTATTTCCTTTTCTGTTCCAGGGGACCAACAACCCTATATTTCTAAGCAGCATCGCCTTCTTTCAGGACTCCCTTATCAACCAGATGACACAAATCAAATTGTCTGTATATGATGTCAAAGATCGATCTCAGGGAACAGTTAAGTAACAAGCACTTGGGGACACTCTTCCCTTTCATGCAAGCAAGACATGGCACAAGATCGATGTCCCTGCTGGCCCATGAACTCACCTGTGTAAACTTAACGTGTCTTTGGGAACTTTTTCTGAGCATTGTGATTGGCTCCTGAGATAAGAGCGACACATGTATGGGAAACAGTTGACTTCCCTGGACCTTGGTAATTGGAGGAAAAGGAGTGTGTTTATGCTGTCTGTGTCCCTCTCTTCCTCAGATGTATTTACTGGGCTCTGGAACATTCGTTGTGAAAGATCTGCTCCAGGACAGGCATCATAGATTGCATTTGACACTAAGGTTGGCATTTCATTTCATTACTGTGAGAACGATTAGAGTTGTCAGGTCTATGGACAGATGGGGCAAAGACCCATCTTCCCATTCTGAGAGAACACGTGACCCCTCCCAGCCTTCTGGAGACTGATGTGAGGTGATATGGGGTGGGGAGAGCTGTGGTGTCTGCAGATGAAGCACTTGGCCATCAGAGAGTCTGACGGGCCTTGCTGCTCTAGGGCCTTGATGACTCAAGGTGGCGAGTATTGTCTTTAGGCAGAAAAGAAACGCTGCCGTGTGTGCTCGCTGTATGTCTTAGGTCTGCAGAGAGCGACCGTGTAGGGAACATCACCGTAATCGGCTGGCAGATGGAGGAGAAGTCAGACCAGCGGCCCCCTGTGACCCGGTCTGTGGACACTGTCAATGGGAGGGTGAGTAGACACCTTCCTCATCTCCCTCAGAAAGTGTAAGAAGGTGGAGCCTCTGCTCAGCCGCGTGCACTCAAAGCCGGCAGACCTAGAGCCTGTACTTGGCACCACACTGAGCACATCCCTGAGGCAGAAGCTAGAGGGAAAGAACTTGACCGTGTGTATGTGTTGGGGGAGGCTGGGTGGTAAGGAAGTGATGGAGACCTAGGGCTTCCATTTTATTCTGGTTGTAACTATTTCTCAGACATGCCCATTTTCTCAGGACCCTCCTTTCTCCATCTCCTGTCGCCTCCTGTCATACGCAGTCTCACCCACATACTATTCTCCAATTTAAGGAGACTCAATCAGCTAATGACACTAGCTCTGGGCATATCCTTGGGATCTAGAGTCCCCTCAGGCTTGGTTTTCTCGTGCTCTTCTTGTGTCCTGTCAGATGGTTCTGCCCGTTGATGAGAGCTTGACCGAGGCCCTGGGAATCCGATCCAAGTATGCGTCATTGCGAAAAGACACGTTATTAAAATCAGGTAAACGGCCTCCTCCGTTGGTACTCTGCCTCTCTTGTGTCACTCAGACCTGTGGGCAGCCTTTGTGGCCCACAGCTGTGATCATGCCGGCCATGCCCTGCAGTTCCTTCTGTAGCATGTCGATGTATGACTGCCCAGGACGGGCTCCTTCCTGCTTCATTCTTTCCCGTCTCACCATATTTGATGACTGACAGTCCCCTGCCGCAGCTCCTGGTGCTTAGAGATGGCGCCATCTTCCTTCATGGAGAGCATGTCAGGCGCAGTCTTAGGTGTTTGGTTTGAGTGTTTTGCTTTGTTTTTTAAACCCTTTTGAGAAGAACAGGGCTCGAGGGCACTAGCGTCACAGAAGGTCTGGGTGGGACCACGGGCAGGTCAGCAGCCAGCTCGTCCACAGCCTGTCTTCCTACCTGCTCCACCTCAGTGTTCGGAGGCGCCATCTGCCGCATGTACCGGTTTCCAACCACCGATGGCAACCACCTGCGGATCCTGGAGCAGATGGCCGAGAGCGTCCTTTCCCTGCACGTGCCCCGGCAGTTTGTGAAGCTGCTGCTGGAAGAAGATGCGGCCAGGTGAGGCCAGAGATGACGCCCACCACCACCCGTGTCCTGTGCATTCAAGTCGGGCCGACTGCCCATCCAGTCCCTGCCTCTGGCGGCTCTGTGGCCCCAGCTTGCCGAAGCCTCGCTTTGGCGCCCCGTGTCACAGACCGCTAGGCCAGGGCTTCGCAGGACACGCCCTGGAGCGTGACTGACATCAGCACCTCTTGCCTACCCTCCGCCTTCCCCTGCTCTTACCTCCTTCAGAAAGTTAGACAGCTGGCCCTCGTTGGGTACCTGCTACTGAGGGCACAAGGCACAGGCTGCAGCCCTCGGCGTGGCTCATCTCAAACAGGGCGAGCCCGAGAGGCTGTTTGGACCTGTAGACTGCTGCTTCCGTCTGGGCTGTCGTTTCCACCCCTTGCTCTAAATTAATGATGACTGACACTGTAAAACATAAGCAAGAAAGAAAACAAAGCAACCAAAATCCCACTGTTTTGATGCAGTTATCTTAATTTTTCCCATGAAAAAATTCAAAATTTGAGAAAAATAGCAGGAATCCATTGAATACCAGATTACCTTTCACTTAAATTCACCAACTATTAGTTTACTATTTTTACTAATAAATATATTAATTATTTAATATTAATAAATATTGATATTAAAATATAAAATTTGACTAATGGCTACTTTCCCAATATGTTGTGCTACTGTTTGAAAGAGCCCATTCGTGGACAGTGCTGCTGTCAAAGAGTATGTTATCAGTATAACTTCACGTCTGGTGCACCAGGGACGGTTAGGAAAGGGGACAGGGGACCATCCCAGGAGCACCAGGAGGGCCAGTGTATGCCCGACATTGAGGGAGCGTTGCAATGCGGGCAGAGTCAAGTTGCCCTCACGGTGATTGCTCACTTACCTCCATTGCTCCTCCATCCTGGGGAGTCCTTGTCCTGCTTAGATCAGCAGACTATTGCCAGGGCCTGCGAGGTACGGGCAGTTACACAGCACCGTGGCCGAGCTGCTCCCTGGCAGCCTCTTCCCTTTTCCCAGCTCCTCAGTTTCCCTTGTGCGTTTACTAGGTTCTCGTAAAGCCCTCCATGCACTTCCCCATGTGGTCAGCAGTCAGTGTCGGCGACACCTCTCACAGAGCTCCCGGCTTCCTTCACTTCAGTTGCTCTTAGACCGATGGTGTCAGTCTTGGTCTGACCCACCTGAAAAGCAGCGCTCCCTCCACGCTCATTGTGTTCTCCTGTCACAACTCCGGTGCCTCCCCAGTGAGGTGAATCTGCCCTAAGCCTGATGTGTGTCCTTTGCAGAGTCTGTGAGCTAGAGGAGTTGGGGGAGTTGTCTCCTTGCTGGGAGAGCCTCCGGCGTCAAATTGTCACCCAGTACCAGACTATCATCCTTACCTACCAGGAGAACCTGACTGACCTCCATCAGTACAAAGGTGGGTGTGGTCCTGGCTTCTCCAGGCACATGCGTGTCCTCATTCCCGGCCAGATAATCTGGAGCCCAGGGTTGCTCACACTCTCTTACTGACACCTCTGAGTGGATTTTTAAAAATAGATTCTTGTGTAGGTGTGAATTCTCTCAGGCTATGGCGCTTTCAGATCTTAATTAAAAAGACAGATGAGCACATGGCAGCGGGAAGTCATTCTGGGGTATTTCCTGCCTGAACAAGCACTGCAAAGTGAAGTTTAAGGAAGACAACATGGCGGGCTATCGTGGTTCATGTAATTTCTTCTCTTGGTCTTAAACCACTGTAGTGACAAAAAGGAACTTTCTAGATTTTCTGGTTTAAATATTCAATGTTACTTTTACTGAACATGAACATTGTCTCTATTTTAAGGCTCAAAAGAGAAAGCAAAGTGTAGACACCTCAACTTCTTTTTTCATGTCTCCTCTCCCAACCTGTGCAGGAGTAGTGTGGATCAAATCCAGGGTCTTGTATACACTGGGAAAGCACTCTGCCACTACTTTTTCTTGAAAAGTGCCATCTGGTTTTCCAAATATGATGACTTCAACTCAGTTTCCTTTTATTCCTTTTTTTTTTTTTTTACTTCTTTAATTACTTATTGCTTTAGCCTTTCAACTTGTGTCTTATCTTTAGACTCTTTCTGTTATTCCCTCTACGTCTCTACATAATGCTATGTTAGGGCCTGAGTAAGGAATCATAAACCATAATGTGATTTTGATGGAGATCATAGAAACCTGTCCATTAGCTTTCATGAGAAAACACCAGATACAGAGCTGACAAGATGGCAGTGCATGGGATTGGCCCCATTTGGGTGAATGCTCCCTCGAAAGTGTGAAACAGTCTTGAGTTTCCTAGAATAGAGTTTTTCAAATGTTAAAGGCATCCAAATACTCTAAGAATCTTGCTTAAAAGCATATCTGGGAGTCTGCATTTCTGGCAGCATCACAAGATACCCACCATTCTGCTGGGGTGGGGACCCCAGCATGAGTACCAGACCACGGGGAAGAAATGCATAGCGCACGCTGCTGCTCCGTGATCTCTGTGTTGGCATCGATGCATCATTTTTTACTAGATGCGGTGTTTACTCTTTCACTCTCCTGATTGTCCCTTTTAATTCGAAGTGTCCCTGACTGGAGACATAATGATGCCTCACTGAGTTAAGGGTTTGTGGCTGCTGGTTACGAAGTGCCACTGGCCTCTCTGGCAAGCATGCGCCAGGGAACTAGCTGAGCAGACCTTTCTGCCACTCTTGCCTGGGGCGTTCTCCTCTAGGAGGCCTGGTTTCTAAGAGCTGGGGTGTGACAGTCTGTGGTCTCTGGCATACATCCACTTTATTTTTTTAAGCACTGCCTGAGCTCACGGAGGCCTCTGCACTGCCACAGACAGTTCTCTGTCACAGAGCCGTTCTCCTGCCTCCGCTCGCTGCTCTCTCGGCCGACGCGCTGCCTCCCAGCCCCCCCCCCAGTGCTCCCTGAAGTGCTGCTTTCCTGCTTGTGCTCGTGATACATGTTGATGCCCTTTGTCTTGATTGTTTTCCATCTCTTAGGCCCCTCATTTAAAGCGAGCAGCCTGAAAGCAGATAAAAAGTTAGAATTTGTTCCCACAAATCTGCACATACAGAGGATGAGAGTTCAAGATGACGGAGGCTCAGGTACTACTTTTCTCCGCGGTCCATTTCTTTCTACCTGCATAGTTGGCCTTAAAGTGCCCCATAGTCCCCTCAGTTTTCCTGTACTGTCTACTGCTGGGTGGCACATAGTCGGGGGAGGACCCACATCCTAAGGGCCTTTGAAGGGTCTCAGTTGTGTCTCTCCACTTCCCTTTAGTCTGCGGCCCACAGCTGCCCATCAGTCAGCCTTCCCAGGGGAAGGGAGTGAGCAGCGCAGGCCCCTGCTCCATGCCGAGACACAGGCCTCAGCAGCTGAGAAGATGGCATTGGGTCCAGCCGACCTTGCGATGGCCTGGGTGTAGGGTTAGGGAACAAAGGTCCCAGAGTGCTGTACTTACGGCTGTAGCCGACTTGTCTTCAGGCCTGAGCCCGCAGTAACGGAGGAACGCTTTTGTCACTTAGATCAGAACTATGACGTCGTCACTATCGGAGCCCCAGCAGCACACTGCCAAGGTTTTAAGTCTGGAGGTCTTCGCAAAAAACTACACAAATTTGAAGAGACTAAGAAACAGTAAGTCGAAGGAGGGGATCTGCGGTCCTTGTACAGCTGTTTGACGCTTCTCAGTTGAAAAAAAATCAAAATGTTACTGCAAAAACATCCAGCCATCTGACCTGCTTTTGCGTGGCTGGAAGAGCTGCCTTAGGGACCCTGTGCTGCTGTGAGTGTGTGTGCGTGCGTGCATGTGTGTGTGTGTGTGTGTGTGTGTGTGTGTCTATGTCTATGTCTGTGTCTGTGTGTGTGTGTGTGTGTGTGTGTCTGTGTGTGTGTGTGTGTCTATGTCTCTGTGTGTGTGTGTGTGTGTGTGTGTGTCTGTGTCTGTGTCTGTGTCTGTGTGTGTGTCTGGGCTGCATGGGAGATGAGGACACCTCATTAGTTGTCCCAGTCCTCCTCAGTGAACACACTGCAGTCCACTTCTGAGTGGTGTGTGGGTTACTCCCCTGCGTAGCCCCCGCTGTGTGTGCTTTTTGCTGGCGCAGCTTCCTTTAGAGTTCCTGGTCAGTCATGAAAAACCAGACCTGTCAAGTCTGGGCACTCTGTCCGTCCTGGGAAGAATAGCAGTGGTGCGTTCCCAGGACTCAGGGATTTGCCCCTAGCTTCCATCTTGAAGCTGTGAGTAGGAAATGACCAGATCTGCAAGGCAGGAAACGGCCTCTCCGGTGAGGCCGTGGCAGGTACAGCACCTGCAGTGAGAGGAGAGGCGTTGAGATGGAGAGCCCGCCTTGCTGCCAGCCTTGCGTGCTGGTCTGGACTGGCTGCTGCTGGTCACCAGGGTCGCGGGGCTGACAGCTGTCGTGACTCCGGTCCATGTCCCTAAGCAGACAGGCAGCTGAACTCCATGTCTGTCAACTGGGCCTAAGACACGCCCAGCGAAGGGGTGAGAGCGTGGAGCAGGACATCAACACAGCCAGGAGAGGTTTGCAAAGCCCGGTTGTACTGGGCACGCAGAAGGCCTTCCATGGATAGCTTTCAAAACACCACCTGGCAAAATGTAAATCAATCAAAGGGGGGGACCTAGAAGTGAAGGTGATAAGTTCCGACCCTGTAAGGTCTTGGATAGACTATGCGCTAGAGGATGTAGGAGAATGCCTCGCTGGATGGAATGGTAATGACACAGGCGTTAATTACTACCGTGGAAGATGCATGTGGAGTTGAGGCAAAGCCAGGCGGCAAAGGCTGCCTGGAAGGGGTAGGCAGAGAGGTTTTGAGGTGGAGACAAACCGGAACAAGCAAGCCTCTCCAGAATGTGGTCTGGAAAGGTTTAGACTTGATCTGTTGAGAAGGGAAATTTTGAGAGACGTGACGCCGAGGCCCTGGGCGCGTCCAGAGTCCTCAGCGAGCAGCGCAGGCGCAGCCTCGCGCAGGCGCAGCGGGTGGCCTTGCCCATTTCTGCTCCGCGGCAGGACGTGGAGTGAGCAGGGGAGAGTTAGATCTTGACCCACCCTTGACCCGCTGAGCCAGGACAGGCACAGCTCCGGTGTGGCTGAGGCTGGGTGCTGATGAGGAGAGTCTCCCCTCAAGCCTGCGCGCTGGCCCCCAGCCAAGAGAAACAGGAAGCACCCATCAATAGAGGGATTGCAGCATTCCTTGGGAGCCCCCGAGAGTGTCCTTGGCCTGGGCCTCCCCTTACAGCGACAAACTGAGTAATTAGACTTATCTCAGCTTTTACTACCCATGATGGGTCTTTGGAAAAATTGCCCCAGCGTGTGTCTGTCGTGCCACTGTTTGTTGTTGTGTGGACGACGTGAGCGTGACCTGAGGTGTGCGGGGCCCTGAAGGACAAAACCCATTTATTCTGGGAGGTGGTCAGAGGGGAGCCACTTGGTTGTCCCTGTCCCCAAAAAGTTGGCGTGTTGATACCTGGTGACTTTACATGTAGCTTCCCAACTGCCTCTTTATAGCGTCCTTCAGATGCAGAGGACAGATTTTCACGTCATTTCCTGCTGCTGTCCTAGGACTGCTTCAGTTTCATTATTGGAGCTTTCCTTTAAATGCAGAAGTGCGGAGCTCCAGTGGGCTGTCTCTTGGGGCCTGAACGAAGGTCATGAATTTGCATCAGAAAATAAATATTGAGCTCTTAAGTGTAGTTATTTCTGTAGTAATGGCCTAAGCAAATTACTCTAGGTATTTTGACCAAAATATAAAAATAAAAACCAAAACCCGTAAAAACCTTGACTTTTAATTTTTTGTTTTGTGTCTGGTATTTGTGTTAACAAGCTGCTAATACTTCATTTTGGTTCTTTTCTTTAGCAGTTTTGAGGAGTGTTGGTGAGTTTTCTGTCTGTGGAGAGAGTGTCTGTTTGGTCTCGCTCTCACGTAGAGAAAGCCTGTGCTGTCCTGCTCACCCCACGAGGTGGTGCTTCACCCCGAGTGCTGCGTGGGCGCCGGGTTACATGCCCTGTAGACAGCTTTCTCTTCCAACTGCAACGTTCTTTGACTGTGAATAGCCAATCTGCAGCCTGCTGCCTTCTGTCAAACCTGCAGCCTTTTGTTGCTGTGCTCGATAGAGACACCCCTGATGTCGAGGAGCCGGGGAGGACCTGGGTGCTGGCGTCTCCTATCAGCCCACTGGGAAGATTGGGACTCCCCTCCCCTCCCCTCCCCTCCCCTCTCCTCCCCTCCCCTCTCCTCCCCTCCCCTCCCCTCCCCTCCCCTCCCCTCCCCTCTCCTCCCCTCCCCTCCCTTCTCTCCCCTCCCCTCCCCTCCCTTCTCCCGTCCCCTCCCCTCCTCTCCTCTCCCTTCTCCCCTCCCCTCCCTTCTCCCCTCCCCTCTCCTCCCCTCCCCTCCTTTCTCTCCCCTCCCCTCCCCTCCCTTTCTCCCGTCCCCTCCCCTCCCCTCCCCTCCCTTCTCCCGTCCCCTCCCCTCCCCTCCCCTCCCTTCTCCCCTCCCCTCTCCTCCCCTCCCCTCCTTTCTCTCCCCTCCCCTCCCCTCCCTTCTCCCGTCCCCTCCCCTCCCCTCCCCTCCCTTCTCCCGTCCCCTCCCCTCCCCTCCCCTCCTTCTCCCCTCCCCTCTCCTCCCCTCCCCTCCTTTCTCTCCCTCCCCTCCCCTCCCTTCTCCCGTCCCCTTCCCTCTCCTCCTCTCCCCTCCCCTCCCCTCCCTTCTCCCCTCCCCTCCCCTCCTCTCCTCTCCCTTCTCCCCTCCCCTCCCTTCTCCCTCCCCTCCCTTCTCCCCCCCTTTCCTGTCCCCTCCCCTCCCCTCCCCTCCCGTCCCCTCCCCTCCCCTCCCCTCCCCTCCCCGCTAGTTAAAAGCCCAGGTTGCACATGCTGGCAAGTACCTTACCACTGTGTTGTATCCCCCAGCCTTTTTAACTTTTTTTTCTCCTTTGGAAACAAGGTCTCACTAAGTTTCCCAGGCTGTCCTTGAACTTGAGGTGTAGCCTAGGCTGCCCTGCAAATTGCATTTCTCCTGCCTCGGCTGAGTAGCTGGAATTACAGGCCTGTGCCGTCAGTCTTGGCTCCCTTTTCTCTTACAAGAAGCTGAGACCTTCACCATTATCATGGATGAGTTACCAGCTCACATTTGCTTAATATTTACAGATTCATTTGTGCTGATTCAAAAATGGTGTTGCTGGGCTCAGTCTTAATTAACCCTTGAATGACAGACAAGCACCGAGAGGCTCTTCCCTCCAGAGGATTAGATGGCAGCCAAAAGCTTCCCTGTTGGTTCGCCTTAGCTCCAGGCCCTGAAGTTCGCTGGGAGGAGCCAGCTGCTCCCCCCACCCCTCTCCCTCACTGCTCTTCAGAGAGCGTTGCCACCTTGGAGCCAGTGACCCGAGGCTCTGTGGCTGCAGCCAGTCCTGCCTGTGGTGCTGGGGGGTCTGTGGGACGGCTGATGACAGGAAGTCCTGAGGAATGCGCACCCCCAGCATCTACCCTGAGGCCTCTCGGGCCTTCCCCAGAGGGGAAGAAGATAGAGCACCTAGTCTGCTTTTACTCCTGCCTCCAAGAGATCCATAGCTACTGTTTACACAGCGGGGCTTGCAGGGGAGGAAGCCTCACCCTCTTCCATAGCAGGGGTCAAATGCCTCAGGTCTGAGGGACAGGGCGAGGAACGCGGACGTGAGAGCCAGAGATGCATCATCTCCGATCGGTCCCAACCCAAGTGTCTGTGAGCCTTCTCCATCTTAACTGAGGAGACCAGGCCTTCCATAGCCCGTGGGGCGAGAGTCTTGGTTGTCCCCATTCTTCTCTCCTCTCTCCCCTATACAAGTCTTCTGAGACAGGAAGGCAGCCTTCCTGCCTGAGGGTGGCAGGTCCTGCCTGGGATTGGCCCTGTCCTGCGGGACTGCCCTTCACATCTGGCCCACTGTGGCTCTCCACCCACATGACTTCCCTTCTGGGAAAGTCTGAGTTAGTGACCTGGAATTGGTAGGGGTGGCGCCTAATCTGAAGCCCGTGTGTCATGTGTGGGTCACTGTGTCCTGGGGCTTCCAGAGGGAGAGCTGGGGGTCCAGTTGTTAGTGGGACAAGTAAGCCCCTCATTTGGAGTTGAGGCCTCCTGGGAAGATGTGCTGTAAAGTGGCAAAGTCTTCTCCCTGTCCTATCGTCCTGGGGCCTGTTTGCGGGGCAAGGTGACTGAGAACAGGTGCGTTCTTGACATCCCCAAATGGCAGCATTTTGAACTCGCTAGTCCTCACCCCTAACGTGCACGGCAGTCCTAGAGGCGGCCACCAGGGCATGTCTGGTTAAAGCACAGAATGAGCGAGGGTGACGCTTTTCTCTCAGGCTGGAGTGGGCATGTACCTGGTGAAATGCCCACAGCCATGTACATAGCATGTGGACACATCAGGGGACCTACATACAGCACATAGTCCCTGGAGACTCTAAATATGAAGATCCAGGAAGATCGGTCTTGAGATATGATTTGAAGACTAAATCGTCCTAAATTAGCTATTCATTTGGAAGAGTGATTGCAGATTGGAAAGTAGCTGCGTGCACAAGGTGCTGTGGAACGATGTGCTGCACAGGCTGTCGTGGCTGCTGCATGGGCTTCTGGCAAATCCATCGTTTCTCCTTGTGGTGTGTGGGCTTGTGGCAGTGCTGTTTCTTTCTGGGGCGCTTTGCTTTGTGGTGTGTACATGTTGGCCCAGCCAGCCAGAGGAAGGGCGGTGACAGTCTCTTCCTGACGCGTTTCCACACCTCCCTGGGGAACCCATGTGCCCCTCATCCCCAGCAAGGGGGAAAGGAGGTGGTTAGGGCTGCCGCGTCCTCCACCCTCCCTCTGACTCCGGAGCTCAAAAGGTCAGCATCACCCCTCAAAGCCTGGAGGAGACATCTGCCTTGGTGACTTGAGTGGTTCCTCCTTGCATTCTTTGGCGTCCTCGCAAGATCTGAGAAGCAAATTTATAATTAAGATTGTTTGGAACCTGAGCTAAGGGAGATCAGCCTATTGCCACCTAAGACCCACACATGCCAGCTCTTCGCACGAAGCCAGGGCATGCGGTCCCGTAAGGCTCCTGGTTGTGGGGGCAGAGGCTGGGCTGCCGCTTTACATCCACGTGCTGCCTGGTGCTGAGGAGGCAGAGGGAGAACTAGGCTCCGGAGGCACAGAGGTGTCAGGCTTGCCTCTGGCTGGCAGTTTCCACATCCGCTTATGACACGTTATTTTCAACGCAAGGAAGGCCTGCAGCGAGGGGGAGGGAGCCAGCGTTGGACTGAGTCTGCGCACAGAAACTTTCCTTTTGGCTAAGAGAAGAATCAGACTAGGATGTTGTTTTTCTTTTCAATTTTCTTTTTAAACAAAGATGAACATCTACCGCAGTGTGATAATTTGACCCCTTCTAGTGTAAGTACATTCAAGTCTGTAGTTAAAGAGTGCTTTTCAGATAATACATGGTTTGTAAGTAAGGATGCTGAGTATTTGAGATTCCAGTTTCTCAATATAAATGTATAGACAGATAAAAATATAGACACATACAAGTGCACACGAAAGTCTTATTTTAATATTTTGTACTTGTGCATAGGCAAAAGAATATTCAAGATTGATTTTTGCCCATCAGTGCCCAAAACAGCCCAGGAGAGCATCCCTGAGGACGAGAATGCTTTGGGTCAGTCATGGGTGGGGTCAGAGGCTGTGTCCATCCTCCTCAGATTCCAGAGAGCCCCTTAGGATCTGTTCTTACCTTTTTAGTACACCATCTAGCTGCCAGTCCATAATCTACATACCACAGGATGTTGTGCGAGCCAAGGAGATTATCGCCCAGATCAACACCCTGAAAACTCAAGTTAGCTACTATGCAGAGCGGCTCTCAAGGGCGGCCAAGGACAGGTCTGCCACGGGCCTCGAGAGGACACTCGCCATCCTGGCCGACAAGGTAGGAGTGACTGCCCAATTGAGTGCCCAGTTGCATGCTGGGTGGAAGCGTCTCTGGTTCTTGTCTGGTAGGCTGCTGGATGACTCGGGGCTCCAGGTGTTCCCTGGAGCTGTCCACAAGAATGCGACATTGCATTTAATCCAGTTCCCACAAAGCCGAGGGGGAGGTTTGGCAATATGTTGGTAGCCAGAGCCCAGGGGCCGTGACTGTCTATCATCTGTGTTTTCTTGGGACTGATGCATTTCAGGGCTTCTTAGTGACTGTTTAGCCAGCACCTACATAGCTGTTATTCAGATGTAAGAAATGAGTAAAATGAGTAAATGTTCTATTTTGCCATAACTATGTTCTGATTAGAAAGTATATAAACATTGGTCCGTGTATATCATGTGCGTAATTTCCCAAATACTCAGAATCCTTACCTAAGAACGTCATCTGTTAACTTAAAAGTAGTCCTTCAGTAGAGGACTACTACAGGGGGTCTGTTTCTACCAGAAGAGGTCAAATTATCACACTGCTTAGATGCAGACTATGTTAAAAAAGAAGAAGAAGAAAATCATTATCATCATTATCACTGAGTGATATGTTTTCATTCTCTACACACACACACACACACACACACACACACACACACACACACACACAGATTGCACCTCTTCACCCACACTTGATTTGCCTGTGGAAAGCTGTTGTTACTATTGGAAGGTGTTGTGTCTTCATGTATGTTCACATGTCATAAAAGACTGAGAGATCAGTTCTACTGGAAAACGTGTGTTTGTCAGCAGTGAAATTACAAAGTACAGGTCGTGACCAAAGCAGTCTGTAAAACCAGAACCGTTGTGCCAGAAGTCGAGCTGTGCAGCCCTCAGGACTTTGGCCGTAGGATTCTGAGATGATTTTAAAAAGACACCTGTGGCCTGAAGAGAGGCAACTTGTTATGCCAAGAGTAGATAAGCCAGAGGGAACCCTGGGGTGCATAGAAGCATGCAGGCAGGAGGGTGGCAGGGAGTGGAGGGCTTGATGGAGGGAAGGGAGGGGATAGAGCAGGAGAGGGTGGAGGGAAGCAGGGATGAGTACTCAGTATGTTTGTAAAAGTAGAAAAATCAAATCAAATTAAAAAAAAAAAAGACACCCGCAGTTGAATCAAAGCAACGTGTGGTCCCAGGACTGGTCCCTGGAGGCTGTGAGACAGCCCATGATGTTGCTTCCAGGCTAGAATACGGGCTCGCTTCAGGCCTTTTCTCCAGGGAGTGGGGCCAGGAATTGCCAGCCTGTTCTTACCTTCCTTGACCACTTCTGATACAAGCAGATCTCAAGCAGACCCTTAGGTCTTGCTGAGGTTAGCCCGGCCGGGTCCTAAGCAACTTTTGTTTTCAGACATCCCCAGGGAGCTCTGTGGGACAGGGGAGAGGAGGGGAAAGGCTAGGCCTCGGCCTGCCTCGGTCTGCAAGTCCTGGTTTGTGTGCGCCCGCAGACCCGGCAGCTGGTCACGGTCTGCGACTGCAAGCTGCTGGCCAACTCCATCCACGGACTGAACGCGGCCCGGCCTGACTACATCGCCTCCAAGGCCTCGCCCACCTCGACAGAGGAGGAGCAGGTGATGCTTCGGAACGACCAGGACACCCTCATGGCCAGGTGGACCGGGAGGAACAGCCGCTCTTCCCTGCAGGTGGACTGGCACGAGGAGGAGTGGGTGAGTCTGCTGCCCCGCCTGTTGTCTTGCTGCTGCTGAGCTTGGGCGGAGACAGCCCACTGGCACCATCTTCCAAAGTGCTGAAAGAGTTCCCTTTCCAGATGGTTCTGGACACCTGCTGTGGTTCAGACCATGTGTGCATAAGGTCGTAGGTCCTGACTGCTTGAGTCCAGCAGGCCTCCCCTGCTTCCTCAGTGCCCTGCTTGCTCTTCACCTCTCCTGGGCGTGTTGGCAGCTGAGAAGCCCGGGCACTGGGGCTGCGGCCTAATGGCATCACACTGTTCTTCCTCGGGGAGTTGCCTCTTGGGGGGGGCACATCTTGTGATTTATAAGACTGCTGCTTAGAGGCAGGTGGTCTATGTGTTGCCGAATCCGCAGCAAAGTGCTCCTCCAGCTCCTCCTGCCCCTCCTGCCCCTCCCGCTCCTCCTGCCCCTCCTGCTCCTCCTGCCCCTCCTGCCCCTCCTGCCCCTCCAGCTCCTCCCGCCCCTCCCGCCCCTCCGCTCCTCCCGCTCCTCCCGCCCCTCCGCTCCTCCCGCCCCTCCGCTCCTCCGCCCCTCCGCGCCTCCCCCCCTCCCCAGCTCCTCCCGCTCCTCCCGCTCCTCCCGCTCCTCCCGCTCCTCCCGCTCCTCCCGCTCCTCCCGCTCCTCCCGCTCCTCCGCTCCTCCCGCTCCTCCCGCTCCTCCCTCCTCCCGCCCCTCCCGCCCCTCCGGCCCTGGCATGCTGTGGTCTGTGTGGGTTTCTGCAGATCGTTCCCACCCCCACCTCCTCTTCCTCCCAACTCCTCCACTTTTTGGGAGCTGCTGCCAACATTCCCCTCCTTCAGAAAGAAAGCCTAGTGTCGTAGGAGGCCTGCAGTGGAGGAGGAGACCGACTCTTGGTGCCTGTGGCCCTTCCGGTTGCTCTGGGGAACTGTCCTCCTTGGAGTTTCTAGCAAACATCTGTCCGACCTTCAAATCAGTGACCAGAAGACTTCAGTTTGCCTTTGAATAGCAAATAGGACTCTGGCGGGGGACTTACGAAGCACCCTGCTATTTCTCAGTCCTGTGATGTTTTAGTGAGCGAGATGTTCACGTGGGGGACTGGTGGCGGGGGACACGGTCATGGGCTCTGTTGTGGTTTTCCCATCGGGAGAGCTGACCCCAGCGCATCCTCTCGGTTTGGAAGGAGAAAGTGTGGCTGAATGTGGACAAGAGCCTGGAGTGCATCATCCAGCGGGTGGACAAGCTGCTGCAGAAGGAGCGGCTGCATGGCGAGGGCTGCGAGGACGTCTTCCCGTGCGCGGCTAGCTGCCCCAGCAAGAAAGGTAACCAGCACTGCCACGCCTACTGGATCAGACCAGAGGACCCTTCCTGTGACGCCCCCTCCTCGCCATGCCCCTCCTCCATGCCCACTGCTGCATGCCATCCTCACCCGGGCACACGTGCGTATCCATCCACACTCCCCCCTGCTCCTCGGGCACCCTCGCTTCTGTGTGTCTGTCTCTCATCCGTACCTCACGTAGGCAGGCTGTAGGGAGGGCTGCAGATGAGTGGGGCGTCCCGGTGCTCCTGTTCCTCCAGCCGCTGAAGGCCCCGAGTCTGCCTCTCCTCCACGGGCAGAGCCTCCCCAGGCCTCCTGGTCACAGGCCCCCCGGGTCACACTGTCATGGGTGGGCAGGACTCCTGGGCTTTCAGTTTGTAAAGCAGCCTGAGAACCTGGGCGCAGCTGCCTCTCTGACGAGGTGTTTATTAAGTGGGTGACAGACTAGCAGAGAGCAGGGAGACGTGACCTTGCAGGGACCCTGCTGGGTGAGGGCTTTGCCGGTCCTGCCTTGCCCGGAGGCTCTGTCGTTGGCACACGCAGCCCCACAGAAGCACGTGGCCTAGGGCCTCCTAACTTAGTCAGTGGTGGATAAGTTAGATGTAGATGGCAGGACAGTGCCGAATGGCACCACACTCCAGGCAGTCTGCTGAGTGCCAGCACGTGGGGCACACCCGTGCAGCACCCTAAGGATGGCCGGTAGTCTGGATAGGCAGATCCTTGGTCTCTGCCTCGGTTCTGCTGGGGCTGCCGAGGATTCCAGGTCAGGCCGGCGAATGCCAGCAACACACCCGACTTCTGCCTCTGCTTCGCTCTCCTTGGAGAGCTCCGGGCATAGCAAGGATGGCCAGGATGTCAGGGTCAGGCTTCCTACAACGAGGACTTTGGAGTTCTCAGCTGGAGCCTGCCGTGCAAGGACCCGTGTTCTTTCATCTGAGCTTCCTGGCATATCTTCCCTCTGTGTGTTAGATGCATCGCTCTTTCATCTGCCTGCAGCCTGTTTCCCGGGCACCGCCCACATCATTCATTTGTCCATCTGCAGGAGATTTTAACTGTCCCTTTAGAAGCCTGTGGCTTCTGCTTGGAGTTAGTCTCTATTGTGCCCTTGTTTTCTTTTTGTTATTGTTTTAAATCAAAGTTGTCTTTTTCTAAAGCATTCTCAAAGTGTATTACTCGTTTTTATTTGACATTGTTTTGTTTGTAAGAGCTCGAGATACAGCTCAGTGGTAGATCACTTCCCTCTCATGTGTGATGCTCTGACTCAATTCCTGGGGCTGCAAGAGAAGGTTGTTTGTAACTTTTAATTTTTTATGCAGATATAGAGAAAAACATTGCATTTTTTTAAATTTAAGAAACTAATTCATTTAATCAGATGTTCTGTATATGTACAACTTAATTATTTTCCCTAGGCATGCTTTGTGTTGCTTCGGTGCAGACACCTTTAATTTGGGCCTGACTTGCAAAGGTGTGTTCCTCGAGCATTAGCTCCGTTGTGATTGTGGGAACATGAAGCCTGCATTTGAGAGGACCTCCTCGCTCTGCCAGTTAGTACCCAAAGTAGGGCAAGAACATGCACCCCTCTAGAAACTGTGGACTTTCCTTGAGGCAGGCATCTCTAGAGACCCAGGAGCTGTGCAGACCCCAGTGTGGTCAGAAGCAGAGAGCACCGCACTGTGAGCTGTTGTGGCTTGGTGACTCCCTTGTGCACAGTGCCAGAACCTGGTTTTGCTGCAACAAATTGTGGGAGTCGTTTTGACCATATGAGCATGTTGTGTTCACTCCAGCATTTTTTTAAACAAGAGGTAGAGGGAGGATTATTGTTTTTATGAAGAATAGCTTTATGCCCTTTCGAAAGACTTTTTTTTTTTTTTTTTAATTTAATCTTCTTCCGTCCCTGGCTCTTGATTCTCCTCTTTCATCAAGGAACCACCCCGCCTCTTAGATCTGCCCTGTAGAACTGAGCAGAGAGTCCTTCCTGGCAGGCGCTCCACGGGACTCTGCGGTAGGTAGGACCCAAGAACGGCTTCTTGCCACTAGAACTAAAACCACAGGCTCCTCTCCCCAAGTACTGCACACCCCTAACCTGGCAAGGTGTACTATTATCTCGCTGGAGTTACATGCTTCTCTCTCTCTCTCTCTCTCTCTCTCTCTCTCTCTCTCTCTCTCTCTCTCCTTACGTCTCTCTCTCTCTCTCTCTCAGAGTCATTCAGACCCCAATTTTTGGTTAACCTGGGACCTAAGGGTGTACCCCAGGGATCATCAGATCTCCAGGGACTCCATGATCTCAGACCAGTTAGAAGTTACTGACCCAAGAGTACCAGAAGAGACGCCATCTTTCGATGCTCAAGATGTGCTTACTGCACATGTTACTGCACTGAGCCTCACAGGAAGTCACCACAGAAGCTCAGGAAGTAGCCACTAAACCTTCCTTCTCATAGGCCTGGGAGTCCTGGAGGACAGGATATGGAGAGGCAAAACAGCAGTGGTGTTTTCAAGGGCTGGGATAATTCTGACCAACCAGATGGAGACTTAAGATTCTCTGTCCCTGTCACCCTACGCCAGCCTAGGCTCCTGTGCACTAGCTCCTGGTCTCTAGCAAGAGAGACCTCTCATAATGATGAAAGAGAGAATGGACCCCTAGCCACCCCCTCTGACAGTGCAGGGCGTGGAATCCCCCCAGAGTTGGTTCTGCCTGGTTCTGAGGACCTGAAGCTGCCGTGTTTCCATATCCTGTAGATAATCTTACCCAAAGTTCAGAGACAAAATATATTTTGATTTCTGTGATCTCCTTTCAAACTTGTCTTCTCTCAGATGGCATATCTAGTTAACTGGAAATTACAGCGTTTTGAAGAGAAGCGTGGAACTGAATTGGGTCCATTCCCATGCCACTCAGTAAAGTGAGCCGGAATCAAAATGGGAAGGATAGCGTAACTGGGACACTACTGGACACGTCCCCAAGTCATACAAGCTCTGTGTGTGGCGTCATGACGTGCTGAACACGGGCAGAGGGTTCTTTGTGGCATATTGGTTTCTTCACAGGCCTTAGCTCTGGGATCTGCTGTAGATCTTGCATCCAGGCCCCCCGTGAGTCAGGGAAGTGGTCTCCACAGGGCCCACTGTGCTCGTCGTCGCTCTCATTCGATGTTGTGAGCTAACATGAGCTCCATCCCTGCATCGGCATTGCTGTGGCATGTGTCATGTTGTGTGTGTGGTTCACGCATCCTGTAGAGCATTTTATGTTGAAGGCTGAGCAACATGAATGTTGACGGGTGAGTCACCCTGTTCGCTGAGAGGCCTGGGCTGCCAGCCGCAGCGCGGTGCCTTGTGGAACTCACGGGGAGAAGGCAGCAAGCCGCGGGGCCTCTGCTCCGGGGACTGCAAGCTGCCTTGCAGTGGCTTGGACACTGCGTTGCTCGTGTTGGAACTGTGTGCTGCTCCTTAATCATCCCTGTTGCCCCCCATTTCTGTGCAGATCGCAGCCCCCCTCCTGAAGAGTCCAGCCCAGGTACGTGGTTTCCGTTCAAGGCTCCTGCCGGTGTCTTTGTAATATTCAGGTAGTGTTTGCTCCATTGTCAAGATTGCCGTGTGTTCCTGTGGTTGGGAGAGTACTCAGGACTCCCTGTGTTGTGAGATTCGTGAGGAACGTGTGGGGCCGAGGGAGCTATGGGCGGAGGCAGGCGACTTTTGCACAAGTAAAACTTTTTCAGATGATGTTCCTGAGGGCGCTGGGCTTCCTGAGTGCATGACCTGATTTAGAGACTTACACATTTGTAAACGATACTTCCTATACACTTGCTGGACTTGTAGGCGGAACAGCATAACTCTGAAGACACAGTCAGATAAGGTGTGATCACAGAGAGCTTCGAGTCTGGATGCAGCGTTAGAATACTTACTGAACATCTCTACGAGCCTCAGTGCAAATTAATGCTAAAAGTGAAGTCTGCTGCTACATTTGCATGGAGAACCTGGTATTGATGGTTCTAGTTCAGGGGTTGGCAAACTGCGACTGTAAGCTAAATCCCGCCACAGTCTACATTCATATTTTATTAGAAATTAGGTATGTATCTATTCACGTGTGGCAATGCCAAATTTGAACTAGTGCAACAGAGACACTCTGGCCTTCAAAGTCTATGAATGAAGACTGTAGGCCGTGCTGATTCCTGATCTGGTTCCTGGTGAGCTTTTTGCATAGGACTTGCGGTCTTCTCACCCTGTGCATGCAGCCCTCTTCCCAATAATGTATGTATTGTACACCTGAAAATCAGCCATGTAATCAATTTAGGAATTACATATTTTTCAGTGGATGTGATACAAGGTAGCAAGACCATAGTAAGGGAACAGTGGGCGTGGGATTTACCAAGACACTCTGGTCACTTGTTAGTGGGTCCCGTCTGCTTACACAGCATTGTTAAATTCACTTATGCGGTGACTTCCGGCAGCAGCCCCAGCACGCTGCAGAAATCAGCTTGCCATGAGGTTAATCTAATTGACTCAACATGCTTTTCCATTGCTTCCAGCTCCTTTACAGCTTTTCTCTCTCCAAAAATCGCTGTACCTTTGAACAGGTCTCAGATCCCAGTGTCTGGATGAGGCCTTGGGGTTGCTGAACCTTGGAAGATGGACAGTAACCTTTCTCTTGTCTTCCTCGTTGCCTGTCACAGCTAGAGGCTTTCAATAGCTGATCCTGCTGAGCCTCAATAGTAGGAAGTCAGGGACCGTGGCCAGCAGTGAGGTCTAGGAGCAGGCTTGGTCTGTGAGCCTGCACAGAAGCTGAGAGTCTGTCTGCTCTGGCTTATAGAACTCCTCCTGCTCTGTCAGCTCCATATTCCAAAGCATTGGGGGCTTTTCCACGTTGATGTTAAGTGGTAAAATGGTCCCGACTGGAGTTCCCATAGAGTATTTGATGTGGGTTAAAAGCACATTTATATTCTCTCCCTCTGTCTTGAGTAACCAGTAAACAAAGTGCGAAAGCACAGTGTGGATTTGAGAGAGTTTTAAGTGCCGTAGTGTAGTATGGTCCATGTGGCCATCCTTACCCGGCACTTGGAAGGCAGAGACAGGGAATCCTGGGAGCAAGCTGGCTAGCTAGACAAGAGGATCAATTTTTGGGTTCAATTGAGGGACCCTAGCTCAATAAATGAGGCAGAAAGTGATCAAGAGAGATACCCACTATCAACTTCAGGTCTCTACATGCATGCACCTCTCCACACATATACATATTTAAAGTAAATAAGTAAAATATTAATAGGTATTGATAAATGATGGTTGATACCCATGCTTGACTTTCCAGCCAGTTAGACATGTTTGCACCCTTCTCTGAGCAAATGGCACACTCCTCTTGCAGGCTTGTGTCCTGTTTTCTAGAACAAACATCTTCGTGCTTTTTAACTATTCTTTGATTTTCTTTTGATACAGCAGATCAGTCACTCTTATGAAATTGGTATATAAAGAAGTATTCAGAGTGGGAAAGTTGTGTAGAAAAGCTTGACTTAGTTAAACAAGACCATTTACATAATATTGTCATTTTGAAGTTAAGATAATTATGGCTAACATACTAGTTATAGATGTATGAAAATTTGAAAAGCAAAGTAAAACCAGCAACATTTGATCTGTGATACACTTTTACTTCTTGAAGAAAAACTGATTTTTGGTTTGTTTGTGTGGCTGGTTGGTTTTGAGGTAGGACATCAGTATGAGCCCAGGCTGGCCTTCAGCTTCCCTTCCTGTCTCAGCTGGGGTCACAGGCATGGGGAACCACGCCTCGTTCAGGAAGGTGACTAACGGCTGCTGCCCGTCCAAACATTTTCATTGGCTATTCTTGACAGTCACTGAATGTAATTGTCACTTGTCAACAGAGTTTTTTAAAGAAACAAAAACCTTGGTGTGTAAGGACTTTAGAGGGAGAGGGATCGTGGATGTTTCGCTTATGCCACTGTCTTATTTTCCCAACAAGGTCCCATGCAGCGAGGGGTTCAGGATGTCACCCGTGCACTGCTGCTCAGCAGCCAGGCCGGGACTCACATTTTCCACTTCTCAGCCCCAGTGTTCTTCATCACCGGGACTTATTCGCTGAGATCGTTCTGCTTTAGACTCTAAATTTAAGTCTGCTTTTTTCCATTACAAATATAAATCCTTGTCCACATGCAGTGGTGCCTACAAGTCCAGTTAGCTCATTCCCAACCTCTGACCTACCACTAAGTGTGGACAAGCTGCTTCTCACATTCCTGGAGTTGCTTTAGACAGCGGAGAATGGAGAAGAGGTCTCCCTTTGTCTTCTAGATTCTGTGTATGAAGTCAGGGGTTCCCTCTGGCAGGGCAGTGACATCGTCAGGAACCCCTTGGGCTCACATGTCACCCTGTGAGCACGTGCGCTGCCAGACACCGCTCCATTGCCAGACATCACCGCAAAGCCGTGTTTGGTGTAGTGGGTTCACCAAATGGGGAAGAGCTGATGCCTATTTTTGGACATAGTGGTCAGTTAAAAATACAACTGACCAGCCCATGCCTTCTCTTAAAGGTTTTTCGAAGGAAATAAGCATAGAAGCCAAAGATACCCCTTACCCTGCTTTTTCCTCTGGAGGTTCTATTTTTAAAAAGTTTTGGTACAGTGTCAAAATTTCTTTGTATTTATAAAAGAAATCAAAGCTGGAAATAATTGACATCAGGCAGGAAGTTGGGGACAGGGAACAAAGTGAGCTCAGAGGAAACAGGGGAACACAGGTGCACACAAGGTTGATGGTGGCAGAATGCGGCAGGAGATGAACGTCCCTCTGTGGTCCTCCTCCGAGGGACGGAGGGGCCCTCGGTCCTGTGAGAAGAGGTTGGCTTCTACAAACACGATCCCTTCCTGGCCTTGCTGTAACTTGCAGAAACTATTTTGTTGTTTTGCTCACAGGGAGAGTGTTGAGTTTTTGAGGTTGGGCTTCCCAGTAGTCTCAAAAGACCAGATCTGTATCAGCAGCACCAGAATAGAACTGATAAAGGTTCCTGCAAAGATTGCGGGTGGCCAGGATTGGCTCTAGGTAGAGCTGGGTGCCTCTTGCAGACCAAATGATGGGACAGACAGAAAGATGTGGCAGATGGAAGGTGTGGAAAGGGTGAGGGAGTAAGGGGAGGACAGGACGGCGGCAAGAGGATGGGTGTTTGCTCCTTTACAGAGCCTAAGCCTTGAAAGCTTTTTTTAATTGTGAAACTCCCTCACTCCTGCCCAGGTGAATGGAGCGAGGCCCTTTACCCCCTGCTGACCACCCTCACAGACTGCGTGGCCATGATGAGCGACAAGGCCAAGAAGGCCATGGTCTTCCTGCTCATGCAGGACAGTGCCCCCACCATCGCCTCCTACCTGAGCCTGCAGTACCGCCGCGACGTGGTCTTCTGCCAGACCGTAAGTCCTCAGGGGGCAAAGAAGTGGCCACGAGCACCCCGGCCTTAGAGAACGCGGGCTTGGGCAGTCCTTCCTTCCTCCTTCCCTGTCGCACCTCAGATGGCCAGGCCGCTCCCTGCTGATGCTTCTGAGTTTATTTTTAATAGGCTGGATGTCAGCACAGGAAGGAGGCCACTTGTCTAAGTTTCTTATCCTCTGACAAAAGCAACTTAAGGGAGAAAGGGTCGATTCAGCTCACAGTTCCGGGTTACAGGCCACTACGGTAGGGAAATCACAGCAGCAGGAGCCTGAGAAAACCGGTTGAATTATATCCCCAGTCAAGGGAAGAGAGCAGTGAATTAATGTGTGCTGTGCTAATGTGCTGCTTGCTCTGTTCATACGTCACATGGTCCCCTGCCTAAAATGGTTCTGCCTACAATTAAGACGAATCTTCTCTCATCAGTTCACGCGATCAAGGTAGCCACCACAGGCAAGCCCAGGGGCCTTCTCCCAGGTGATTCCAGATTGTGCTAAGTTGCCAATGGCAGTAGCCGTCACCTCATCTCTTGAAGAGCCGCAACTCAGACAGACTCTCCACTGAGGAGGGGGTACATGACGCAGGCCCTGGCTATCTTTTCCCTTTTCCACAAAGGCACTTCTCCAGGACCCCAGGGATGCTTGCTGGAGGCGTAGCTGGTCCTCTGTTTATAAGACAGCAGGCATCACAGTTCTGCGCTAGTTAACAGGGCTCTGTTCATGATTCCTGTGGCCTTTCAATTAAGTGAAAAGTTGAGATGAACCTGGAACGTGAGAAGCTGGGAGTAATCGAGTTAGTGATATGACCAGTGAGGTGGAGGGCTGCAATGTTTTCTCCTACCCATACTGGAGGGGGTGCTGTTTCATCCACAGAAACCCCTTCAGGAAGCGCAGTGACCATGTCCTCTCTCACTGCTTGGTTGTGAGTAACTCAGTTTCCAGCTAGAGTTGTGTGGGTCTGCGAATAGACAGGTCCTTTCCTTGTGGGGAATCGATTCTGCGTGTCCAGGCACACGTCCAGCAAAAGCACATCGTGAGCGAGTCCAGATCAAACCTCCCTTTGGGGGTGATAGGTACAGCAAGCTGGAGTCTTTACCATCAGTCTTGTGATTCTGGTCACTGTGACCTTGAGGTCAGGGAGTCCCCAGTCCCCAGCTGCCATCCTTTCCCTGCGGGATAAGAGGTGCTGCTGATGTCCCTTGAGCAGAGGACTCGGACGTGGCATAGGCCGGTTGCAGCCAGGATCCGTTCCCCACTCTGTCCCCTGGGCCTCTCCACAGCTGACCGCCCTCATCTGCGGCTTCATCATCAAGCTGCGGAACTGCCTGCACGACGACGGCTTCCTGCGACAGCTCTACACCATCGGGCTGCTCGCCCAGTTTGAAAGCCTGCTGAGCACCTACGGTGAGCCCCGCGGCCCGCGTGACACAGGCCTCGGTCCCGGGCCGTCCCCGCGTGCTGTGCACCCTTCAGACGGTAGAGCGATGAGATGAGGTGCTCAATCTCACCAGGACGTAGGACAGAGAGCCAGATGCGCGGCCCGCGGCGGCCCTACCCTTGGCTTGTGGAGGTGGCCTGGGTGTCTCGAAGGTCTTTCGAGTGAGCGTGGGTGGTAATTTGAGTTTCTTCTACAGGCTCCTGTTACATCTTCGATGTACGCAAGAGCCACTTGCAAGCCCATTTCTGTCGCCAGGGTCCTACAGTCAGTAGTATAGTTCACGCAGGAGCACTGTGTTGAGGAAGAGGAGGCAGAGCCACCCCACGCCCTTGTCCCCCCTTACTCCACGTCTCGGCCCAGGCCGGTGTGCGCCCAGCATCACCTTTCCTCGTTTGTGTCTAGGAGAGGAGCTCGCCATGTTGGAGGACATGAGCCTTGGAATCATGGACTTGAGGAACGTGACCTTCAAAGTCACTCAGGCCAGTTCGAATGCGTCAACCTGACATGCTGCCCGTCATCACAGGAAACCGGTAACCGTGTTAACTTTAAAGTCTCCCCGCCATAGCAGTATTTCGCTTCTGTATTTATCTCATAGTTATACCTCTGCTCTTTGCTTTACTTTCGTCCCATTTGATTCTCTTAAAAATGTGAGTCACAGTTCCCTGTGTTAATTTCGTCCCCTCCTTAAAGTTCTGATTGTGTGTCCTTGGATCCAGCCAAGGACTCACACGGATGTACTTGGTTCCTGCCCAGCCTCCCAGTCCTGGCCTCACTTGCGTTCTTCTCTCTCCACTTCCCCAGCGATGGGTTCAACGTGCGGATCCCCCTGCCAGGCCCTCTGTTTGACTCCCTGCCCCGGGAGATCCAGAGCGGCATGCTGCTGCGGGTGCAGCCGGTCCTCTTCAACGTGGGCATCAACGAGCAGCAGACGCTGGCCGAGAGGTATGTGGCACCTCGCGGAGCTCGGGGCTGGAGAGTCCCGTGTCGGGAAGCCCTGGCTTGTCCCCACCTAGGAGATGGGGCAACGTGATCAAGTTGACAGTTACATCACACCAAGGGTGTGAGGAAGCAGGTATGAGGTGGTTGCTGGAGAGGCTGGACCGCAGGCAAAGAGCTTCACAGGATGGGTAGCGGGTGGCGCAGGCGTTCTGAGAGGGAATCAGGGGGAGAGTGATGGAGGTGCAGAGCGATGGGGCCGTGGCTGAGCTCAAGAGCAGGAGGAAGGTCACGTTCCGGAAGACAGGCGGGGCCCCTGCATCAGCCCAGGAAGCGGGTCTTCTGAGGCAGGAGCACAGCTGGAGTGTGCGTTGTGAGGAAACCGGGCTGCTCATGGGAGCCCCTTTGGGAAGTTGCCTGAGAAGAACAGCATTTGCTGCGTCTGGTTGGTGTTGAGTAGTTTCTGGAAGGATTGAGGCAGACGCAGCTGGAGTAAGCAGAGGGGGTGCAGGGGCAAGAGGCTCAGATCAGAGTCTTTGTGGTTCGTTTGCTTTGTTCTAGTGCACTGGTGAGCTGGCTCCGCTTTGAGCAGGGAGACCACACAGACAGGTGATGCCCACGAGGGAACAGGTGCTCCCGGGGACCACCACTGTGGGTACCCGGAGAACTGGGCTGTTAGTGGCAAGAAGGGTGCTGCCCTTTGAGGCTGATGTCAGGGAGGTCACACAGCGAAGAATGGTGGGCTAGGCTGAGGGCCCAGATGTGGACTTCAGAGTTTCCAGGGTTGCTGGGGGCTTTGTACCTTCCAGCTTCTTTGCAACTTGCATCCACTCTTCTCAGGCATTCGACACGGTCATGCTTGCAACTAGCCGCACGGGGAAGAGTGGGTTCAGATCCTAGTGGAACACTGCTTCCCTCTGCGCCACCCCCGTGGCTCTCCCCTCTCCCCTCTTCGGAGGACTCTGAAAAAAGCCAAGCTAAGGAGGAGTGATTTTCTTTTGGCTCATGGTTTCAGACATTCCAGACCATGCCACTTGGTTGCATTTGCTCCTCAACCTGGCATGACAAGGCAGAGTTAGATCGTGTTGTAAAGTGCAGTATAGCCTTGTACCAAACAGAGGGTGGCAGGAAGAGGAAGGGGCAGGAGACCCTCAGTGCCCACTCCTTCAACTAGGCCCAGGCCCCGGACAGAGTTGCAGTCACTCTTCTTTTGCCGTGTGACAATACTGTGGTAAAACCGCATCAAGGGACAAATGGGTACTTATTTGGCTTATGTAGGTTCTAGAGGAGCTACAGTCAATTTTGGTGAGAAAAGCATGGTTGCAGACAGGTGTAAGAAGCCAATTCAAGTTGCCGCAATCACCTTTAGGCAGACAGAACAAGACCAAAGGAAGCAATTTCGGGCTACCAAACCCCAAGACTCTGCCCTTGTTCCGTGCCTTCCTAAGGAAGACTGTGCCGCCCCAAGGTGCTGCAACCTTCCCGAGCACTCACAGCAGCTAAGGACTCGAGCCATGAACCTGTGGGAACAATTCACATCCGACCGCAACAAAGCAGTGATCAGTCCATTGATGAGACCAGGACCCCACGGTTCAGTTTCTTCCCCATAGCACCACCACGCAGAGCACAGGCCCTCCACAGTGAGCTCTCACGGTGAGACTTGCCACGCCACGGCAGGTGATGGTCAGAGGCTGATAACTTTTTAAGCAGGTCTGTATCAACGTGCGCGTGGTTCCTGCCTATGGAAACAATACTGTGCCCAGGAGGAACTTAGCCAAGAGCGGGATTGTATATTTGTGAGAATCCATAATGTCAGGCTTCATACTGTTCTCCGTTAGAAGGAAATGCATGTCTGTACTGATGACGTCCCCTTAATTTCTCCCAAGGTTTGGTGATACTTCTTTACAAGAAGTTATCAACGTGGAGAGTTTGGTGCGGTTAAATTCCTACTTCGAACAGTTTAAGGAAGTTTTGCCAGAAGACTGTAAGTTTCCTTCACTGTGGTATGATCCACATGCTTGTGGTTTCTCGACTGTGAAGGTCTGAGCTCAGACGCTATTTACTGACCTCTAGGTGTTTCTCAACTCACCTTGCTGTACTTCATACATGTGCACAAATCCCGGCATGCATGCGTTTGAGCTTTTCTTTCCTTGGCCCTCACTCACACATGCCCAGTGGCCCATTTGCCTGATTAGGTTGTGCCTGCCTTGAGTCCCACCCAGAGAAGCTTCCCTAGCGCCGCAGCCCCTGCCTGTCTGTCCTGCAGTCGAGTCTCCCAGCACAAGATGCAGGGCCTTCAGTGGCACTAGCCCCTGCCGCGGGCTGCCGTGTGCTTCCCTCCCTGCCACCTGGAAAGGGCTCGTCCTTTGTGGCCCTGTCTCAGTGTCCTCCAGTGTGAAGCCCTTGTTCTGCTACACGCGCTCGCTCCGTCCCCAGCGAGGAGCCTACCGAGAGGGCTCTGGTAATCATAGCACCCAGGGAGAAACTAGAGCTACACGCACCACCCTCCCTGGGGGCACCGCAAGTGCCCAAAGACACCTGTGCCTGGCCTGGGCAGAGGTCCTCTGCTAAGGGATCCAAAGGGGGAAGAGTACATGGACTGGGAGGCCTGGCGGGCTTCATCTGCATTCAGATGGAAGGTGCGGCGGATCCTAGAGTTGACGCTCACAGTGACGCAGCAGTGCAGAGAGCATTTTCAGGCTGAGCACAGAGAATCCGAAGTTACCATGAATTCCACCATAGCCCCAAGACGTCAGTGTTGGTATCTGTGGTCAGAAGATGACGAAAGGATCTTCTGGCCCTGAATCCAGTATGCCCAGAGTTAGGCTTATAGCAGGAATAAGAAGTGATTAGCACAGACTCCTGTGCCTTGTGACAGGAAGTGACACTGTATGTGGAGTTGATTCCCAGGAGGCCACACACTGCTTTGAGAAGTCATGACCTCAGCACCTCTCTTTGCCGTTGAGACTCTCTGTGTCTGAGGATCCCAGCACGCCTCCAGGGTTGCTTCGTCCTCGATTTCATCCGGGCTTCCTAGGGGGGCAGCTCTGGAGCTCAGCAGGCTCCAGTAGGGCCTGGAGACCTCCCCAGCACAAGAAGGAAGCTAGCGATTAGCGGCATCAGGAGCACCTCCGGGGTGGGCCAGGTGTCCAGTGTCCTGCCCCTCAGAGTCTGGAGGACAGGGCCGTGAAGGGCTCACCATATTGGTAGCTGTGTCCAGGTCTGCCCTCGCTTTTTCCTCTGGCCTCTCGCCCCTGCTCATGTTGCTGCTTCCTCTGCTCCCTCACCCGTGACTCCTTCTCTTTCAGGCCTGCCTCGATCTCGGAGTCAGACCTGCCTGCCAGAGCTGCTGCGATTTTTGGGGCAAAACGTCCATGCGCGGAAGAACAAGAACGTGGACATCCTCTGGCAAGCCGCCGAGGTACTTGTGACACATGGTCTGTCTGCCACCAGCCGCCACCGTAAGAATAGTGACAGGTGGAAGCCTTGGCCAGCAGAGAAAGCACATCTCTCCCAGGGCTCCAGGGGAAGTCGCTCCCAGCGTCACAGGCTCCGGGAAGCACTGAGCCACTGAGCACTGCCCACGGGTTCATTCTGTTAGATGCCTGGCTCTCCACACGGGACACAATATCTGTCCCCGGGCATCTTCCAGACTGACAGCATGGTGCCCTTCAGAAGTTTGCACAGTCAGACCCAGCTGTGGCTCGCACAGCTTTAACAATCTTGCCCTCGACCTTGCTATTCTGATCTCATCTCCCAAGTATGTACAATCCAGGGATTTTCTCCTAACTTAACAAAATTCCAAGTCGCTGCTCTGAGCTGGGGTATCAAAGCAATTTCCTAGCTAAGCACTCAGCCCCCTGACAAGGGGAAAGTTTAATTCCGGTTTGGGGTAGCAGAAGTCCTCCCAGCACTGGAGCTCAGGGCACGAGAGACCCTCACTGACAATTAGCTCCCTGCTTGTTCTGAGTGGCACAGGAAAGTAGGGCACAGGCAGCTGCTGGCCCGGCTCTGCCCAACCACAGTAGTGGGGAGACAGCACTGTTCTCGTCAGGAAAGTGCTTTTGTGACCCTAGTCCGTCTCTTCCACGGCAGCACAGTCCCCGCTGGGCCCCCGCTTGCAGCCCTTTCCAGCAGCTGTTAGAGTCCGTGTTTGGAGCCAGGCTCTGTCATGGCCCTTTCTCGGCCCAGCTCCACCCCGTGGACAGCTGATGGTCGGGCGGCACATGACACTCTTTGGAGCAGAGCGTTCGAGAAGAGACCATTCTTCTCAGAGTATGATCTCTTCATGTGTCGCTGCAGGGTCCTGGTGCAGATCTCACCCTGGTGGAGAATGTGGGGGGGTCAGTTTGCAGATCTCTTTTTGAGGTTTTAATTAAAACAAACATATTCTGATGCACCAAAGGACAGAACTTCACAGGCGCCATCCTTCAAGCTTTCTCTTAGTTTGGGACTCTTGGAATTGTTTGTCAGGCGAGGTCTGGCGCATGGAAGGTCAGGCGGAAAGCACACCTTCGGCGGGTCTTTGCAGCAGGGCACAGAACTGCTCCTGCCTTTCTTTTACTTTAATATTTGGGTGACAGCTGTACTGTGACCCCGGAGGACTTTAAAGTGCTCGTCTTCTCACCTGGCCCCGAGTCGAGAGGACGATGCAACGGAGGCCATGCGAGCATCATCCTTTCTCCTTAGAAGAAACGCACAGACACTTGACGGACACTCTGCACATGCCTCGTTCACGGGCCGCGGTTCTCGTTCTCTATTACACGTAATAGAAATCACTTAACTGACCAGCAGTGGACTGCCCTGTCACCAGCTCAGGAAAGCCATCTGTCTGGTCCTGTGGCTTCTGTTGCCAGCAGGGCTCCACATATAAACACATCGCGTCGGGGACACAGCTCTCGGGGACCCTTGGACAGACGCGTTTTCAGATTGTGTTCTGAAACTGCTATTGTGGCGACAAGCGAGTGTGGGACAGCAGAGCCGATGCACCCAGACAGGGCTCCAGAGCTGCTGCTTTTCTCGTCTGTCCGAGCAGGGCCCCAGATTGCGCGCTGGAGTCAGGCTCAGGCTCCCGCTGCCCTGGCCCTGCAGCTGCTCTCGCTCACTCCTCTGGGAGTTGTGCGCCTCAGAGGACGTGCTGGACGTGCTGGGTGTTCTCGCCCTGGGAGTGGTACCTGGCATGGCTGGGGACAAGGCGCCCCTTGAATCCACTGTGAGTGGCTGCGAGTGCTCCCGAGGGGCCATCCTCCGTGCTGGGTGTTCCAGGAACGGCCTAGCGTAGCGTAGAAGAGGAACAGAGAGGCCCCAAAGGACTTACAGACCCCAGGGGACACCCGGGAACAGGTACTAGGAGATGGACAGCAAGGATGAAGACAGGTCTCGCGGGCTCCTACAGTGACTTTGTTTCTGACCCTTCTCAGCAGAGCATAGAGCGGAGCCAGTCAATCAGGCTGTGTCTGGGCTCGTAGCCTCGACCCTGCCAGACCCAGGAGCGCCTTCTCCCCATGGAGGTGCCGCCTTCCGCTGACCCTTCCCTCCTAAGCAGGCTCGTTTCCTGTTGCTAGGTCTGTCGCCGCCTCAACGGGGTCCGCTTCACCAGCTGCAAGAGTGCCAAGGACCGGACCGCCATGTCGGTGACGCTGGAGCAGTGCCTGATCCTTCAGCACGAGCACGGCATGGCCCCACAGGTCTTCACGCAGGCCCTGGAGTGCATGCGCAGGTGAGTGAGCTGCTGCTAGGCTGTGCCCACCCAGCCATCTGCCGTCCCACCTCCCGTGTAAACTGCAGATGAGCCAGGACCCTTGCCCCACGCGGGCCCGATGCCCCCAAGCACGCGCACGTTTGACACGGTCAGACTGTTGGCCCTGGCGGTTCAGGCAGCCTCCTCTTGAAGGCCACAGGGAAGCCAGCGTCTCTGAGCAGAGCTGTGCCGAGTGGGTAGAGTGATGGGCAGGTTGGGTGGGGTCAGGCAATTAATTGAGCAGGGACGGGGTGACACGGCAGCTCTAGCACCTGCCTGATTGTGAGTGGGGTGCAGGGTCTTCCTCTGCAGACAACTGCTCTCGTATAGTACGTACGTGTGCATTAGATCCTTCCGAGCTCCAGTGAAGGGAACACGTCTGCAGGTTGCACTGGTTTGCTCTGCTTCCTCTCTAGCAGTGGACACAGTTTGCTTTCATGAGCAAAGTGTCCAGTGAGTGTTTCATGGGGAACAGCTGTCAGTGTGCCCTGGCCACCTCACCCTAACGGTGTCCCGACTCTAAGGCAGCAGGCGCATTTGCAGATCGAGACCCACAATTCCAACTGTGCACTGTTGATCGATGCCTTGTTTCAAGCACTGCTGGGCAGCTCCTACCTCACATACCAAAAGAAAGGATAAGAACCCTGGTTTTTCTGTCTCCTTCGATGTAGTCACCAATGCTGTTAAAGTCTCGTTTTCAATAGTCACTTCTACTGAATGTTCTGTATCATTTGTTCTCTCACCAAATTCTTTAAAACGTTCAATTCTCTTATCCTTTCTGTATGTTTCTGCCATTTGACCTTCTCACAACAATGCACAAAAAACGATGTGAGCTTCTGCCTCTTGATGACAGCATTTTCTAGAGATTGCTTTGTTTTGTCCTGTTTTGTCTCCCAAGTTCACTTAACCCTCTGTTAATGTTCTTCATCCCTCTGTGCCTCTTCCCTAGTGATGGAAAATCAGTGGAGTTTGGGGGACCCCTGTTCTGTTCTCTGCACTGAGGAGACCCCTGTTCGGGGTGCTAAGGGTCTGCCCTCTGGGACATCCGTGCCCTGTCAGCCGACATGTCCATTATGACTCAGGCGCCGCAGGGCAGCAGCTCCGTCTGCACCCCATAGTGTCCCGGAGGGAGAAGGGTCTGTGGTAAAGCTGCAGGTGTCTGTCTCAGGCATGGTCAGCAGATGAGGCCTTGAGTTAATCTGACAACTCCCCAAGCTCAAGTTCTTGAGAACTTGCAGCACTAGTATTTATTCTGACCACATCTGCAGAGACCAGGGAGAGAGTGACTAGAGATGATGACCTAGCATGATTTTAGGGTTTCCCGTCTACCTGCCTTCAAGGCTCACTGGGGCTTGCCTGCCAACTGGCTGCTGACTGGGTTTTTGTTTGTTTGTTTGTTTGTTTGTCTCTCCCTCCCTCCCTTCCCCCTTTCCTCCTTCCCTCCTCTCCTCTCCCTCTCTTCCCTCCCTTTCTTCCTCCCTTCCTTCCTTCTTTGATTTTTGGTACTAGAGATTGAATCTAGGAGCCAAAGAATGATATTAAGCATATACTGTGCTACTGAGCTACTTCCCTATTACAACGCATTGGATACTTTTAGCCTCCTAGAAAAATTAGAAAATAAGGCGTCTCTACATATCTTCAAATAAAGTCCCCACGTTCCTCCCAATAAATAACCATGTTAACATTGAGACATTTTCCTTAAAGAAGAAAGAAAGGGAGAAAGAGACTTCTGCATACGTGTGTGTGTGCACACGTACACACACATACATATTCACACATGCGCGCACACGCACACTGAAAAGCATACCAAGTAAAAATATTTGCACACTGCTCAGTTGGTGAACAGATGCTTTACAATTATGAGGACCTGAGTTGATCCTCAGAACCCACGTTTTAAAAAAATGTATATTGGCAGCACTTAGAAACCCAGCGCTAGAGAAACAAAGGCAGCCAGGCTCTGGGGTTCTCTGGGGCCAGCCTCACCTGCTTGGTAAGTTCCAGGTTGGTGAGAAACCCCGTGTTATAAAAGGTGGACTACATGAGGAACAACACCTGAGGCTGTCCTTTGGCCTCCACATGCATGCACCTGCAGACACGCATGCACACCTGTACACACATGCACCTGCAGACACGCATGCACACCCGCACACACGTGCACCTGCAGACACGCATGCACACCCGTACACACGTGCACCTGCAGACACGCATGCACACCCGTACACACGTGCACCTGCAGACACGCATGCACACCCGTACACACGTGCACCTGCAGACACGCATGCACACCCGTACACACGTGCACCTGCAGACACGCATGCACACCGGTACTCACAGGCACCTGCAGACACGCATGCACACCGGTACACACGTGCACCTGCAGACACGCATGCACACCTGTACACACGTGCACCTGCAGACACGCATGCACCTGCAGACACGCATGCACCTGCAGACACGCATGCACACCTGTACATGCACCTGCAGACACGCATGCACACCTGTACATGCACCTGCAGACACGCATGCACACCTGTACACACGTGCACCTGCAGACACGCATGCACACCTGTACACACGTGCACCTGCAGACACGCATGCACACCTGTAGACACGTGCACCTGCAGACACGCATGCACACCTGTACACACGTGCACCTGCAGACACGCATGCACACCTGTACACATGCACCTGCAGACACGCATGCACACCTGTAGACACGTGCACCTGCAGACACTCATGCACACCTGTAGACACATGCACCTGCAGACACGCATGCACACCTGTATTCACATGTACCTGTACACATAGGAACACAGATAACACACTTTCACAAATTTTATGCACAATTTTGTCTACTATTTTAGCCTTTTTAACTTGATTATTGTGTGTTTTTTCACATTAATAAGTATAGCTTATTTTTAGTAAATAACTTTTCGCTAAGCTGCATGTGAGTTTTCATTATTTTATTCAAGAGTGCAGTAATATTTATGTACATTGATTTTCTATCACTGATAAATACCGAAGATACAACTTACAAGAAAAGATTCATTTGGCCCACAGTTTCAGATATTACAGTTGTGGTCAGTTGGGTGCATGGTTTCTAGCCTGCGTCGAGGCAGAACATCTTGACGGGGAGGCGGTGGGTCAGAGCTCTCCGCCTCATGGCAGTGGGGGGAGGGGAACACGACAGCTACATGATCCCACTTCCCTACATCCGCTAGCCAGGCACCACCTTCCAACCTGTGAATCTACTGATAAGGTGCAGCCTTACTAATCACTACCCAGAAGTCTTTTGCATACTATTTGTACTGGGCTCCAAGCTACATAAACCTTTTTCTCTGAGTGGGGGGCACGTCACATCTAAAATATAACATCACATTGGCAAATTGATTTCTTAAGTTAAAAAGCAGACATGTAGGAAGAGCTTTTTAGTAATTTTATTAGTATTTTGTGTGTGTGTGTGTGTGTGTGTATTAGAGGGCACAGTGTGTTTCTGTGGATGATTAAGGGTGACTTTGAGAATCATCCTGGATGGTTCTACCTTCCTTTTGCTTCCCTCTGGGATTTCCCAGGCTCCATTTTTCTAGAGCCAGAAGTGCAAGCCATATTTCCGCTTGATGTTTTTCCAGGGGACCTGTAAAACCTGGTATCTGAACTCAGGACCTTCTGCTTGAGAGACAGAGTCTTAACCCCTGAGCCTCTCTCCTGCCCTTAGTAATTTTAATAGAAATTATCAAGTTGCTTCCATACCAGTGGTACCCCTGCCCGGTGTCTTTGAGTGTCATTCTGTTTCCTGTCTTAGCTCAGAGGCTAGAGGGTCAATTGTTTCTGCACCAAATGCAAATGACTTTCCTCATATGGGAAAGGGCACCATTCCCTGACCTCCCTCTGCCTCGTTGAAATCCACCCCCTGCCTTTTCATTTGTTCTTTCTTTTTCCTGAATTTTCTAAATCTCTGAGGTGAACGTATTTTATTTCGATAATTATTTCATAAAGCCTCTGCCTGTCTCATGATCTTTTAGCTCAGCAGGCGTGCAGTGCTGCTGCTGCCCTCTGCTGGTCGTGCCCGTCTTAGGCGCTCACGGCAGGTGACACCATTATACCTGACTTCTCTGTACTATGGATTTTCCTATACGGAGAAGACGTTCACTGCTTAATCAGCAGCAGCCCAAGGTGTCTGGCCTCAGTGCTGACCAGTACTGCAGCTCACTGAGCGCTCTGAGGAAGAGTAGGAAATCTCACCGCATCTTCCAGTGGAGGTGTTTGGTTCTCTTGCTTTCTCCCTGGCGTCTTGTTGGATGGAAGAGCAGAGTGTGCAGCAGAAAAGCTGATGCCTGGAGGTTCAGGAGTGGGAGAGACGGGAGAACAGAGGCCAGTGCTGTGCTACAAGTGCCTGTAGCCAGCTCTCTCTAATAATAATAATTCATGATGATGATGATGATGATGATGATGTAATACGTGACACCCAGAGTGGCAGCCAACCTCTGTAGCACAAATGTTTGCCAGTATAACGGACACGATACTGAGAAAGGTCCACATCCTCAGCTCTTAAGAGCTGCTCAGACTGACTCCAGCACAGCCCTGTCTGGGCCGAGGAGAGTGACACAGGCAGAGGTGGCCCCTTCCCCCCAGTTAGGTCTCCTTGAGTAGCCACAGTGACCACCTGCCTGCCCGCAGGGAGTGCGCTCAGTCGTCCATGCTGGTGACGCTCGGGAAGTGTCCCCTGTTAGGACAGCACGTGCTGGCAGGGCCACGACAGGGCTTATGGCTTCCTGTCTGAAAGCCAGGGAGGACTGAGGTGAGGGAAGAACCCCGAACCCTTGCTGCCTCACTGTCTCCAAGGGGTCCCTTCATACTATGTCTGCCATGTCCCAGAACCTCTGGTCTACTATTGTTATCATTTGGTAGATGTGATATGGCTCCTGAATCCTGTGATTGTAGTATATCTCACTTTGGTATTTAAAAAATTTTTTAAATTTTTGGTACTGGGGCTTTAACACAGTGCCTAGTGCAGCCTAGCACACACCACTGAGCTAGACTTGGTCCCCATTATTTTTTTTGAAGAAAAATAAAAAATTCCAGTGTGCAGTTGACTCCATTGGCGGGATCTCTTCTAGAACAACAGCACTCATACCCCGAGACCCCTTGGTCTAGACTGGAGCAGGTGGGAAGGAGGCAGCATTGGTGCGATACACGGGTAAATGGTTTTGTGTGTGTGGCTAATCAAGAGGCAGCTTTGGTCAACTCCACTGCACCCACCTGTGCTGAGGCATCTGTGAGAAGGTCAAACGCCCATGGTTCTTCATGTTCAGCTTGCTTCTCAGAAGAGCCCAACTGCAGCATGTGGGGGCGTGGTGGGCGGCATGGAGCTGCGCTTGGCCGACCAGAGAGGGTGAACATGGAAAACCATCCCTTCAACCACATGTATTTAATTTCAGTAGACTGCGGTATTTCCTTATTTTTCACTTCTCTTTCTCTTCTCTTTTCCTGTAATTGCTGGTTTTGTTTTGTCTTCCTTTCACACCCTTTGCATATCATCTTTTCTTTCTGTTGTGCCTTCATCCCATTTTTTTTAATCTTATGTTTTGGTTCTTCATTTTTCCCCTGATACTTTTGGGTAAAATCCATTGCATGCATCTCTTTTTTTCCCCCTTTCTTTCCTTTTTTCTTTTCCTTCCTCCCAAACCTTTTCCTTTTCACAGCATTGGAACACGGGAGGTAGTCACCCAGAAGAACTTGAGCGGCCTGGTGCCCATCCGAGACTTAAGGCTAGACCCGAGCCTCCTCTGTTCCATTCCTTTATTGGCTCTGAGCCCCAATTTACTGATTGTGTGGCTCTTTCTGAGCATAGCATACCTGGTGACCAAATTGCGTTGCAAGTAAATATCACTATGAAAATTAATCAGTCACAAGACAAACAAAAGTGCCCGAATATGTCCAGCCATCGTGTTCCTAACTGGACAGAAGGAAGGTGTCAAAGCGAGGTCTGCCAAGAATATCTTATGCCTTACAGTTTGATGTTTTGTTCTTCTGAACTGTAAATACCTGCCAAATTATTTCGCCACGAGGACTTGCTCATTTCAATCCTGTAGCGTCTTCAGTGCTTGTAACATCTTTTGGTACCTTGTTATTGCATTATTTAGCTGGCCTGAAATTACTTGTACCAAATATCTTACCTTTGATGTAAAAGCACTTATTACCTGTACATCTCATGTGCCCTGTTTCCAAGAGAAAGGGATTCTGTCCGAAAAGAATTTGTATATTTGATACTATTCTTCAAGTGTATTGCTAACCTTTCCTTTTGAAGAAAAAGATGCTTTATACCCGGGTCATCTAGACAAAACCTGTCTGACAGGACATGTACTTTCTGCTTTCATTTCAAAGCGTAGTCCTTGGATTACAGTAGCAAACAGTTTGCAGTTTCCACTCATGTTTTTTTCACTAGGGACACGGCTGTGAATACAGTAGCACATTTTGCCAAGTCGAGCACATAAAGATCACATGTTGCATGTGACTGCAGACTTAGTCTTAATGCATACAGTAACAAAGAGTTATATAGACTTTATTGAAAAAAGCATTTTTCCTTTAAAAATTGTATCTTTAATTCTGTATTAAAATCCAGTTATTTTTTTCTTTCTTATTAAACATGGTTAATAGTGAACAAAAGAAGTCAAATGAAATTACCATTTCTGGTAATTTCAACTTAACTTTGGGGCATTTGGGGCAGGTGGGCTATGAAGGAGGAAGGGTCATGTTCAGCTTCTGCTGCTCTCTCTCCTAGCTTCAACAGGCGTTACCCCTGAGATGGATTGACCCGCCACCTTAACATTCATGTGTGACAGAGATGCTTGTCCACTTGTAAAATAAACCAAATAAGTCTGGAGGAGATTACAAGTAGTTGGTCGCTTCTCCGTCCTCTATTGCTATCCTGGCCTTGTGGTGCGGACCTGCAGCCAGCTCCCCACACAGTATTTTATGAATAGATTTCCTCCCACAGGTCTGGAATAACTGAATTAGTGAAACTGTCTTTTCTAGTATCCTGTTATGTTTGTGCCCACAAACCATACTTGCCCCATAATCTAGCTTCTCCATTCTCCCCAAGATGTCCAGACTTTGCTCTGGGTTCCTCCACTTTGGTGTCTCCTCAAGAGTCTGAGCTGTAGGGAGCACGGAAGCAGTTCTCACTAAATACCAAGTGCCAGGCTGAAATCTAAATTCTGCCATGGAAGGCTGTCCTTTGCTCCAGCCCAGGGATGTCCTGCTCTGCAGATGGAAGCACCGAGGGCCCAGCCCTCATCTCTGTCACCCTGTAGGTCCACCTGTCTTCTGGAGTAAGTGTCTTACAGGGTAGAGTCTCACTGGATGCCAGCTGATTTGAGGTATTAGTTTTAGTCACCAGACAGCAGTGTCCTGTTAGTCCAAGATTCTGGAAAGGAATGTTTGATGCATGCTCTCTTCACTTCAAGTCTCTAAGACGGTTTCGTTTGCTTCACTTGAAATGGGAAGGCCGAGTCCGTAGCCCTCCATTCCCATTCCATCTCCTCCCGTTCCCTGCCCTGCGCACCACTGTCCTGATGTCCCTGGTGGAGGAAGACCAAGGTGGTGCTTGCAGGCAGAGGCCACCGACAGATGAGGCTGGTCCTCCAGCTGCGGGCAGAACGCTCTATCCCCCAGCCCAGGATGTCCCATAAATTGTTGTGGGGCTCTTCTCAGTACCTCAGTACTCAACAAAGGAAGGCAGTGGTTAGCCAAAGGAATCTCTTGGGGAGCCAAAGGAATGTCAGAGGAAGGGGCCCCTGTGGGGACTAGGATCTCCTGTGACTCTAGCACCACCTTCCTGTCCCTTGTGGGCGTGGCCGCTGGTTTGAGAGAGAAATGGAGGTAGAGGCAAAGCAGTGGGTTCTTGATGACTCCAGGGCCCGTCGGAAGATGGCGCAGCACCCTGCGCCTCTGGCTTGCAGGGCAGGCTCTGGGCTCAGCCCAGCCAGAGTTCCTTGGTTTCTTTTGTGTCTGTGTGTGTTTTTCCATTAAGATATCTGCAAAAGAAAAAAAGCTCAGTATATGTTCCCTTTATGCAGAATTTTTAATGTCACTCAGGTCTTTTGCACATAAGGTCAAGCCAAATGCATGTTTAGAATCTGTCTGCTTTGGGAAGAAGCAGGCTGGCCAGGATGGAGCTCTGAGAGGGTCCCTGCTGCTGGCTGGTGGTGCTCGGTTGCTCCGAAGCAGTGCCACAGCTGGCACTGGAGCTGTCACCAGCTCTGCACCGCCAGCACCCCGGTCAGTCCCAGAAGTGTTTGCATGGTCCTGTTGCACTGTCTAGGCAATGAAGGTGTAAGTTCCTTGAGCTAGTGTGACGTCAGTGTTTACTCCATTCGAGCAGACACACTGAAACGGGCACAGCTTCTTTTCACAAAGCCCCTTGCCGCTTCTGCTGAGGAGGCGGCCTAGTGACTGTGCCTCCAGACGAGCTCCAGCTGGAGGATCCCACCGGAAGAGGACAAGCTGTTTCCTTAGAATTCGTCGACCTTTAGAGTAGCCATTTGAATAGTCTTTCAAAAGTGGATGTCCTTGAAAAGAAACCATTTGTTGACACAAGTCACCATGTAGTGTCACAATGATTAAATCTGTCTCGCTTAAATCCGACAAGATTTTCTTGACATGTGATTGCCTGAAAAATGATGTAGCTGGTGTGACCAGTGAAAGCATTCTGCCTCGGGGGTGGCACGCTGGCCTCTATCAGGGTACATGTCCCCGTGCAGACCTTGTCCCAAGCCTCAGAGCCAGTTTTGGGACAGCTGCAAATCACATGACAGTAGTGGCACACGTAGACCAGGCACGTGCAGGCATGTGGGAGGAACACTTCAATGTAAAACTAATTTGAGAGTATATTCTAGATTATAGTTTCATGCGTGCCCCAGTTAAACCCAGTATTAGCTACTTGCACATGCAAATTCAAGAGACTGTCAGTGTTTACAAATTTTTCATCCTTGCTCCACAAGAGAAGGTTGGCCTTCCCTGGACAGGTGGTTTTGAGTTCACTTATGTAAATGGAGAAGCCTTATGTGAAATCGGCCATTAATGTAAAGAGCGTCCAAGCTAACTGCATAAGAACCTGTAGCTGCTGCTTTAAGTAGAACTGCAGTCTTAGCCGATGACTGAATTCAGCAGCTACGTTACCATTTTGCTCTGCGAGTCTCTGTGGCTCGGGCATTCAGCACAGTGACTGCACGCGGCCAGGACACGAGACTCTGGACCCAGAGGGCACCGAGTCATTGTGCTAGTTCATAACAACCAGGTGGACACTTTCCCAAGTTACCTGCACTTATGTTTTGAACACAAATAACTGTGTTATCAAAGCTACAGCACGTGTTCTTAAGGGAGTTATCATTTCGCTTTAAAAGGCTTGAGATGATACTTTTTCCAGCACGCAACACGGTGATCTTCATACAATTTGAAATACTTTTTTTAAAAATCACTGTTTCTTGGTAACTAAAAATTTTACATCTCATAAGGGGGAATTTTATACTGAACTTGGCAACTAGATTTCAATGCTAGCCTTTGAACAATATGAAAATACCAAGTTTTACTGTGTGGTGGGAAGGCGTTTCTAATTAAAGTCATTTTAGCCTGTTGGTTTTCTGCCTTCCCCCTCAACATTTACCAGAGAACTCCCCTGAGGCCCTCATGAGGCCTGGCTGCCTGTTTATCTTCTTGGGCACCGTAGGCTTTGCTACTGGTTGCTATGACAACCTCCCTCAGTTGCAGCTGGGGATGACGCTGGCTGTGCATTCTCTAGGGGAGACCACCTGTGGACTCCCACTGGCTAAGTGACCTGCAGCAGGGTGGCCAGTGACCACTGGGAGACACAATGAGGTCACTGCTCGAAGCCATTTCCACCTGCCCAGAAGTCAGGAGGACCTGCTCTACAGACAGTGTGTGGGCCTGTGGCATCGCTTTGACCCCCAGGTTGAGAGGGCTTGATGGCTTTGTTGCCTATTGAATTCTGCAAGGGAAATCGGCCTTTTGATTTGCACGTGGTTACAGCTCTTGCTCACATTCAGATGTGCAGTCGTTTGGTTTGCCGTGTAACCGAATCTTTAAACCTCAGGTTATGCTAGAGCCCCAGGTAGAACTTGAGATAGACAGTCACTAAAACAACATTGTGTCCGCTTAGGTCAGTAGCACTTTGGATTGTAGAGCCCCAGCTCCTCGCTGCATGTTCTCATCTCTGTGCTTCTTCCCTGCTGTGTTCAGAAACAGTCATCCTGGTGTGTACTCGTTGTAAAGGAGTCCGGCACCCATTGAAACTAATCTTTTTTTTTAATGCTATGGAAATAATCAGTTCATTTCATCCTAGTTTAAGTCTTTTCTTTTTTCCTTTTTTACTGCTGTCATTTCTTGTGCTTGTTTTTTTCCCCAGTGAGGGTTGTCGAAGAGAAAATACAATGAAGAATGTTGGAAGTCGCAAATATGCATTTAATTCCCTGCAGCTGAAGGCTTTCCCCAAGCATTACAGGCCTCCCGAAGGGACTTACGGAAAAGTTGAAACATGAGCACATGATTCCTCTCATTAGCTGTCATGTAATAAATGTGGGCACCCTCTAGTGTCATATACGAATTCTTCATGGAGACCTGAAGGATTGGTTTTTATTTTTGTGTGTGTGTTTTTTTTTTTAAATACTTCACTAAAGAGTCTGTGGAGCATGTCTTTTCCGTTGGAACCATAGGAGGTAATGTTTGGCTCAGTAGCGGGGTAGTAGTGGCCACTCTTACAGTAGCTTCCAGCTGTAACTGTACAGCCAGCATTGTAGTTAACTCTAAGAATCCAGCTAGGCTCCCCTGAAATGCCAGGGCACTCCTTTCAGATGCCCATGTTGGCGCTGCTCACCTAACTTATTTTTCTACTGAGTAACTCAAAAGTGAGCATTGACCTAAAATCTACTTTTTAAAAATCTGAACGTAAAAGAATAAGAGATGTTTAGCTGTGTCCTAGGCAGACTGTCCCATGTTGACCCCAGTGTCGGGGCAAGAAGCTAGCATGTTCATGCAACGAGAGCAGCTGGTTCTGATGCGTCACCAAAGGCCACCACTGTGGGTGACGCCCGAAGTGAACGGAAAGCCTGGTCAGTCGCCTGAGGTGGCGCACAGGGGAACCACACTTCTTTCCGCCCCTCTCAGTTGTAGAACAGTGCCTGAGACGCGCAGGCGCCGCTGAGGTCTCTGCTCAGTCGGCCTCCTCCTGGGCTGCGCGCTCCTCCTGGGCTGCGCTGGTCCCACAAGCCTCAGGGCATGTCTCCCTCCCTTTCTTCTCTGGATGTCAACGTACAAGTAAAGACCTGCGATGTGGCGTGTCAGAGAGAGCCCTCCAGTGGGAACGCGTAGCTTCCGAGAGTGGGGACCTTAACATGGCGACACAAATGTTCTTTTGTGAGATTTCCAGTATATCTTCTAAAGGACCACGCGATCATGTTTGACTGTCTGAAGAAGGTGTCTTCTCTTTAGGTTTGCAATGATTGTTACTTTTCTCTTTCCATTCTGCTGTATAAGATGACTCTCAAGAAAGTCAAGATTATCTTCTCAAATGAGATTTTTGAAAGGGATTTATGAGCTAGGAAGCTTAGGGATTTCATAGAAAACTTGTCTGATCATCTTTTATAAGGTGATAATGAGTTTTATCTGCACATAGCAGAGTTCCTTTACAAGTTTATATGTTTTTATAAATTCTGTTTATCATAATTCTGTTTACTTGTTGTTTAAAAAGCTGTAAAGTATGTGACACTTACTAATGATGCAAATGCTAATAGTTTGTGAATGTCTTGGGGATTCTAACTTATGTCCAGACTACTTTCTTTTGGCTCCTTTACAACCTTGTGACAAGCTTGGTCCTGGGACAGTAAGACACAGGCAGGATTTTTGGCAGGGACATAGCGGGCACAGGTATCAGGTGGGGTGGAAATGGGTGCCCTTCCATCCAGACCCCTTTCTTTTGCACGTGCAAATGTCCCGCTGCCTCCTGCTGCCTGCTGGGAGAGAGTCGCATTCAGCGAAGGATTGGCTGATGCGCACGCCTCCTCCAAAGCAGGTGCACAGTGAAGGGCCGGCGGGGAGCTCTCGTCCACCACTGTTGAGGCAGCCGGACCTCCGTTTGGCTAACCGAGCCCACCCTTCACTTTGTCATTTCACGGTCATTTTTTAGTTCCTTTTTTTTTTCTTGTCATTTTGCCATCACTACCTATTCAAATATCTCTTCATTTTTTAAAAATTAAATGTTATCCACATTTTCCAGCTTTTCTTTTTGTCCAAAAAGAACTTTCTGTATCCATGAAGGGAATACAGCACATGTGACGTGCCTGCCCGAGCAGTCTTGCATGTGGCCCCCTCATGTGAGTTGTCCCCTCCATTTCTGCTTCATATTCTAGTCACCATAAACCTCCAGGACTTGGCTAATCACATGGAAAAAGTGGAGGCTTCAGTGTTCTCTCTGACAGAGTTGTGATTGGCTCCTGACACATCACATGCACCCCAGCCTGGCTGGGGGGAACCTCACACAGCCACGGGCGCAGGCAGCTCCTGGCTACGCGGAGGAGACTCGGTTGTGGGCTGCATAAGAGGCTGTTCATAGGTTCCCGTAAAGCGGAGTTTCCATCCCGTGTCTACCCCATTTAAAAAGAAACGCTGAGCCGTCCGACGGCCAGACTGTCATGTGGATTCTGTCGGAGCTCCTGCAGCACAGTTGCCTTTAGTTTCCTTTAAAGATGTAAAAATATTGTATAATATACCATTTTATCCCCCAATCAATTGTACTTGCCAAGCTTAGTGCATTAAGACACTTTTATTTATTTGTTTTGGGCAGTATTAATATATATGAACATATAGTACTGTTTTATATATTCTTAGCTCATTCAAAGCCATGTATGCTGTAAATGTGCTAGTCTTTAGAATAACATAATAAATAACTGATGAGAACAGTAAACTTGGTCTTGCTTATTTCATTCTCCTCCACCAGACGTCCTCCCACAGTCATTAACACGGGACATCACATTGCATGCACAGGTGTGGAGTTCTGAGTATTGTAAACATAGAACCACGAGAAACTCATGTCTTTCTGATCTTGTTTTCACTGCTTTTGAGTCAGAGCGATGGCGAGGGTGTGGGGTTAAGATCATGGACGCCAGCCTCTCCGGGTCCCCATCTGGATTCTGCCACGAAGTAGCCCGTGGCTCAAAGCAGTGGTGTGTGGTTCAGAACAAGTTGCTTGTCGCCTCTGAGCCTGCTTCCAGATGCCAAAGGGTGGGCAGGTTCTCCTATGGTGACTAGGAGGGACCATGGTAAGGTAAGTGTGTGTACATGTTGGTTCCTCGTTTCTTGCCCGCGCACATCACGGATCACACCATCTCTCTGGGCCCTCGAGTGACCTGCAAAGGTGTGTGTCACTTGCAGGTGCTGGGTCTCTGTCACCAGCACTCCATGTGCACCTCCGTACCTCCTGTTAGGCACGCACATCTTGGGGCTCCCCATGAATAAATCCCTAGCAGTAGAAATCAGCTTTGGCTTTTTGCTGTTATCACTGTTTCCTGAAGTTTAAGCTGCCGCCTCTAGCCAGTGCTTTTTCCCGTTCTCACTGTCACGGACGCGGTATCTTATTTCACTTTCCGTTTCTTGGATTCTCTCTGAACAGTGAACATGTGAATACAACTGGTGGTTGTATTTTCTGACTTCACTGCAATATTGGTCTTCATCATACCGATTAAATGCTTTTTATATATTATGTTTAATCTATTGATACTAGGTATACTAAATATTTAACCCTCTCGTGTTGCATATTTTAACCTCTTAAGCCTTTTTTTGCTTGTTTCATTTCTGGGGGAAGATACAGTTTTTCAATAATTCAGTGTGTTCACCTTTCCTCACTTGGTGAAGTCAAGTTTTGGCTTCTCCGCCGCAGGCGACAGATGGGAGACTGTGCCCTTGTCTTGAAGCCGCTGGTGCACGTGCTGGGGCCTGTACTCGGTCAGCCTGTGCTGCTCACTGCTCCTCCTCCTTCCTGCCCTGGCTGTCTTGCTCCAGTGTATTTTTTTTTTTTTCTCAATATTCATCTTTTCCTATTTCTCGTGTTTTTGTCTTTTTTTTTTTTTTTTTTTTTTTTTTACATTTAGGTCAGTCCGGCCGTAATTGTTCTGGAATAAGTCACATGCTGGATTCAGTTTGCTAAACCCACAGTGACTCCCTCCTCAGCCAGTCAGGACACTGCATGCCAGCATGGTGTCTGCTGCCTTCTCCTGGGGCATTCTGGTTCTCACCTGGGTTTCCTTCTCAGGCTCTGCTTAGCTGAGGTCTTGGGAGTCTGGCTGCTCAGGGGGAGGCACGCAGGGAGTGCATTTGCATTGCAGGAAGCCAAGACGTGGCTGTATTGAAAAGGCTGTTCCATCGCTGAGGCTCGGGGAGCCCCTTCCCTCACGGACAGTGTTCAGCAGCAGGCTGCACCGCGTCCAGTTGTAACCTCAGCGCTTGGGAGTGGAGGCAACAGAACTGCAAGTTCGAGGCTGCATAACGACTCCCAGACCGGCCTGGACTAAGACCCTGTCTCAAAAACACATAAATAAAAGCAACAAAAATAAAATTGTGCTTCAAAGAACAAGAGATTGAAAAGACAAATCACAAATCGAGGGAGGAAAAGTCATCTTCAAGGACTTGGATCTACAACACCCAAAGAATCTTAAAAGACAATTGAAAACCAGACCAAGGACCTGAATAAACATTTCTGTAAACATACAGATGGCCAATACATACATGAAAGATGCTGAAATCGTGAGCCACTGGAAAATGGTAATAAAAACCCGTTAGCTACCACTTCATACCAAGAATGGCAGTGAACAGTACAGACCACTGCTGATGGTGACGTGGACGTGGGAAGGCTCACTGTGATGAAAATGTGAAATGGTAAAAACCATTGGGAGAATGGTGAACTTGAACTTAAATAACTGTAATTCCACTCAAAGGTATCTGGCTAAAACAATCCGACTTGTTCGTAGATGTTCATGGTGTTAGTTATAAATGCTTCCAAGGTCATCAATGTGAATGAATAAAGTGTATGTACACTGTGGGAAGCTATAAATAGGTCTATAAACAGGTCTAGAATAGACAAACCTGTACAGAAAGTACATTACTGATTGCTAAGGGCAGAACAGAGAGGTGGGGGGACAGAATGTGAGTTTCTTGAAGTAATGCAAATGTTTTGGAACTTGACAGTGGTGGCTATTCTGAGAACAACTGAATTGTCCAAGGTTTACTTTTGTGGCATATGAACATCTCCAAATAAAGCTCTTGATAAAGTTGTTGTCAACAAATACAGGGAGGGTTATACAGACACGTTTTACACAGCTTCTTACCAAAGTTGCTTTTAATAGAGGTAATTGCACTTACGGAGGCAGTGTGGCTCAGTAGTGAGCACTTGCCTGGCTTGCGCAGGACCTCGATTTGATTCTCAGTATTACACACACACACAATCTATGTAGCACATCAGTAGGCATTAAAGGATCCATCATTTTCCCTTCCCCAGAGGAAAGCAGTATACACAGCCAACCCCAGTGGTAATCCTGGGGAATTCTCAAAACGCTATCGAGATCTTTGAAAAAATCAAGGGAATGAATGGCACAATCCCCATGAACTGTGGAAATATAAAGAAGCCATGATGATGGTACCAAACGACAAATTAGACACTTAGATTCTTCTTTGGCTTTTTAAGTGGTCGAGTAAAATGACTGCGCCCTTTGCATCGTGGTGGCAGGACGTGAGACCCAGTCGGCCGAGACCACAAGGGGCTGATGCGAGCAGGGGTCCACGGACGACCTCAGTCTTCAGCAGGGTTTGATTTTCAGACGTGGAAGGGGATGTTCACTGTCTCCTTTGGGGCCACAGATCTGAAGAACGTGGACTGCGGCTGACACTGGCCCATTATGCGGCAGCTAAAAGAGAAACAGACAAAACCAACAGCAAGAGTCCCGGGGACAAGCTCCGTGCCGCTGTCAGTCCCTGCACGGCGTCCCGGATGTGCAGCCCAAGTGACCCGAGGAAGAGTCACACTTGCGAACGAGAATCTTTATGCTTCGGGACAATTCTCAAAAGAGAAAAGTTTTCAGCCCATAGTTGTCCAACTAATTTATCTTATAAAAACTACTTCAAACAACTGTCATCCAGAAACAGAATTTATCCATTTTCTCCAATGTCCTCTGGAGGGAAAAACTGGTCCAACTAGGTGCAGCAAGAATTATGTTTCCTATATTAGCTTTTCTGTGTGAAGGACCAAGGAAACTTGTTTTTTTCATCTTGCTTTCCTTATAATGGTGTCAGTATCCTTTTCTTCCTCTGAATCTTGATCTGGCATCCAACTGAAACAAGCACAATACATTTGTTATCATATTAACCAAACACAAATCTGGTGTCGATAACTACATGAGAGAAGCAAACCAGTTTCTCCAAAATCAACAAGGTGGTCAGATATGTGATACATGCTCATAATCAATATTCGAGAGGCTGAGGCAGGAAGATTGCAAGCTTAAGGCCAGCCTAGGTTACAAAGGAAGACCCTTCTGGGGAGTGGATCAATTGTAGAGCTACCGAGGGGAAAAATAATAACTGGCATTAAAATGAAATCAATAAATACTTTCTTCTCAAAATCCTAACAACATTTATCTTTTCCTTTGAAGTATGCTCAGCATATGTTCTAACAAGCTTAACTTTGTAAATAAGTTTTATCGAGATTAATACTCAAATGTACTTGAAAATTTTAAATAGCAATTAATAAAAGAGGAAGGAGCCTTCCTGAGCTCATAGTCACTAGTTCTCAAGTGACCTCTAGGCTGACCCCATGTTCTTTGAAGCTAAGGGGTTCAGGTAGGATAGAAAGGTCAAAAGTCAGCATAAGGCAAATTCTCAGTCGGTGTGGCTGCTCAGAGTTGCGGAGCTGAGCCCTATCAGTGATCCTCACACAGCAGAATGCAGACGTGAGTACCCCTGAAGCAGCTGAGGGCCGTGTTTTTAAAATCTTTTTTTTTTTTTTTCATGCATGTAGTTTGCAGTACTAGGGATTGACTCTAGAGCCTTACACATGCCAGGCAAGGACTCTGTCATTTGGCCACATCCCTGATCCTCCCTTTACATTTTGGTTTGAGACAGGGTCTACTAGCAGTGCAAGGCAGCCTTGAACTCACTCGGCTGCTCCCCACCAGCTGAGATGGCAGTCCTGTGCCCCCAGAGCCGGCCAGGAGGCATGTGTTCAAAAACAGCTGTGGACATGGGACGGGGATGAGGAAGCTGCTCAGACGCTCGGGGACCAGCAGCTCCGAGACGGTAAACACTGCTGCCCACATGACTTAAACTGAAGTTTCTGATTTGACCAAACTGCACGATTACTGCCAACAGGTGTGGTGCGACTCACTCCTTTCACGGGGCTAATGGTCTTGGAGGAGGATCTGTGTCTACAGATGTCCCAGACTGCTCCTCCCATGCCATGGCACAAGTGAAGCCTGGCCTCTTAATGATACTAATCAGCACTGGATTTTTATTCAAGACTATTAAAGGCTGCTCAGCAAACAGATAAGCTGTGGAACAAAGTTGTGTTTTTTTTTTTTTTTTTCTTTTCTTTTTTGAGAACACGACTTGATCATTAGGCAAAAATTTCCGGGAGTTACAATCACTTCATGTGACTACACAGTAGAACTTAACATTATCTTCTATACTAGTTATTCTTCATGGCTTCTTACTGCAGTTCACCTGCATGGCTGCTAATAAATGACCATCACACAGCTTAAGGGAACAAGGGGTTTATTTCCTTACGACAGTCTGGTTACAGTTCACAGTTCAGCTTGAAGGGAGAGCACGCACCAACACCACAGCCAAGGGAATCGGCCACACCATCACCACATAACAGCTGAGAGAGGGACGATCCTTACTTGCCAGACCAGCATGTCTGGCCAAGTGAACAGAAGGATGCCAACTCTCTCAACCAGCTCTCTGTGATTTATCCAGGGCCTAATCCCACCCACCATGGGCTGGGTCTTCCACACCAGCTACACAATCTCTCGTAAGTTTGCTCTGGACTTAATCATTAATTCTTTACAAATGTGCCCAGAGCTCAAACCCTCAACGGTCAAGTTGACACCTGTGCCCAAACATGACACTTCTCAATATGAACATACTCTGAAATTCCTAATAAATCTGTAAGCCTGTAATTTTACATAACTGACGAAATTGTGAGAGGAGACAAAAATTGCAGCAAGTTGTCACTTGACAAACAGCTCAATCAAATTCAACCTCACTTTACACCTCCCTCGGTTTTGGCTCCTGAGCCACACACCCGCACCGTCTGTCTCTCCTGTGAATCAAAGGCAGGAGGTGCATTTTCTAAATGGGCACAAGCAGACTTGGGTCCAGATAGTTCCTTTCAAGGGATGTTCGCAATTCTAATTTTATACTTTTTGCTTTCCAAGAAAGGCTCTCCATGTCCATTTTAAAGACAACTGTAGATCTTTTTAGTAACAGAATTTTAGCACAGAATCCTAGAGATCAGTTATATCATTTTGCTGCCCCCCCCACCCCCCACCTTCCATTCTCCAGACAGACACTGACACTTCCTAGATATGATGGGCAGAAGGACTTGGACATCAGACTTTGATGTTACAGGTGTGCGTAGAACTGAATTATCTGAATTCACACCTGCTATTGACTTCCCCCACTTATCCTTGCTGGGACTTTGTTCTCACACTTTAAACCTGTGAAGATCAGCGGTGGTGGCAGGAGAACAGAAATAGGCTTCATACAGCAGCTGGGTCGGCTGCTGAGTAGGAAGCTATCAGGCCGTATCCCTGCAACCTACTGGTGATTCTTAAGCCATCCATGGAACTACTTTTAGCATGTTTTTCAAAATCTCTGGCCACTTACCATTGATCTCTTACACTCGAAAAATGAGTATTGTAAAGCTCTGCAGTATCCTTCCTTCAGACACTGCCGCGGGGATTTTCCTTCCTGTGACACAAAAACAGCGTAAATATTGGAGAGTTTTCTCACAAATACAAGGCAACTGTCTGTCGGGAATAGAGCAAAGAGGAAAAGTTACGTAAGAAAGTTCTTAAGTCCTTCTAATTCCTTCTGGAAAACAAATTGAGTCATAAAATTAAGCACTTAAAGTCTGAGTTTTTTTTTTTTTTTAAACATTGGTTTCTGTGCAACATTTCATTAGTACATTTATATAAATCTAGAAAGTGCTAGCTTCATCTCTTTATAGGTAAAAATGATAAATTAGATGTCCTAAACTGGAAACCTTTTTACTGATTGTGCTACATAAATGTTGAGGTTGGGGAGATGGCTCAATGGGTGACATACTTGCCACACACACAGGACCAGAGTTCGGTTCCAGCACAGTGGCACGGAACACCTGCAGTCAAAGCAGTGGGAGATGGGAGCGTTTGGCAGGGGTTTGCTGGCATCTAGTTTAGGTGAGCTCGGTTCAGAGACCAAGATCCTGTCTCAAAAGACAGGTGAAGGGCCAACATCAACCCCTGGCCGCCACCTAAGCACACACTGGGGGACTACTTCCCAGGAAGATATAATCATAGTTCACTGGTTCTGCATAACTGGGGTTTTCCCCTCAAGCAGACTTTGGTGGACGGCTCACTAGCACTACCTGCCCACACCATCACTTTGCCAGTAACAATCACACTAGCTGTCACTGCACAAAAAGCTACAAAGTCTGTGATACTCCTGTTCTCGGGAATCCTGGACACTTTCTAGTCTGTCTGGGTCTTGGTTTCCGTGAGCATGTACATCAGCGATTCTCTAGCGGAGCAGTGTGGCTTTCTTGCACTACTGTGCTTTTTTCCAAACTCTACAATACTGCTGATGGGGAGCGTCACCTGCATGAACTATGTGGAGGCAAAAAAAAGTTCAAACCATGCAAAGGCTATTGTTGAAGCCTCTTTAAGATTCCCTAGTCACCCTCATCGCTGGGTCTCTGGAAGACCGAGGGAAGCCACCATTCTTACTAGCAATAAGAGCTAAAACAAGAAGTCTCTGCTTGTCAATTATTCTGATTCTGTTTTGAACTCCATCCTAAAATACTGCCTTTTGTTTTTGTTGTTTTACATCAGTAAGTGATCCTAAATATGGCTTTGCCCAGGAACCAAACAACCTGGGAGATTTAACTCTTTTAGGAGCATCAGTGAAATCTACACTGCTCTTAGCTACAGCTGATTCTGAAGGAGTCAGAAAAATCTGGAAAACACACAAGTACCAGGATGTGTTCCCTCTTGTACTTTCAACTTCTTCGATCTCCCAGGAATCATAAAATCTTAAGAAGCCTATCTTGGAGATGGTTCTGAAAATGCTTTAAAAAAAAGATTTATTTATTTTATGTGTGTGTATGTGTATCAGGGGGCACTGTATGTCCCTGTGAAGGACCAAGGGTGACTTTGGGAACCATCCAGGATTGCTTCTACCTCCTGTTTCATTCTGGAATTTTCTAGCCTCTGCCCACCTGGGCTGGAAGTGCAGGCTGCCACCATTTCCACTTGGTGTTTTTAAGTGGGACCTGAGATCCGAACTCAGGACCTTCTGCTTGCAAGACAGAGTTTTAACCCCTGAGCTCCAGCCCTGAAACTGCTTTTAACTTAACTTCTACTCACCTGCTCAACCCCCTAGAACTTAGATCCTTAACACCTGAGTTCATACTGCCTTGAGTTTCTCTGAGCCCTACAGTTCTTTAGCTATCTCCCACAACACCACCTAGAATAGAATACTTGCTAATGTTGATTTCCTCCCATAGTGTAAGGCCACAGGCTTAAGATTGGCTAAAGATTAACAAGGAGGAATTATGATGCTGTAAGATCACATTAGCTTCTATGTTCCAGAAGCCAAAAGCCACGCCTCTGTCAGAGATGAAGAGGCACAGACCTCGGGCTTCCCTTGATGTTGTCCACTGAGAAGTGGTGTCTCACTTTGGATGCCAGTGAGATCAAATAACACCAAAAAGTAGGACCTTGTTCTAGGCCTGCAACACTCAATGTTTTTCCTCACTGCCCTTCTACACTAGTTGAAGTAACCATTCAGGATAAGCAGAATTCAAACTGAAAGCTCATTTGACGAATAGATGTCAAGTTCCTTTGTTTAAACAAATTAAGCATTAATAAGATCACATAATTCATTGGTGGGAAGGGGGGCGGACATACACAGGCTTTCCCAGGTATGCTGTTCATCAGCTCTGCTTTCTAGCTGTCCATAGACCCCCTTTCTACACAGGTGTGACATTCAATAGGGTCTGTTCCCTGACATTGAGAGTGACACTCAATGAAAATGTTAGATCCATCATTGCAAAAAAATCAACTTAGTATTCCGCTTGTCCTCCACTGTCTATTCTGTGCCTCCACAGTCTGGAACAATTCCAGGGCCTCCCTCTGACACAAAACGATCTTCACACAGGGCTGCAACCTGCCTCTTGAACAGTACCCACTCCAAATTCCACATGCCATTAGCTTCTCTGGTCCTCCTCCCTCCCTGTTCTCACCTTCCTGTTTATTTGATAAAGCTGCTATTCCGCCTTGAAAGCTTAGCTCATGTCACCTGCAAGGAAATTCCAAATTCTCACTCACCCTAATTCTATTCATTAAAAAAATACTAAATGCTTACCCAGACCTTACTGCAGTTATTTAACGCTTGCCAGTTCTCTCATTAGACTAATCTTACGTGGATAACTACCTGCAACTGATTCATCTCTGTATGGCCATTGGAGTAAGTAGACTGCATACACTCCAGCAAATCAAACAGTCCCGGAAAAGAGAGCCAAAGAACACGTTTCCTCATATATATACATACATACATACATATATATATATAGATATATATATATAAACAAGTTTAGCAAGACAATTATTTTCATAATAACTGAAATTTTCCTGGAGTCTGACTGCTAAGATCAGCGAATCAAACCTATCGTTACTGGGTAGAAATTACAGATATAGAGCTATCCATTTTAGGACACTTGTCTTTCATACGAAAGGAGCTTTGTGAAACTACATCTTAAATGCAACTGATCGCCACCTCATCGGGTTTCTGGGATTGGAATATACATTTCATCTGGGCGATCATCTAGAATTTTGGTTGTGGACTCAACTTTGAATATCGTAAGTCTCAAGGCCGTGAAGACCTGACTGTAGCGAGGGAAAAATGCAGTGGAAGACAACGCAAAGTTGCCCCGTTTCCATTGACTCATTAACATCTCGTTTGTGCAGCATTTCAACTCAGTAATAAATTCAAGCCAACACAAGACACTGGCATAGGCTCCACTGAGAAGGGAAGGAAGAAACTGCTAGGCAGCACGCCAGGTTACGAAACGTTCACGATTTTCATTTCCTAATACTCGGGAAACGTGCTCTACGCCTCCAGTACTTCGCAGGGTGCCAGAGTGACATTTACAAGTGAATGCACACGGCTCCCGATCCGCGCCGCAGGGAACGCAGGCTCCGAGAGCGCAAGGACATCGGCCCAGTTCAGACGGCAAAGTGGGACCCACAAGCCCGAGGGGACGAGCGCCGCGGGCCGACAGCAGCCGGCCCGCGAGGCGCCCCGGGAGCGGCGCTACCTGCAGCACACAGTCCGACTGCAGCAGGCAGGCGCCCAGGTCCTCCTTGACGCCCGCGCACGCGTCGCTCTCGGGCTTGTCCTCGTAATACCGCGGCATGGCTGCGCCGCCGCCGGCCGCCCGCCCCGCCGCCGGAGCCGAAGCACGGCCTCTGCGAGGGGAGCCGGAAGAAGCGCGCGCCAACTTCCGGCAGGTCCCTCCAGGTCCCGCCCCGGCGGCCGGAACGGCTTCGCGGGGGTGCGCGTGTGCGGCGGAAGCGGGCGCCCCGTGACGTCAGAGCGGCGCGCCGCGGCGCGGGCGACGTAGCGGGAAGGGGAGTCGGTGCAGCCGCGGCCGGCTCAGCTGCGGGCCGGGGGTGGCGGCTTAGCCGGGACCAGGGTAAGGCCGCGCCGCGCGGGGCGAGGCGGGGCGGGGCGGGGCGGGGCGGGGCGGGGCCGCGCGGTCCTCGCCCGCCTCCCGTCTCCCGGGTGTCTCGCGGCCCGGGTGTCACAGCCGCCGGCCGCGGCCGAAGCCTCGAGCGGGGGGCGCGCGAGGGGCGGCGCCGGGTGAAATCGCGGCCCCCCGTTTACAGTAGCGGCGCAGAGAGGAAGAAAGCAGCTTCCGGTGCGGGCAGGTCGGGGGGATCGCGCCGGGCGCCCGCACGCCGAGCCCTCTGCGGCTCGCCCGCCCCCGGCGCCCCCCCGGCGCCCCCCGCAGTCCGTAGTTTCACTTGCCCCTGCTGCCAGCGAAATACACGGTTCTCCAGCCCCAAGCCAGCCCAGAACTAAGTCCATTGCTCCGGGCACCTGACTCCCTTCTTTTGCCGGGTGGAGGAGGGGTGCTAGTGGCCAGATGTTGCTTCTGATGACACGGGAAAGAGGTTCTGTGTTTTTGTTCCACCTAGGAGGATGCTGCCAAGTACTTCCGTGAGCTCTGCCATGCACGGGAACGGAGTCTTGAATCCCAGGGACGCAGCCAGACACACGGCTGGAGCAAAACGCTACAAATACCTCCGAAGGCTTTTTCGATTCCGGCAGATGGACTTCGAGTTCGCGGCGTGGCAGATGCTCTACCTGTTCACGTCCCCACAGAGGGTGTATAGAAACTTCCACTACAGGAAGCAGACGAAGGATCAGTGGGCCCGGGACGACCCCGCGTTCTTGGTCCTCTTAAGTGTCTGGCTCTGTGGTAAGTGCACATTAACTCGCCTCCATAGAGTTGAACAACCGCTCGAGCGGTTCCAGTGACACTTCGTTTGGAGCATCTTTTGTTATAATGTATTGCTGGTGTCCCCAGAATTTGGGGATATTTGAAGCTTTTTCCTGAAACTTCAAAAATCTGACAGGAGAGAGAGTTATATTCTAACTGCTTCTACGAGCAGATGTCAGGCGTAGCAGTTACCCTGCGTGGTTACGGATAAAATCATAGTAAAACAACGTAAGGGAATAAGGGATTTAATTTTCTCTTACAATTCCTGGTTATAGTTGCTGTCCAGCTTTGCAGGAGAGCCCATACCAACACCAGGGCCAAGGGACCTGGCCACATCATATCCACCTAACAGCCGTTTAAGTCTGTTTAAGTGTACAAGAGACGCCAACTTTTTCAGCCAGATCTCTGTATTTTATTCACCTGTCCAGGGCCTAGTCCCACCCACCATGGGTTGGGTCTTTCCCATCAACTAGACAATCTCCCGCAGTTTCACTCTGGGGTTAACTAATTCTCTACGAATGTGCTAGAGTGAAAAGCCTCAACTGTCGCGTTGACACCTGTATTGCACCAGAGTACATACTACATTAGGTGTTTCAAAGTAGAGACCAGATTTACTTTGTTGTTTTTATCTTGTACTAAGGACTGAATCTAGGGCTTCTTCCATGCTGCACGTGCAGTCCCCCCCCCCCTTTTTTTTTTATTTCCTGACAGTACAGGCTAGGTTAGTTTCAAACTAGGAGATCTCTTGATTCAGCCTCCTGAATGCAGGGATTACAGCTGTGTCAACATACTCATTGGCTCTAGTTTTCATTAGCAACTACTTCTGTGAATTAGTAACTAAATGCTGTGAAAAGAAATACCATGATTGGAAGTACATTTTCATAGTTAGGCACATCTGAGAATGAAAGGTAGTGTCTGGTTGTTTTTGCAGTACGAGGGATGGAGCCAAGACTTCATACATGATAAGCAAGTGCTTACCACAGAGCTATACCCTTTAGAGTGAGCACTCTGAAAATAATGATTTGAACTTGAAAAACTGCTATACTGAAATTCCCAATGCCTTCTCTGTGCTGGTTCCACTATGAATGAGTGCAATCATGGTAAACTAGTCTAGTAAGGGTCCTCCTCACTCACTTTCACTTAGACTCAAATTACATTCTGAGCATCTGGATGCCAGGAATGTGTCCTGTAACTAAACCTAGCAGTGAATCTTTGTAAATCTTGTTTCAGTGTCTACCATAGGATTTGGTTTTGTGCTGGACATGGGATTTTTTGAGACAATAAAACTTCTCCTGTGGGTCGTATTCATAGATTGTGTAGGTGTTGGCCTTCTGATATCAACTTTAATGTGGTAAGTATATAACTTGTTTTTCATATACTTTAGAACCTCCCATTTGTTTGCTTCAGCAGTAAAGTAGCTACCAGAAATTGAAACAGATAGATTAATTGAATTGATCAAGTTTGCCAGGGTTACTGTAACTTGCCTTCCTGTGCTGGTATCTGCATGAGAAAATGCTCTAGTGGATGCTTTATATGAGCACAGTGTGGCAAGTCGTAGAATGATTATTTCCTGTTAACAAAATCCCTGCTTTTGCAACATTGCCTGATTAGCCAGTTGTGCTTGTCCGCAATTAGCATGTGTTTTGCAGTTGTCATTGCAGACCATTTCTAGGTGTGTAACTGTTCCGTGGTGTGTAGATACAGAGGGTTATTTCATGGAGTCTTACTTTGAATTTTTGACATTAAGTATGCTTAAAAAAAGGTTCTTTGGTTTTCAGTCTATCACTTTTCTGAGACTAATATATACAGTTTTTTTTTTTTTTTTGAAAAGGCATCAAGTATTGTTGCTTGTGATGGATTTAATAGCAGTGATGTACTGACTGTAAAGCTAGTGTATTCCTGCTGGTGGCCTTTTGGCTAAAGAGCTTGTGGCAAGTGACTTAAGTGAGAGGCCTGCAGTTGAAGAGAGATGGTCATTGTATACCAGAGAGACCTTGACAGACTATTTCAACCACAGCACAATCAGTACCTAATGTAATATCTTTCATAAACTGGAGTTGAGTACTTTTTGCCAGATTTTATTTTCCTTTGTAACTTATAAGTATAGGGACTAATGCTGTGTGCCTTTAATCGAAATTTGTAAAATCCGTCCTTAGTTATACTGCTTATGAATCAAATAGTCATTGTCTCACTACTCATAACATAAAAAAGACATTTTGTGGGAAAAAAGAAAACCTCAATAAATAAGTCTTTTAAAGAAGCATTCTGCCAAGAATGAAGTATTTTGGAAGCCCACAGAATCCAAGGCATTTTTGGTTTAGCACCTGCAAATGGTGTTTGATTTGCACTTTGAATTAAATAGAAAAGACATCCATGCCCTATTTTCGAGAACCCATGTCGTGTTGTGACCTATTAGGACCCAGATGTAGACGTGATTGTAGGTGATCACGACCATCCGCAGCTGCTGCAGGAGTCAACATGAGGTGCAGGTTCACTGATTGCTGGTGCGAGGGTTGGCATACGCAAGCGTGTGATACAAGGGTGTGATACGTGAAATAGCACCCTAGTTCTGAGGCCGGAGGGGTGTTTAGGGTTAATTATCAACTTGATGCCTAGGAGGTAGGTGTGGACACAGCTGAGAGGCATTGTCTAGATGCCTGTGAGAATCTCTGAGAGGAATTCTATTGATTGCCTTGCTTGATGTGGGAAGATCCTTCCTAACTGGGAGAATCCTGGACTGTATAAAATGGAGGTGAGTGGAGCAGCAGCATTCACTTCTCTCTGCTTCTGAGTGTGGTTGTGATGTGACTGGCAGCTTCAAGTTTCTGATACATTCCCTTCCACACAGTGTAATTTTTAAATTATCATTTGACCCTTTCATTCATAAATACAATTAATCTGTGTGTTTCCACCCCTTACCACGAGTTCCCATGCCCCCTTCTGTTGCACTGTATACATTCTCCTTTCCAGCCAGTCTCCATCCTACTTTGTCTTTTTTCACATGTGGCCCCCTGGTTTCCGTCTGGAGTGTCTGCACTGGCAGTTGCCTGAGCACCTGCTGGGTGTGAATGGCCATATGTGGGTAAATCCTTGAATCAAGGAAGTCTCCCTTTTTTCAGAATTACCCGACAGGAGTCTCTCAGGGTGGTTCCTATTTCTTGAGATTTTCCCTCGTCTATGGTAAAGTATTGCTAGACCGGGTGCTGTGCAGGTCTAGTGTAGACAGACATCGCTGCGGTGCGTTCCTGGTTACAGCAGCCCTGTCGTGCCCGAGGGTAGTGTCCGCAGCACCACTCCTGACCGCCAGGCTTTTACTGTCTCACCCTCCCTTCTTCCACAAGGCTCTCAGAGGGGCGAGTTCCATTTCCTGGGTAGGGCAAGCTCTCCACACTTATTCCCTGCACTTTGGCCAGTTGTGATTCCTGTATTACGCATCTTCGTTGTAAGAGGTCGTGACCCAATGCTGAGAGCCTCTCTAATCCATGGTGTGATGATAAGTGTTTAGATGGTAGTTTACTATCAAGCACTTACAGTTAGCCCTGAGAGATTTGATCCCACCCAGGACCTATGCACATGCATTTGGCTAGATTTACAGTACTTGGTGTGTTGCCTGCCAAAAAAGTGGGGCTTAAATCCAGTCAGATAGCACTTGATTGCCCTTTGTACTGAGTACTCCTGGGTTGCTGTGAGGCACCACGCACACTCAAGCAACTTGAGGGAGAAAGGTTATTTATTTGGCTCAGGTCCCAGAGGGGAGACTCGGACCATTGTGGTAGGAAAGGTATGACGGCCGAAGCTGGAGGCACCTGTTAGGTCCCTCATGGAGACTGAGAGCTGCAACACTTGAAGCTGCCAGAGCAGATTCACCGAAGCTGAGTGGGCTGACCAAGCTCAAGGCCCAACCCCTGTGGCTGCCTTCCTCTAGCACGGCTGCACCTCCTAAAGGTGTCATGACCTTGCCAAACAACTAAAGATTCAGACACATTTCACACCATGACAACCCCCATACCTTATATAGCACTGTTGCACAATGGCCTCCTCTTGCCAGAGTTGTTATTGTAGCTTGTGTCATCCTTACCTGGGCAAGGCCATTGGTTGCTTTTCTCCCCTGGGAGCCTGCACCATACCTTCTGGCACTGTGACGGCTGACCAGAAACAAGAAAGCTTCCATAGCTGTTCCAGCTTGTTTATTCCATGTCCTGCGATCCTTGTGTGTGCCGTCCTTGGCAGTAGGATCGTGCCATCAAATCTAGAGGGTAATCGAGAGCAATGCCGGATGTCTGTGTCGCTGGGGTGGATGCTGGAGGTCAACAGCTCATTCGAAGATACCACATAGCTGGTACTGGATTTAATTGGCCTTCACTTCTAGTAGGAGCAACTCGGGCAATTTCTGTTTTCCTTATTTTCTCCTCTCTCACATAGTGTGTTCTATCACAGCAGCAGGAAATCACAGTGCAGGGGAGGAGAGCAACTTTGATGGAATTCAGGAAAAAAAGACTGTGTTGACTGGGAGTAGAAATGAAATCATGTCAAATTCATGCTACAAGAAAAGTCTTTTCCGTGTTAGCAGAGGAGGAATTGGAGATGTGGAGGGTGGGATGCTCACGTGAGAGCAGAGACGTCCACAATGTGTGATGGTGCTAGAGTGGAGGGAAGGACGTGCAGAGCCTCCTGGGGTAGAGAGGAAGTTTGGGGCCTGGATGAGAAAGCGGCAGGTGCTTGTGAAGCTTCTCTGCTGGCGGTGCTGCGCTCAGGGAGCTGGCGGGATATTTCCCGGAAATGAAGGGCAGCGTGCACTGAATAGAACCTGAAAGCTGGAGACAGCTGGCCCTGGACATGGGTCCCGTGGAGGTGGGAGGTGGACGCCTCTAGAAATTCAACACAGGTCATCAGACAGATGCTTTTTCACCTCCTGAACTGTCTCGCCAGCCTTTATTTGATTCTTGTGTGTTTTTCTTGAATATTATTTGTGAGTTCTTGGTATTGTTTTCTGAGACATCTCACCGTAAAGCCCAGGTTGACCTGGAACTTTGTATACTATGTAGGTAGCCCAGCTTGGCCTCGCGTCCTCAGTCATCCTTCCCCAGCCTCCTGAGCGCTGGGATTCAGGCATTCAGCATTACACCAGCAGGTTTCTATATTTATGTATGTAGAATGCTTTTTAAATTATGGCCTTGAATTAAAATGCAATGGCATTAAAAGGTGTATTGACTTCCCATGGGTGTTTGTAGGACAAGAAATCCTTTTTTCTGAAGATCTATTTTTCTGTCATTATAATAATGGATGTTATACTTTTCGTCCACTCATCACTTAACCCAACAAGAAAATCAGGCTGTAGATCAGTGGCATTCGCAGGAGTGATTGTTCTTATGTCTAGAGAGGCCTCTGGTTCCTTTCTTCTCCCTTGTTGCCTGGCAGGCACAAGGCCTACGACACAGGCACGGCCTGGACTACGTACTGGTTGATTGTTGAGGCCTGTGCCTTTAGATGTCATCTACACATCGATGAGCTTATTTCTGCAGTTGGCAGCTCCCCTTTAAACTACAGACCGTGTGCACGTGAAAGTCTGTGTGTATTAGAAGGCACTGTGTGCGCCTATGGAGGCCTGAGGGTGACGCTGGGAACCATCCTGGATTGTGCTACCTCTTGTTTTGCTCTAGAGTTTCCTAGACTCTGCCTTCCGGTGGCCTGACATTTTTTACAACTCAGGGATCCGAACTCAGGACCTCCTGCTTTCGAGGCAGAGGCTTAACTCTTCAGCCATCTCTCCAGCCCTAAATTGCAGACTTTATATATAACTTCTTACTCTATGCTAGTAGACATTTTCAATTAGCTAATACAAATCCACACTCCTTTATACCTCTTATTTCATACAGCCACCCCTGAGACCACCAGCCTCACCCTCATTAGCAACAGTGTCACCTTCCATCCCTTCAAGACAAAATCTGTCTGTGATTTGTTGTTTTGAACCCAGGTCTAATTCTTCATCCTGCTGGCCCCACCTTCAGCTGGAGTGGAGCCTAGCACGTCGCCTCCACTTCCACCTACCTAGTGGCAGGCTCCTGTCATCTCTGTTTTTCCCCTTGTCCCTGACTACTCTCAGGTTGGCCAAAGCGTGTCAGCACTTAGAATCACAGTGGCTTCTCTTCATCAAGAGTAGAGAGTCTTAAGGTGACCGTGGCATCATGTGCTCTGGCTCTGTGGTTCCTTCTGACTTGGCTTCTTGCTCTTCTTAGAGCCGCACACACGTCTTCGTGCCCTCTCCTCAGACCTGCCAGCCTCCATCATTGCCCTGGTCCGTACCCACACCTTGCTTGGTATTCGAAATCGTATCTGAGGCTCTCGGTCTGCCTTCCTTTCTGCTTCATCGCATCGTCTGAAATGCATGTGCGTCGTCAGTCTTCTCCCTCGCGTCTGTTTCATTCACTGCTCCATCCTCAGAGTTCAGAGCAATGCCTGACACGTAGCAGGTCATCAGTGCTGAGAGAATTAACTTTATTGTTTTGGGCAAGAAATACAATTTTGCTCTTCAGGTTCGTCTCCAACAAGTACTTAGTGAAACGCCAGAGCAGAGACTACGATGTGGAGTGGGGCTACGCCTTCGACGTGCATCTGAATGCGTTCTACCCGCTCCTGGTGATTCTGCACTTCATCCAGCTTTTCTTCATCAACCGTAAGTAGCACATTTCTCACATTTTCAGTCTTCATTGTATACATCCACAAAGACTCAGTGTTTGCATTTCTTCTGGCAGATGTTATCTTAACAGACACATTTATTGGATATTTACTTGGAAATACCTTGTGGTTGATTGCAGTTGGCTATTACATCTACGTAACCTTCCTAGGATATAGTGGTAAGTAATTTCAGAAAATGTTTTGGTTGCTTGAGAACAGGATGGAAAGATGTAACAATATTCGTACAGTTCACCTTTAAGAGCACAGACACTGACTGAAGTATTTACGTGAGTCGCCCTAGATTTCATAATCATTACAGTTTCATTCACATTTTTCCCTGTTTTTTGTATGAGGAAACTCAGGCCTGGAGAGACTAATGTCTACTTCCACAGTATCACAAAGTGGCATGGCTGGCATTTGTCATACTTTTAAGGAACCATGCTGCTTATCTCAAGCAAGATCCCTGATCCTTTGTTCTCTGGTGCGTTCATGCTGTGGGCTCAGGGTTGCTTAAAACTTACTTGCAGCATACATTGTTTCCCTTTGGGTTTCTGTGATGACTGTCTCGGTCTCAGGAGTATTTACTGATCCCAGCATGTGTATGCAAAATTTACTCTTAAATCTTGTCAGTTATTTTGAATGTAAATGAAAACCATTAAGTGATTTATTTAAGAAATGATCTCAGATCAGGGATATAGCTCAGTACTACAGAGCCTGCTTGCCACGTGCAAGGTCCTGTGTTCAATCCCAGCACTGCCACACTGCTACAAACTAAAGAGCAGAATATGTATGGATCATCCATCACGTGTGGAAAGGGCAGGTTTTCAGCTTGCCCTTTGCTGTTATTCTGGATGACAGATCTGTAACCATTACCAGCTCGCTTTTCTCACTGGCTTCTCGGGTCAGCATTGGTTCTATTCCACCCGTCGGTCAGCTGGTCAGGGATCACTTAAGCTCGTCATCGACCAATTGGATGGGACTATTCTAGGCTAGGGTAGAACTTTGTGACTTTAAGTTGTGATCCCCGTCAGCATTGTGAGTCTCTTAGTGGACTTCTCAACCCTTTGCATAGTGTACAGTATAAGCAATGTCAAGGCAGCATGCATGGGGCAGTCTTTCCTGAAGGGTTCTGCTTCAACTAATACCCTGCTTGAGATATTAGTTGACTCACTTCACACCTCAAATTGAGGTGTGTTGCTTTCGCACTGCAATACCATCAGTGTCTCTTTAAAGTCCCACAGTGAAGTCCATTGTCCACTATGCCAACTTGAGAAGATGGGCAGTCATGGTGTCTGCCCTAAGGTGCATGTGTTGAAGAGGCTTCTTTCAAAATGTTCGTCAGTCACACTTATTACCGTGTCTAAATATCCACGTGGGTTTCTTTTCCAGCATTGCCATTTTTGAAGAATACAGTAATTCTTCTCTATCCATTTGCGCCTCTCATCCTGCTGTATGGCCTGTCACTAGCACTGGGATGGAATTTTACCCGCGCTCTGTGTTCTTTCTACAAATACAGAGTCAAGTGAAAAGTGGCAGTATTCTCTCTCAACTGTGTGAACAGTATGGGTGAAGTGACAATTTCTTGTAAAGTTTGTAAATTCTTTGTAGATATCTTAAAGATGTAAAGTTTATGAACTTGAGGTGATATTAAACACTATTGTCTAGTACATTCCTTAGGACTAATTAAATGTACATTTCTGTAATAAATATTTTTAAACTAAAGCATACGTGTATTTGAACATAATTGTGTACGGAACTGTGAATACCAAGGGCAGAAGAGGGTAATAAAACCAAACAGATTCGGTCTGAGAGCACGGGAAGTACCACCCCCCCACACCCCGTCCCTGTGTGCGGTCTGCCCTGTTTTTAATGAGCTCCGCTTGAGATGTTTGCACAGGCTGTGACCCAGCCCTATCCCAGAAGCCTCTAGCCCACGCTGTGGGTCCCATGGGCGTGTCCTTATAAGAGGCCCTGACGTGATCAGCGCACAAGCGCGCGCGCGCACACACACACACACACACCCAAACGCAGCAGATGTTACTCCGGTAGATGTGTTTAGATACCTGTATAAACAGTGATACTGACTTAACATCAGGGGCCGCTCGCTCTAAAACCTGAAGGACCCACTCCTATTTCTAATTGAAAACAGATGGGTAAACATCGTTGGATTACCACTAAACAAAGTAATGTTTTCCATTCAGCTTCACCTTTTTATTAGAAGGAATCTCAAATTCAACAAGGCTTTTCAAACTTCTTTATTTCAAATACACATGAACGGTGTGGCACAGAGAAAGTGATGAAAGGCACAGTCAACAGGACCAGTATTGGGTTTTCAATTATAGCAGCAAACTCCAGAATAAATAATCTTCCTTTAAAAATCCAACAGGTACCTAAAATATTACTGCAGATATTAGCTGTTCAACCCATGAAGACATCTTAAGGAAAATATGTACAACACATTGAAGAAGAAAGCTGGTACAACCTAGCAAGGAGATTCTTCAGGCAGGTCCCCAGGGAAGCTCCCAGAACATTCCCAAATGCAAAGACAGTCTTTCCCAAGAAGTGTTCAAAGACACATAGTCAGTTGTCCATTCCAGGCCTGGGGGGCTTTAGGTCTTCCTTAGAAAACGCTGCTTCTGTATGGAAATGAAAAGTTATCAAATCTGCTGGCAGTGCGTCTTACAGTACTGTCGAAGTCAGCCTGATTAAGGCTTGGAAAGTGATTCTTCAAAAGGTAATTTCACCAAATCGGAGCAGACACTGAGCATTTCAAATAATGATGGGACGCTAATCAAGCCAGAATAAGAACCTTTGATTTTTGAACAATTTGCAAATTCCCAAGACAATGAGTAAAACAAATCAGAGCAAATGATGCCAGTTTCCCTCCTGTCCCAGACACTAAAGCCTTCCCGCAGCTAGCATCCTCTCTCTGCAGCGCTGCAGGCCCTCTTCACTGGGTGTCAGAGGGGTGCTGCCCTGGGCGACGCCTCCCTTCCTCACTCGGGTGCCTGGCGCGCCAGCTCCTGCTTGTGTCCTCAGTGATTTAGCAGGAAAGGGAGGGTCTTAGGTAAGGAAGTTTATCGAGCTAACAGTGGTACAGGGGCTCAGGTGACAAAATCCTTGGTTCTTTTTTCCTTTTTAATAATACTGTTGTAGTTTTTTTTTAGCATTGTATGTTCACATGCATTAAAGAAATAAAGCATACTAGTTATCATAGTGCATACCTGTAAAGATTAATAATTAAATTTTCATAACTATTACTATTTAAATGTCACAGGCTGTAAATATTGCTACATAGCTTGGAAATGTCCTTTTCTGCAAAGGGATTGCACTGAGACCTTAGATCCCTCACACCGTGAAGATGATGGTGACACAATCTGTCGTCTTTTGACAATGTTTCACCTCCAAGTTCTTTTCCCTTGTCTTGTGTCAAGGCTGTGGCAAGATAGTAAAAATAAACTCAAAGATGAATGAACCAAAATAAAAATGAACTTCATCAGCAATTAACGTCTTGGAAACAGAGATACTTTGGAAAATATTCCAAGCACAAAAATTTTATCTGCATACATATTAACTAAAAAAAATAAGTCCCTCAGGAAGTCAATCCTGTTAGATGTGTCCAACCTGCAGCCCAGAATAGCTACAAATGTGGCACGACACAAAATTGTAAACTTAATTTTTTGGCAATTTTTTTTTTTGTAATTTGACTGCACAGTGCTTGAACACAATGTCTTAAGGTAGGACATGTCTGGGAGTCTAGATAAAAGCTGAAAGTATTTTTCTCTCAATGTCTAATTTAATCCCTCAATAACTTCAGGTGTGTCGGGGCAGTCTGCTTAAGTCAGTACATCTTACGTCATCTAGGAGCAAAAAGATTCCTGTGTATTCCTATTCCTACAATCTCATGGTAACATTTTTCAAAACGCTACAAAAATGATGCAGCTTCACTGATAAATTCCCCAAGGAGATTTCTAGCCCAAGCTCAAAAATGTGATTCATGTATTTAGCAAGACACAGCCACCGAGCCAGGCACGGTGTTGCGCACTTGCAATCTCAGTACTCAGGACAGAGAAGAATCAGGAATTGGTGGCTGTGGCCAGACCGACCTAAGCAAGCATCGACATTTCAAACCCCACCTCTTTTGAATTCTTTCTCTGTTGATTCAGCTTAAAGTACCACCCATTTATCATCTCATTGTTTTGTAGGTCAGAAGGCTGGATGGGCTTGACCTGGCTGTCTGGGCAAGTCTTGTTTACAAACTGTAGGGAAGTGCTCGCTGGCTGCGTCTGCTTCTGCTGTCAGTCTGTTCTCAAGTCCAAGGCTGCAGCTCCCGTTTCCTTGGCTGGTCACTGATCTGGCTCCTCTGCGGCTCTCACTTCAGTCAGCAGCGGTTTCGAGGCTCCTCTAGCTTCCAGCCTCTGACTTCAGCTACCAGCCTGAGCAGACTGCTTCTAAAGCGCTCACAAGATTGGGTTAGTCACCCCAGATAATCTCCCTTTTGCTATATAACATGATACAACCATGGGTCATAATCACAATTCTAGCCACACTCAAAGGGCAGGGGTATTGTACAAGGTCATCATTCTGGAACTCTGCGTACCACAAATACACACTGCTATTAACTGGTGTGCTCTCTCTCTGAACATACCAATTCCATATAACCAGAGGGACAGACAGCACGGTTACTTTTCATTATGAAAGATTAAATAAAGTCTAGCTAACAACTTTCCTGGGGGCTTTTGAAATCCGCAACCTTAATCTTTTACATGCAGCCAGTGATTCCAAAAGATATCCAGGACCTTTGTTTGGAGACACCTCTAAAGGTTGCACACAAACACACATCTAGCCTACGAGCTAAATAATCCACTTACATTAGCTTTTTCTGAAGTTTTTCAACCACACTATCTTTACGACTACAGGGATCTGGTACAATGCATGCCGAGAGGATAGCGCGGTACAAGTCAAAGCAGCAAAAGAATCAAGCAGTCTGGGTTTGCAGAGGCCTGGAAGTAGGTCTTCTACCTGCTCTAGATACTCGCCTTCATTTGCATTCCGATGTGCTCACAGTCATCAGAACGCATTAACTTTCTAAAGGCGTGTTTGCACATTTGACAGTACTGGCCCACGGAACGTAAGGCCATGGTGGAAATGTTCTGTATTTCCGACAGCCTTTCTTTCTGAGGAACCAGGCACCCAAAAGGGACTCCTGAACCCAACTGCACAGTTTTACCTTTTGTGACTGCTAGCCACCTTCTTAAAAAAGTTTGCAGATAAGTACAGGACCTGCAGCCTTCGTTAAAATGACTGCCCTCATGTGTTTCGTGGCTATTGTATACACACCAGCACTACAAGAATCTGAGTAATATATGAAGTATATGCCAGATGCCAGCGATGCCCAGTCTCACACACAGAGCCAGCCCTCCACGTGGTACTTCCCATTTGCCATTTGGGTACAAGTGGCTCGGTAGTCTTCTGAAGACCAAGTGTGTTCCAGTTCTGGGCACTCTGACTTCACCTTCAACCTTTACCCTCACACTATCTTCGGGGCTCCCACTAACAACTTCTTGCTTGGGGAAAGGCTGGGGCTTCTGATTGTCTAGCGCTAGACAGGGCTCAGAGGGGGAGCAGTGAACACGGGAGGACCGAAGCAGCGCTGGCGGTGGATGTTCGAGTGCGTCAGAGACAACACATGCCAGGCGTGTGGGTGTCTGTGTGTGGCATGGACGGCAGGCACAGGTAGCTACGAAGGAAGGCTGGGCAGCTGGACTAGCTGGTGGGCTCACCCAGTGCTGATGGAGCCTGCCGGGGGCACCACATTCTAGGCACTGGGAACAAATTCATGGGGAGGAGGGAGAGTCCTGGACAGATGTACGGAAGGACCTGACCAAATGAGTCCTAGGAGCAAGAGAGATGACAGAGCTTGAAAGGCCCATGCATGAGTTCAAGAAGCCGAAACCTCGGCTCCGTGGATAAAGCGCCTGCTCACAAACTCGGCGACCCGAGTTCAAACCCTGGAATCCCACATAGTACAAGAGAGAACTTCTGAAAAGTGTTCTCTGGTCACCCATGTGCTGTGAAATGCACACATGCACGCACGTGTGCATGTTCTCTCTCCCTCCCCCTTCCTGTCAAATGAAGTACTTTGAAAAGAAGCTGTGACACGTACAACAGGAAGTAAGACTCTTTCTCCCCCTAGATTTCAGAACGTGCCCTTCCTGAGGAAGCGAGAGCCCACTGGGCCTCCTAAGCCTCTTCAGAGAGTTTTACCTTCTGTCTGAAGGCAGCGTCAATGTTTGGTAACAAAAGGGGACTTCTCTTTCCTAAAGAATTTGCTCGTGGGTGCTAGGCTTAGGAAGTTGGAGAGAAAAATAAGAAGGCAATGCAAAGGCAATCCATGAGACCCCAATAAAATCTTCTGCTAGGCTTCGGCATAAATGCACCACCCCAGTGTTTCCCTACCTTTCCCTGTCAGAACCGCATGGGAAATGCTGCTTGGCACTGTTGTCCCCCACACCGGGCAACCAGTAAAACTCCATAGTTTCACATGTAGCCAGAAGCCCTGATGGCTCAAACCACGCATGCACAGAAAGCCCAGCACATGATCTGCACGGCCACAAGCCACCTACAGCCCCTGGATTGTCAGAGCAGGATAGAACTGCTGTGGACTGTTCATAACTGTGTAAGGACTTCTATAAGGAAAGTACTTCTATAAGGATTGCTCATTGCTGAGGCAGATGATTGCTCATTGCTGAGGCAGATGACATTCTCTGTGGATGCTAGAAGCGTTACTTGGGATTGCAAGTTTCAAAGCAAGAGCTACTCCATAGACACATTTACTTACAAGTTCATGATGCAGTAGAATAAATCGCACAACGACAATATCCTTCACCAAGCCCCAATACTACAGCTTTGTTTTAAAACTATACCCATTGTTCCTCATGTAAGGATTACCTAGAAAACACTGTCAGAACTCAGAAAAGGAGCGCAGATATAAAAGGATCAACAAGAAGAGACAAAGCATCTAACAGGTGGATTAAAGACAGATTCAAAAGCCCCTCGTCTACACCTGGGGAAAGGTAATGAGTGAAGGCTATGGAAATTCAGGTCGGACGCTTCACTCTTAAAACACTGAAGCTATCCGACGGGTCTTCTGTGGCTACACCATGCACTGGTACAAGAAAATCACTCCTGACACGACATTGGTCTCTAAAATCTTGGCTTTAAGGAATGACAAATGCCTTTGAAAATATTTTGTTCAGAATTGTTGTGATTAGAAAAGTACTTCAAGGTAAGAAATCCATCTGTAACCAATCTTAAATGGCAGTGCATTTGAAAAAAATGGCATTGATCTGTAATGTTTGCATTTCCAAAGGAAAATATAGAAAGAACTTAAAAAAGCAAGGTAACTGGTTTTCAAAAAAAGTATCGATCCAAAATTTTACCGCACAAAAATATGTACTTCTTAAGTGTTTCTAATAAATTAACTCCATAATATTTTATGTATATTTATATATTTATATATATATAATCCCTGATCATCTATAAAAGAGGGTCTATAATAGTAAAATAAATGAACTTCAAAAGTACCCCCCTTCATAAAATGTATTTGACATTAGTTTTCTCAAATTTAAGGAATGTAACAATATGTACAACTCTTATGTATTAGTAGAATACCAAAATAGTACAAGTCATATCAACAGGCTGTCAGAACTGTAAAATGCTTGTGTCAAGTTAAAATCAGAGGACAGCATAGTCTCAAAGAAACATGATCATCCACGGGAGAGTCACTGCCCAAGTGGCAATGACGGCCATCTTATCTACAGTAGATTTCACAAGAGGTAGTGCTCAGGTTCAAAAAAAAAAAAAAGGTACATGCTTAACTATCTTTAATTGACAGGTTCACAGGAAAATGTGTGTCGGTTTCTCAGAAGATCAATTGGTGATTTTTTTAATATGAATCTGAAATAGAAAATACAAAATAGTAAAAGGTGTGATGAAATACTTTATTCTCCATTTTAAAAAGTGTTTATGTGTAAAAACCAAAATATAATTTAGAAAGATAGTATCAAGGTGATTTCACTGATTTTATTTATTCTTTTTTTTTTTTTTTAATTTTTTTTTTTATTATTATTATTTATTCAACTGTGTGCATATGCATGTGTATATGCGTGTGTGTGTGCGTGTGTGTCTGTATGTGTAGAACCACGGACGAATTCGCAAACCACATGGACGCCTCCACCTCCTTCTGCCCCGGGATTCACAGGCTCCGCCCTACCAGGACCAGAAGCGCAGGCTGCCCCCGCTTCCGCCTGGCGTCTATACGTGGGATCTGGGACCCGAACTCAGGACCTTCCGCCTACAAGGTGGAGGCTTAACCCCTGAGCCACCTCTCCAGCCCAAGATTTTATTTATTCTTACCTCATTAAGAATGGCCCAAACAGCAGAATTCTGAATAACTGAAAGTCGAAAGGCTGAAATAGGATTCAGACTAGGGTCCACCATTCCTTCTGCAACACCATTCTCAAATTTTCCTTCAAAACAGAAAGTAGAATTTGTTGGATAGGCTGATACAAGTCTATGTAAAATGTCTCCGGAAGGAAGGACACACCAACGCATTTCTACAGGTGTTTTTGAACAAGGGATACATGAGTTTTGCCCTTTAAATTTCTCACGGTACAGTGTAGCCTTGAAAACATTAGAGACCACCCACTTAACACATGGGCACACTTTTGCCCATCAAAATCGAAAAAAAAATGGCTCATGAATCAACAGTACTTAACCTACAGATTTTTAGCACATTACTCAAACTTTATCAGAAACCTACTTTGTAACGGCACTCAGTCTGACTTGAAGTCAAGTCAGTAGTGAGAAGCGTCAGTGTTTCTGACAGATATAAAGTTAACACATGGGCCTTGAGCCCCATGAAGAAGGCATTCAGAAGTCCTACACAATTCCCGTATCAAACTACTAAGAATGAACGGGGGCCCAGGAGATAACTGTTGGTAGCCTGCTTGTCTTGGAAGCATGAGGACCCAAGTCTGGATCTCCAGCAACCAAGTAAAAGCAACATGGAACTGTGTCCAGTGCTGGGAGCAGAGATCCCAGAGCCTTACTGGCAGCCAGTGTCGCCATAGAGAATGACAGAGGAGGAAGACACCCTACATTTGGCCTCTGGCCTCTGCCTTGATACTTGTGTTCCTATGTACACGCGTGCTCTAAAGAGATCTAGAAAGATGTACCTGTCCCACACCTACAAGATTAACTTGCCAGTATTTTCTTTTACCTACGACAGTTGAGATCACATTCGTTAGGAAGAGAAATAGCAATGCGTCGTTTCTACAGAAAACAGCTAGAGAAAAGACTACAAACAAGACATAGGACCAGCGACGCAGTCATCAAGGTCTGTACTACTCAGGCCCACGTTGTCACATTTGCACATCAGAGAGTGGCACAGCATCTGACATAGGCTGAGAGTCCCTGGCAGTGGGGATGTGGCGTCCTAGCGGGCATGTGCTCAGGGCGCTCTCAGGCTGGGAAGAGATGCATTCAGTGTCCCTCCCTGGGTTGAAGAGGGTGCCGGGTTAGCAGATTTGCAGAGGCTCAGAGCAGATGGCCACGTGGCCGCCAGGCGGCATGGTCAGGGGTCATCTCAGCACAGGGCAGCGGGGAGGGAGGCAGGAGCACATGCGGATGGGAGGTGGGGTCAAGACGCAGCCAGGCGCACCCAGAAAGGCAGGACAGAAAGAGACGGTGGCAAAAGTGGACCTGCTGTTGCGGAAAAGCAGCCAGGAGAAGGGGTGAGGAGCCAGTGATGGCACCCGAGAAATACAAGTCACGGCTGCAACAGAGGAACAAATGAGCGTGGAGCACAGCCGCAATCCTAAGCAGCTCAACAGCGGGCAAGAACTCAGAATTTCTGCAGGAGTCGGTCCAGAGAAATAAGGGATATTTCTTTGATACTGCCATTTTACCTATTCGGAAATAGCCATCTTCCAATCGTTTGTCTTTGGTTTCTTTGCTTATTTCCAGACCTTCGCTCTAAAATAAAACAGAAGTGTTACATTCATAAGTAATTACTTCTGATAAAAGCAAGTCGTATCAATGCTTCTTTATATGAAAGTTGCATTTGTGATACGGCTATGCAGAGAAATGCTATCTCGGTAGGTCTTACAAGTCCCCCAACAATAGAGGCTTTTGCCATTGCTCCTGGTTGCCCACCCAAACCCGATGGTAAGACCCTATTGCTAAAGACAACCCCCCCACACACTGATCACAGGTCATGGAGAAAAATCAGTTGGACTTGATCTAGAAGCTTCCTTCCTGCGGACTAGCTTTCATAGTACCAGGAGATACTGCACGGGATGCTGAAGAAGAAAATCCATCAGCACTATTATCAACTGTGCACTCTGGAAGCTACAATAACCACCACCTAGATGACATGCAATAGCCTGCACTGTAAACCAGGCTAAGAACAGTGGGGAATAAACTATTATTGTTGCTCTGTCAGTTCTAAAATATACCCAAAAACGTTATCATTAACCATCATCAGAATCTGTATATAAGATACTTATGATTGGAAAATGAAATTAAGTCAATAGAATATCATTTCCTATTTAAGACAGAAGAAGACTATGGTCTCAGCATGGAAGACATCTAAGCTTTCCTTACAAACAAATAAATTAACATTCATCATTAAACATTCAAATGCTCAAATGATGTTCTGGGACTGAAAGGCAAATGCAAAGTAAAAACTAAGGTAAAGTATGACCCTTTTCCTCACTAAATATCCATGCTATCTGTCAAATAGAAAGTGAAATTGAGATTCATTGAATAAGGTATATGGGCATATTACTAACAGGTGGTCTTCGTTGAAAGCATTACATTACCGACCACCGGGGTCCTACCCCTTATGAGAATGTGTGGTTGTTCGTCTCATAAACTACAACGGTCTCAAAGTGAGCATCCGTCCCCAGGGAAGGGTCAGAGGGCAAAGCGCCATACCTTCAAGGGCAGAACTTCCACGGTCGTGTTCAGCAGAATGTCTCCAGGGTGCTCTTGGTTACCGCTGTGGAACAAGTAACTGAGAGCCCAGAGGAAGAAGGAAAAACAAGTCAGAGCTCATCTCGGAGTTGGCTTTTCCCAAGGAGACTCGAATTCTAGCCAACTGGCCACACGGAACTTGTAACGACTGCCGTGGGAACCGTCAGCTCCATGAGATCTACCACCACCTGGGAGAGGGGGCTCTGGGCAAGCCTTGGGGGAGTTATCTGGATTACATTCATGGAGAAGAAAACCCCTCTGGATTCACTTCACAGAAGTATCTGATTTCAGACCAAATACAGTATATACATAAAAAGTTGCAGACCAACATGTTTCAATGAATATGGACACAAAGAAATAGATGCTGGTATACAGTAATATATAGATTCGACAATATATAAAAATAATTACAGAGCCGGTGAAATGACTTGAGTAAAGATGCCGTGTGCAGATCTAGAGACCTCCATTCCATCCCCAGAATTCCGTGGTGAAGGGAGAGAACCAGCTTTCAGGAGTTGTGCTTGGGCCTCCACGCAAGCACCATGGGATGTGCACTTGTGCGCTCTCTCTCTCTCTCTCTCTCTCTCTCGCTCTCTCTCTCTCTCAAATAAAATAGATGTAAAAAGCAATCCCACACCATTACCAAGTGGAACTGATTCGAGAAGCACTTGACCAGTTTGAGACCCACAACTGATTGTCGCCCAGCACGACTCCCACAGAGAAAAATCACACGAGCAAATTAACTGATATAGAAAGTGCAGAACTCAAGACCCCCGCCAGGGAGGTGGCGCGGTGGGCAGCGTGCTTGCTGAATAAAGCATGTGGACCTAGTTTGAACCTTGGAACCCAGGTCAAAAAGCCCACAGTGTTTGTGAATGTGTCCCCAGGTGTAAACATTGATGATCAGTACCCAAATGACCCTTCCCTACACCATCACTCCACTTAGTTTATAGCAACTCGTTATTCAACTGAACGGGTTTCTGATGTGTAATGTGTCAGCCTCTGAATAAAATTTTTTTTTTTATTTTTTTTATTTATTCAACTGCGCATGGGCGTGTGTATGTGCGTGCATGTGTGTGTGTGTGTGTCTGTGTCTGTGTAGAACCATGGACGAATTCGCGAACCACCATGGATTCACAGGCTCCGCCCTACCAGGGCTAGAAGCGCAGGCCGCCCCCGCTTCCGCCTGGCGTCTATACGTGGGATCTGGGATCCGAACTCAGGACCTTCCGCCTGCAAGGCGGAGGCTTAACCCCTGAGCCACCTCTCCAGCCCCAATAAAAAATCTTTATATTCGTGAAGAAAAAAAAAAAAAAAAGCCGGCCAGTCTGAAGCAGTGAGCTCCAGGCCCAGCTGAGAATCCTTGTCTTGAAGGCTCACGGGAGGACGCTGCAGGCTGACGGCTGGCCTCCACACGCGTGATGTGTGCACACACGCACATGCAAGATTAATATGTGGACTGGTCTCGGGAGATAGTTCGAAGGCTAAAGTCTTTGCCTCCCAGCAAAATGACCTGAGTTTGAACCTCCAGATCCCACATAAAATATGGCAGTGGCCTGCAATTCTGGCCTTGAAAGTCGGGTTCTGGAAAACTCTAGAGCAAAACAATAAGGCCATGAGGTAATCTAGGATGATTCCCAAAGTCACCCTCGGGCTCCCCAGATACACACACTCACGTGCCATCTTGTATGTACGCATACGCACAGATGGACAATACTATATAATGAATAATATATAATGAACTAGTTTTAAAAATACCACCAATCAAGACCCCCTCATGTGGTCTGAATCACCATGGAACAGGAAACAGGAAACCTACACGAGTCAGTGGGTGTGGCACAGGACATGGGTCTCAAGCTGCAGTCTACTAAGCCTGCACCTGTTCGCTGGTAAACATGAAGGGACCGTAACAATGAAATAAAAACAGGAAGAAAAAAAAATCTCAAGTTTCGTAAAATGGACATAAAAGTGAATTTGTTCGTGGCATATTAACAAAATAGTCCAGCGCCTACAAAACTATCAACTGCAAGTCACCATCTATGAGTTTGGGTGTTGCTCCGAGCTTTACAGGATATTCTATGATTAGGACATGACAACCATGTGAGATTCTGGGAACGTTCCAAATGAAAGTAACAAAAAATTATATACTGACTACAATCCCAGAACTAACAGGTGCATTTGCCAAACGTGCTAAATACTGATACTGCAACTGAAAACGTGTATATTTTTAATACTCGGGTGTACTCGATGCAGATTTAGCACTCAACATCTTGAGACCCACTGTCCCTTGTTTTAGTGTGTATGAAACACATTTTATCGCAAATCGTGGTAGGAGAATGAGGTCTGAACTCTAAGAACAAACCTATTTCCATAATCACTGACCTCTCTACGTTGACAGGCTTGTCGAACTTGAACAAGATGTAGTCTCCAGCTGTGGGGGTGATGGCCCAGAAGAAATCCTCTCCCATGTATGTCTTCTCCAGCGTGTGGCCTTGGTAAACCTTCAAGGAGGTGGATACCTCCGCAGGGGGGTTCACGTGGATCTTGAGCAGCAGTGGTTTCATGTAATCTTTATCCTAGGAGCGAGGACAGGTAAATGTGTCATCACACGACACTTAGCTTACCTGCCTTTAAGATAAAAAAGGAACAATTCCAGGCCAGATAACAAACTACATCTGAGAGAAAATAAAGCAAGTCACCAACCGTGAGCTTCTGAATTTTTCCTGACAGGGACGAGTGCAGACCAACGTGCTGGAAAAGGGAAGGCCGGAAGCGAATTCGCAGATTTGCTTTCTGTCTATCACAATGTTTCTAAACATTAAAAAAAAAAAACCACGATTATTACAAAATAAGGCACGATCGTGTCCTTACCTGGAAAAGTCATTCAGAATAACATTGAGCATAAATAGGGATTCAAGTCATAATTCTGTCATGTGTTTTTTTTCTCTCATTGCTTTTGAGTCAGGAGAGATTTGCTGCCCCTCTGTTAAATTGCTATGACATAAAAATAAAAGACAAGCTAAGGCAAGAGCGAAGTTTCATTTCAATAATGCTTTAAGACAAGGCGGTAAAGATTTCATGTTTAGGATTAAAATGCACAGACTACAGACTGGAGGATTTGGTTCAAATATAAAAATACCTTTAATCTGATAGCATCAGATATTGCACATAAGAAGACGTATTCTGCTAGGTGAGGACAACTTGAAAATATAAGGTGATAATTTGATGTCTGGCAAGTAAAAGATCCTGAAAGTTCTATCAACAAATCTATCTCCACATGGCTAAGGAACACCCATGTGTCACCCTAGCCCCCCGGGTCCTGAGGCTGGGACCTCGTGTCATACATAGCCTGTGCTCACACGTGGGGTCCTCAGAGCCGGATGGCTCTGGTCGCATCTTAAGAGAACTACAGCCATCTAGATGTGTTTCCAAACACATCTTTCCATGTCAAAAAACTGTGGAAGTGCCCAACTCTCCTCAAGAGGGTCGCCTCGTCAACATGTATAATGCTAACACTGAAACAGAGGCGAGACAGTTACTTGATTTTTCACACACACTCAAGTGAAAGGGGAGCGAGGCGAGGGTTAAGGAGGAGAGACAGAGAAGGAAGCGACGTCAGTGGTGCCCGAGCCTCCACGGGAGCATGGCACGTCCCTGGAGGCGTGTGGGTGATCTAACGCTTCCCACGCCCCTGTCAGGAACCTGAGGTCCGGTTATCACCGAGAAGCAGAGACCACCTCCTTGACATTCTAAGGCAGGCAGCTGGAGCGACAGGAAAAGGTGGGAAGGGGCGGGTAAAACCCTTCGAAGGGTCAGATACTCAAATGGTTGCATGATTTAACAGATTTCTGTGTTTTAATTTTCACTCACTGGTTCATCTTACAAACTGTAGAATTGATAATATATATATTTTTTATATTAAACATTTTTTATTATTATTTCCGCTCATACAAACTTAGTAGGAACACTGGTTCCCTCCCTCCCTCCTCCTCCCCCCGACCCCCCTGCTCCCCCTCCCCTCACCCCTCCCTCCCCATCCTCCAATGCCTCCCCCCCAATCTCCGGAGAATCCTTTAATGTGCATGCCAGACTCTACTCTGGGTCCTCCTCTCCGATGACGTACAAGGACCCAGTGGCATTTCCCTGAACCCTTTCCTGTGTTCCCCTTAATCACAGGAACACTACTGTGGCTGTCAATCCCTTGCCTCCAAGGATCTTGGTGCCTTTAGCAGATGCTAGACTTTGTGGGGTCAATAGTGTGTTGGACATTGTGCAGGGCATGCAAAGTCCAATTATGATTGCTTCGGCCCTAACTTGTGTGGAGTATCTTGCCTAAGAATTGATACATTTTTTAACATTAAAGAAAAAGGCAAAGGCTCCCTCCAACCTCACGAAAAATTAACTTACAGCATCTTTTTCAGGGTTGCAGACTTTCACCCAGAGAATATGGTCCAAGAGCCAGTCAATGGGCTTCTCCTTATAAAACATGAATATAAACTCCACAATTAGGGTGAGGTCCGGAGCCTGGAACATTTTACCTGCAAAGAAATTTCAGTCGCGTGCTGTTCAAACAATTTAAGAACAAGTCAGATTCCTCCCATCAATAAGGATCGTGAGTGACCAGGGTCTAAAAAGTATCTAAATCGATTAAAACGCTTGTGTATTGGTTCATTTAGGGATTTCATTTCCCCAGAAAGCCTTAAAATAAGCATCTCAACTAGTGAATGAAAGAAGTATCCAAGAATGAGCACTTCCGGTACCCCAGCAAGTCACGTAAGAAAGCTTGCAGCACCATCTTTTTCTGAAAGAACCCCAATCGTCGAGTTCCTTTGATGGCAGCGGAACTGGGGGTGTCAGAGAAGAACCTATCCAGGTTCCCAGGGGCCTGGGACTCTCTAGAGCAAATGCCACCAAAGTCTATACACAGTTTATTTCTACCATTTCACAGAAAGAGGTTTACTTAAATTAAATTTCTCAAAACCAGATTGGTTTTACCGAGAAGAATAAAAGGGTCACCTTTTGGGTTGTCCTACAAAAACAAAAGCAGTTGGCTTAAGATTCTGAGACTCGGCTGTTTTAGAAAAATAGACAAATCACTTTTCTTACCAATAAAACCCAGCTGGGAAAACTCTAGAATCATCCATTCTTCTGAAGAAAGTTGAAGTGCAAAATTTTTTATAGTATTGAAATAGTTCTGTTTGACAATAATATCATCTTCAAGCTACAGAAAAAGAAAAAAGAAAAGTAATCGTTTATAGGTGATGAGATAGATAAGAAGGTCTGAGGCCAGATAGATGGGGAAAGAATCAATCTCACATCACCTACTTCCTAAAACATACATATATGTCTTGCTTCTGGGGATCAGAAGCAAGCTCAGGTGAAGAATCTCTGATGGGTGCAAGGAGAGACAGGGAAATGACAGTGCTTTTTTGTTTCCAGACAAGCGGTCTATGAAGTCAGGAGAAACCAGAATTTCTGAGGTTTGTATTTCTCCTGAACTGAGAGACAGTGCTTTATGAATCTCTCATATACATGAAAACCCATCCAACCCTTAGCCCTTGCCTAAGATTAAGGAGGGACCCCAAAAGTCATCAGTAGACCAGGCCAATGTTTTGTACTTTTGCTTTTATTGAGAATTCACAGTTCACTGTTCTCATCTATTTGTGCAAAATTCCTCCGAAGATGTGAAATCCCTTTGTCCAGGTGGCAGCCTAAGCACCACCTTCCACCAGGTGGCGCTCTACAGGCTACACCAAGAAACAGCACAATAAACTGTCAAAACCTACGGAGAAGTGAAAACTGCGAATAGCAAGAGAAGTGACCCTCCACAAAACCTTTGCATACCATGAAGGAGGAGGATGGAGTATTTAAAGTGATAAATCAAAATAATCGTCCAGCAAGAATTCAACATCTGGCTTGAAAACTGTCACTTGAAAATAAGAAGAGAAACTAAGTCTTTTCCTTGTAAAGAAAACACCATCCCGTCAGCCTTACTGCTGACAGCAGTCCATTTTGAACAAACACGAGGCAAGACATGAAACTCTGCAGAAAAAGGAAATCTTCAGACTCCTACAAAATCCATTCCACACATGTAGGAATACACGTGAATGAATCGCTTCTATTTTTGGAGAAAAGCACTACGACCAAGAGTCATCGGCTTTCCACAGACCAGAAAGTTAAGCTTCTAATGACCTAAGACTCAGGTCTTCATGCTTTTACAACAAGCCTTTTACCCACAAGGCCATTTCTCCAGTGCAACTGAAAACATTTTAAAAGCAATACTAGGTGACCTTTACATTTCTCTATATGCAGTTCCTACTGCAGTGTATGTATTTCTATAATAGATCTAGAACAAAATGGCAAAAGTTCCATGCTGTTGGAGTTTATAAAACAAATGCTTTCTTTACCTTTTTTTTTTAAATTTTTGAAATTGGAGCAAAGCCTCTCAAAGGTATTTAAAGGCCATGCACTACCTAAATCTGAGGTCCTATTTTTCCATGAAAAAGTCATGTAAAACAGTGTTGTTATAGCCATACCCATCAGTTACGTTTCTGTCCCATGAACCAAGAAACAGTTGTGCACATTTAAATACAGCTGGCTGCTGAAGTCTGCACCCTGAGTTTCCTGTGAAAGCCTCGTTCAGAACATTGCTTGTGCATGGTGATGGAGCCTTCGGGAGGTGGAGACTGGTCGGGGGTCTTTAGGTACAGGAGGTGGAGTTTAGGGGGACATCTTTAATCACTGAGTTCACGCTTAGAAGCAGTTTAAAAGCCCCACCATGCACCACAAAGCAACAGGGCCAATCAGTCCCAGAACAAAACCTTTAAAACCATGAGCCAAAATAACCCTTCTCTTCTTTCTGATTATCTCAAGTTTCCGTTACAGTGGTGGAAAGCTAACCCGCTGGCCCTAGATCAAAAGTCAAGGGAACCAAGTCTGCCTTGAGCATATCTGCCTTTCTTCCGGGTCAGGCCCAAGCCTCTGGGTCCTTGCCCACCAATTTCCTTCAGGGGCCCTGAGTTTGTTTTTGCTTCCAGCACCTTGTCCCAAGTAAAAGAACAAATAAGCTTTTTGAAAACAGGGTTTCAATGTATATAAAATCCTCCAGACTCAACCCAACCAAGACCTGAGATATCAGACATCCACCACCATGCCTGGCTTGTTTTTTTTTTTTAAACACCTGGCTTACTTTTATAGTTAAAAAAAAAATAAAAGTAACTGGCAGTCTTTATGTGCTATACAGATGGTGTTTGCATTTCAGTTAGTTACATCACTAAAGAGAATGAGATCTGGGAGAAATAGCAGCGTCTTAGAATTCTTTAAGCAGTTTTCCACCTAGCTAACCCAAAACCCACATGTGTATCACTAGGGCCATAATGTTAAAAATCTGGATGTTAGAATTAAATGCCAATTTTATTATCTTCACCATGATGCAACTTTATGGCAGCCTACAAAAAGATTTTTCTGCCATGAGATTACTAAAAGAATTATAAGAAACCCCTTCTTCAGAGTATGCCAAGTCAACAGTCACTGTATTTACAGCAGAGTGAGGGAGGAGAGAGATGATGGAGGAATGGGAGAAGCAGCAGCAGCTGGGGGTCAGTGCACAGTCACCACATTACTCTCTGACAAAGGAAAAGGGGGGAGAGTGCTCTCTGTCACCACACAGACCCTTGTACTCTCTGAAGATAGCGTTAGGACCACCAGGCATGGCGGACACACAATGTCAGCACTCGGGAGCCTAAGGAGGACGTTCCCGAGATTGAGACCAGCCTGGGCTATATAGTGAGTTCAATTACAGTCTGTGAGACAGAGATCTTGTTGCTAAATAAATAAATAATCAATCAGGATCAATCAATCAGGAGCTAGACAAGTAGCTCAGACGGTTTGATAATTAAGTTTGTTAACTTGATATAATCTAAAATCACCTACATTCTAGAAGAGCCCCTCCCCCCAGGCATACCTGTAGGAGATTATCTTGATCAGACTAATTAAGGTGGGAAGACAGGCCTACTGTGGTGGTACCATCCCCTGGGGAGAGGGAGGGTACATCCTGGACTGAACACAAGGAGAAAGCCAAAGAAGGGTTCATCTGCTGCTTCCCTGCGGATGAGCTTCCCGCCCCAACACTGACTACTCCACACTGATGGACTGCGATGTGGGCTGTGGGCCAAAGAGACCCTTTCTTCCATGAGTTGTCAGGTACTTACCACCACAACAGGAAAAGGAAAACAAAGTCTTCAGTAAAGTGCTTGCCTGGCAAGCAAGGGATCTGTATTTAATTTCAAGGGTTAAAGACTTTGCCTCACAAGCAAAAGGATCTGGGTTCAGATATGCCAGGCAGAAATGCCAGGCAGAAATAACACTGGCCTGAAGACATGAAAGACGCAGCCTAGGAAACCCCAGAGCAAAACAATAAGCAAATAGAGCAATCCAGATGGTTCCTGAAGCCACCCTTGGACCTCACAGGCACACAGTTAAGTGCCCTGACACAAAAAATAAATTAAATAAACAAAAACACAAGGCACAGCAGCACACATCTTTAGTCCCAACACTGGGAAGGCAGAGATAGGGTGATCCCTAGAGCTTGTTGGCTAGGCTAGTTGAATTGACAAAGTCCATATTCAGTGAGAGATGCTGTCTCAAAAATTAAGGTGGAGAATAACTGAGGAAGACATCTAATGTTGACCTCTGGCCTCCACAGGTGCATACACACATGCACATAAACACATATCTACATTTACACACTACATGTGAACACATATGCACGTGCACAAAGGAAAAAATATATATTGAATATTAAAAAAAAACTAAACGAACAAACAAAAAAAACCTGATCTGATCCACTTAGAACCCAGGGACGAAATTATACTAGAAGTAATAGGAATGTGGCACTTTCTGTTAAAATGTTAGTCAGAGAAGTCTTAATGGCCTCCCAACATTATAGGTTTTTGCCATTTCTCTTAGCTGCTCTCCAAAAACTGTCAGTAAGACCCTATTACTGAAGATGCAACACAAATGGATCACAGGACATGGGCAAAATACATCAACTGGAACGGGTCTGAGGACTTTCTCCTCGCTGGACAGCTTACACAGTACCAAGGAACACTGTAAAAGCTGCTGGGGGACAGAAATAATCACAAGCCCCATCAATGCATGAGATCTGTAAGCTGCAATATAAATCACCATGGCAACAGGTGCCCACCAGTGTAACAGTGGTATGAGTACCAAGGAGACAACCAGCAGCTTTCTGGTTGGGTTCAAGACCTGCTTGTCAGAATGGTACACATCCCTGTCACTGTAAACTAGAATAAAACCTATTTAAAAGAAAGGAAGGAAAAAAATTAATAGGGAAGCCAGCCAATAAACCTATAGGTAGGAAGACAGTACATCAAACTGCTCTGTGGGTAGACATATGCATTATACCAAAAAATGGAAACCTTTGGTTCTAAAGTTGGATGAGTGAAGGGAAATGCACATAGTGGGGTGGCCTGAGAGAGGTCACCTGATATATACCACAGAGGCCTGAGCCCCAGGGAGTAGACGGGTCAGAGTGAACCCTGGGCTCCATAGAAGCATACAGTGGGAGGGCAGGAGAAGTGGGAGAGCATGGTGAAGGAAAGGGAGGGGATGGGAGGGAAAGAGAAGGGAGGGAAGCTGGGCTGAATACTCAGTAAGTCTGTAAAAGTAGAAAAAAATAATTAAAAAACTAAACAAGTACAGAAGTCTTATGCTTTCCAAACTTTTTTAATGAAAGAAAAGTGCCTTTAATTGCACTTGATCTTTAAAACTGTGGGAAACAGAAAAGGAAAACCACACTCACCTGAATGTAATAGATGCCCTTTTCCTGGGCGTACATCATTAGAAAACAATAATCTAGGTTCTGCTTTGTTCGCCATCTGAAAAAGTTTCAGAGAATGGGTTAGCAGTCAGACCTCAAATCCAGGAAGCTAAAATTAACTGTGCAACTCTCAAGCATCTATTTTAACACATACAGAGACAGACACCCAAAGGAGACAAGGAAAAGACACTTTTCTCTGGTAAAACTTTCATCTTGAGAATACTCTCAAGATATCCAGAGAAAAAGAGGACTGACTGTGCATTCAAGTAATCCTTGGGAAATACTGCATACCTATTCCTCTTCTAGAGACGTGTTAGAATATTAAGAACGCTAAAACATTCAGCAGTAAGTATGTTGGCTGAGAAAAGAAAAATTTCTTTGAGGTCTTTTAGGACAGAACTCAGGAACCCAGGACTCCATGCCTGCTGGACAGTGCTGCACTGAGCTCTAACCTTAGCCCAAGTCGGGAGGTGTGGAGGAAGAATCTAAGTCCGTACTTTCTAGCCTTCCTTCACCACAAACCTTTTCTTCAGCAGTAACCTAATGTCTCGTAAGCAGCTGCTGTATGTGGAGAGTCCAAGGTCCTCCCGCCTGCTGAAGCCTGCTTGCTATCATACAATACCAAAACTCAGCGCCAACTCTACTTCCAACAGCCCGCATGTCACAGCAAACTATTCATAATCTATGTTTTCCTCTTAAAAATATCTTTTTTAATTAAATTTTTTTATTATTTATTCAATTGTGCGTGTGTGTGTGTGTGTGTGTGTGTGTGTGTGTGTGTGTGTGTGTAGAACCACGGGCAAATTCGGGAACCACCATGGACGCCTTCACCTCCTCGTTTATTCTGCCCCAGGATTCACAGGCTCCGCCCTACCAGGACCAGAAACGCAGGCCGCCCCCACTTCCACCCGGCGTCTATACGTGGGGTCTAGGATCCGAACTCAGGACCTTCCTCCTGCAAGGCAGAGGCTTAACCCCTGAGCCGCCTCTCCAGCCCCTCTTAAAAATATTTTAAATAATGATTTGAAAATTCTATTTTGGAGAACATCATTCTAGTATCTAGTATTGTGTTTTGTACATAGGGAGGGATAATGAGTATTGAACCCAAGCAGAAATCGACATATGTATTAAATGCTTTAAAAGCATGTTTGCATTGACAATACAGTCTCCTTTCAGTGAATTGCAGGCAGCCAACAGAAACATACTCATCAATGTGGAATGAGAGAAGGGGTTCAAAAACCAGCTTTTCAAGGAAACACAACAAGCACCATTCTGAGCTGGGCTCACACGGAGAACGCTTCTCAGAAGCCCTCCCCAAGCTGTCCGGAGCCGAACAAGCCGTGTCTGACAGCAGCGGTGAACAAGCGCGTTGCCCCCGGGGGTGCCCCGCTCACCTTACTCTCTCCTTGGAGTCTCCAAATGTCTCCTTCAGGTTTGTTAGGTCGGGGTAATAGCTTTCGGGAGGCGAGATTATTTCTACCAGGCCAGAACTGATTTCTCTAGAAAATCTACCAGAGGAAAGCATCATTGAATTATTTTAGCTCTGTGGGATGTCATTTATCATAATGCTCAATTTACCATATTTAATGTAAAACGTATCAGCAAGCACGTGCATCAGGGTGGAATTTGACAGTGAGGTCATCAATGACTTTATTTACTAGAAAATAAGATTTTTCTAATAGCGTAAGCTTTGATCTTTTTTTTCCCCAATAATGCTTTTAACAACCAATAAAATGACACCATCTTTAGAGTAAAAGAGACACTTTAGGCAAAATCTAAACATTATCACCCTAAAAGTAGTCAGAATTTTAAAAATAAGCAAATCAAGGTCTTTCTGAAAATGGGGAACTGGCAAAAAAATCTAAATGAGTTAATTATACAGAGTTCAAAGTTATTCAGCTTTCATAAAGCTTCAGCTGTAGGTTACAGGTTTGATGACATCCCAAATCAGTGTTTTTCACATTTTTTTCTATTGTCCATTTTTGTGTATTGTACATGAATGCAGTGAACTTACACTATTTTCACACCTGAATCCACGATCCCATTCCCCCTCCTGTTCCCATCGCAACGCTTCTTCTTCCCTGTCAGACTCCTCCTATTTTCAAGTCTTTTCACATGTGTGGCCCACTGGGTTTCTCTGGCCAAACAAGTGTGTTTTTAACACGGGGTAATTTTATTGCTCCTGGACATTCAGCAGGGCCTGGGGATAGTTTGGTTTTGTGACTACTGGCGATACTACTGACATCTCATGGTTCAGCATAAAGAGTTCTGAAACATGCTATTACACTTGGAGAGCAACTATACCATAAAGAATTACCAAGCCCCAAGTACCAGGGGTGCCGAGGTTAAGACGGCCTTTTCTAAAGCCAGTATGTACTAATCAGCCTTTCTTAGTGCTTGTGCTCTTGATTGATTTTTGCAAGGTTGCACAAAATGTTCATGTAACGTTCTGCACCATTGTGTGGTGGTTTCCTTCTAGGCATAATTTCATGCATTCTGGGACTGTGCCCCAAATCTAATCTGAGGAGGATGCTGTACATAGCACTTGGAAACATTCCATTCTAGAGCAAGGCTCAGAAAGTGAACACTTTGTTGGTCTCAGGAAGTTCCTGAACTAAGATTGTTGGGGGGGACCTCCTCAAAGTAAAGAAAATAGAAAATAATTGTTAGGGGAGAGGAGGGAGGGGGAGGAAAGGAGGGAGGGAGGGAGAAGGGAAGGGGGGGGGAGAGAGAGAGAGAGAGAGAGAGAGAGAGAGAGAGAATCTTCTGGCCGGTCGACAGTCTGGAAGAGTTTGCAGACAGCCGCAGGCATGTAGCCCCCCTGAGTTTCACTCATGCACTCCCGGAGTGGCTTCTGGTGAGGTAGCTGCTTTTGAATCATGCCTGCTCACACCTATTCCTGTTAAGCAAACCCCATAAACTCATTGCTTTGCCATGTTAGACTCTGGTGTAATCATGCTTTGGCCTGTCACCAAATTCCTATCTGGGGTGAATTAGACACTTGGGTGGCGTCTCCTCAGGAAAAGTGTCACACAACATGCACAATGTCCCTGAGTGCAGAATTAGTGTTTTCTGGCCTTGCTTTTCCTGCATGTTGAAGAAGACAGAAATGAAGTCACTACACAGGCCTGCATGCCTGTCCCTGTGGATCTAGGAAAGTTCTACATTTAAGGAATCTATACTGAAATGTCTCTATAAAGACTACCAAGAAATCTAGCACTTGAGAGAAAGAAAAATCCAACAAATGACAAGTTAATGCTAAACTACGAACAATACTTTTTATATTTCCAGATTTAACATTTTGATAGAACAAAATAAAAAAAATTTAGGTGTGAAATTGGCAAATATTTGTTGTTGCTTCTAAGTCTTTATATTCTAAGTAGAAAATGTGCCCTTTAGGAGCAAAAGCCAAGATTATATTTAAGAAAAAAATTCCAACATAAAATCCAATGAAGAAAGTTCATTGGGTCTTATTTTTATGAAATAGTTCTGAAGTCCTAGGGAAATAATATGTAAAAATCAGCATTCCTTGAGCTTCCTAAGCGATCCGTGTTTGCTTGGTTCGCAGTATACTAGGACCAAGTTTTTGCAGACCAGAGCACATTTAGATGTGGTTTAGCACAGATATGAAGTAGCTATGTTGGTATCTTCTGATTTAAAAAAAAAAACAACTTTAAGTTTGCTTAGTGGATGAAAAGTAAAAGATTAAATTGTCTTACATAACTGTATGGCTCTCTCTATACTTACTGCTACTTTACAGTGCTGTATGCATATATGATTCAATGGAATAAACTCATTTGTCCCATCGGACAACTGGATTAATATACATATGGCTACTTTATGAAGATGGAAAAGGCTGTTGGCGGACTGTCTCACGAACTCCACAGAGAAGTGAATTAGAAAGGAAGGCATTTTCTTCTAGCAGGAAAACCAGAGATAATAGTAACAAAAGTATTTCCATATCCACACCCAGCAAGGACTTACTCTTTCTCCAAGTTGGCAACAACGCCATGTACATAGTCAAGATCTGTCTGGGAAAGAGAAAACAAAATTATACAGACACGCATGGCTTTTCTATTTTAACTTTTAACATTGAGCTCAAATGAGATAAATGATGAACCGTGCCCTGAAAATAACACATTAAAATTTCTGACACTTGTTCTATTACAATGCACTTTCAAATGTCCTGAGTATTTCGGTAAGCCATAAATAGACTTGTAAGTTATCTTTAACTATCAATGGAAAATTCACTAAAGACAAAACATAAACTGAACGTAGAAATAATTTCCATTTCTCCTGAAACATGCAAACATTTTTAGGGCCATGAAAATGTTCCACAACACACTGCTGGCAACAGCACCGCCCTGCCTTCAAGCAGGGGATGTTTTTAATGCAGAGTTTTTTTTTTCAAGGAGCGAATAAAGCTAACCATACAAAGAATTTTGTGTATTGCATATGAGACTGAAGGCACAGACAAAGGCGCCGGTGTCATCGCTTGAACGTGAGCTTGCATCTTCAGCTGATGTTAATGTTCACAAAGGTCACGGCAACTTCAGGAGGTGGAGCCTTGCTGGAGGAGATCGTGTCACGTGTCCTTGATGTTGGGTGGCTTTGCCCTCTTCCACAAGCAGTGTGTGCTACTGTGGTCTCTCTGCCTTCAGTGATGGCTGCAGTGACCTGGGCTGTCTGCAGCTTCTGTCAGCCACTACGGAGTATATTCCCTCCGGAACCATAAGCCAAATAAATTTCTCTCTTTCCCCTTATTTGCTTGAGCCTGAGGATTGTCTCATGGCAGCAGAAAGAGTAACTACTAATACCCAGCTTCTCTCTGGGACAGATGTGTGAAAGCTGGACACACACAAGAGCAGGCCTCAAGGGAGACGGTGTCCACAGGACTTAGAAGCTCCTTTCTACACACGGGAAGTTCAACTAGCAATGACCTTCAGACGGGAAAGAACATCCAGTATTCCCTCCATCCATGTTAGCACAAAGCCATAAGGAAAAGATGTATGTGGGCCCCAGTATCTACAGAGGAACAGAGAACCAGAGACAGTCATGGTGTCCCTAGCAACCAGGGAAGCCCATCCTAGTCTCCCCTTGGGAAACACTGAGACAGCAGACGACCATCGGTCAGTTCGGGTGGAAACAAGAGAAGCAGGGGTCGCTGTGATGATCGCATGGGTTGCGGTGGTGTCTGATCCTAGTTATCACCTCCGCCGACATCAGAGTCCACCGACAATGCTAAACTGGTCAGTGTCAGAAACACAGTGAGGCTGGAGAGATGGCTGAGGAGTGAAGCCTTTGTCTCAAAAACAGGAAGACCTGAGTTCAAGTCCTATGCAAAAACACCAGCAGAAATGGAGGTGGCCTGCACTTCTGACCCTGGAGGGAGGAGTCTGGGAAACCCCAGAGCAGGACAAACAGGAGGTAGAGCAACCCAGGATGATTCCTGAGGTCCACCGTTGGGCCTCCACAAGGCACCTACAGTGCCCTCTGATTCTCCTTCCTCCCTCCCTCCCTCTCTCATTCATAATAAAAGAAACACGGAGGATGGAAGCTCTGCTGCCCGCATCCCTGAAAGACTTGTCTCCACACACAGCTTCAACAGCCAGCCCACTGCAATGAACCTGTCTGACATTTCACAGGAGTGTAGAGGACACAGGTCCAGCCTAAGAAGTCAAGAAATGGCCACCCGTCTAACATTTCAGAGAAGCTCAGGGCTCCGCGAACCCTGAGAGGAAGCGATCTTTAACTTTCATTTCTCGAGAGCGAGGCCTCTGGCTCCAGTTCCTGGGACCAGCAAACCCTGCTTGACCTTAGAGCCCAGTGCGCAGCTTTGCCCGGCTGCAGAGTGCTTGTGAGTGATCAAACCAGAAACCAGGTCGCAAAGTATTTTCCTACCAAATGATACTGTCAACAGCCAGAAGAGGGGGCTCTCTCCCCAAACCACATCAAACTCCAGGACCCAAGGATTGGAAGCATTCAGAAAACTGTATCTTCACCACACATACAAACACCAAAGAAAAGCAAGAAGGAAGGGAGGGAGGGAGGGAAGGAGAGGGAAGGAGAGGAAAAGAGAGGGAAGGAGGAAGGGAGAGGAAGAAGGGAGGGAGGGAGGGAGAGAAGAAGGGAGAGAGGGAGGAGGGAGGGAGGAAAGAAAGGAGGGAGGGAAGAAAGAAGGACAGAGAAAAGAAGGGAGGGAGGGAGGGAGGAGAGAGGGAGGAAGGAAGGACGGACTTCCCTATACCTCTAATAAGGTATCCTAAATATATAAAAATCTATGAAATGGCTGTCAAAGAAGTCGAACCGATTTTCTTAAATAGTTCAGTGAACCATATGTAAAGACAATTGCCCACACCCAGTGGAACGAGTCTGTAATTCCAGGTACTCCAGAGGCCGACAGGAGAAATGTGAGTTCAAGACCAGCCTGAGCTACACAGTGAGTTCCTGGCCAGCCGGGGTAACTTTGTGAGATCCTATGTTGAAAATCAATTTTTAAGTATTTTATTTATTTGAAAGAGGGAGGAAGAGAACTAAAGAATTTTTAAGGTAAGCAGAGATTCTGGAAACTAAAAAAAATTAAATGATTGAACTCAGAAAGTTAATATAAAAGCTGCTGCAGCAAACTTACTCAAACAGAAGAATGAATCAGTTACCTGGAAGACAAAAACTTGGAAATTACACAGAAAAGGAACAAAAAGATTAGAAGAGGAAACAAATACTACTTAGATTATAGGCAATCACAGCGAGACCTAGTCTTCACACAGTGAGAGCCAAGGAGCAGAAACAGGACAAGCCAGAAAGTACATTTAAAACAATGGCTGAGGGCTGGAGAGATGGCTCAGGGGTTAAGACAAGCAGAAGGACCTGAGTTCGGATCCCAGGTCCCACATTAAAAACACCAGATAGAAATGGCGGCTGCGGCCTGCACTTCTGGCCCTGGTGGGCAGAGCCTGGGAAATCCCAGTGCTGAAGCAAAAAGAAGGTAGAAGCAATCCAGGATGATTCCCAAAGTTATCCTTGGTCCTTAACTGGGATATACAGTGCTCTCTGACACACACTAATACCTCTCTCTCTCTCTCTCTCTCTCTTTCACATACACACACAAGTAAAATATAATAACAATAATAATAATAATAGTTGAAAAGATCTCCAACCTGGGGGAAGGTGCCAACATCCACACACTAAAATCCCATAAAAACCAAACTATCAAAACACACAAAAAATTAACATCTAAAGGTGTAGCAATACAACTCTCAGATTTCTCAGCAGAAATCTATGAATCAGGAAAGGGCAATGACACACGCAAAGTGTTGAAGGAAACAAACTGCTAGCCAAGCTGTCTTTCAGAAATGGAAAAACAAAAATTCCCAGGATGAACAAAAGCAGAGGAAGCGCGTGGTTTTGCAGTAGTCGGTTAGAGGAAGCAGAGCAGAGATAAAAGGCCTCGTGCAGCATATGAAGATCAAGCTCAATGACAGCGGCAAGCAGCGACATCCAGAGTGACTCTGGAACTGTAACGACGTCTCAGAGCAGCTTTGTCCTTAGCACAGGGGTTATTACTAACTGTGGGTAAAATACGCCGGCAAGGGATAAACACTGCAAAATGAAAAGAATTTGATGAGAAAGTGTGGGCAGGAAGCAAAGGCAGAGTTGTATGTAACCAAAGTTGTTATCGCCTTGAGGCAAGTTGTTGGAAGTTGTTCTACGTAAGCCTCACGGTAATTGCCAAGAAAAACTCTTCAGTAGAAGCACAGCACTGAAATAGGAAGTATTCAGAGCATCTGCTAAGTCAACCCACAGAGGAAGACAGCAAGAAAGAAACAGAACAACGAGCAAGGGGGAGCGGTACGCCCTTACCTACCAGTACTCCAAGGGCGAGAGGATGCAACTCTCCAATAAAAACATGCCGGCTGCCTGACTGGATTGAAAAATAATTACGCTAACAAACGGAGGGGGGAAAAACCCAAGACACTACCGAATGTGGTCCACCAGAGATTCAAGCTAATTTCAATTATACACACAGGCTGCAAGTAAGGATGGAAGACACTCTATGCAAATAGAAACCAAAAGAGATCAGGGAGGGGTCCTTTATATTAGAGAAGGTAGACTTTAAGTAATAAATTATAAAAACAGAAAAAAAGGAGACTGGAGAGATGGCTCAGTGGTTACAGACTTTGCCTCAAAAGCAAAATCCCATTTTTTTTAATTGTAGGTGGATATGGCAACAGCCTGAAATCCCAGCCCTGGGAGGCAGAGTCTAGGAAATCCGAGAACAAAGCAACAAGGCTGGGAGAGCAATGAAGGACGACTCCCGATGTCACCTTTGGCTTCCACGGGCCCACACGCTCGCGTGCCCTCTAGCACACATGCCTGCACACACGTGGATACCGCCCACATGCAAAATGCACATGCAGGCACGCATGCACCCCCCAAAAAAAAACAGAAAAAGGAGGTGATTATATACTGAGAACGAGGCCTGTTCATATAACTTTAAATGCACATGCATTCAAATAACTACGTGAACTAAATGTGAAAGTCTCTTTGACGTAAGAGTGATCGCCAAGGACCTGTGCGTGGCTGGATCTCATCTGACGTGGACGCTGGGGTGCTCGGCTTACAGCCAGCCCTCTACCAGCTTTTCGGGGTTTGCTCTGAATGTGTGTGGCCTGACACAGCAAAGACTCATTATCTGTAGCACTGCACTCTGTGTGCCGGCCTCCCTTCTAGAACCTTCTCCTGCAGTTTCCAGAGCTCTCTCGGTGTTCTCTCTTGTAAACTAACTTACAGGACATGCCATGGAATAGAAAGTTGGGGCTCACTCATGACATTTACTTCTCTCTCTTGAGAGAAGAGTCATATGCTATGTAGTCTGCTGCCAGTGTCAAGAACAGTTGATTCATCTGTTTTGTTCAACTTACTAGTTGCTTGTATCACAAACTTCACTGCGGTTAGAAACAGATGTTATGCTACACGATAAGGAACCATGAGGATTCCAGAAAGACAATCTGTGTATGTAACAAACTAACTGGACCGAAGAGACAGTCCTATGTCATACATGCCTGAGAGCTCATAATTAATTTTATTTCCCTGCACTCCTTAAGGAAAAGCCTTTACTACCCATGTTGATGTTTGATTTCCTTTTTACTTTAAATAAGGCTATGTCAATATAGGCAAACAAGCACAATGATATCTTATTAGCTTTACTAGTAATTTCCAAAATGGTCAAGCGCTGAAAGAAAATGAGTCAGAAGAGGAAGTTAAGAGCTAGAAGAAGAAGAAAAAAGACTACTTCTTCATTTGTAATACATCTGCCGTCTCTCCTGACCACGCCACAGCGGTGGCAATGTACCCACACACCGGCCAGCACTCATTTGGTTCAAATACGCTCATGACAGGCCTCTTTCTACGACCTTCGTGATATCCTAGTCAAAGCTCAGCTGACCCCTTACCAAAATGGTCGACGGGATCCTTTTGAAAGGTAAGTCTCGTCGCCCTCCCAAAAGGCCACAGTCACAGTGAAATCATGAGAAAAGTCCAGAGAAATCCTCCCATGACAGTGTCTGAAATAACTGACCAGAACTCATCACAAGTGCCCCAGTTCACAAGTTATCATGGAGGACGCCGACGCTGGGTGCAATGCGGGATTCCGGGACAGGAGATGGAGCAGAAGAAACCTGGGAAGGAATACCGTGAAGTCTGAGCAGTACCTGATTAAAAACATTCTCCTGGTGCTAATTTCCTGGTTTGGAGGACTGTCATGACCACTACGGGGTTAGTTAGCATTAGAATAAACCAAGTGCAGATATGCTACTGACACCCGGGAGCTGTCTATCAACATCAACCGTAACATCAGAGAGATCTCAAGAGCTCTGCACCTCTGAGAGAGATGAGGACTAATGCTGATGGGAAGTAAAGGAGGAGGCTTTCCTCGATGGCGTATCCACTGATCCACTGTGGGCCACACAAGTGAAAAGGATGAAGGGTTGTAAGGGGAAAAGAATGGGGAACTGGATATGGGACTAAGGGCTGAAAATAATGTAAAGTCACTATATTCATGTACACAACATTTATACAACTAAAATTAAAAAAAAAGAGGGGGGGGAGAAATTGCTAGGTTACAGACCCCCTGGCTGCCACTGTCCCAGAAATCAGTCCATGTTCCCTCTTGTAGTGTGTCTCTAGACAGCTGACGAGGAAGATGTGCAGCCTCTCCCATTGCAAGTGCACGGTCACACTCTCCAGCCCAGTGGCTTCCTCAGTATCTGGGGACTGTATAGTCTGGGTCCTGTGGAAGTCGGCTCCCCATCCCAACACAACCTGTAAGACTTGGAAACTGTTCCTCAGAACTAAAGGGTTCCTCCCTTCAGCACCCCACCATGCTCCTATAAAGGCTGACGTACCCTAATAAAGCTCTCCTGAAGGATAAAAAGAAAAAAAGGAAAATTCGTCAAGTGAAGGACAAACATTTTTGCCTACTTTTTTTCTAAAACTTTTTTGTTTGTTTGAATACTAAGCAGAGGATCTTCTCTGTTGGAAATTCTCAGGTGGTCTCCATCTCCCTTAGGGAGGTGCTTAATTAAGCAAGGCGACCCTGCCAGCGACCCTGAGTGGACTCGTGTAACACAACCCCATCCTGTTAAAGGTCCAGCCGGACTCCCAGCTCCTATTTTTCCTGGTAACACTGAAATCTCGGCCTTCGCCCTTAAATCTCCTGGGCCAGTCACCTGGGCAGGATTCCCACCTCCCAGGGATTCTGAGCAGCTGGAGGCGTGCCAAAGCCACGAGAGGAGACTGCCCCCTCCACCGTGAGCCCTCCCCCGGCTACCACAGCCCCCACACTCTCTCTCCTTTTCCAGCCAGTCTGTGGAGGCTCAAGGGTGACTTCTGGAAATTATCCTGGATTTTTCAACCTCCTTACTGGTTGTGCTGGGGCTTCACGGGCTCCATCTTCCAGGGTCAGCAGCATAGGCCTCCACTATTTCCACCTGGTGTTTTCACAGGTGATCCGAGATCCGAACTCAGGACCTTGTGCTTGTGAGGCAGAGGCGTTCCACACTGCTCCCCGAGGACTCTAACTTCTGCCTTGCCGGGGGGGGGTCACCCCTCGTCCTGGAATCCCTGCTCTTTGGATCCAGGCTCTGGTTGGTCCCCTTGTTTTCGACTTTAAAATAAACCCAAATATGCCCAACTCTTTTCCTGTTTACGAATTATTTCGTAGGGGAAATGAGACTGTCTCACGTTCGTCTAGGTGTGACCTATGGCTATTTGGGAGTTACAATGTAGAGTCGACTATTTTTGACAAGTAGCAAATAACTCACAAAACCTTGGATATTTACCATTGATTCTTGCTAGCCCCCCTCGACTTAAAGCAAAAGCAAAGTTCTTAGACCTGCAGCGCCCCTATGAGCTCTGTCCATTCAGCCTCATCCTGCTTGCTCTCCTCTGAGCCCCCGACCCCACCCCCACCCCCGCCACTCACAGGCCCCCCACAACAGATGTTTCACCCAACAGCCCAACAACACACTGGCCTCATTAGTCTGCATTAGTCTACTGGCCCACCCTGCCGGGTCTTTGCCCCAAAAAACTGACTACACAAATTCCCCCTTCCAGCACAGCCATGCACTAAGTATGTTCTTCAGTGTTCACGTCCACCATGCTGCGTAGCTACATGGGATCCATCCTCTCAAGTTCCAATAGACAGAACTTGTCTCTGCCTTCCACTCATCACCTTATTAATTAGTACATATTGAATCATGAGCAAATTTTATGGAATCTTATTTTATAAATGCATCTTCTCAATATTCATTTGAATGATTTATAGCCGATGCATGCATAAATATATTAAAAATATATAGCTGTTGGCAAATTACAGGCCAAATATTACTGGAAGCGCAGCTATAGTAATCTATAACTTAAAGTAAAAAAATAGAAGTAACAGCTAGAAAGTAATCAGCACGCAGAACACGCAACACGAAAGAAGGTAGGTACCACTCACTGACCTGTGCCAGTTAGATACAGATGCCAACTTGATAACTGAGGGCTGAACCTTTAGGCACATCTAGGAAAAAATTATTTAAGGCAAACTTGAGCAGCTTGTGGGGAGTTATCTAGCTGACGGGGACACCCGTAGAGGGTGGGACCCTCCCTGGGTGAGACGGCGAGAGCTGGGTCGTGTTGGTGCTCTCGGGCGTCCAGGCACGCCAGCGCTCCCGAGGGACGGCTGTCCCTCTCAGCAGTTCCTCGACTGTGGCGAAGCCAGTCACCTTGGCTGCTGATGCTGGTTATCATGAACCCTCCTGCAAGCTGATGAACTGTAACTGAGAATCGTACGCGAAAATAAATCTCCGGTTCCCCCGAGTTGCTCAGCTCCTGTCGTCACGGCAGCAGCTTGCAGAGAAACTGCAACACCGGCCTAAGTAACTTTACATTTGGTCCCTTTTCGGCTGAGTTGCCTCTTTAACTACTTTTCCTCCTGAGTCCCTTTGGAGTCCAGGCGCCAATAGGGCGATCAATAAACACCTTTATGACAAGGGCCAAAACTGCCCCCAAAGCAGCAGAGCCTGGCAAACGGATCCCCTGTGTTGGGAGGGCTGCCCCCCGGGGCAGGAGAAATCATCTCCCTCCAAGGCTTTCTGAGGATCTCTCCACAGCCCCTGGCAGAACCAAAACTGAGACACTCACTGGTGAACTGGACCCTGGGCCTGGTGACACTTGTGTCATCAGAGCAACCCAGCGGCCGCTTCTGTTCCCCTTTTCTATGAATCTCAAAGTTCCTGTTGGATTCCCTTGAGGACAGACTGGGGGAGGGGGGCAGCGTCACTGAGTCCTCTTACCTGTCCCACCACGGTCTGCCCTCATCACGGCTCTCTTGGGGATAGCTGAGGTTAGCCCGGTAGGATGCCGCGGCTGCGGCTTTGTGTCTGAATTCTTCTACTTAACCTAATAAGCATCTGTATGAAAACATGTCACTCAAAAACACGGAATCTGGTCACTGTAAACACACATAAACATCATCGGGGTAGACCAGAAACTGAGCCCAAAACAAGGAATTTTAAGGGGCTTGGGTGGCTAAGAGACAGGATGCCGCTCTCCTTCCTGGACCTCACACGAGATTATCAGTGAAAGCCACGTGCAAGAATGCAGACATTCTGAGACCTTACAACTGAAGCTCGCCCCATGCTCCAAAGTCCGGGTCCCGCAAAGCAGTGGTAACAAGAAGTTACGTCGCGGCCGCCTGGCCCTGTGCTGGAGGCAGGTCACTCGCTCTGCATTTAATGAAACACGAAAGTCTAGAACATTTCTGTCTCCGTCCTCTGACCAGCCAGCGGCCTAAAAGCCCGTGTTCTCTGATGATGACTCAAACACAGCGTGGCAACTACTTAGAAAAGGAGGAGGAGGAAGGGGGAGCGAGGGAGGAAGGAAGGGAAGGGATGGAAAGGAGGGAGAAGGGAGGGAGGAGAAACGAGGGAAGAAGCTCAGTAGCAGCTTATCAACAAAGTAAAGGGGGAGTTGTGCTGGTGGACCAACACGCGATTAGCCATAGCCACCATTTTGTCAAGCTTCTGCCTTGGACAGTGGTCACTATGTGAAGGCCACACCACCAGTCTTCAGGCCTAGTGACTCCCGGGCGACTCTGGAGTCAGGCCTGAGTTCACCTGCGCCCAGGGTCTCTCTCCTGTGCACCACGCCTGCCCTCCCGGCTCTCTGCCGCCCCCGCCTCTCTTCCTGCTCCGCTCCTGCAGCCACAGTAGCGCTCTCTACCTTCTCCGACCACAGCTATCTCTTCTCCACCCCTTGACCCCTGGGCCCTCGAATCTAAATAATCTCCTATTTCTTAACTGCGCTCCTTAATGGCAGTTTCTCCTCATTCATGGCATTCACGTGGCTCTCACAGTGGCCAGGGTTGCTCCCATCCCTTTCCCCTATGGACTAGCACACTTGACCTCATTTACAGGAAAGAAGATGGGGAGGATTTTTCCTGGAGATCAGAAAAACCAATCACAAATCAAAGCACAAGTCCACCAAAATCCAGCTGGGGAAACCAACGAGTTTCCTGGACCTGCAGGGCAAGGGGGACCCCAGAGCAGCTGCGCCATCAGTAGTGTCCCCAGCATCCAAGAACACCTCGACCACCGTGGTAGAGCTGACCCAGCTCTTCCCGTGAAGCTCCACCATCCACGGACAGCGCCGCTCCAAGGCCCCGTGTGGTTAGAATCATTTACAGCGACCTCAAGAAAGAGCAGCTGGAATCGCAGGGGAGGGGCTCCAATTGTAAAATTTTGCCCCCAAAACACGACACAGCACGGATTAGATGGGTGTTTAATGATGTTCCAGGACTGCCAGGCCAATTGTAGGAAAAGGGGGAGAAAAGTGTGGGTGGAGGAGGGAGAGTTATAACCTCAAAGGTGGTAGGGGGCTGAAGGGGAGGAGAAGAAGTCGATCCCTTCATAAGGTGTGATCCTGGCCTCTTGCCCAGACCCGGACGTGTGGTCAGTCCCCGATCGTGACCCCCACTGCCAGGAGGGATCAGGTAAGCCTGGGCTTTTGCAAGCGCCAGCTGGTCTTGAGGGGACAGTGGCCTTCGAGCAGCACTTTGGTTCTGAATGTGGGGGTTGGAGGAAAGCAGCTCTGTCACAATGACCCTCCCCACCCCTGCTTTCAGGAGGGGATGTCAACAGCCCCGTCCTGCAGCTCTACACAGCCACAGCTGCTCTGAGGAAGCTCTTATGTCTCAAGACGGCTTGAACTTTTCCACGACCTATAAGGCAGTGTGAAGAGCGGACGGAACGTGGCCAGCAGAAGGAAGGAACCCATGGCAGTAATTCTCTGGCCACAGGCTCCCTAGCTAGCTCTTTTGGCAATTTGCATCCTGGGTCTTCTCCCCTAAAAACACAGCACAATGATGCTTTCCCCACGTGCAGCCATTCAGAGCGCTGGAGCCGTTCTGCCTAGATGCGCACGGGCCATCCTCGGATCAATCTACTCATGTGTCCTTATCTAACATCAAGCAGTCCCAAGGGGGAACAGCCCACTGATCCCCCAACTTAATAAGCTTCTTGCAGGGGAAAAGAAAGTAGATTCCAGCAGTGAGTCCCTCCACATTATTGGGGAGCTTTAACCTCAGGCCTCCTCCACTTTGACTTAAAACAAACTTTGGTCTCAATTTCCTGTAGCTTTATTGACTTTCACCCCAAAGTATACCTATAAAAATCAAAACTTTGGTCTTGCACATCCTCAATCCTTTCCTGCCATATAAGTCTTTATTCAGACTCCTAGATGGTAATGAAGATGGAACAAAGTTTTCAGAGAAATTCACAATGTGCAGATTTATAAAGGTCACAGAAGAGCTATGACTGCAAAAGAAAACAAAACTAGGTTTCTTTAAAATAGATGCTCACCAAAACAGTAGGAAGAAAATGAACAGGCACCATAGACTGAGAAAAAAAAATTCTCAAATACACTATTGACTAAGAAATGGTATCCCACATATGTAAAGACCTTTGATAACTCGATTGCAATAAAGTCCTCTTTAAGAAACAGGAAAAAAGGCTGGAGAGATGGCTCAGGAGTTAAGACTATCTCACAACCAGAAGGTCCTGAGTTCAGATCCCAAGTCCTATATTGGCAGCCTGTACTTTTTGCTCTTGTGGGTAGAGCCTGGGAAATCCCAGAATGAAGCAAAAAGGAGTAAAAGCAATCCAGGATGGTTCCCGAAGTCACCCTTGATCCTCCACAGGGACACACAGTGCCCTCTGACACACACACGAAATAAGCAAAATATTAAAAAGCAAGAAAGAAAGAAAGAGAGAGAGAGAGAGAGAGAGAGAGAGAAAGAAAGAGAGAGAGAAAGAAAGAAAGAAAGAAAGAAAGAAAGAAAGAAAGAAAGAAAGAAAGAAAGAAAGAAAGAAAGAGAAAGAAAGAAAGAAAGAAAGAAAGAAAGAAAGAAAGAAAGAAAGAAAGAAAGAAAGAAAGACAGACAGACAGGAGAAAAGATAGGAAAGCTCACAAAAGAAGACATATAAAATAAATTAATGATAGAGGATGCATAAGTCAACTGAGCTACAAAAAACCAAAAATACTAAAATTGTAACAGCATAATCCAGATAATAAGTATACACGTATCTGCTGTAAAATTCTTTCAGTTCTGTGGTTTGTCTTAAGGGATACTTTCATAAATTAAAAAATGTTGGTCTGGAGAGCTGGCTCAGTCTGACAAGCAGAAAGTCCTGAGTTTGGTCCCAGGTCCCATGTAAAAATGCCAGGTAGAAGCAGTGGCCTGCACTTGTGGCCCACCAAGGCTGGGAAATCCCAAGAAGGAGGTAGAAGCAATCTAGGATGATTCCTGAAGTCATCCTTGGTCCTCCACAGGGACACACAGTGCCCTCTGACCACACACACACACACACACACAAAATAAATGAATAAAATATTTCGCTGCATGCGCCTAAAGAACACACTATGTGCCGAGGAAACATGACCCGGCATGTTTGCAACAGAGACTTACACTACCGCAAAATTATCAGCTTTAAGGATAAGAGAATTACTTGAGCAGGTAAAATATGGGTTTTCAAACCAAGAAAGGAGGAATGTGCAAGGTAACGGGGCTAACTTCAGCAACAGTACCCAAACACAGTAGAAGGGGGGAGCAGCGGGGGGTGGGGCACTCTCCGCTGAAGGACGAGGTAAAAGGGGTCACAGAGGAATTCAGAGAAAATTGTTCCCAGGAATCTTTGATTAATCGGGAGTGGACAGAAGAGAGTCTGGCAAAAGCACCGAGACTAAGCAGAGGCACTGGGCACAGCACAAGCAGAAGGGCTAACAAAGCCAGACAGACGCGGAGCAAGGTCAGCGAGCTCACCTGCGCGGCTAGCTCCGTCCTCTGAAGCAGGTGGATGCGGCACGACCAGCAAGCCTCCTTGCTGGTGCGAGGGAAAACACGGTAATACAAAGGGCAAATAAGGAAGAAGGGAGAAGAGAGCTCAGTGCGTGAGACACCTGCTTTCAAATCTGGAGACCTGAGTTCAATCCCCGGAAGCCCCACATGGAGAAGCATGGACTTGTCCATTCATCCGCTGACCTCCACCTGTGCCAGCATGCCCACTTTTCCTCCTTCTTTCAAACTAATGAAACATTTTTTAAAAGAACTTAAAGAAATAAGGAAGAAAGGACAAAGTAGGACAGAGGGGGGAAAGAGGAAATAAACCAATTTCATTGCGTCCTCTAACAGGAAGCTCTAAACACCATCTAAGAAAATGCAAAGTCCACACAGAAGGCTCTTTAAGAGGTTATAAAAGGAACCATTAGTGCCAAAATGTACACTTTTCTCCAATAACAGAAAAACAAAACAATACAGCAAAATAAACAAGCCACACAAGAGAAATCTTTTTTTATTCAATTGTGCGTGTGTGTGTGTGTGTGTGTGTGTGTGTGTGTGTGTGTGTGTGTGTGTGTAGAACCACGGGCGAATTTGGGAACCACCATGAACTGCCTCCACCACCTCCTTGTTTACTCTGCCCCAGGATTCACAGGCTCCGCCCTACTAGGACCAGAAACGCAGGCTGCTCCCGCTTCCGGCAGGCATCTATACCTGGAGTCTAGAATCTGAACTCAGGATCTTCCGCCTGCAAGGCAAAGGCTTAACCCCTGAGCCACCTCTCCAGCCCCAAAAGAAATCTCTTAAAAGATACAAAGAGAAAACACAAGTTGTCTAGATTCCACAAGTCCTTGGGATAAATTTCTGTTGGGGAGAAGGGGGGGTTGAAAGAGAGAGTGGGGGAAGAAGGAAGAGAAGGGAGAGGGAGGAAAGAAGGAAGGAAGGAAGGAAGGAAGGAAGGAAGGAAGGAAGGAAGGAAGGAAGGAAGGAAGGAAGGAAGGAAGGAAGGAAGGAAAGAAGGAAGGAAGGAAGAAAGGAAGGGAGGGAGGGAGGGAGGGAGAGAGGGAGGGAGGGAGGGAGGAGGGAAGAGGGAGGGGAGGAGGAGGAGAGAAGGGAAGGGGAGGGAGGGAGGAAAGGGAAGGGGAGGGAGGGAGGAAAGGGAAGGGGAGGGAGGGAGGAGGAAAGAAGGAGGAAAGGAGAAACAGAGAGGGAAAGAGAGAGGAAAAGAGTGAGTGAGCCAACCAGGTGTTCGATATGATGGTTAGTATTGTCAATCTGACACTTACGAGTACAGTCCAGGCATAGCTAAGAGGGGGACTCTGCTCTCTGGCCAGTATCTTCATTATATTAACTGATGTGAGAAGACACGACCCACTGCGAATGGGGCTATTTCCTGGACAGAAGGTTAGAACCATCTAAAGATGTCGCTCTCTGCACTTGCCCGTGGACGCAGCGTGACCGTTCTCTGAGGCTCCTGATGCTGTGGTCTCCCTACCATGGCCGACTGTAACCTGAGCCTGTTTCTCTCCTCAACTGCCTGGGTCAGGTACTTCCTTGCAGCAACAACTAAGGGATCAACACAGATGCAAAGGTGTAAACTGGATGGGGAGGAGGTTGATGCGCTAGGAGGACAAGTTCAAGATTAGTCTGGATAGCTTAATAAAACCACTCCTTTAAGAAAAGTGTTTTTAAATAAAGTTGTTTTTTTTTTTTTTTTCATAGAGCTGATGCTGACATGCCCAAGTTTCTGGATTCGATTCTGAGACTGACATAGGAGGGGGAGAGAGAGAGAGAGGAATGACATACAATCAAATATAAGTCATATGTGTGTGTGTGTGTATAAACTCATCTACTTAAAGAAAAAGAACTTCCAAATTAAATCCCCAGGCAAATGACAACTCTGAGCTATAACTAATATGTCTTTAAACAAAGTGCTTTAGAAAGGAAGAATAAAGTGACAGCAGACAAACACAAATACAACCGAAAATATTCAGATCACAAATTGTTATCCAGTGAGACTGAACTTGCATTCCCCTTCAAAACACAAAAAAATAGAAGCAAAAACAAAGAAACTTTGTGTAAGATGTAAAAGGACATTTTTAAGGCCCATTAATGGCCATTAAGGTTAAGTTATTGAATAATGTATTGCTATAAGAAAAGTATTAGAGAAGATACGTAATTCTCAGCCACAACAAATCAAGTGAAAAAACACACTGAGGATATATAAAATATAAATCCAGGAGGGCACATATAATTGATAAATAACATCTTCAGACCCTGGAAACAGAAAGTACATCTTCTCGAATACACAGGAAACACTCACAAAAGCTAAGCAGCTCTGAAACCACAAAGAAAATGTCAACTAAAGTAGGAACTGCATGAATGTCTGCCAGCCAAGATATAATTATGGGGGGCATGGGAGATGACTCAGTCAGTAAAGTGTTTGCTGTGCAAACACGAAGACCTGAGTTCATATCTGCTGCACCCACATAAAAATCCAGGTGCCGAAGTATGTGTTTATAATCTCGGTGCTGAAGAGGTGGAGAGAGGAGAGGGACTCCCTGGCCAGCCCAGGCGTATCAGTGAGCTCTAGGTTTGTGAGATATCCTGACTCGAACAATGGAGACACAAGGAAGATACCCAACACCGCCCTCTGGCCACTACACACACATCCATGTGGACACACACACGTGCGCATAGGCATACCAAGGTACACTATGTCACACACAGCACACATGCACAAAGGAAGATCTAATTATGTATAAATAACTAATTCAGAGAATGGAACATTTCTTTTAAGTATATCTTTCTATACAGTTTATATTTAAAAGCGGAGCAATTGGATTAGAGAGGCGGTTCAGGGATTAAAGTCTTTGCCTCACAAGCAAAAGAATCTGAGTTCAGATCCCAGATCCCACATAAAAATGCTGGGCAGATATGGAAGAAGTTTGAACTTTCAGTTCTGGAAGGTGAAGCCTGGGAAACTGCAGAGCAAAGCAGTAAGAAGGCAGAACAATCCAGGATGATTTCCAAAGTCACCCTTGGCCTCCATAGGCACACACACTCAAGTGCCCTCTTACACACACACACACACACACACATGCACAAATTTAAAAAAAAAAATTAAAGGGGTAATTGTTTCCTATAACCCCACAATAATTCAAAATAGAAAAACAAGCAGTAATCAAATCATTACCAAAGAGCAAATAGCAGAAGCACACTGGCGGGGGATGGGGAAGAAGAGAACTAAGGCTAAGGCTAAGGACAAAAGAACCGCAGACAAATATAGTCTCCTGACCAGTACACACTGTTCTAGGGGTTTACTTAACAATTCAGAGCCCACCTTGTTTTTATTTAGGATTGAAAAGGAAGTAGAGCCATTGTGAATTGTGACAACCAGGTATCTCACTTTGGAGAAAAGAACCTAATAATTAGAATGAGGGAAGGCAAAGTGGGCCTCTTAGGACCAGAATGAGAGATCATCATTATGAATGCATGAAATACACCTTAATATACAGGTAGCAGTTCATAAACGTGTATAGAATGGGGGGGGAAGGGGAGGGTATTTCGCTGGAAGGATCAGAAACAACCATCTCTCAAGCATGGCAAGTGTCACTGAGCTGCAGATCTTTATTTCTGGTCCCAAACTCTGATACCAACATGCAGACTCCTGACTCTACAACTGGGGCACAGAAAATGCAAGATTAGCCCAGAACCCTTCTGCCACAAGAAAGGAAAAGTCGAGGGATGAGGTCACAACAGATGGAGTGACTCCCAAAAGTCAGAAGCCCAGAACTGGAGCAGCACAATAAAGATTATAATGATCTGCAGCTAAACACCGATGTAAGCAACTAACCAAAAGAATCTGAGTTAGTGACCAGGGATGAAGTGATGGTGGTAAAATCGCCTCATACACTCAGCCCGCTGTTCACTGCTGCAAGCAAAAGTCGGTGGGGACATTCAGGTAGTTGGTAAAAGTTATGAAGACAGAAGGCTAGGGAGGGGTTAAGTCTCTGCCTCACAAGGAGAGGGACCTGAGTTCGAATCCAAGATCCCATGTTAAAAAATTCCAGGTGGAAATGGCAATGGCCTATACTTCTGGTCCTGGAAGGCAGAGGCTGGGAAAGCCCAGAGCAAAGCAAAAAGGAGATAGAAGTAATCCAGGATGAATCCCGATGTCACCCTTGGCATACACACACACACACACACACACACACACACACACACACACACACACGCATATGTGCAAACATAATAATTAATTACAAGTTAAAATAAGAAATGGAGTACTTTCATGATCTCAAAGTACTGCCCACAACACAACATAGGAACCTAAGGAAATGGTACCTTACAGCAGAACAGCTGGCCAAGACCATCTGAACTGCGCTGACCACCAAAGGCATCAGTAATGAGATACGGCAGTATCGTGTGACCTTAATACAAGGTCCTGGGAAAGAACAGCGCCTCGTTTCTGTGAGTCCTGAGAAAAATGCACACTCTGAATGCAACTACAAGGAAACCCCAGCGGGAAAGACATTCGACATCAGGTGCTGATGCACTTTAAAGCGTCAAGGTCTGCAAAGGGCATTGGTGCAAGACCCAGAGGAACTAAGGAAGGCTGAGTGCTTCGCGCCAGTGCACTAGTGGTGCGTACAGTGAGCACGGTGTGCAAGAGGCACACGCCTGGGGGAACCACCTGAAGGCCGTCTGAGAACTCTTTATACAAGTTTTGCACTTTTCTTAAAGCCAAAAATGATCTCAGAGTAGCTTGAAAAAGTGAAGTGCAAAACTTTCTAATAGAAACCCAGAAAATAAACAACTTCTACCAATTACAAATTTTAAAAGCTGTTAGGTTGGATGAGCTGGTGAACACCTAAAATCCTATATGTTGGGAATTTAGGGGGCTGGAGGGGTTACTGCTAGCTCCAGGCCAACCTCGCTGCACAGGGAGAGAGGAAAGAAAGGAAGGAGGAAAGAAAGGAGGGGGGAGGAAGTGAGCTAGTTTTAAAAATCCTCAATCATTTCTTTGGCCAAAGAGGAAATACAAACCCAAATCACAGACTAGCACAAATGATAACAGTTATATATGTGAACTGTATAATTAGCTAGGCGCTCAGAAAAGAACAAGTCTTTGCTTGATAGTATATGAAGCAATTTTCTTTTCTTCTTCTTTTGTTTGTAAGCAATTTTCAAAATGTGGATGACATGGATGATCTCTGAGGAAACTATTTTCCCAGAATGGGAAGGACTTCTGAGAATTCCTTAAGTCCCAAGGACATGTATATTGATGTCATTCCATTCCATAGTTCTAAACAAATGCAGCTGCTGCTGTTGCTGCTGCTACTGCCTGAGAGAAATAAATGAAGAGGCTGATACTACTGGGAAGGAAGGCTCCCTCAGTATCTAACACACGCGTGCACACACACACGCACACGCACACACATGGCGGCCTTTACACCATGCGCTGTTAGCTACCCCAAATTCAAGGACATAGCAGATAATGCGCCCTGCTGTGCATGAAATATACAATCAAAACTAATAAACACTAAAAACGCCACAGTAACTTGATCGACTCTCTATTCAGCATAATTCACTCAGATGAACCTGTTTCGCAATTCTTGCTAACAGGCTGGCAACCAGCACTGTTAAATTAAATGAAGTCAAGGGATGTTAAGAAGGTGTGAAGCACTCACACCTTTACATAAGACACAGAACATGAGAACATGAAGAGGTTAAATAAAAAGCAAAACTTTCCCCCATGATATCCTAAACATTCCATGAAGCAGGAAACTCTCAACTCCGAACTCAGACTAACCTTAGAAGACCTTGTGACATGTAAAATTAGAGATGCCAATGTAAAAATCTCAACTTGAATTCCACAGGTAGAAGCTAAAAGTTAAACAAGGGCTTCAACTGTCTGCAGGCAAACTGCAGAACCATGGCTAGATGGGGAGACAGCAAAGCCCAGCTACTTCAGATCCTCTCTCCAGATTCAACGCAATCACGCTTATCATCCACTTCAGCAGCATGAAATCTACCCCAAAAGCTCACACAGCCTCTCTAACCCACTCAGAACAGCAAGTAACCAACTATCCAGCTGTGCATCACTGCCTGCCTGTCCTTCTGGGTGCTGCGTCTATAAAACTCAAGTATTTCTTTTAGCAAAGTGTAGCCCTCGTCAGACAGGATCTTCTGTAACCAGCAGACATGAACTTGAGGAGAAAGTTAAAAAAAAAAAATAGGTGAAAAGATGGGGTTTTGGGGAAGATGCATGAGACCTCTAAGCTGAGTGATGACCCTGGGCTAGGAAGACACAAATCAGGCCACAGGGCACATCGATCCCAGAGCTTGGTGCCAGAACTCAGGGAGAGTGTCCACACCATGCCGTCTGTCGAGGCTCCCTTCTACCTTCTTATTTTTTTTCTTGGTCGTTCTCAGACAGAAACATAAGCTGACCTACGTCCAGCCATTTTACCAGCTCTCGTGTTAATTCTTTGGGGTTTTCTGTGTCATCCACAAGCGACAAAGCTCTACTGACAGTGCAGCGTGACATCACAGGGAACTGAACAGCAAACAGCTGGGGTTCTCAGTTTCCCCAGCCAGCTGGGGGCAGTTTTACCCACCAGGGCTCATAAGCAGGGGATTCCCCAAACTATGAGATTGGGGTGGAGAAAATCAAATGCTGCTAAAATCTGGAACTTACTCTCGATGATTTTGAGTGAAAACATGAAACATGTACATTAAGCACATAAAATAATGAGAAATGCAGAGGACAAGAGGTTAGTAGACCATAAAAGTTGTATTGATTGAACTCTGAGTAAAACCCGAGACAATTTCAGAGTTTCAACACCACATCTGGGCCACACTAAGAGTCTTTCAGGGTAACTAAAACTCAATCCTCTCAGGCCCCTCTCAAGTTCAGAACTGAGCAAGTGAACTGTCAAGTAACCCATCACTACTCAACCTGAAACTATATATATTCTAGAAATGTTCCACCATATACCCAAGGGACCCACACAGAGCCAGAGAGAACAAGGAACAAAAACACAACTAATAATTACTTTCTGTGTCTGCTCTCTCTGCAGAGGGGTAGCTAATGGTTTATTCCTCTTATAGAAAAAAATGACAAGGAACAGAAAGTCAGTCACACAGGAAAAGAGAAAGATCATCTTTGAACATCCATGTGTGTCTCCCATCCTCTAGAGCTTTGGTTTGGCTTTCACGGCAGCATCTTGCTGTATGTATAGTCCTGGCCGGGCCTGGTATTCACTGTGTGGCCCAGGCTAACCTCAAACTGCCATTCTCCTTCCATAGTCTCCTGAGATCTGGGCTGACAGGCACCCCACACCAGTTTCTCCAGTGTTCGTCTCATTTTTAATCTTCTCTTCATACATATGATGAGAGACTACAGACAATTCATTCCTTTATAAGAAAAAATTGCTGACTCCAGATTGATTTCAAATGGCTCCAGATTGATTTCAAATGGAAGACTGGAAGTGGTCTCACAAGAAATGATAAGCTGGGACTTCAGAAGGAGGAAGGAATAGACGTTTCAGATGTTGGAGTAACACACACAGAGCCATTGGGCACCGAACAGGCCGGTTAGCACGGTACACAAAGAATTCCCAAGGCAGAGGGGACACTACCTAGAGGGGAGGCAGCTTGGAAAGCCAAGCTAAGTTAGCCAGGGACAGAGTGAGAGTGGCCCAGAAGACATTTAAATGCGAGCAGGCAACAAGCTCAGAAGGAGCCTGCAGCTCTAGGTCTGGCAATCGTGCCACACATACTCGTTACTAGTGCCAGGTGGGCCTCAGCCCACGAGAACTCCTAGGAAGAAGCTACTAACCTAGGGAAAATCAAATATCCATCCCTAATTTTAAATTGCCCAATGAATGTATTCAGTGAACGGTCAATTCTTTGGTTCTGGATGGTCTCTCTGGGTGACGTTCTGTGCAGACGCACAACCAAACAGCACCATCTACAGAACTCTACCGAGACAGGAGCACTGCTGGCACTCGCCAGACGCATGGCTGATGCCTCCCCAGGTGGGCCTTGCTGGTCTCTTAACAAAAGGGTCCAAAGCCTGGTTCCCATTCTAGGTGAAGAAACCGAGGCGTCAAGGGGAGAGCAACCCACCAACTGCAGAGCCCTGGACACAGGCCCTCCGACCGTGAACCCAGGGGGCTGCGTCTTAGTGACCAAATGAACAGCAAAGGCAAGAGGGGCTTAAAGGGGCATCCACACACACCTCTGGCTACAGACTGAATGCTGTTTTCCAAACGGACATCTACCATTATAAGGCTTGTTTGCTAGTTAAACGTTAACATGTGCTCGCTGTTAATAAATTCTAACAAAAACATATTCAATAGGGAGGGACATCACTCCACGACCCCAAATCTCAAGATACCTGTTACTACTGGTTCAAGCAAGGGATAATTTTCCCTACATGTTTTATTAATGCACATTTAGAAACTATGTAAATATGTTCATAGGCTTAAGTATATTTCTACACTTGTTAATGCTTCTATCAGATCAGTATTTCAAAGCAGAATGTTGGGTCAGAGAGTACACTTAAATATTTATAGCTATTGCTAAGATGCTTTCCAAAGATGTGACACCCATTTTAAGTAGTATCCAATATGTCATGTACCAATTTGATTATGTAAAATGTAGTACTTCCATAGAAGACAAATATGAATCAAAAATTAATGCAAATAGTAGATCAGACATACAATTCCAAAGAGTTAATTGCCTTCATACATGAAGTTCCTTATTATAAATCAAAGTGTAAGCTAAAAAAAAAAAGCAAAGGTATAAGAATTACAAATGCAAATGGTCAAAAAAACATGAATCAACATTTACTTCCACACAGTAAAGAAACCCAAATTAAAGGAGAAACTTTTATCAAGACTATCTAGAAAACTAGTACTACTTAGAAAAGAGAAGTGAGCTCTTTTACAGACTGTTGAAAGAGGAAGAGCGCAACTCAACCTTCCAGTGTATGCTGGCCATGTATAATAGTTTAATGTGTTTGTACTCTGAGCCGGAAATTCCACATTTAGAAATTAGTGCTGAGTCAGTAACTATGTAAGTGCATGACACGCTACTTAAATACTTAGTGCAGTGTTGCTGATAATTACAAGAACTCAGAAGCAACCTATGAGAGTTTACTTTTCATTAAATAATTTTATTTTCAAACATTATTTTAAACTTCCATCCACGCAATATAAGTTAAATAGTATACATTCTAGTATGCAGCCTTAAAAAAATAAAGCGGCATTCTATATATTCATTCGAAAGGTATCCAATACATAATTTCTGATTTTAAATATTTTATTTTTGTGTGTGTGTGTGCGTGTGTGTGCACGTGTGTGTGCATCAGAGGGCACTGTATGTCCCTGTGGAGGATCAAGAGTGACTTCGGGAATCATCCTGGATTGCTTCCACCTCCTTGCTTTGCTCTGGGATTTCCCAGGCTCCACTCATCAGGGCCGAAGTGCAGGCCGCCATGTTTCTGCCTGGTGTTTCTATGTGGGACCTGGGATCCAAACTCAGGACCTTCTGTTTGTGAGACAGAGTCTTAACCCCTGGGCCATCTCTCCAGCCCAATTTCAGTTTTTAAAAAGTTGTAAAACATTGCTATCTTAACTTTATATTTGTACATAAAAACTATATAAATGTGTATATAATACATACAATTTCTTATAGGGATATTTCAGATACAGTTGTTCATGAATATCTCTAGAATAGGCTAAAAAGGAGCCAATTTTTAAAAAAATTTTAAATGAAGGTGAAACTATATCAGGGAATATTGTGTAGCCATAAAAAAAGTGCTGGTATCTTTCATCCTTTTTTGCATTGAAAAATGTTTATAATACGGTATATACAGAATTATATTTATATATTTGCATATATACAGATTTATATATATGTACATTTATGTGTACATTCTAGGAAAAATTACTTAAAATCCACTTAAATGATAATGAAGGTTTTATCTGCATGGAGGATGACAGATATCATCATATGATTGTGTCAGTGATTTTAAACAACAGAAAAAAACAGCATGTTTAATTTTACTTTTCCATTAAGACCATTTTCGCTTAAGAAGAGATGAGAAACTCTGACGAGGTGGGATCCTAAGGCCCAGAACTTGAGTGTGTCCTAAATCTTTTCCCACTTAGGGAAGGAGTTGAGGTTTGAACCCGGGACATGTTCCACCGCTGAGTTACAACCCATCTCTTCCCCGGTTCAAAACTGGGCATGAAAATCAAAGAAACATTGGCTCTAGGAGGCTTGTTCCCTTGTGATTTCAGAAAAATTTCTCAAGACATACTGTTCTTTTACATCTTTTGAGGACACTGAAATAAAAAGAATCTACTTCCCATTACAGAACTTCTGATTGCTGTAAAAATAACCATGGCCGCAGTCTGGGAGAACAGAGCAAGGTGAAGAGTGAGAGACCACGATGACCCCCACCCGCTACCACCACCTCCACCACCCTACCATACCCCACTCCGCATGCCAGTCTCCTCAGGAACTCCTAAGGAACATTAGGCAGACAATTCATTCTTTAAGAGGGACAATTCATTCTTTAGGGGGTGGGGGCTGTTGGCTGATCCTGCTGACAAGGATTTGGTTGGAACTTCTCAGAGCAAATATAATGACATATACTCAACGTTGGACTATCGGACGACACATGGGATCGACGTGATATTGGCGAAAATATTTATAAAAGCACATTCAAACAGTCTATCATGATTCCACTCTTAGATTATCTATGGCAAAAGAATTAGCAAACAATTACCTCTCCTATGAAGACGACTATAACACAGTCCAATTTCTCTTCGGGATACAGATTATCAATGAGGGAATGAAGAGTCTCTATCAGGTAAGATTTCACTTCTCTCTTCACTGTGGGAATTCCCATTACTATTGAAACTGAAACACAATAATACAGTTATTACACAAAAAGAGTTTACAAGGATGATACAACAAAAATACTATTTCGAAAGTACTAGATTATCTCAACTCCTAGGAATAGCTGAAAAAAGTGAATTTCAACTTCAGAAGAAAAAGAAATTAAGGACAATACCTGTAATCATGTAATTCTTTCCCATATGGCTTAATCACAGTGTGAGTACAGGCCTCACATCAAATAAGTGATCAAAACAAAAGATTAAACCTCACAGTAGAAGCAAATAGATAAAAACCACAAATTTTATTCCCAAAAACTTAGACTGAATAAATCTTTAAGCAAAGGTATATATATATAAACTTCAAGTCTGTGACACACCAAGAACTGCACACACTGCTTGCTCAAAATGTGAAAAAATATCAACTTGAGGATGGGAGGTTCACAAAATAACCAGTGTCAAAGACGGAACTGGAAACTTTTCCCAGAATGGGAAAAAAAAATCCAAGACAATGTGACAATTTAATGACATATAGGATCCTTAGACTCTAATACAGAAAAATATTGAACATAGCAAAATTCAGAGTCAGAGATAAGATCAGTTAATAGTGCAGAATCATCGTTAATCTCCTGGATTTGACCACTGTGACTTGGCGATGAATAATGTGAATATTGACAGCAAGTTCTCCTCAGACACAGGGAATTCTGGGTACTACCATGCTTTTAAGCTCTAGAATTACAGTCAGCGCCCCGATCCTGCTTGTTGAGAGCACAAATTTATCGCTACATGATTAGGGAACAATGCGGGTGTCAGGTGAATTTCACATTTGCTTAAACGCAGTTCCTGCTGAGACAGTCACTTGTACCTGTCTGAACTATGCCTAGAAACTAACCTGAACTTTGTGTAAATACACGAAAGGCTAACACCTCAAACATCTTCGGGCTATTTGGAAGAATGCCCATTGGCATTGGGTGTTGTGCCCAAGTCAGATATCAGGTAACCCACCTTGTACCACTTCTCAGCAGCCCCAAGCCCACTTGCAGACTCCTTTTAACAAGCAAGCACAGACTTCCTTGAGTACCATATTTACTACAGAAGATATGCGTCAATCATTTCACATGGGTGAATTTTGCTACCACCTTTATAAGGTTCTTTTTTCCTTAATGTTTAATGTCTTTATTTACGAAGGGGATAACATGCTTCCCATGGCACACAAGTGGAGGTCAGAGGACAACTTTCAGAAGTCAACTTTCTCCTTCCACCATGTGGGCTCCATGTGGGCACATTGCTACCTATACCTGTTGGGCCACATCAACAGCCTGATTCTTTTCTTCTTCATGTAAAACCAATGTTTGGCTGCAGTATTCCTCGTTTCATTTTTTTCTCATTTTACCACGTCGTTTTTCCATACACAGTAATTTGGGGAATGTACACACTGTGTTACAGACCTGACTGCATCTTAAAGTTTTAAAAATTACATCTAAAGTCATTATTGTAAATGCTATGTAACAAAAGAGAAGTATTTTGCAAATGTTAAAAATAGTTTCATCTTAATTATGAGATGCTACAAAACACTTAAGCATTCATACAATTGTAAAGTCGGAAGTTGAAACATCATGGATATACCAGCACTATCCTATAGTTAAGAATACTAATGTACAAATATTCACCTCCACATATACACATGTTCCCTCACACACCAAATAAAAAAAAAAGATTATTCTTTAAGATTTGGCTGGGGAACATTCTGCATGCAGTCTTGATATCTTTTCTAATTTAGAAAATAAAGTGACAAGTGATACAAAAAAAAAAAAAAAAAGAATACTAATGTACAAATACATGGTTTAAGGAACTGACCTCAATCTCTCTCTCTTCCACTTTAGGGATAGACCAGGGATAGACTAGCTTTTCTGCAGTTACAGAAAACAAGGCCTCTCTTCTTTTGGCCAGAACAGGCCATCTTGGACTTCGCCCCTGGTCTAACCTAAGAAGAATGCTGAGTGACCGCTAGAAACATCCTGACCTGAGGAAGGCTGAAATGCTACTCAGAAAGTAAACAGTTCAAAAGTCCCAAGAAGTTCTTGAAACAAACATGATTCACAGGACCGCTCCCCAGAGTGGAGAATGCAGTCAACACTGTTAGGAGGGGAGGCTCTCTAAGAGTCCATGGATTCTCCCGGAGGAGACCCTCCTACCAGCAGAGTGGACCGAGCAGAGCTGGCTCCAAGGTGTGTAGAACACTCCAAGGATAAAGGGAGCTCCGGGGTTGCAGTGATATAACTGCTTTTGAATCATCCCTGCTCCTATAAGTAACCTCGCCACACTATCGTTAAGTAACCCTAATAAATTCAATAATTCACCAAGGCGGACTTTGGTGTAATTGTTATTTTGGTCTGTGACTGATTTTCTATCTGCAATGAATATGTGGTGTCTCCCACAGGAAAAGCAACGCACAACAGCCTCTACTTTAATGGCACTTAGAAATGGCAAAGTGGCAAAGGAGTATTGCGCTATAGGAATTAAAATGTGGTAAGATCAGAAAGAGTAATGAATGATCAGATGCTACCTTTGCAGGTGTCCGCTGGAAATTATTTTTTGTATTATGTATTTAATTGTGTGTGTGTGTGTGTGTGTGTGTGTGTGTGTGTGTGTGTGTGTGTAGATGTGTGTAGAACCATGGGCAAATTCAGGAACCACCATGGACGTCTCCACCTCCTCTGCCCCGGGATTCCCAGGCTCCGCCCTACCAGGACCAGAAACGCAGGCCGCCCCCACTTCCGCCCGGCGTCTATACGTGGGGTGTAGGATCCGAACCCAAGACGTTCCACCTGCAAGGCAGAGGCTTAACCCCTGAGCCACCTCTCCAGCCCCTCTGCTGGAAATTATTAAGAGCACAGGAGAACAGAGAAGGATCATGACACAATAGTTTGAACAGACCCAGGAAACAGCAGCAGAATGTATCCTAAGTAGAGTAGGTTGAGTTCTAGAGAGTGAGTCAGGGGGCAGCTAGTGTACAACAAATATAGTCCAATTCTACGTACAAGAGAAAGACGCTTGTAAGAATGTAAATAGGGGAGTAGCATTATCCAATTTGTAATTTTAAGAGATTTCCACACTGCAGATGGTACAAGCATGGTTTTCACTGGACTTATTTTGGAAGTTACTTGCACTAGCTGAAGAAAATGATGGCGGTTTGAATTGGGCTCGTTGAAGAGATGGAGGTAGATGGATTCGGGGTGCGTTTTGGAAAGCCTCTTCGATAGAGAAGGAGAAGAAAGGAAGGGGGAATGAAGGATAACTTGAAAGTGGACAGCATCTTGTCCCCCCAGCACATCTACAAGGGAGAGGGCACCAAGTCAAGACTTCCACACAGGCCACTTTGAGGCACCAAAGAAGACCACGTGCTACTCTGGAAGTCAATTTCCATCTACCTCAGTCTACCTCAGAATTCTAACTAAAACTACCTAAGGGCTGCTGGGGCTTTAGCTCAGCGGTAAAGCACTTGCCCAGAACATATGAGGCCCTAGTTCAAGATGAAGTAACATAGGATGAGAGAATTTCAAATATACATCAAAGGTGCTGTGCTGCTAGACGAAGCATTTCTAGACTCGTGACATTTAAGGACTTTGTTTATGATAAAGCAAAGCACACTAAGTCCACACAGAGTGTTCTGCTCCTTGCCACAATATTGAGATTTTTTTTTTTTGCTCCTGTTTCGGTTTTTGTTTTACTTTCACATTGATAGAAATGACATGCCAAGAGTAAACCATGTTTCTCAAATACTCTATTTTGGAGCTTTAAACATAGTTTAAACCAAGTCATTCATGGGCTCCAAAAAGCACTAAATAAAAATCGAAGCAGAGCTGAGGAGATGGCTCGGTAGTTAAAGACTTTGTTTCACAAGCAAAACTTGAGTTTGGAGTCTCAGATCCCACGTAAAAAATGCCAGGCGGATATGGCAGTGGACGGTAACTCAAGTGCCCTTGTATACACGTGCCCACATTCACATATATCTGGAACCCGCATGCAAAACACAATACCTATTAAAAAAAAATCAAAGCACTAATTTTGTCCAAACTCATGGAACGAGAGTACCCACGCTTGTAGTAACTCTAAAACAATCACAAAACGACAGCTTCCGTGCCTTCTGAGTCCCTGATAAGACTGTGTTTCTTGGCTTGAAGTGTGGGTCGGGGAAGTTACCGGTGATGGTCTGAGTCACTGGCAAATATAGGCTCTGAGCCGTGTCCTGTGTCTACAGTCTGAAACCATTGATTTCTCTCCAGCAGGAACGGCCAGTTCCACTGAAGACAGCAACTGCTCTGTCAGCCTGGATCCCTAGTGATTCACAGCGATGCCGAAGCTGCACCCACCCACCACGGACAGAGCATAAGCCTGACAGAGAAACGTCTGAGATTTGGGAGCTTTGGTACCAAGGCAGAAAGCAGATTTACCATTTGGAGACATTAACATGCTAAGGGATTAGAGTTCAGGAGAAATCTGTCAGCAAAGTGAAGAAAAATGATCACAGCTTCCTTTCAAGAAACAAAATGAACCAAGGAACCAAATGGAAACAAGAGAGCCAAAGGGTTGGACGGAGTTATTTCATTCCACTGACTAGTAGTTTAATATTTCCAATTCGCGTATAAACTATGCATTTGCTATATGTTGGGTGACCAGAAATGCAGCAATGAATTAGGAAGGAAAAGTCCCTGCCTTGCTGGGTTTCTAATTTGAGGCACTGACTATTATTTCGGTCTCCTCTTCTTTCGTAAAAAGTCTTCAAACGCTGGTACTCATCTCCTTTAAAATCAAGGCGAAATTAGAAACAGTCTATATTTAGCATTCTCAGTCTTCAATTACTTAGTCTAACTCCAGGTGTCAATAAATTCAGTCTCTTTTCCAGTATTCTTTGTTGGTCAGACATTTTTTGCCTATCATAATTCCTTGGCGTTTAATATAGTCAGTCATTCCTTGTCACTTTTCTTTACTCGGTCTGTCTTCCTGGCTTCGCTTTTCTCTTTCCCAGGACAATCTGCAAGGGTCTATCCTAGATGATCTCATATATGTATGGATCTTCCACAGCCGCTCACTTATAAACAGAAGCTCATAAAATTAAACCTAACCCTGATCTCTCCACTGAGGCCCAGACTTAAATGTTCAACTGCCTAGTAGACAACTTCACCTCTGGATCTCAAATTCTCCTTAAAACTTAACCTGTCTGGGCTGGAGAGATGGCTCAGGGGTTAAGACCTTTGCCTCCCAAGCAAAAGGAGCTGAGTTCAGATCTCCGGATTTCATGTAAAAATGCCAGGCAGGAACGGCAGCAGCCTGCACTTGAGACCCTGGAGGGCGGAGCCTGGGAAACCCCAGAGCAAAGCAAGAAGGAGGTAGAAACAATCCAGGATGATTCCTGAAGTCACCCTTGGGCCTCCACAGGGACATGCAAGGGCCTTCTACATACACATGAAAAATAAAAAAATAAAAACCTGCTCAAACTAAAGTGATAATCTTGTCTTGAACATCAATGCTACAAAACATGTTTTAATTGCCCTAGATTCAAGGAACAGCACCCACCAATCCCCAACTTATTCCATCTGGAACCTTAGAATAGTCTGTGACCTTTCCCTCAACTTTAGCCTAATACAGTCACTGTCAATTCTATAGTCAAGTCCCTTTCTCCCCAAGTCTACGACTACCTAATCCAAGTTCACCCTGTCTAGAGTAGGTAACTAAAACAGCCTGGTTTGGGATTTCCCCCCCCCCAATATTTCTGTGTGTGTGTGTGTGTGTGTGTGTGTGTGTGTGTGTGTGTGTGTGTGTGAGAAAGAGAGAGAGAGACTTCCCTGTAGAGGACTAAGGGTGACTTTGGGAAATCATCCTGGATTGCTTCTACCACCTTCTTGCTTCACTCTGGGATTTCCCATGCTCGGCCCACCACCTTTCCGCCTGGCGTTTTTAATTGGGACCTGGGATCGGAACGCAGGACCTTCTGCTTACGAGGCAGTCTTAACCCCTGAGCCATCTCTCTAGCCCCTAAATGTATTTCTTACTAACACTTCCTTCAGGGGCTGAAAAGACGGCTCAGGGGTTGAAACCTTGGCCTCACTGAGTTTTCACCCCCGATCTCATGTAAAACTACTAGCCAGATGTGACAGAAGCCTGCAATTCTGGTCCCCGAAGGCGGAGCCTGAGAATCCCCAGAGCAAAACAATAAGGAGATAGAACAATCTAGAATGATTCCAGATGTCAGCCGGCCGTCTGTGATTAACTCCCCCAACACGGCCCCTGTACTGGACTGAAGCGGCACAAGGCCACAGCGGCTCTGTCAGCCCAAGTGCCTGGCAAGGAGCCTGGCGCAGGGAAGGTGCCCATCTGATGTTAATAAATGCACAGACAATCACTCACTGTCCTTTCCTAATCACAAAAGTCATTGTGGCCTCTGGCCTAACCGTCTTTTGCCAGCCATCCTGCTTGGCCCTAAGTGGAACTGTGCCGAATGCCTGGGTATGTCTTCAGCGCAAAGGCACACTCTTCTACTCGGGCACCTCCTCCGTCACTGCCTTTGTTCTCTGCTGCAGAGTAGCTACCAGGCAGACACTGGAGCCCGGCTCTCTCCATTCCTTATGCCCCCTGCCCTGCATTCGGGAAGAAAGACATGACTCTTGTCTTTCTGATCACTAACTCGATGTTCTGCCAGGTCTACTTGCTCGTTTCTCTTTATGCTGCTGATAAACATACCAATGCGTATCCTGGGGGAAGAAAGGGTGTGTACTGCTTACATTAGCATGGCAGGAGACTTTCATGCCAACATTAGAACTGAGAGAACTGGCCACAACATATCCACAGGATTGCCGAGAAAGCAGCAACTCTCTCCCTTGCCAGTCTATCCAAGTATGTATGATGAAGTGCTGAATCAGCTCTCTCCGCTTTATTTGCCTATCCCGGGAATGGTCCTGCCTACCAGGAGCTGGGCTGCCCATGTCAACCAAATAACTTCTCGAAAGACTTGTTCTGGGCCTGCCCTTACTTCCAACTCTTCACAGTTGTGCCCAAAGCCTTGGCCTTCAACTGCCAAGTTTGCACCTGTATCTAACTGGTACACAGGACTTTGCAAACACTAGGTAAGTACTCCACCACCGAGCTGCCCAATTTCCATTTTTCTTTGTATGTATGTATGCTATGTATACCCATGTGCGAATGTGTAGTGTGGAGGCCAGAGGTTAACATCTGGTATCTTTCTCGATCACTCTCTATCTTACAGATTGGGGCAGGACCCCTCACTAGAACTACTGCTCACCAATTTGACTTATCCAGCTAGCAACCTTGCTTATGAGGATACCTGTCTGTCTCTTGAACACTGGACCCACACACGCCGCCTGGATATGTGAAAGTGGGTGCTCATGTTAGGTGTGGGTGTGTATGTGTAGGCGCAGGTGTGCATATAGAAGTGTGAGTGTGTATATGTCGGGGTGGGTGTGTATGTGTAGGCGCAGGTGTGTATATAGAAGTGTGAGTGTGGGGGCTGGAGAGGTGGCTCAGGGGTTAAGCCTCCGCCTTGTAGGCGGAAGGTCCTGAGTTCGGATCCCAGATCCCACGTATAGACGCCAGGCGGAAGCGGGGGCGGCCTGCGCTTCTGGTCCTGGTAGGGCGGAGCCTGTGAATCCTGGGGCAGAAGGAGGTGGAGGTGTCCATGGTGGTTCGCGAATTCGTCCGTGGTTCTACACATGCACACAGACACACACACACACACACACACACACACACACGCACACGCACACGCACACGCACACAGTTGAATGAATAATAATTAAAAAAAATAATAAAAAAAAAGAAGTGTGAGTGTGTATATGTCGGGGTGGGTGTGTATGTGGGGATAGGGGGATGTTAGGGAAGTGTGTGAGTGGTAGAAGAGAGCACTGTGTGTGTCTGTGGAGACCCAAGGGTGACTCTGGGAGCTACTCTGGATTGTTCTACTTCCTTGTTTCTTTGCTCTGAGGTTTCCTAGGCTCTGCCTTCCAGGGCCAGAAGTACAGACTGCCACCATTTCTGCCCACCATTTTTAACATGGGATCTTGGATCCGAACTTAGGTCCTTTTACTCGGAAGGCAAAGGCTTTAACCTCTGAGCTATCTCTTTACCCCCCATGAATTTCGTAGGAGGAGTCTGTACATGCTGGCCGGTGGGCCGTTTCTGCTTTTGGATTCCAGAACCCAGCCCCTCTTCTGGAATTCACTGCCCCATCCTTTATTCTTAGAAAGGTTTTGCTGCTTCACCGCTGTTCCCCTAACAGTCTGACCACTGGAGAACAGAAGCAATCGTCAGTTCTCCAGGGATCTAGAAAACAGATATTCTTGCCATAGAGGCCCTATATGGGTTGTGAGACGCCACAAAAATAAAGTCCAGAAATTATGTACCGAATTATCTTTTCTGTGCCCATTTTCTGAAAGCAGAGGTGGTATTAGTTTCATCTTCTCATTGCTAAGTGAATGAAGGACTCGACCTATGAGAATGAGGGGCTTGTTCTTGCTTATGATTCCTGGCTACACAGAGAAGGGGAGTTCATACCAATTTCAGAAGTTCAGGAAACTGGTCACGTCGTATCCACAGAAAGACCTGGGAAAGGGACATGTTTTCTCATTTGGCTAAGGCAAAATGCTGAACCAGCTTTCTCCAGCTTCTCCATCTGACTAAGGAATGGTCTCGCCCAAGATGGGCTTTATCTTCCTACATCCGTCAGGCTTGTTCAGGATTTGCCTTAACTACTAATTCTTCACAAATGTACCCAAAGGCTCATCCCACAATTGTCTGGTTGACATGTTGTGACAGTTTAATCCTGGGTGTCAACGTGACCACACCTGGCATTAACTAAGATCAGCTGTCAGACCACCTGAAGAGATGATCCAGATGAATTACATTACAATACACAGACCAGCCCTAGATCTGACTGGAACCTCCCAGTAGCAGACCAAATAAAAGGAACCACAGAACAGAAGACTTTGAAGAGACGCTCTCCAAAGCTGTGCTGGAAAACTCTTTTCCCTCCTGGCGCCCTCCTGACTCTACAGAAATCCTCCAACCTTCAGCTGTCACCCATGGTCTACTGGACTGAATAGCTCTTGAGTCTCCAGGATGTCTGCAGTGACTAAGCCTTCCTTCAGCTTCAGCCACCAGCCATGTCACCTCTGCCATGAAAGACTGTTTCTCCCCTCTGGAACTGTGAGCTGAGTAAATCTCCCTTCTCCCTTAAGTTGCTTGACTTCGAATATTCTCTCATAGCAACAGATGAGAGTAACTATTACACATGTGTATCTAACTGGCACAAAGTCTATACCAATGGAGCCCACAATGGGCTATAGAATCTTCTCCAAACAGTGATGATTAAAGGGAGAGCTATTGGTATTAGCTTCAGGAACACAATTAACAACAGATTTTCTAAAAAGAAATCATAACGTAGAGTAACTTATAGTTCTTATTAGTCTTTAAATATCCTGCAGAATGCCTGACTTCAATAAGTATTTCCTGAACCAAGAAAGAAATGAAGGAATGAGTTCTCTGAGCATATTTAAAACTCAGCCCCTCCTGAGGAAGACAGCATGTTGCTCTAAATGATGTAGAAAATAGAAAGCTAGTGGAATGAACACAACGTGAATGTAAATTACGTTTATAATAAGTGAGAGAATGAAACCCAAGAAGACAGAAAAATGCTTAGAATTCCCACTGAATTAAGTCAGGACTGGAGAGATGGCTCAGGGGTTAAGACTCTGTCTCACAAGCAGAAGGTTCTGAGTTTGGATCCCAGGTCCCACATAAAAACGTCAGGCAGAAACTGCAGCAGCCTGTACTTCTGGCTATGGTGGGCGGAGCCTGGAAAATCCCAGAGTGAAGAAGGAAGAGGTAGAAGCAATCCAAGATGATTCCCAAAAGTCACCCTTGGTCCTCTACAGGGACACAGTGCTCTCTGATATACCCATACACAAAAAATAAATACATAAAATATTTTTAAAAATTCAGCTACACTGGGGTGTAGCTCAAAGGTAGAATGTTTGTCTAGTATGCCTGACACCCTGGATTCAATTTACCAGGACCACCAATAAAAAAAGGGGGGAGTCAACTAAATCAGCTTTTCAAAAACAATGCCACGAAACTGAAACTCAAGCTGGGGGGAGGGGCGGCACACACCTGCACCCCAGGGGAGCTGAGGGGAAAGGAGGGCAACCCGAGGCCCAGAGGCAGCACTGCAGACCCACTGCAGACCCACTGCAGAAGAGTCCCCTGAATACAACAGTGGCCAAAGCAAAAGAATTTTGTTATCTCTGAGTAATCATTTTGCCAATCATCAAGTCAACTGAAATATCTAAGTTCTAATTCTATGCATATCTGAAGATTAGAGAATGCACTGTCTGCAACCCAGTTAGAAATGTAACACAAAGCAAGATGGACAGATGGTGGTTGGTATGACTGGAAATGACCAGTTTAAAGAAGTATGATCACATAAGGCTGTTGCATCCACTGAAGTCACTACAACCCTGTGTATTTCCACAAGATCCGTTCAGCACTTGGCTTAGCAACATCTCACCATGAAAGAGGAAATATCTCATGAGGCCCCATGCCTCCTTAATGGATTGTTGAGGTTTAATGCCTGGTGGGGAGAAGGGAAGATGCTTTCTTCAATGGTCTACCCACTGATACATGATCCATGCTCCAGCAATCAGAGGCAACCAGATGAAACTGTGTGGACCACACACAGGACAACACTGGTAGGGAAAAAGAAGTGCTGTAAAGGGAAAAGGAGGGGGGGTGGGATTGAGGAGAAAAAAGCGAAAATAACGAATTCACTGTATTCAAGTATGAGACTCTAAAAGAATAAAAAAATTAATTTAAAAAAGATATAATCTAAGTTTAGTAACAGAATCATGTCATCAGTATATGTATATTTATTATATAGCTCTATAAACTTGATAACTTTAGGACTGGAGAGATGGCTCAGGGGCTAAGACCCTGCCTCACTAGCAGAAGATCTGAGTTTGGATCCCAGATCCCACGTAAAAATATCAGGCAGAAACAGTGGGGACCTACACTTCAGGTTCTGGTGGGTGGAGCCTGGAAAAATCCCGCAGTGAAACAAAAAGGAGATAGAAGTAACCCAGGATGATTCCCTAAATCATCCTTGGTTCTCCATAGGGATATACAGTACCCTCTGATAGACACACACACACACACACGCGCACACATTAAATAAATAATTTAAAAAATTTTTTAAAGTTATATGAATTTTGACTTAGAATTAGGAATAAAAAAACTTGACAACTTTAAAAATTGTAAGAAAAACAAAATGTCAAAAATCCCAAAGTCTAGTTTAGTGAAGGAGCAGTCACAAGATCACATAAGGAAAATCCAAGAAGCTAGGGTGGGGCAAAAGACCAATGTATTATCCCCTGATATGTTAAATGATTATCTATTTTCATCTCTGTAAGAAAACATAAGGTGAATTTAAGAAAAACTTCTTGTCATGACTTGTAAGAGCTTAAGGCCCAAAGACACAAAACGGGAAAAGTTACCACTCTACCTCTCAAATTTTTTAAAATAGAAAACTTATAATAGTTTAATTATTTATACACCTGAAGTAGATTTCTCTTGATTTTATTCTGGTCTGTAGAGGAAAAATACCATGTCCAATCTCTTTCAACACACAGCCAAGGATGAACCCAAGTTACTGTGCACAGGTTAAAAAAAAAAAAAAAGAACTATTACTCTTTAACCTGCAGGCTTCTACTGGACAGTATCATGAGAAATGACCCACTGGACACACCTCCCGTTCTTCGGCTGCCAATTTGCACGGCGGGTTGAAGGCTTCCTTCATTTTGCAGTAAGTGAGGCAAATGATAATAAATACTCGGCACTTGGAGGGATTTTTTGCTTGTTAACTCCTTCAGTAGCTTCAGGGTATTATCTGCAAAACAGAAACAGAATTAATTTCCAGGAACCCCTCACTTTGTAGAAGCTGCTGGATTTATTTTTAAAAAAAATAGGGAAATTATAAGACAATTCCAGTTAAGGAATATGCAGCCCCTATTTCCAACCTTGGAGAGTGAGCGCTACACTTAAATGGAGAGGATAATTTTGAGGCCACGTTCTCAGGGGTTCAGAACGTAGGTGAAACAGGCTGAGTGAGAGAAGACTGACCAAGGTACCATGGAACGGTGGAGTAAGAATGACTCCGAGATTCAGGGCACCAATCAACTCTCCAACGTCACCCACTTACGAAAGCAGCACAGCACTGATTTGTACTTTTTTTTTTTTAATAAGCTTATTGCTATGTAGCCCAGGCTGGCCCCAGATAACGTATTGCTATGTAGCCGGCTGGCCTCAGAATAGCTCCCTTCTGGGGCTACAGCTCTGCCTTTTATTTTCTTCATGCATTAACACTGTTATCAAAAATTACATGAAAGATACATTTTTCCCAAAAAAAATTATTTCAAAGAAATAATTAAAAGAGAACGTGTTGAGAACGTTCAGTATCTATGATGATCTTTAAGCAGTTTTGGTTTTTATTGGAGGAAATTGTGTATTGCTCAATATGTTATGAAATAAAAACCTACATCCATTGTGCAATAATGTTTTAAATTCCCACCTAAACTAAGATTCAACCTTCAAAACAATGTTTACAGTAAAGACCTGTAGCTTCAGTCCCATGAAAAGTGACTAGACCAAAATCTTACAAAAAATACAAAGTTTAATCTCACAAGTTAAAAAAAGATAGAATATACTGTTCTTGTCTATCAAATTAGCAGCTTCAATAATGACAAATGTGATGAATGTTACAGCTGCTCCAAACAGTATCAAAGGCCCTAAAATAGTATTTCCTATCACCTGGGAATTCACCCCCCCCTTTTTTTTTTGCTTGTGTAGATGTGGTTGCGAATGTGGTGCATGTAAGTGGGGGGCAGATGCAGGTGCACGTAGAAGAGAACACTTGTGCGCCTGCGGACGACATCAGGAATCATCCCCGATTGCTTCGGTGTTTCCCAAGCATGACCTTGCAAGCTGCGAAATGCAAACTTCCATTACCACGCTCACCCAGCAATTTTTACAAGATAGCTGAGAATCTGAACTCAGGTCCTTTTGCTTGCAAGGCAAAGGTTTTCCACCTGAGCCATTTCTCCAACCCAGGGAATTCCTTTTAAAAATTAACTTTTATGCATTTCACAAATATTTAAGCTTTCTAGCTTGCTCTAGGAATGGTGCAAAGTATTTGAAAATAAACAGAAAACATGGATCATATTTTTAATAAAATCATAACCTAATGAAAATAACCACAGCTACCAGACATGTGATTGATTACAAAGATGTTCATTATAGTACCAAAAAAAATAATAAACAGGGCTGGAGATATGGCTCAGGGATTCAGACCATGTCTTGAAAGCAGAGACTCCTAAATTCAGATCCCAGGTCCCAGATAAAACATCAAGTAGAAATAGCAGTGCAATGGCCTGCACTTCTGGCCCTAGTGGGCAGAGCCTGGGAAATCTCCCAAAGGGAAGCAAAAAGGAGAAAGAAGAATCCAGGATTATTCCTGAAGTCACCCTTGGTCCTCCACAGGGACACACAATGCCCTCTGATATACACACACATAACGCGCGCACACACACACACACACACACACACACACACACTTATAAAATAAAGTTTAAAAAGTAAACAATCCAGGAAAATCTCATTTTATTAACTGCAGAAAAGTGTTTAACTTGTGATTCACTAGATGGCTGTAGCTATTAAAATAGTATCTTGGAGGCTAGAGGGAGATCTCAGCTGCTAAAGCACTCGAAGTGCAAGCAAAAGGATATGAATTCAGTTCCTAAGACTGCACGTAAAAATTTCAGGAGGGTGTGTCAATCCACCTGAAATTCCAGAAGGCATAAAACGGGAAGCCCCAGTGCAAGCTAACTAGGTAGATGAACCCTCTTAGTGAGCTTTAGGTTTTATCAGAGACTGAGCCTTAAAAAAAATAAGGTGGAAGAATGATCGATGGTCTCTCAACATCAACCTTGGGTCGCCACATTCACACACACACACACACACATGAATACATGCACTACACTGACATACATATAAATGTAGAAAGAGAAAAAAATAATATTTTTAAGGGCCTTGGAAGATGGCTCAGGGGGCAAATGGTTGCCAAGTAAGCATGAAGACATGAAGTTCACATCCCAGCACCATATAAACAGTGCCTAGCAACACACATCTGTATTCCCAGCTCAGGGAAGACAGAGGCAGGAGGATTCCTGAGGCTGAGCCAGTCTACTCAAGCACTGAGCCTTCCATGAGATGCCCTGTACCAAAACTAAGCCGGAAAAGCACTTCAGGAAGAGAGGCAACATCCAAATCTGGCTTCTGCACGTGCATACATATGCACATGGATACATACATGTGTATATACACACGTGACGTTTAAAAAAAACAGGAGCTAGAAGACGATTCAGTTAGTAAAAGGCTTGCCGTGCACGAATGAGGACCTGAGTTTGGATTCCAAGCACCCACATAAGGGATTAGGTGTGGGTACTTAAATCCCTTGTGGACCCCTAGAGCCTGGGGGTCAGCCAGACTAGTACAATCAGCGAACTCTAGGTTCAGTGGGAGACCCTGTTCCAAAGGTGGAGGGCAACGAGGAAGATAACACTGACCTCTGGCTCCACGTGCATGTGCCCATGCATGCATGAACATCAATACATGTATGCGCACACGCGTGAACATGCACACACACACTGTTTTAGCAAGCTGTGGTATATACTCCTGTACTTGGAAGATAAGACGAAAGCAGGAAAATCAGGAATTTGAAACCGGCCTGGGTTCCAAAGGGACTTCTAGATCACTCTGTGCTAAGGGTGAGATCCTATCTCATATAAATCAATTTTAGGGCCAAGATCATTCTGTGGTTAAAGCACTTGCTATGCAAGCAAAAAGATCACTGTTTGGATCTCCACAGCCCACAAAGATAATAAAGAAAGAAGAAGAGAAGAAAAGAAGAAAGGAAGGAAGGAAGGGAGGGAGGGAAGGAAGGAGGGAGGGAGGGAAGGAAGGAGGGAAGGAAGGAAGGAGGGAAGGAGGGAAAGAAGGAAGGAAGGGAAGGAAGAAAGGGAGGGAAGGAAGGAAGGAAGGGAGGGAAGGGAGGGAGGGAAGGAGGGAGGGAGGCAGGCTAGTTTGCCAGACAGAGAGTTAATTCCAACCTGGGGAGGCAGAACCCAGGGACCCCCAGAACGATCCGGCTAGTCACACTAGTCCTATGCATGCTCTGGGATTAATTAGAGACCCGGCCCCAAACAGTACGTGGAAGAACGACTGAGGATGACACCTCTCTGTCCCTCTTGGGCCTCCCGTGCACAGGCACATTCATATGCACACGGACCAGTGCACACACGTGTGCCCATGTACAAATAAACATACATACTACGTGTGTACAACCCACACACATGAAGAGAAAAAAATATTTAGCATTTTGAAAACTGGGCTGGAGAGATGGCTCAGGGGTTAGGCTCTATCTCGCAAGCAGAATGTCAGATGCCAGGTCTCCACGTAAAAGCACCAGGCGGAAACAGCAGCAGCCTGCACTTCTGGCCCCGGTGGTCAGAGTCTGGGAAATACCAGAGGGGAGCAAGGAGGAGGTAGATGTAATTCAGGATGATTCCTGAAGTCATCCTTGGTCTTCCACAGGGACACACATCACAGTGCCCTCTGATATACACACACAGAAATCAATACAATAATATTTTGAAATTAACAAGGTAAAAAAATAAAGAGGCTAAAAAAAATCAAGGGTATAATTTTGAGAGGAAGTGTTTTGAAGAAAAATGTGTACTGAATAGAAAACTAAAAGAAATAAAAAATGTTAACTGAAATCCCTGGGCAAGAAAGTTCTAGCTAATCTCTTTTGATCTATACCATTCCATGATTTTCAACGTTATCCTGTCATTAGGAGAAGCAAGAAGCACAAAACTTTCAAAATAAAACAACTGGGGCTGGGGAGATGGCTCAGGGATTAAAGCCTCTGCCTCAAAAGCAAAAGGACCTGAATTTGGTCCCAGAGCTGGGTACAGACCAGTCGTCTGCGATTCTAGCCCTAGAAGACAGCCTGGGAGACCCCAGAGCAAAACAATGAAGTGGAAAAACACGCCAGGATGATTTCCACTGTCACCCTTGAGTCTCCAGAGGCATTCAAGCGCCTCAGGTATGTACACACACACACACACACACACACACACACACACACACACACACATGAATATAAAAAAAGTAAAAGATCTCCAGACAAAGGGAATTCCTGTTTAGTTTTGTTTAGAGTACACTGAAATGTAAACTGAAAAAGTCTATTTAGAAAGATCATGCAAACCTAGAATCAACTAATTATGGACAGTCATAACTCAATTATCACAATAAGAGGCACAGAAACAGAAAAACTGGTATGTCCCTTCTTATCCTGCTGATTCGAGAACATTGTTAACTCTGAGGTCAAACAGAAGTTATACCACCAATATATATGAACAAAACCTTCAAGCTGAATCTCCTTTTGAATGTTTTAAAAGACGACCCAGGCTCTTCACACACATTCCAGAAAATATTTGTACAAATGGAACTGAACTTGATCATGCGCCATCAAGATCAAACAGGACAATGAATAAAAATGCTTTCATAATTTACCTGGATAGAAAGAAAACTCTGAGTGAATGTTCTCTTTCAAGGGGGCAGAGAATGTTGGCTGCTACAGTAGGCACACAGCTTGCAAGCCACAGACTCCACACACTCCTTAAAGGTAAAAATCTTCTCAAAATACCTGAAAACTTAGTCAATGCATCCTTACTTCCATTAGTCTCTGCTCCCACACGTCGGAACTGCTGGACGATGGTGTTCAACTCGGAAGAGCGCTGAGAGATTCTATGTTCGGCTATTCGAAGACGTTCTTTTAAAGCAAGGAATTCTCGTTGATAAGCAATTAGTTTTTCTAGAAGCAAAACAGAGAGAGAGAGAGAGAGAGAGAGGCTACTAGCGCTGTAAAAAAAAAAAAAAAAAAGGCTGACCCCACCGTAGTGAAGCGAGGCTACGTGCAGTTGGGTGTTTCGGGCACGAATCCCAAGTCTTGTTGATCAAGCCCAGCTCTGGAGAGGGCTGTGGGTATAGCTGGGCCAACAGGGTGGGTTATGGCCCAAGTTTATCTGACAAAGTGACTAAATGAGAAACTTGAAAGTAAAAAAATATCCATTTGAATTTATCCCTAAAGACATTTTCTTTGTGCTGTGCGTGTGGCTGTTAGTGTGGTGCGTGTGCGAGCACACACAGGTGCACGGGCATATGGGTGCATGCGTGTGCGTGCGCAGTGCGTGTGCGTGCGCATGCGTGCGTGCGTGTGGAGGCCTAAGGTGTCTTCTTGACATCACTTCTCCACCTTTTTTCTGCTCCTATTGCCAGGGACAGGTTCTCATTGAATCTGAAATCCTTCAATAAAGCCTGGGTGGCCGACATCCTTCAGGGCTCGGCCGTCCCCTCCTCTCTACCCCCCAACCTCCTCTCCACCCCCCAAGTGCAGGAGTTACAGGAATGACTTTATGTGGGTTCTGGGGATCAAACTTAGGTCCTCATGCTGTGCAGCTCACACTTTACTGAGTCATCTCCGGCATCATGGATCCTCCCTTCTTCCCTCCCTCCCTCCCTCCTTCTTTCCCTCCTTCCTTCCCTCCCTCCCTCCCTTCCAGATATTTTCTGTGGGAATGGCAAAAACCAGTACTGCTGTGCATCTTATCCACCTGCCCAAGGACGGGTCCTCCCACCACGGCCTGAGTCTTCTCACATCAATTAGATAACTCCCCCCCCCCACAGACCTGCTCAGGGCTTGCATTAACCACTAATTCTTCAAAAGCTCTGCCTCACTTGTCAAGTTGACACCTGCATCTAACGGTCACACCCCTTAAATGAAAAGGAACCAGAACAATAGTTCTCCATCGAGCTTTTTAGAAAAGGAAGAGTAATTAATTTAACCCTATAATCTCTTTTATTCAAGGTTCCATGCAAACATATTTGTGGTTGAACACATGTGTAATCCCAGCACCGAGCTTTTTAGAAAAGGAAGAGTAATTAATTTAACCCTATAATCTCTTTTATTCAAGGTTCCATGCAAACATATTTGTGGTTGAACACATGTGTAATCCCAGCACCGGGGAGGCAGAGGCAGGAGGATCGTGAGTTTGACGTCAGCTTGAAACACATGGTGAAGCCCTGCCGAAATGACGAGGAAGAGGAAGGAGGAAGATGGGCACGCTTTGGAAACTGGTCTTGGAAACAGTGGATGAAACACACATGTGCACACAGTAAATTAGTTGGGTAATGTCATGGCTGGACACAGGTGTCAACTTGACTGTTGAGGGTTTGAGCTCTGGGCACATCTGTAGAGAATGAATGGTTGAGTTAAGCCCAGAGCGAACCTGCAGGAGACTGTCTGGCAGATGGGGAAGGCCCAGCCTGGGTGCAACTAGGCCCTGGAATAAACCATGGAGAGCTGGTTGAGAGAGGTGGCATCCTTCTGTTCACTTGGCCAGACATGCTGGTCTGGCAAGTAAGGATCGTCCCTCTCTCAGCCATTATGTGGTGATGGTGTGGCCAGTTCCCTTGGCCCTGGTGTTGGTGCGTGCTCTCCCGTCAAGCTGGACCGAGAACTGTAACCAGGAATCGTAAGAGACAATAAACCCCTTGCTCCCTTAAGCCGTTGATAGTGATTCTTCAGCAACCATGCAGGCGACTGCACCAGGAACTACCACGCTTCTCCCCACACCGACTATCAGGGTCCTTCCCGCTAGCTCTAGCGAGGAGGGGATCAGAGGATGTTGTGTCTGAGAAGGACTGACAGAAAGTTCGGGATGCCTGCTATGTTCCGTTTATATTGACCCAGGAAATGGGTTTCACATAGTGCTCTATATTCACGGTTTAGGCCCTTTTCTGAACATGTAAATTTACAGTAAAAGTAATGGCAGGAAGACACTGCTCTTAAACACAAAACTACAGAGAGCTGGACACAGAGCCGGAAGCCGATAAGAACCAGGAAGAAGGTTCGCTGGAACCCAACCTCGGCATGGCAAGACCCAGCTCAAAAGCCAACAGTGAACATTGTACTGAAATAATTGTCACAAGAAACAAGAGATTCATGTCGAGAAGCTGTAAGCCTTTTACTGAAGTCTTAAAAAAATCTCTCTCATAATAGCAAGAAAATTGAATCAGCCAACATGCCCATCAACAAAGGAATAGATAATGAAAATGTGGGACATAACACATTACTTAGCTATCGAAAAGGATAAGATTATAGATTTTGCTGGTAAATGGATGGAACTGGAAAATCTAATATTGAGGGAAGTTATCTCAGACACAGAAAGTTCAATACCGCATGTTCTCTCTTATATGCAGATGCTAGCACAATATCCTTGTCAATGGATTTCGATTCGAATTACTGTAAGAGCCAGTAATTTGAAAGGGACCAATGAGTGGGAAGGTGGGGAGGAATGGCTGGGGTGAAACCTTTCAAAGGGGAGATTTATACCATGACAAGTAGGGTGAGGATGGGAGTAATTGGGAAAAATACATAGAAGGGAATGAGGGGATGGGAGATAAGAGGGACAGAGGGACGTATAGAAACTCTAAGATTGTAGGAAGTAACCCAAAGAAACTTCTTATGTTAGTAATATGTAAAAAAAAAAAAAAGTCCTAAAAAAAAAAAAAAAAAACAAGAAGAATGGGCAATCCATATGTTGAGGAACGCAGAGTGAGACAAACAGGGAGTAGGGGGGAAGGGAGGAAGGGAGGCCCTGAGCTGATCCACTTAGAAGCCAGTGAAAATTAAAACTATAGAAATAACAGGAATGTGACACTTCCTGATAAAATGTTGATCAGAGAGGTCTCAAAGGCCCCAAACATTATAGGCTTTTGCCATTGCTCTTGGCTGCTCTCTAAAAACTGTCAGTAAGACCCCATTACTGAAGATGCAACACAAATGGAACACAGGACATGGCCAAAATACATCAACTGGAACTTCTCTGAGAACTTCCTCCTTGCTGGATAGCTTTCACAGTACCAAGGAATACTGTAGAAGCTACTGGGGGAGAGAAATAATCATAGGCCTTATCAACTCATGAGATTTGTAAGTTGCAATAAAAATCATGTGGCAGCAGGTGACCCCCAGTGTAATAGTGGCATGAGTATCAAGGAGACAACCAACAGCTTTCTGCTTGGACTCAAGACCCACTTGTCAGAACGGACCATATTCCTATTACTCTTAACTAGAACGAGAATCTAAAAAGGGAAGGAAATAGATCAATAGGGAAAAACAGCCAATGAACCTATAGGTAGGAAGAGAGTACACCAAATTGCTCTGTTATTATAAGTGTAAATTTGAAGAACACTTAACGGTCAGCACAGACCTCTTCTTCTACAATGGAGATAGAAGATCTCAACACCCTGACAGGATGTAGCCTAGGGAAGAAGAGCAGTGAAGTGGACAACGATGACCAAGCAGAATGGAGAGTGCCAGTGATCCAGCAAGGCTCACCCAGAATCAGACCAACCTAATCTCTCCCCATTCTAAGGCTTTGGGAACCACATGGAAGAGGGGGTGGTGAGACTGTAAGAATCTAAACATGAGAAGGTCCACTGTTGGATAAGATTCCCCAGTCAAGGCAGGGCTGCGGCATCCAGGAATCACTGCAGGGAGACTTGTCCTTACCAGACCTGCATAATGACTGACAAAACATGCCCCATAGACTATTGAAGAACTCAAGAGAGATAAGAACATACTGTGGAAACCTTGGAGACTAAAGCTGGATGAGTAAAAGGAAATGTCCCTATCAGTGGAATGGCCCAAAGAGAGGCAACTTGACATGCCACAAGAGGCCTGAACCCCCACAAGAGTAGACAAGCCACAGGGAACCCTGGAGAACAGGAGGGCAGGAGGGAGAAGGAGGGATCAATGAAGAAAAAGAAGGGAAATGGGAGGGAAGGGGAATAGACGGAAGCAGGGATAAATACTCAATATGCTTGTGAAAGTAGAAAAATAAAATAATTTAAAAAAAAGAACTCCCCCCCCCCCAATTATCTCTGGGAGTTAGGAAGATGGTTCAGGGGCTTAAAAGCCTTTGCCTTCCAAGCAAGAGGACCTGGATTCAGATCCCATACAAAAAATGGCAGGTAATATGGGGCCAACCTGAAATTCCTGCCCCAGAAGGCAAAATCTGGGAAACCTCAGAGCAAAACAATAATGAGGTAGTACAGTCACCCTTGGGCCTCCATAGGTACATATACCCGAGCGCTCTGACACACACACGCACACACACACACACACACACACATCTAATTACCTGATTCCTAAATGAAAAAACTCAACCTTGTAAAAAGATGAATTCTACTCTATGCTAAATAATACATTCAACACTTTTCCAAATAACAATTTTTGAGTTGAGGGAAGGAGAGAAGACACTAATGTGTGATTACAGAATTTATCTAGCAGAACATTTTAAAGCATTAAGAAAAATCTGAAATCAGAATTTACTGTAAGTTTATAAAAATTAAAGAGTGTGACCAGCTGGGTTAGATAGCGTGGACAAGAGCAGTCCAAGCTGTCCAAAACAGTAAATGCACTTCTCTGTCGCATGAGTGACATTCCATTCCTCCCTTTATGATTCAAGCAGTGCCTACATACTGGTTTTTAACACACTACATGCCACTAAAAAGAAAGAACTTTGGAAAAAATAACTTCTCACTAAACCTAAAACAAGTTCCTCCTCTTTTCTTTGTTTGGGGGGGAGAGAGGGGAGTCCAGGACTTTACTATGTAGCGCAGACTAGCCTGGACGATCACAATTCTCCTGCCTCTGCCTCCCAGGAGTCAGTTCACGGATGTGCACCAAAACGCTCAGGGACAGGTTAATTTTTCACTAGCCAGTAAGGGTGTACCGAAAGACAAATGACAGGATGGATCAAAGCATCACTGGAGGCTGCTGGAAGGATTCTCTGCTAGCCAAGCAGGAGGCAGTAAACACCCAAACAGATGCCGATGGCAATGGATGGTCACCTGCTGAGTCAAACAGGAATCCCTGAGTCCTTGTCGATAATGCAGAAGATAGGAATGTGCTTCTGACAGCAGCGGGCCAATCACACTAGGAGGACTGATAGACCGTGGGGAATCACTACTCTGCAATCTTCACAGCAATAACTGATTGGAGCAAGAATCAAAAATGGATTCTACAACTGATAAGTGGAAGTCAAGTAACCCACAAGAAGCTGACATCACTTCAAAGCGTCTCCCCACGAAGTACTCATTTTAAAGAGGAAATGTGCTAATTTTAGAATAGAGAAACTTGACAGGCATCGTCATGTCAACAGAGTCATCAAAATTCGCATCAGCAGTGAGAGAACCAAGATGGGCCCCTCCTGGGGGAAGGGGGGGACACAGGTAGATCAGGCTTGTTAAGTTGGGCGACTGCCAAAAGTACACAAACTGAGCTCTGATCCGGAGGAAGCAGCAAACACTTCCGACCTGAGGGTCAATGTGTAGAGCGCATAGCTGCACTTTAAACCATGTCAAGGGGCACCAAAGACAAAGGCTGAGGAAATGCCAGAGACTATGGGACTAGCATGGTCCTGGAATGAACCCTGAACCAGGAAAAAATAAACACTAGTAATAAAATTTAAATAGCAAGAGGAACACTGTCAGAAAAATAACAGAATCTAGACTGACTGATGGAGAGCGGGAAGGCTTTGTAACTGCTTATGGAAAGTTCCGTCCTGCCCTCAGACGATGGTCATGAAGCAGTTAGTTTCTTTCTGGCCTCGATGCTATTCTTTGTCCAAAGTCCGTCCTGGTAAGAGGAGGCTGGGGGAGAGAAGCTGCTTCTTCTTCCCACATCCTTTGCTTCTGGCTCTTTCACAGTAAAGAGTTCCCTACTGGGCTCAGGGGTTAGGACCTCTGCCTCACAAGCAGAAGGACCTGAGTTCAGATACTGAGTCCCACATAGAAATGACAGCAACCTGTACTTCTGACCCTGGAAGGCAGAGCTTGGAAAATCCCAGAGAGAAACAAAATGGAGGTAAAAGAAATTGAGGATGACTCTTGAAGTCATCCTTGGTCCTCCACAGGGACATACAGTGCCCTCTGATACACACACATGCACACATTTGCATAAAAATATTTAAAAAGTAAAATAGTTTCCCATTAACATCAGGACACCAAGCAGGCATCTTCATACTCCTAGAAAGCTGTTAGTTTTCTTAAGTTTCTAGAGCATTCTTAGAATTCTTTCCATTTACATTTTCATAATACTGAACTTCTCTATTGAAGAGGAAGGCAGTGTGTATGTGTGTCCGTTTTTAGCAGTTCAGTTCAAACATTAATATACACAAAAACTTCTTACGAAATAGGATGTGTATACCGCTCCCTGTTTTCAACATTAGTAGCAAAATCCTTCTAGTTGCTTTTCTTTGAGTCATTGTGTGTTTTTCTGTTGTTGTTTGTTTTTTTGCACATGCAGGTGTGTATATGGATGTGTGGAGGTGGAGAAGAAGGCACAATGTGTGACTGAGGAGGCCCTTCTGGAATCATTCTGGGTTGATCTACCTCCTTATTGCTTTGCTATGGGAATGCCCAGGCTCTGCCTTCTGGGGTGGAAAACGCAGGCCAACGAGCGAGCCCACCTGGCATTTCACAGGGCACCTGAAGTCTGAACTTTGGTCCCTTTGCTTCCATGGCAAATATTTTAACCACTAGCAAACTCCCCAGCCCCTACAATAAAAATATAAAGCAAAAAAGAAATGAATGTTGAACTCTTCCATAACAGAATTCCAAAATAGAAATACTGTTCAGGAAACTATTCTTAAAAAGTGTTTTATTTCACTTTTTATTACATTTCACACTTGTTGTTCTTATGAAACCAATTTAAAAGCAAGAGAGACTTAAGACTACAGTGCAGGCAATTTCCTACTTACAAACTTCTAAAAGATATTAGAGGGATTGGGGGGTGCAGGGAAAGAAAAAGGAGAACATGCTGGACTCTGAAGGTTTCAGGGCCTGGACCACAGAAGGTAAAAGACATGGGCACAGGAGTTCGAATGAAGCAGACTGAAAGAACGGAGCGTAGGCTTCCACAGGCCCTCAGAATGTGCCTTGCTACAAAGCTCTGGCTCCTCAGTGGGCCACACAGACCCCGCAAACAAGACGGCTGGGGGCACCTCTGCTCCATTCCTTCCTCAAACTCCTGCCTGTGCTCAGGCATGATGACCTCTCAGACCTGCCAGAAAAAGCCAGTGATACCACTGAGGTGTGTCTGCCTCAAACCCAAGATATCTAACCTACCTCATCTCCTTCAAGGCCTTAGATTCCAGGAACAGCAAACCGCCCAGCAAGAGGCCAAACCCCGCAGGAGGTCAATTTTCTGGGACAGCAAGGCCACGCCCTGCGGCAGAAGCAATTAGGTCCCCTTCAAGCAATGACTTAACTGCAGACCACCCTGAACTCCCTGACCAGGTCTGCCCCAATTCCCCCTTCTACATGAACCCGAAGTTCAGTTCAGCAACCTGAAGATGAACCTGGGGTCAATGAACCCCTCTATGTTCCTCTTCCCAGGTCCTCATTCGTGCCATTACTGTCACTCTCGCTGTCTCCCGTGATGAGTAGCCAAGCCCAGGCGGCTGGGCTGCTGGAGCTCAGCTTTTGCCCCCAGATTCTCATGACAAACAGATGGTCTTAATTAGAATGAACACACAACAGTGACGGCAATGCCAATATCTCAAGTTTCTCTACCTGTAACCCACATACAAACAACTGGACTGGCTTGTAAAACCAGGATTATGGACGCTGCTTCCAGAGACAGTGATTCTGTAGGTGTGAAGACTTCCTAACAGGCCCCAAGGGTGAGGAGGAAGCTGCTGGTCCGCAGACTACCAAGAAGTTCAGAAGGGGCAGATGACGTCCTCGAAATCTAGAATCTGGATGTGTGTGGAGTGTTCTGCTTCCCTCTGACCCAGATGTTAGGGGATCCACACAGAGCAGGTCACCAAACTATTTAGGGCTGTAATTCCGTGTGGAGTAGGGAGGTGTTTCCAAAAGTACTCAGTAAATATCTCAGCCAATTAGATACAGATGTCAGCTTGACCAATGAGAGCCTTTGGGCATGTCTGGGAGGGATTTAGAGTTAAGGAAAACCTTGAACAAGCCTGAGGGAAATTATCTAACTGATGGGGAAACAACTTAGTCCATGTTCAGCACAGACCGTTCCCTGGGCAGGAGGAGGGGGAGAAGAGGAGAGAGGGGGGAGGGGAAAGAGGAGGGGGGAAAGGGGAGGGAAAAGAGGAGGGGGGAGGGGAAAGAGGAGGGGGGAGAGTGGAAAGGAGGGGAGAGGGGGAGGGGAAAGAGGAGGGGGAGGGGAAAAAGGAGGGGAGAGGGGGAGGGGGAAAAGGAGGGGAGAGGGGGAGGGGAAAAAGGAGGGGAGGGGAGGGGAAAGAGGAGGGGAGGGGAGGGGAAAGAGGAGGGGAGAGGGGAAAGAAGAGAAAGAAGGGGAGAGGGGAGAGAAAAGAGGAGAAAGAAGGGGAGAGGGGAGAGGAGAAAGGAGGGGAGAAAGGAGGGGAGAGGGGGCGGGTGAGAGAGCAAGAGAGAGCGAGAAAGAGCGAGAGCGCGAGAGAGCACGAGGGAGAGAGAGAGAAGGTTGGCAGCTGCCATACAGAAGTGCTGGCCACAGAGAGAGCATGTCCCCCACTCCCAGAAAGTTGCTGTGGATATGGTGTGGCCAGTTCCCTCAGCTCTGATGCTGCTGCGAACTCTATCATCATGCTCAGGAAACGGAACTGAGAATTGAAAACTGGAATAAACGCTTTGTTCCCCCAAGATGTTTTTGATCCTACAGTCAGAGACCTGACTCGATGCAAAGCACAGAGAATGACCCATTTCTTCCCACCCATGATGGCCTCATAGTACCTCCAAATAGGGTGCTAACGAGGAGGTGCTATGTTGGAAGGCATTCTTGAGACAACTGCTATTTCTCTTAGTTGCCCCTAGATGACATCGGCATAACAGGGTCATTCAAAACTACTTTCAGCCCTAGGCATAGTAAGTGGCCAGCACACAGCACCTAACAAGACCACGCAGAGCTGCCAGACAGGGCTCCTTAGAAATGGATTCCTAATCTCAATATACACAGTCATTTTTCCTTGATTTCCCTCAGGCAATGAGCAATACTTTTTCGGTAATTTCATCATAAAGTCCTAAAATTCCATTAGTGTAGTGAAATGAGGGGGAAAGCAATAACGTAGGATAATATCACATTCACTTTAGTATGCTTAGCTATAGGCTTATAACACTTGTTTTAAAATCAGCGGGAATCTGATTCACTCTTGCTTTTTGAAATTCAATAACTATGAAAAAGTTGTATCAAATATTAGCAGGTGATTGTAAACACTTTTCCTTTAGTATTTAAACTTACTAGAACACATTGTTTTATGGGGAGGAGGGGGAGCTGGGGATGAGATAGCTCAACTGCTAAGGCACCTGCTGGAAAACCTGGTGATCCGAGCTCGATCCCTGGAAGCCCATATGGTGGAAGGAGAGAACTGACTTCCAAAAGCCATCCTCCGATTTCCACCCATGCCTGTCCATGCCTTCTCTCTCCCTATCTCTATCTCATAAATGAATATATTTTTTCATTCTTAAAAATAAAGCACATTTCGTATTCCAAAAGATAGAACCATAATTATCTAAAATGCCTGTCATGGTTAAGCACAGATGTCAACTTGACTGTTGAGGGTTTGAGCTCCGGGCACAGTTGTAGAGAGTTGATGGTTGAGTTAAGCCCAGAGCAAACCTGAAGGACATTGTTTAGCTGATGGGGAAGACCCAGCCCATGGTGGGTGGGATTAGGCCCTGGAATAAATCACGGAGAGCTGGTTGAAGAGAGTGGGCATCCTTCTGTATACTTGGCCAGACATGCTGGTCTGGCAAGTGAGGATTGTCCCTCTCTCAGCTGTTATGTAGTGATGATGTGGCCAGTTCCCTCAGCCCTGGTGTTGGTGCATGCTCTCCCATCAAGCTGGACTGAGAACTGTAACCAGACTGCCGTAAGAAAGTAAACTCCTTGTTCCCTTAAGCTGGGTGATGGTCATTTATCAGCAACCATGCAGGCGGACTGCAATAATGCCAAACACTGATAATTAACCAATACACAGCTCAACCAATACACGAGACATTCATTCTCCTGTTGGCGCTCATTTTAGGGCTTGTTTCCACAATTTCTTCTTTCCTCTCCTCGATTTCCTTTTGTTCCTTAACGTCTACCTTCTCTTCTAATATAATTCTGTCAATTCTTCTTATTATTCATGTTATTCACTAGGTGGTCCAAGGCCGGCCTTGAACCCGCCATACTGCCTCAGCCTCCTGCGTGCCGGATGGACAGTACGTCACTACATAGGGCAGGTTTCCAGTGCTTTCTTTACTCAGGACTTTCTCCAATTGAAGGGGGTTTTGCCAGTGTGGTAGGAGCTGGAGAGGGGGAGGCTCTGAGGACTGAGTTCAGGCCTTGTGCATTCGAGGCAAGTGGTCTACCACCAAGTTACAGCCCCAACCTCTACCTGAATGGTTTGCTTGCCAGCCCCCTCCCATCAGACTACAATCACAGTAGAGAGTTGGGAAGATGGCTCAGAGGTTAAAGGGCTTCAGTGAATGCTAAAGGACTAGAATCTGTATCGCAGGAATTCCATCCAGGAAGGCAGAGCTGGCAAATCCCTAAGAGCAAGCTAGCGAGACACACTAGTGACAATCCCTAAGAGCAAGCCAGCGAGACACACTAGTGACAATCCCTAAGAGCAAGCCAGCGAGACACACTAGTGACAATAGCCAGCTCTGGATAAGGTGTGACAGGGATGGAGAACAAGTCCCAATATTGATCTCAAGGCCTCTACATGCACATGCACACAGGCATATATGTACACACACACATTTGTGCCACATACATGTGAACATACATGCATACATGCAACACATACACATGCGCAAATAGAAATGGGAAAAAAAAAAAACAAAAACAGTGCTTCCGAGCTGAAAGGTCTCTCTTTTCAGAGGAGTCAAACAGACTCTTCTGCTGTCCGATGAAAGGAACCTGGTAAATCTAAAGCTGCTTGGGCTGCAACAGGAAGTCCAAATGATACACCAGAGAGCGCGCCAAGCTCCGTGCAGGAGGCAGGGCAGAGCCCTGTCTGCCCCTGGTGTCCAGACAAGGTGCAGCTTATCATAGGGTCCAGGTTATCTATCCCAAGTCTGCCTTTGCTCCCAGCCCATCCCAGTCTTCTTCGACTGACCTTAGAACATCACCATGGTCTACTTGGCGTCACTATAGTTTTGCAAACCTTTTTCAGCATTCAGGATCAAACCAAGTCTCATGTCTGCAAGGCTTCTACTGACTGAGCTACATCCCCAACCCTGAAACCTATTTTTAAGCGCCGACATGAACTTCATAGCTTTGAGTCTTTGAGATCCATCAAAGACTAAAGAAAAGTCTATTTTTTTCTTTGTGTGCAAGCATGTATGTATGTGTGTGTGTGTGTGTGTGTGTGTGTGTGTGTGTGTGTATCAGAGGGTATTGTGTATGCCCATGGAGGTGCAAGGGTGACTTTGGCAATCATCTTGGACTGCTCTACCTCCTTTTTGCTTTGCTCTGGGGTTTGCCAGGCTCCACCAGGGCTGGAAGTACAGGCCAAGGAGGATATTTCCATCCATCGTTTATTTTTTTGGGGGGGGGAGGTGTTGTTTTTTAACGTAGGACCTGGGACCAAACTCAAGTCTTTCTGCTTTGAAGGCAGAGGTTTCACCCCTGAGTCATCTCTCCAACCCAAAAGTGTTTTTGAAAGGGTAAAATTCTATCTTACAATTGCTTTGTGAGTCCATCACCCTATCCACAAAGCCATCACAACTACTGACTGCAACAGAACGGTTCATCTGAGCTGATGAGGTGATCCTCACCCTCCTGGTACTCACACCCTGGCGTAAACTCTCTCTCCTCAAGTGACCACCTCTGCTCCAAGTTGGCTTTGAAGAGACAGACGTAGCTAGACTGGGGGGGGGGTGACAAGGAGCTCAGAGCTCCTGACAGCCAACTGCCAACAGGAAGCCCTGCCTTGTGTTCCCACATCCACAGGAAATGAATTCAGCCAAAACCCGTGTGAACTCGGCCCCAGGATCTCCCTAAGTCAAGTCTCGGGGCACCAGTGAGGCCAAGATAACATCTTCAGAGCAGGTTTCTGTGACTCAAATTCCTGCTCATCAAGACGCTGTGAGCTGAGGGCCATTTTCCCACCACTAGCAGTGCGGCCATCTGTGACACGTGAGCATAAAGACAGGATCTCACAATACCGTGATAACCAACGTCCCAGAAGAATTTTTCCAGGTTTCAGGATTGGGACATCTAGTTTCAGACTGAGGTAACTAGACATATTTTCTCTCTCTCTTTTTTCAAAGTATAATAAAAAGCCAGAGGTTATAGATTAAATAAACACAAAGACCCTCTGAAGAGCACCAGGGTGGCATCCTCAGGGGTGAAGGAACGATCATTAGCAACTTCCCTGGGTCTCTTTGCTCGTCTACCCTGCAGATGGCACCAGACAAGGCAGCGACGTGGGTCACCAGCAGACGCTCGAGACAAAAATGCCAAGTCCAAAGGACCACGAAACGGGCAACTCAGCAAGATGGGCAACTTCCAATCACTGCTCTCCTCTGGTCACACACCATGATAAAATTCCTGGTCCTAACCCCAGCCCGTCCCGTCACCAGCCAGGCCCTGGGCCACAAGCAAGCTGTGGATGGCACAGTAAAGACTTTGGCCCTGTCGTAGCAGGAAAGACCCACACCTCAAGAGGGTCAGGGCGGAGAGACCCCGTAATTCTTCCCACCTTCTCCTGCCCCACCAGGGGTCCACAAAGTCTTCTGGGAAAGTACCCCTTTACCCTGCATGGCAGCGATGGGGAACCCTTCCTGCTGAGAATGAAGGGGACCAAGCGAGAGGCTCCCAGACTTCCACGCTCCCTGTTCCCGCCTGGCAGGAAAGAGAGCTGATGTAGCTCTCAGAAATGCCTGGTCACATCCGTCAGGGCTGAAGCGATTCCACAGTAGCCCAGCGCTTGCCTGGCAGCCCTCCCCAACCTCCTCTTCTAACTCCTTCCCTTTGGGATGTAGCTTCCCTTTGGGATGTAGCGGACCCTGGAAGTGCCACCCCATTTGCTGACCCTGATGCTCATCTACCGTTCTTCATGCAGATGCCCCACAAGCCCCCATTCCACACAGGATGTGAGGCACGGAACTGTTCTCCGTGCTTCTTGTATTTCCTTCCCATTACTTTATGGATATAAACTTCTCTAGACGAACCCTTACACGACTCCTGCTCAAGCCTCTGACAGGATCTCTGGTGTCACCCAGGATCATTTCTTGCTACAACAAGACCTGACTGCTTGGGATCTTCAAGTCACACAGAATATAGCACCCCGGGCTCATGCTAACGACTGACCAGCTTTGCCCTCCTGCATTTATAGAACTTATACTGACTTTATAAAACACTCTGGGGCCGTCTCCCCTGTGAAGCTGTCTCTGACCTTTGTTCTCCATCTTTGTTAACTACATTATTCTACAGCTAAGGCACCATATCACAATCACATCTGTCCCTTCGTCCCTAATCAACAGTGAGTGTTGTCAGGAGTCCTCCCAGGATTACAATGACCAGTCCAGGGATCTGCCAGGCGGACTGCAGGACCTTGCAGGCAGTTGTTTCAAAAAGGGAAGAGACTGAGGGATACAGGTCTGGAGGAAAGCAGGTACAAGCTGACAGAGCTGTATAGGACACACAAATACCTCCAGCAACGCGTTAACAACACATGCAAAGGGCTGTACCAGGAAGCCCACAAGACTGTGACTGCAGGACTGGTCACGCAGGCAAGCCACTGCTCGGCATGTGCCAAAATCCCAGACTCCAAAGGCGGCTCACTCGAACCGCACCGTCTATACAGCGAGTTTAGCAAAGGGGCCCCTCCTGTCAGGTAGGAAGAGCATCACGGCAAAGTGCAGCGGGCAAGGTCCCGGATCCAGCCAAGGGCTAATCCTGCAGGCAGGACTTTTCTGATAGTCACCAATCTCACATCTATTCTGCTGTTCGCTGCATTAGCAGGATCCTGACAGATGCCAAGCAAGAGTCAACCAAGTCAGACAGACCATCCTAAATCTTTTAGACTATTAAGAAAATGACAACGGTTTGAAATGAAGCTTGGTGATAGAGCTTGACTAGTATGCACAAGGCCTAGGTTCACTGCCCAGTACAGGGAAAAAAAAACTGGTAAATAAATATACAGAAATTTTACATTAATATTTACATAGTAAGCTAATTATCATCATTTTATAACATACTGTCATGGACTCAGTAAAATTCATGACATAGAAAACATTTGTGATAGGCTAACAAATCAGCGCTCTCCCCACGGAGAAGTGAGGGTCTTAGGAGAAATGACTGCGACAGGAGAATCACTGGGGCAGGCTGGACACGAGCAAGGGAATGTCCCCACCCATAGGAGGCCTCTGGTGCACACTTGGGGAGGAACACGAGGGAGGGGGGCGCGAAAAAGGAGGGGATGAGAGGAAAAGATCTACGTACTCATTCTTTTTTTATGAAAATTTCAATAAAATTAATAAAAATAAAACATTTATGACATACCTAAGCACAGTATGATGTGCTCCTATTTTATTTTTAAAGAAGAGGTATAGATGTATGCATATAATAATTGTCGTACATTCTAGCCTCAAAAATTAGTGGTCCTCAAAAACCTTTTGTTTATGCAAAGTAAATCAATGTTTATCATAAACTTAAAGAATGCTACTCAAAATTAACTTAAAAATCTGCTAGCATAAACAACATGCTATACAGGTTTTGTAAACAAACAAACAAAAGTTAGCAACACTGGGTATGGCGAGAGGTTAACGCAGGCAGTTGTGAGTTTAAGGCTACCCTTGCCTATATAGTAGGACCCTGGTTCCAAAATAAAAATAACAAGAAACTGATATTTTCTCAAATCTTTTCAATATGTGGCTTAATGGAAAACAGGTGAATTCTCATATCTCCATTTACTATTTCATATAAAAACAGAAAGGGCAGCTTTCTGTCCTGGATCCAGACAAGGGCAGACTCCCTGCTCCTCAGATAAGGCCCCTAGACCATGTCCCAGGCCCCAGGTCACCTGTGTACCTCATCAGTAGCCACACTGCATTTCTGGCACTGGGAAAGGACCCTAGGCCGCGCCCTAGGTCCTAGATGATCTGCACCCCCCACTAGCCACTCTGCCTTTCTGCCCCGACCTGGACCAGGGCCGGCTCCCTGCTCCTTAGAATTCAACAGAGTCCAGAGAAAACCCAAGCAAAGCTCTAGGGAACAAACACCATTCATCTGAAGTCCTCTAAAATCATCCTTTCACATGGAAGAGAATCTTCACATCCAGCTCAAAGATAAGTAACCCCTTTTTACCATCCTGTTCCTCTCAATTATTAGTCACTGTAATTTAACATTTCCATATAGCCACCCAAAAACCCATACAACTTCAGGGTCTATACCATTTACCCTCACATATCACCAAGGAAGTAAATCTAAAAAGTGCACTACCATACTACTCTTCATACCCTATCTACTAAACCTGACTTAATTGATGTACCAACAGTCCAATAGCCTCATCTAGGGAATAGCACCAATACCAGACAAGTGTACCCATCTCCAAAGCAAACATTAGTAATAACTGCTCAAGTGTAGTAATACTGTCTAATTCAGTTCAGTCAAAAACACACAGAAGCAAAAAGAAGGTCATAAGAGATAAAACAAAAATGCCCAGGTCACAACTTAAATCCATGAGAAACAAAAACCAAGACAACAAATCTCCTACTGAAAGAATTAACCCCATAATGATAGATTGCAACCAGAACAAACTCACAGAGAATAGCCAAGAAAGCCATACCCAAGATAATGATTTTCAAAGCCTGATCTTTACTATGATCAAAACAATGAAAGGAAATCCAGGAGTTAAATAACTGCATCAACCACTTTGAACAGGAACATGACAGGCACTTGGAGAAGATGAGAAAAGCAGTTGAAGAAACAAAAATAGGCATAGAGCAGTTAAAACAATCTCAACAAGAGTTTAAAACAAGTTATCTTCAACCCAGAACTCAACAGAGAGTCTTATCAGCAGAACTAATGAGGCAAAAAATAGAATATCAGATCTTGAAGACAAAGTGGAAGAACTAACCAGTTCAATCGAAGAAGTTGTTAAAACCAAAAAGATACTTAGGAGGAATACTCAAGAGTTATGGAACATCTTGAAGAAGCCTAACATGGAATTCGTGGAATACCAGAACAAGAATCCCAAAATACCACACCTGAGGAAATTTTTCAAATTATCATAAAGGAAAACTTTCCACCTCTAAAGAAACAGAGACCCATTCAAATACAAGAGGCATTTCACATGCCAAATAGAAACTCACCAAGGCAAATAATGGTCAAAACACTACACATGCAAGACAAAGAGAATATGCTGAGAGCTTCAAGAGAAAAAAAAACAAGTCACTTTTAAAGGTAAACCTATTAAAATAACAAATGATTTCTCAATGGAAACAGTAAAAGCCAAAAGAGCTTGGAGAGATGTTCTTCAAGTATTGAATGAGCAAAAATGTCAACCCAGAGTGAAATACCCAGCAAAACTATCAGTCATGATCAAAGGTGAAAGAAAAATTTTCCAACATAAAGACACCTTGAAGGCTTACATGACCACCAAACCAGGCCTACAAAAAATGCTAGAAGAGATACTCAAGCTTGAAGAAAAGAACAAGCATATCCAGGATGGAAGGGAAGTATAATACCACCAAAACTTACAAGCTAAATAATACACTTACGAAAGTCACTAAACACAAAAAGTGTCAGGAATTAAAAATAATTTCTCCATTATAACACTAAATGTTAATGGAATTAACTCACCAATCAAAAGACACAAATTACAAACATGGATTAGAAATCACAATACATTCATACATCTGCTGCCTTCAGGAAACACAACTCATCACAAAAGATAGGCACATTCTAAAAGTAAAAGGCTGGTCAAAAATTCTTCAAGCTAATGGAACTAGGAAACAAAGAGGGGTAGCAATTATGCTATCTGACAAAGTGGACTTCAAACCAAAAAAAAAAATCATAAGAGACACAGAAGGATACTACATTTTGTCACAGGAACAATTCACCAGGAAGACTTCAAATACTGAACATATACGCACCTAATATGGGCTACAACATCTAAAACAAGAAATCAATCCCAAAAAGATAATATTTGGGATTTCAATACTGCTCTCTCAACATGGGATAGATCAACAGGCCAAAAAGTTAACAGAAACACATTGGAACTTAATCAAATCCTTATTGAAATAGACATTCCATCCTCTCACCAAGGAATACACATTTTTCTCAGCAGCCTACGGAACTTTCTCCAAATAGACCACATTTGGGCCACAAAATGAATCTCCACATATGCATGAAAGTTGAAATTATAGCCTGTACCCTCTCAGACCACCATGGTCTAAAGCTTGACATCCGCAACAAAACAAACACCAGAAAATATACTAACTCTTGGAAACTAAACATTGTGATGCTGAGTAAGAATTGGGTTCAGGAAGAAATCATAAAGGAAATTCAAGATTTCCTAGAGCGAATGATAATGAAAATATAACATATCAAAATATCTGGGACATGATGAAAGCCGTCCTAAGAGGTAATGCTTATATCTTAATGCTTATATCAAAAAAATAAAAATATCACAAATAAATAACTTAACAATGCAGCTTAAAGCTTTAGAGACACAAGAGCAATCCAATCCCAAAAGCAGTAGAAGAGAGGAGATTAGCAAAATTGGGGAGAAATATCCGAAATTGAGATAAGGAAAACGATATAAAGAATCAACCAGTCAAAAAACTGGTTCTTGGGGCTGGAGAGGTGGCTCAGGAGTTAAGCCTCTGCCTTGCAGGCGAAAGGTCCTGAGTTCGGATCCTAGACCCCACGTATAGATGCCAGGCAGAAGGGGAGTGGCCTGCATTTCTGGTCCTGGTAGGGCGGAGCCTGTGAATCCCGGGGCAGAGTGAACAAGGAGGAGTGGAGGCGTCCATGGTGGTTCCCGAATTCGCCGGTGGTTCTACACACACACACACACACACACACACACACACACACACACACACAAACACAATTGAATAAATAATAATAAAAAAGAACCTTAAAAAAAAAAATGGTTCTTTGAAAAAAAAATCAGTAAGATTGATACACCCCTAGCTAAATTAACCAAAATCAAAAGAGAGAAAACCCAAATTAACAAAATTAGAAATGAAAATAGAGTCATCACAACTAATACCCAAGAAATTCAGAGAATTATAAGGTCATATTTCAAAAACTTACACTCCATGAAATATGGTAACACAAAAGAAATGGATGAATTCCTGGGTAAGCCTAACTCACCTAAATTGAATCAGGAAGTTTTGAATTATTTAAATAGTCCTATAATATATGAGGAAGTTGATGAAGTAATAATCTCAAATCTTCCCACCAAAAAAATGTCCTGGACCAGATGGATTCAGCACAGAATTCTACCAGACATTTAAGGAACAACTTACACCAATACTCCTTAAACTGTTCCATCAAATTCCAAAGGAAGGGACACTTCCAAATTCTTTCTATGAAGTTGATATTATACTAATCCCAAAACCTAATAAAGATACAGTTAAAAAAGAAAACTATAGGCCAATCTCTTTGATGAACACAGATGCAAAAATTCTCAACAAAATCTTAGCAAATCGGATTCAAAAACATATCAAAAAGATCATTCACTGTGATCAAGTAGGCTTTATCCCAGGTACACAAGGTTGGTTCAACATACACAAATCAATAAATGTAATCCATCATATAAACCAATCCAAAGTCCAAGACCACGTGATACTCTTGATAGATGCAGAAAAAGCTTTTGACAAGATCCAACATCCTTTTATGATCAAAACCTTAGAGACAGTTGGAATGGAAGGAACCTTTATCAACATAATAAAAACTGTATACAACGGGGCTGGAGAGGTGGCTCAGGGGTTAAGCCTCCGCCTTGCAGGCGGAAGGTCCTGAGTTCGGATCCCAGATCCCACGTATAGACGCCAGGCGGAAGCAAGGGCAGCCTGCGCTTCTGGTCCTGGTAGGGCGGAGCCTGTGAATCCCGGGGCAGAAGGAGGTGGAGGCGTCCGTGGTGGTTCGCGCATTCGTCCGTGGTTCTACACACACACACACACACACACACACACACACACACGCGCACATACACACGCATATGCACACAGTTGAATAAATAATAATAATAAAAAAATTAAAAAAAAAACTGTATTCAACAAGCAAATAGCAAGGATTATACTCAATGGGGAAAAACCTGAAGCATTCCTGCTTTGATCAGGAACTAGACAAGTCCACTCTCACCACTTCTATTCAATATTGTATTTAAAGTCTTAGCTGGAGCCATAAGACAAGAGAGGGAGATAAAAGGGATTCAAATCAGCAAGGAAGAAATCAAGATATCTCAATTTGCAGATGACATGATCATATATTCCACCAGGAAACTCCTGGAATTAATACAGAAGTTCAGCAGGGTTGCAGGCTACAAAATAAATGTGCAAAAATCAGTGGCCTTCCTATACACCAAGGATGAAAAAAGTGAAACAGTCCTAAGAGAAACAATCCCATTTACTATATCCCCTGAAAAAATGAAATACCTTGATATAAACTTAACCAAAGAAGTGAGAGATCTTTTTAATGAAAACTTTAAAACCCTGAAGAAAGAAATTACAGAAGACACCAGAAGGTGGAAAGACCTCCCATGCTCCTGGATCAGCAGAATGGACATCATAAAAATGACTATCCTACCAAAAGCAATATACATATTCAATGCTATACCAATCAATACCCCAAAGCAATTCTTTAAAGAAATTGACCAAACAATCTCAAAATTCATATGGAAGCACAAAAGGCCCAGGATAGCAAAAACAATCCTGAGTAACAGAAACACTGCTGGAGATATGACCATACCAAACCTCAGTCTATACTACAAATCCATAGTTGTAAAAACAGCCTGGTACTGGCTCCAAAATAGACATGTAGATCAATGGATAAGGGTTGAAGACCTAGATATAAGCCCACATAATTATTGCCATTTGATCTTTGACAAAGGGGCCCAAAAAATTCAATGGAAAAAGAACAGTATCTTCAATAGATGGTGCTGGCAAAACTGGATGTCCACATGCAGAAGATTAAAACTGGACCCATGCTTGCCATCATGCACAAAAATTAATTCCAAATGGATCAAGGACTTCAATATTAGGCAGAGACTATAAAACCCCTAGTTGAAAGGGTTGGGAACTCCCTCAAGCTGATTTGGACTAGGCCAACAGTTCCTAAACAGTAATCCAATAGCACAGTCACTGGAACCAACACTCAACAAATGGGATCTTATGAAATCAAAGAGCTTCTGTTCAGATAAAGAGATTGTAAACCGAGCAAAAAGGCAACCCACAGAATAGGAGAAAATCTTCACTAACCACATATCTGATAGAGCTCTATTATCCAGAATGCACAAAGAACTTAAAAAACTAAACACCAAGGAGACAAATGGCCCAATTTAAAAAAATGGGCCTGGGAACTCAAAAGAAACTTTTCCAGGGACGAAGTTGAAATGTCTAACAAATATCTTTAAAAATGTTCCACATCCCCAGCCATCAGGGAAATGCAAATCAAAACTTCCCTGAGATATCGTCTTAACCCGGTCAGGATAGCAAAAATCCACAATACAAACAATACCAAATGTTGGAGAGAATCTGGAGAGAAGGGAACTCTCCTACATTGCTGGTGGGAATGCAGGCTTATACAATCACTCTGGCGATCCGTTTGGCCATTTCTAAAAAAGTTAAAGATTGAAATGTCATACGACCCTGCTATACCACTGCTGGGAATAATCCCCCACAATGCAAAAATTCACTGCAGTGACACAAGCACAACCATGTTCATAGCAATACTATTTATAATAGCAAAGTCATGGAATCAACCCAAATGCCCAAGAGTTGACGAGTGGATAAGGAAAATGTGGTACATTTATACAATGGAATATTACTCTGCCAACAAAAAAATATGAATTAATGAAATTTGCCAGGAAATGGATGGAATTAGAAAAAATTATATGGAGTGCAGTATCCCAGACACAGAAAATTAGACACCGTATATACTCCCTAATAGGGAGATCCTAAGTACCAAACCCATTTAATGCCATTCAAAGATAAATCTCTGTAACACCTACTGTAATCACAAAGATTATAAACAAGAGAGGGAAGGGGAAGGAGGGTGGATCAGGCTTCAGTAGAGAAAATAGGTCACCCTCAAATATTGCATGTAAGTAGCAAGACATCTGGTGAAGTTCACTCTCACTTCCCTTCCTGGTCACCTGCCACTGAAAAGGTTTTATCTCACTAATCAGGGAGGGTATAGGGACTGGCAGATAGATGGTAACCATCCTGCAAATGGGACACTGACCCCCACGCACACTGCAGGATCCTACTCTATGCCATCTACCTTTGAATCTCCTCTTATATTAAGATCTCCATTTAAACAGCCTTTTATCTTTGGTAGGAGATAACCTTCAATACTAATCACTGCAGTGCAGGAACAGCAAAACTGAAAACAACAACAAACCATAATTCAGAACACCAGAGACCCTACATTAATCACCTGGAACAAAACCAGCCAAATCTCCCCCCACCTTAAAGCTCAGGGAAACTTTCAGAAGGGGGGGAGGCAATATTATGAGAGCCTAAAGATGGGAGGACCAACAATATGCAAGATACTCCACACAAGTTAGGGCTGCAGTAGCCATAATTGGACTCTGCATGACCTGCACAATGACTGACATGTCAACGACCCCCCAAAGTTTAGCATGGATCACAAGCAGTAGGATTCTTAGAGACAAGGGATTAACAGTCATAATAGTGTTCCCAGGAAAGGGCTCCAGGCTATGCCACTGAGTCCTTACACCTTACACCTTAGGGTGGAGGACTCAGAGGGAGGTTTGGCATTCACACAAAAGGATGCTCCAGGGGATGGGAGGGGGTAGGGGAAGGCACTGGAAGAAGGGGAAGGGAGGGGGGTGAAAGGAAGGGGGATTGGGGAGGGGTGGAGGAAGGGAGAGGACCAGAGTACCTATTGAGCTTGTATGATTGGGAAAAAAATTTAAAAAAAAACAGAAAGGGCAACTAACCAGTTAATCTCCCAATATTAGAGTCTTATATTCATAAGCCTTCAGGGGAAAAAAAAAGGCTAGAGGTTCCCATGGGTCCTTGAAGATTTATACTTTGAGAACCACTTGTCCAAAAAAGAAAGTCAAAATACCAAAAATGTTAACACCAATGTAGTTGCTAGATTCTGTTCCTAGAGGCTTCAAAGTTTCCATGCATTTGCACTCCATCAAGCAAGAAGGTGGATCTATCTGGCTCTTCATGTGCCGGGCTGGTCCACTATGGGCTTGAGACCGAGGCACTCTGGTCCCCATAGTTCATCATCCAGTGGATCTGGAGCTGGACAATTACTCCTATCTCCAGGATCTAATTGGCAATCTTTCTGAAGCTGCCCCAAAAGCCAGTTAGCTAGTGCTCTGTAAGGCCCAGTGTTCTCAACTTAGTTTCCTCTAATATGTCAGCCATGAATAATTTCCTTTCAGAGTTAAGAATACATCAAGCATAGATTCCAGACAACTTCCGAGCACAGGCGCATGCCTAAACGGCTTTCCAACCTGGAAAGATTAGATTAGGGGACTGTTTGGGGAAGTGGATGCCAGCCAGCTAAGCCAAAGAGAAAATAATGCCATTTCCTGAGCACGGGCTCCAACTGTCAATCGTGATGCGTAAACAAGACAGGCTGCTGGCCAGCTTGGCAGAGGCGAGGTCTGTATTCTAGCCCCTCGGCAGGTCTGGTTTGAAAATTAGGACCTTCTTTGTAAGACCTCAGCCATTAAAGACAGTCTTGTTAAGAAAGCCAGGATGGTGACAGCACTGCTATGTCACAATTGCATGGGTGGTTTTCACAGCTTGAAGAATCCCGGGTGGGGGGGGGTCACCACCTGTGCTAAGCATCACAGCACCCGCAGGAGCAGGGGTATCTGACTTCTGACATGCAGGTACAGGAGGCCCACACGTCTTCTCCCCAGAAAGTAACTACAGGGCTGGCCGATAGAGTTTAAAAAAAAAAAAAAAATTTTTTTTTTTTTTTAAAGCCATTCTGGTAATTCTGGAAATGAACCGAAGACATTCCACAGACTGAGACGTGTTTATTCATAAAATGCCTGGATCAAAGGTAAAGACAGCAAAGTCTGACTTTGTAGCCAGGAGCTGCCTGTATCCCTCCCAGTTCTGTCACTTCAGAAGGTCAGCGAGGGTGGGGCAGGCCTTGGAAATCAGCAGTTCCACTGCCACCGCAGGGGACCTGAGGCGCTGCCAATCTAAATGGCAATTTCCAAGTGGTGAATAGGAATGGCCAAGCAATTGTGCTAGCCCGAGGCTACGGTTCTGTTTAGAGTGCACCAAGGACCGGCAGACCCGCCAGACACTTCCAGGAAGGAAGACAGCTGTATGAGGCTGAATTTAAAAGCTATTCCAAATCCTAGGCTGCCCGGAGACTGCAAGCATATATAGCGTGCACAGCTCAAGTCACACATACATGCATGGCCCTACAAAACTCATGCACACACACACAGAAAAGCTAAGGAACTCGCTGGAGAAAAATTCATGCTGGGGCAGATGTGATGTGAGAAGAGCCTGGAATATAAGATTCACACAGTTACATCGGCTGAAAGTATCTGGAACTATTGGACTATGGCCTCTGTCCAGGACTCGGCTCTGCAGACACCAGTGTAGGTGCAGCCTGCCTAAGAAGCCAGCCTTGGCCACAAAAAATAACCAAACTGAAGTATGGAGACATCAGTCAGACATAGTGACACAGACTTGGAGATTTGGTCCAGCCCAGGTACCAAACAATTGACTTAGCAAAACACAGCATTCACTACCACCTTCAGAAGCATAAAGAAAGAATGCAGAGCCCTGTGGATATATTATGTGAGATACAGAGTAGTCAACAAAACCGCCTAAGACTGGCAGAGAAAAAAATTGTATAACCTACATTCAGAGGAGAAAAGAAAGAAGCGATCAATAGATATGGTCTGAGTGTTCCAAGCTGTGGGGTTCGGCAGCCAAAAACTCCAAAACGGCTACTATAAACATGCTAAAAAGAGCTACATAAAACCATGTTTAAAGAATTAAAGAAAAGTGTGATCAAACTGACTCAGAGGATAGGGGAAATAAAGAGGCAGAAAATATCAAACAAAGTGGAGATTCTGGAGCTGTTACAAGGAGCTGGAAAACCCACTGAAGAGGCTGCACAACACCGCTCGGGTGGTAAGCCAGCAGCAGAACCAATGACCCTGAAGCGGGTGAACAGAAACCACCCAGCCTGAGGAACAGGGAGAAAGACAGAGCAAAGTGAACGGGCCATCAACACGTTTGCCCAAAGGAGAGAAACTGTGGGGGCAAGGAGGGTGTGCGCGCATGTGCACGTGTGTGTAAAGTAATGGCAACCAGGAACACAGAGACATTGTCTCTTCTATTTTGTTTAAGGAGAGAGAGCATGCGAGTACACACATGTCGTGACACCAGTATAAAAGTCAGAGCACAGTTTTCAGAAGTCGGTTCTCCCCTTGCACCACATGGACTTCGGGCGATCAAAGTCATATCGCCAGGTTTGTAAGCATGTGCCTCTACTACTAAATCCTCTTGTCAGCCCAAGGTACACTTCCTAAACTTAATAAAAAGCAAATACATCTTCAGAAAAAGCCTCTAGTTAACATCATCATGCTTATTGAGATAACTAGAAGCATTCTCAGATCATAAATGAAGCAAGGGTATTAGTTCTCATGACTCCTATTTCATGTTGTACTACAAGTCTAGCCTATGCAATAAAGCAAGAAAGATAAATGTTATACATATTGAGAAGGAAGAAATGAAACATCCTTTGCAAATGGAATGTTTGTTTATGTAGAAAATCCCAAAGAATCAACAACAAAAGAAGATGGTGAGTTTGTAGAGTACACAGTTTGCATGCCAGTAATGAGCAACTGGACTTTAAAAAATATAAGATTATTTACATTAGTGCCATAAAACATTAGATGTAAATCTGATGAATTATGTATGGAAAATTTCAAAAACATGCTGCAATAAATAAGCATGGTATTAGTTCTTCCAAAGAAACATCAATAAAACCAAAAATTAGTTCTTTGTAAATATTTCCACACAGGATAAAAGCTCTAAGTCTCAGATGGTACTGAAAATGCACATTTGATTAAGCAGTAAAAGTTAACATATTAATTAACTTTATAATTAATACATTATCCTAATTGAATATGGAATTTTGATGGAAAATCTTCAATAGATGCCTTAAAAGCATGACAAAGTTTAACACTCATTTATGATTAAAAAAATAAAAATTCAACTACCAACAAATTAGGAACTTCATAGTTCCACATTAGGCAATTCCTCGAGGTGATTAAAAAATATCTGTTTTAAAAACTCAAAATTCACATGAGACCTAACAGAAACAAGGCAGGATGTCAACTCTTGCCGAGTCTGCTTGGCGATACACTGAGATTTCCACCCAGTATAATAAGCTCAATATAGAGAGAAGCAATAAAAACAAATATTCAGTTTCTAGAGCTGGGGTGTAGCGCAGAGCAACATTACTTAGCATGTAGAAGACTCTGGGTTTGATCTCCAGCACTATAATAAACGAGAATGTCTGAAGGGGTTAAACAGGTCATATATAAAAAAAATATAGAAACTCATTTCAAAAGTCATTAAAGGTATGTGTCACTAGAAGAAAGGGAACACATGCCTTAGAGATTCCGAGGATGGCTAAGAAGGGTGGAGCACACCTGTAATCCCAGCAATGAGGAAGCTGAAGCGAGAAGGGCACCTGCTCAAGGCTAGTGTGGGCTACACTGAAATCACATGTCAAAAAAATTACCATTACTTAAAAAGCAAACGATACCCAAACAGATAACAATAATGAGCTTTGATTAAAGGACCTAGTAAACCGGCACCAGGATTACATTGCTTACTGGTGGTACTAAAATAAACGGTCACAAGAAAGGCGATCACAGGGCACTACATGCACCAGGAGAAAGGTAGCAGAGTTGTGCCAAGGTACCAAACCCTGGGAGATGTGGGAACTTCTGCACGATAGGCAAAGGGACAGCAAAGCATCATGGGAGTGCTTAAAGCCTTTAAAGCAGAACCTGGCTGGCAGGTGAGGTTGTGGCAGACAGGGCTGGGGAGAAGCATTCTGGTCGCGGTGACACTGAACAAAGGGGAGTTAAGGAGATGGGCTGAGCTAGAAGCCAACAGTGCTGAGTGAGAAACTCCAGCTGTGTGAGCGTTCCACCTTCCCACACCAGCTCCTCAGCAGCGTGATGCAGAACTGAGTCACTTTTCCCCAAGCACTTCCTTCCTGGGATTTCTGCAGTCCCACCTCTTTCTTCCTAGCCCCCACCTGCTTCACTGAAGCTCGGGCTCTCTAGGCCACAGCCTGCTCGGTCATTCTACCTGGGCAACTTCTCCAGCGGCCTTACCACCCGTGCCTTCTCAGCCCGCGCCTGCTTCTAAGCGGCCCTTCTTCCCACCTCCCTCTGCACCACAGCACTTGCTTTACTCTCTGTAAGAAGAAATGAGTCTAGGTAGTTGCTCCATATTACTCTCTAAGCCCGTCCCTTAGCATCTCCATAAACACGGAGGTACCACCTATCTTGTTCCCCACTCTCCTACCAGGGTCTAGTGTCCCGGCACCTGGTGTGTGGATCAATTAACTGAGCTGAAAAGAAAAGCAATGCGAAGAAAAGCTCCTTACAAACCAAAAAGTGCTATGCCAATAAACCACTAATATCTTATAACTACGATTAGCAGATTCCCCTCAAGACCTAAATCGTTATCGCAGCAGTTTAAATACTAAGGCCAATTAAAGCCATTGTTCAATTACTCAGCTACAATTTAGCATATTAGCTTCTGTGGTGACCATGCCACAGGAACAGTAGAGAATAAGTCACGCACAGGAAGAAGCCTCCTTTCAGGTAAGTGACAGGGGTCTCCCCATTCCCATCGCTGCTTGACTTCTAATTGTACTTTCAGACAAGGAAATCCACGTCCACTTGACCCTGGATCCTATCAGGGCAGAGAACCAAGGCTCATTTCCTTGAGAACACTGTAAAGAGTGCTCCTAAGTCAGGAGCAGCACAGTAAAAGGTAACTCTCTCCCATGATTGTCTCGGCAGAAAAGTTTGCTCTGCTCTCAGGATCATGTCTCAGCCCGTCTAGAATCGCTGTCAGCAACGTGGCGGCTGTTTCCCACGTTTATGCGCACCGTGGCCTGAATGCACTCGCAGTGTTGCAGTTACTCTGCATGTTACTGACAGATTCATGAGCAAAGAGCTTGGGAACCAAGGGGTCTTATTCTGGTTTACTACTGTCTGGTTTCTGTTCTTAGTCCGGCTTGGCAGGAGAGCGCATACCAATACCAGGAGCTCAGGAACTGGCCACGCCACAGCCGCAGGAATGTTGAGACTGGGGCAACCCACCTTACTTGCCAGATACGCCAAACTATTGAACCAGAACCAGGTCCCCCCCCATCTTATCATCCACCCAGAAAAAACTCCTACCCACCAAGAGTTGGGTCATCTCTCATAGATCAAATGATCTTCCACAGGTTTGCTTAGGTGTAACAAGAACATAGGTCGTTTCTACGTTATATACTACATTTTTATATGATTCTAATTTTTCAATGGGGTAGGGAGGGGTGGGATGGAGGCATGGTCTCTGCCACTCAGAAACCCATTGGCTATATATGTATCTGTATGTATGTATGTAATATCTGTGTGTGTGTGTGTGTGTGTGTGTGTGTGTGTGTACATCCTGGCTCAGATTTCTCAGCTGCTACCTGTCATCAACTTTCCATAAATGTCATGTTCACATAGTTCCCAGTGAGGTCTGTCCAGGTGCCACTTTCTTCAATTTCCAGTACCCACTTTCTTGCCCTCTGAGAAAAACAAATAGCCCACTTGCCTACATTGTGCCTGCAAGGTCTTCCCACAGTGCTTAATTTCTCCATAACTGTCAACAACAGAATGAAAGGACACTGAAGGAGGGAGGGGGAAAGGAAGAGGAAAAATTACTTGTGCTTTTGCTTTGCTTTGCTTTGCTCTGTGTGTGTGTGTGTGTGTGTGTGTGTGTGTGTGTGTGTGTGTGTGTACCAGAGGGTACTTGAGTGTGTGTGCCTATGGAAGCCCAAGGGTCACTTCGGGAACCATCCTGGATTGCTCTACCTCCTTATTGCTTTGCTCTGGAGTTTCCCAGTCTCTGTCTTTCCATTGCTAGAATTATAGGCCACCACCACAGCAGCCTGGCATTTTTACATAGGATCTGGGATCCAAACTCAAGTCCTTTTGCTTGCATGGCAAAGACTTTAACCCCTGAGTCATCTTCCCATCTACCCCCTCCCCAGGGGGGGGGTGAATCTCAAGAGAGTTAAAAATGACTTTTAGAAAAAGAAAAAGAGGGGAACACAAGCTAAAAAAAGAAACAAGGTCCCAAGACTCTGATTCCACCCTAGTGATACCACGGCCTGTGTTCATCAGGGAAAGTGGCTTGTGAAGAGAATCCACACACTCCAGACCCCGCCCTGCTGACCCCACCCTTAAGCAGCAGGGCTGGTTGGTTGTAATTCTTTGTCTCTGGACAAAGTCCGACCCACCAGGAACTGGGTCATCTCTGTAACTTTCATCACAGGCCAGAACGGTACTTTCTGGGCCTTCTCTGTGACTTACCCTGAAGAGTGAGCTGTCCATGAAGTCTAAAAAGTCACACTTTCCATGACACACCTGGCCCTCAGCAGAAGCTACTCACAGCTACGCTCTCCGCCTCACAGCTACGCTCTCTGCCTACCTGCCAGTACCAGCCACTGCCCTGGGTTAACTTTCACCAGCAGACCAACTTGTAAGCCAAACCCTCTGGATCGGCCCCTGGGAATCACTCCATTTCAGGCTTATTATAGTACGTACAGCTAACAACAGACTCATTGCCAGCGATAAGAGGAAACTTACAAGATGAGTGAGGTTTCCTAAATTTGACATGGTCATTGATTGACAATGTACTTTCGGACAAAAGCCAGAGAATCTATACAGTGTTTGTATTATCAAAATAATAGGCTTAAAATCCTAACATGCAATATTCTGTGTATTACTTGAGGGGAAAAGTTTTGTCTGCCCTAACTTCTGTCTGGCATACATTTTGCTAAGAAGGTCCAGGCTAGGGAGACGACTCAGTGCCTAAAGCATTTGTTGCACAAGTAAAAGATCTGGAGTTCTAATCTCCTGATCCCATGCAAAATGTGTAATAGCTTGTGTGCAATTGAAGTTCAAAGGTGGAGCTTAAGAATCCCCAAAGGGAGTAGGCTAGCCAGACTAGCCTAATTAGTGAGTGAGCTCTGGGTTTAATTAGAGAGACTCAGCCTCAAAACAAAATGGAACAGTGATCCAGGATGAGTCCTGATATTCCTACATGCAAGGGCACACACGCACACACACGCACACACGCACACGCACACGCACGCACACACACGCACACGCACGCACACCCACACGCACACGAACACGCACACACATGCACACGCACACACACGCGCGCACGCACACACACGCACACGCACACCCGCACACACGCACGCGCACACGCACACACACGCACACACACACACGCCCGCACACGCACACGCACACACACACACCCTACATGGGAACATACACTCTATGCATCTACCTACATACACTCTTTGCACACATACACATGAAAATTGGGTGAAGGGGACCCAAAGGCTTCCCACCATCACTCAGATTGATACACACTTCCTCCAAAAATATCAAAGACTAATACCACAGCTACTTCGATTTAAATGGGACAAATGACTTCCTTCAGGTCTTAAGAAGACTTCCCTCAGGTCTTAAGTTTCCTTTAGCGAGAACCAGCTGAATCAATTCTTCAATCTAAAACAACCCAAACAAATTAAAACTGTGCATGTTTTTAACCATGCTACGATCAAAAACTAGTTGAGAAGATAGTTTTGGCCAAAGCATATAAAGAAGTCCCTTTAGGTGATAAGACATGAGAAGATTTCTAGAAGCTTCTCTAGAGAGCACATGTCGGTGATGCATTGAGTCCCCTGGCAGTCTTCATGCTGATGTACCTGAATAAGCCATGGAGTCAGACACGGCTGGTCCTGGCTATGCTTCTGATCCCTTCTAGGATTCCAGGACTGGCTAATTCCCCAGGGCCTTCGGGGCAATCGGGATTTGTGGCTGATGTAAAGAGCCTCGAGCAGCACCTGCATAGCTCCCATCCAGCCCGCTTAGTTCCCCTGACCTGGCCCAAGAACAGCAGTGACCACAGAGGTCTATCATTCCTACCAGCTCTCTGCAAAACTGCTTGCAAACACACAGGACTTTATTACTGATTAAACAGTGGGAAGGAGAGAAGGAACTGGGAGGAGTTGGTAGAACACTTGGCTGCAAGAGCACAAGAACCTGAGTTTGGACCCTGGACAGTGACCCCAGTGCTGGAGGGTGGGAGATAGAAACAGTTAGATCCCTGGAGCTCACTGGCCAACAAATCTAGTTGAATTGATGAGTTCCAGGAAGAGAGGTGAAGACCTTTCTCAAAAATTAGGTGGATAATAATCGAGGAAGACATTTAACAACCTCTGACAACCTCCATATGCATGCCCACACTCAAGATACACACCTGCAAATGCATGGGCACACACTCACACAAACGCAATGCACACACATGCACGCACACACCCCAAGTGAGAGAAAAGCTGATAAAAAAGATTTGGGGGCTGGTTGCAGGAATAAAAAGAACCACCTTGATACACGCAAACTGTGAAGTGCCACCAGGAACAAGAAACATTATCCTGCAATGAAGATCAAGCTCTGAAACCTAATGTCCACTGACTTAATGGAAGGACACCAGATGGGAAGTCCCTGACACGGCCGTGAACTGCAGATACCTAGCTGGGGACTGTGATATTCCTGGAACACATTTCTTTTTCCATACACAATTTTTTTCAAGAGAGAGAGAGAGAAAGAGAGACAGAAATTAAGAACAAATTTTTGGTTACTTTGAAATAATAGCAACCAGGATGTCAACAGAAACTTCTCCAAATGGAAGCTTGCCAGTTAAAGAGCAGCTAGCCGTTTGGCACTATGGAGGAAGAGACCAAGGAGCTGGCAGGCTTCTGTCCGAGGTGGTTTTCACATTCTCCTGCCCACTTTTCCTACAGAACTTGCATCTCCCTGGAGATCCGGGTGTTCACAGAACAATTCTTAGAGATCAGTGAAAACCCATCTGTCAAGGCAGATAGGGCTAAGTGGAAGAAGTCAACTAAGAACCCTCTTGCCAAAAACAACACCGCTTAAGTCTCTCAGGCATCCAAATGTTGGCTATTACATAGCGCCTACATAAGGCAGTTGTGTGTGGTGGCTCCCACCTGTAGTCTCGGCGCTGAAAAGTCAGGGACTGGGAAGACAGTTCAGAAGTTAAAACCTTTGCCTCCCACGTACAAGGACCCGAACTTGTATCCCCAGATCGCCTGGAAAATACGCCAGGTGGAGATGGCAACTGCCTTCAATTCCAGCGCTGGAAGATAGAGTCAGAAATTCCATAGCACAGCAATAAGGTAAAAAGAACAGTCCAGGATGATTTCTGATGTCACCCTTGGGCCTCCACAGGCACACACACTCAAGTGCCCTCTTGTACACATACACACACACACACAGTCACACACACACACACACAGTCACACGCACACACACACACACACAGTTACATGCACACGCACATACACACTCACAAGCACAGAGAGGGGAAAGGCAATGCTGGCTCAAGGCCAGCCTGGGCTACAAAGTGAGAATTAGAAAAGAAAAAAAAAAGAATGAAACCCAGTGTATTAACAGCTTTGAACAAGAATAAACATGAGGACATGCTTTACAATATTTGTACTTATGGTTGTCTACTAATTGCAGTGCTCTAAGTTCAAAACAATGAGTTGTGCTTTTAAGTAATTTACAAGAAAAAAAAAAAAGACACACGCATGCGCATATGTAGTAGTGTGTTTGCATCACCCCCTCCCGTGTACCCAGTACACACTGTGTCTATTTTACAGGGAGTAAAATGCAGACCGCATGAGATAACAGCGCTCTCCCCCAGAATCCCCCAGAGCCAATCGGATCCCTTGCTTCCTTCACTGTTGTCACACCTGCTCTTGCAGCTGACAGAAGCTTCTAATCCCTGAGCCTTTCCCTGATCACTTCTAGCTTCCTTCTGTATGTATCTGGTCCCGTGAATCACAGGTCAAGTATCTACCACCTAGTCTCCTGCCACTTGGACACACCTTGAGTCAAACCAATTATCTCCCTGATTACAGGGACAAGTCCTCCCCATTATTCCTGGTCCCTTTGAGAAGAACCCAAATGTCACTCTTTGCAAGAAGCTTTTCAGACCCCTCAACAGAAGAAGCTGCGCTGGGGCCGACAAGATAACTTGATGGGTAAGGCACTTCTGAAGACCTGAGTTTGATCTGTAGAAGCCCCCATGGTAGAAAGACAGAGAGGCGCCTCTAACCGCAGTTGTGCACATGTATGTATTTCCCTTTTAGCCCCTCCCCTGCCCTTTCAAATCGTTTAGCATGTGCACACGTGGTATATGTATGTGTGCCTTATACATGTACAAGAGAGCACTTGAGTGTGTGTGCCTGTGAAGGCCCAAGGGTAACATCAGGAATCACCCTGGATTGCTCTACCTCCTTATTGCCTTCTCTGCAGTTTCCTAGGCTCTGTCTTCTATGACCAGAAAATTATAGGCCACCACCATTTCTATCCAGTATTGTTATGTGGGATCTAGGGATCCAAACTTGGGTCCTTCATGCTTATGAGGCAAAAACTTTCAACCCCTGAGCCACCATCTCCCCAGCCTTCAAATATTTCTTTGGAAAAATGAGCTGCTTCGCCCCATCATCCCAGATCCCCATCCACTCTCTCTGTGAACACCGGTTAGCGCTGCTGCCTCTTTCCACCCATTGCCGAGCCTCTGGCCCGGGCACCAGCCCTGCTGCAGGGGGCAGGCTCTGCACCTTCATCATCTGCCTTCCCATCGCTCGGCGCACAGGCAGACGGGGCATTCTGTAATGTGGGAAAGGCAGGAGCACTAAATATAAACTACAATAAAGAAATGAAACCCAAGACTGGCTCCTTCAGAGAAGCTCATGAGAGAAACTACCAACCACTTCTAGGTGAACCATCCTAGGGCTCCTACTAACATCCACCCAAAGACAGGAAGTGTCAGACGCTGAGCGCTGCTCTGTTTATGTTGGGACGACTCACAGTCTCAGACTTGGGATCTATGCACAACGTTATAGGAATGCAGCACGCATCAAAACCTTGGGGAAAAGACGCTCCTGTGACGACACTGAGTTTCTAAACTTGCTGATCAGAAGGAGGATTCACGAACAACCTTTCAGCTCTCTTGGTCAGAAAACCTTATCACCTCAACCATAGACAGAAATAAAAACCCTGGCATGTTGAGTATTTACATGCTTTACCTGAAAAAATAAGCTTCAAAGAAAATGCGCATGACTTGTAATTTGCAGCTGTTTTCTAGCTTCCTGTTGGGAACGTAGATAAGAGTTTCAAAAAATGTGACCTACTTTTTTTTTTTTAAACTATGTATCCTAGGCTGGCTTCAAACTCATGATTCTCCTGCCTCAACTTTTTGACGACTGTATTGGTCAGCATACAGTTGGGGGCTGAAGGGGGGAGATACAGTTCTTTAAGGCAGGAAAGGCGTGGCAGGTGGCAGAAGCCCGGAAGGACCTAAGTCATATCCATTAAGGAGGCTGAGAGCTGCAAACCTGCCACTGCTAGGATAGACCAGACCTCTCCTGAAAAGTCAGGTGGGCTAGTCAGCCCCCTTGACTGCCTTTCGCCAACAAGGTTCCACTCCTAAAGGCACCGTGACCGTCCCAAGCAACTAAAGATTCAAATACATGAGCCTGGGGGGGCAACTCACAGTTCAAAGCATTAAAACTACTACGATTCTAGGCAGGTGCCACCATCTCTACCGCCATTTTTAAGTTTAAATTTTTAGTTTTCAAAGTCTAAAGTTAAGGTTAACAGGCAAGCAAAACCTACTTTAGAAAAAAAAGACCCACTTTTCTCAAAACCGTTACTTAAAATCTGATGTCATCAAATCAAGTCCCCCACCCAATTTTTCATGTTTACAACATAAATGGAAATACAGTTTTCTTCCAAAAGTTAAGGACTTGATTTTCCACAGAAATTAAGGCTAAAATTAAACACTTAAAAAATTCCTATAAACCAAGTTCCATTACCCAAAGTCCAGCACGATGCTTAACAAAAAGCATTAAATATATTCATATATTCGTATTATTTATCAACTTGATATATGAATAAAAACCTAAATGCCTGAAGAGTGTACACACGCGCACACTGGAACGTTATTATGCAGCTATAAAAAAGAAAAAGAGGAAGACAGGAGATAGCCCAAGAGCTAAAGCCTTTGTCTCCCAAGCAAAAGGACCTGAGTTCAGACCCTCAGATCCCACATAAAAATTCTGGGTGGAAATGACAGCCCCAGAAGGCAGAGCCTGAGAAACCTCTGAGCAAAGCAATAGGAGCTGGAGCAGTCCAGTATGACTCCCACAGCCACTCTTGGGCCTTTACAGGCACATATACCAGGTGCCCTGTTATATGCACATAAGCATGCACACACACACGCATACACACACACATACACGCGCGCGTGCACACACACACACACACAAACACACACGATGAAGAGGAAGGAGCTCTATGAATGAGTGTGAGTGTGACTTCCAAGATACATTGCTAAATGAAAAGGGCAATGGACAGAAGAGTGTGGTCTGTACCTTCCATGTAAGAAAGAGGATATAAAAAAATGTCTAAGTGCAACTAGAAATCCGTGATGGATGAACGAGAACACAGTCAGATTGAATAGCTACAAGGCTAGACAGGAGCTGGGTAGGAAGGGAAGAAAGGCGTGGGTAGAAGACCGTTCTCTCAGTATTCCCCTCTCTCCCTCCCTCTCTATATCCAGATATAGATACATAGACACAGATGATATAGACATATAATTTGGGCTCTAGAACAAAAGTGAGCAGGTGTGAGGCTTTTGGTTCAATCCCCAGCACAACAATTAAAAATACATATTTAACTTTGTTACTTGAATTCCACCTCGATACATTTAGGAGAAAAAATTCATAGAGGTATGTCCGAAGGCACAGAAGTCAAACTGAAAGAACTTCCAATGCTACCTCTGGGACAATTTAATCAAATTAATGACATAAATGATTAGAACCTATAGAATTAACCAAGGATCCATGAATCCAAAACTATGGAAGGGAGGGGAGAAGGGAAGAAGCGAGGGAGGAAAGGAAGGAGGGAGGGATCTCTTCCTTACAGTCCATGAAGGGCTTGCTGCACAAGGTCAGGACCTGAATGATCCTCAGAGCACATGATAAGAAGCCAGGCAGGTGGGAATACTGGATTCCTGGGCTGACGGCTCAGTCTTGCCTTCCCGGTGCATTCCAGATCAATGAGCGGTCCTGTCTAAAACACACTTAAAATTGGGCGGGGGGGGGGGCAGTGAGATAGTTCAGTAGGCAAACTGCTTACTCACAAACTGGTGACCTGAGTTTAATCCCTAGAAGCCCACACGGTGGAAGGAGAGAACTGACTTCCAAAAGTTGTCCTCTGACCTCCATCCATGCACTACAGCATGTTTGTGCATAATTTCTCTCTCTCTCTCTCACACACACACACACACACACAAACGCAAATTTAAAAAAAAACAAAGAATGGATGACTCCTGAGAAACAGTACCCAAGGTTTGCACCTGCAAACACACATTTACACACGTACACAAGACTAAGAACTCTCATTTACTGCTCGCGAGGAAGACGGAGCTTTCAGTAAGTGCTCTGATCTTCACGGTGGCACAGCTGACAAACCTAACACCGTGTATGATAATACACTGCAATCTCGGATGTGAAGCTGCACTTTAACATCTGAGATCAAGGTGAATCTCACATGTAATGAATGATGTGTCTAATCAGTATCAACCCTTCCTGCCTAGCAGTACCTGGCATCCTTCAATGGACACGCAGAGCATCAGACTGGAGGGAAAATGCTAATGAGCAAAGTGGCTTCCCAGTGAGAGTTCTGTGGCCCCACCTTACGGTAAAATTGGTGGCAATTATTTTGTCTAAAGACCAGTCGGGTCTGGAGATGCAGCAAGGCCCAGGGCTGGATCTAAACACCACAGAAATAAATTCATACGCAAGCAAACCACTCAGAGCACCTGGAAGCTGTCCTGTGGGCAAATGCAGAGCCAAGCAGGCAGGGAATTCATGAAAATTCAGAAAGGAAAGGAGGAGTGTAGTGTTTGAGCCAAGGCCACTTCCTCCCTTGTCCTTCTAAAAAATCACCAATTAGAGAGACCGCCCTGGAGTCTCCTGAAGCCTGGGAGCAAGGGATTTCATCCTGGCAGAAGTAGGCGCCCAGCTTTTCCTTCTGTTCCTGGCGGCCGGAGGTCCAATCCCAGGAGCGTGGGGTTCAGAGTTGTGGGCTCGGTTCTTCCCTCACCGCTGGAATGAAGGCTCTGCCTGCCCCACTCTGCTGGGTCTGTCGGTAGCAGGACCCTGACAGTCCTGGGGGTTCCTGGGGCGATGGCGTCACACCCCCCAGAGGCAGAGCCAGAGAGACATGACACCTCTGTCCGCAGCTCCTAGAAGGGGTTGTCACTCAAGAGTGACACCTGTCACTCACTGTCACCACTCTGGCAAAGCCCTGACTTGGAGATTCTGCTCCTTTTGGGATCCCTTCACTTCATTTGCAATACAGCACTATGACAGCTCGGCCTGGACGCCGTCTCGACCGCATGATGCTGCGGTGAAGAGCGGGGCACGTCATGGGTCTAGTTCCACACCTGGCTAGTTCGCACGAGAGAACTGGAGAAATGTGGCAGCTAGGAGGAGCCAATACTAATCTTAGAAACTGGGGGGGGGGGGCGTGTGTGCATGTTTCCCAAGGGAACCACAACTTGATTAGTCTGCCCCTGAATTTATGGCCCAGGGCACTGCTGTGAACAGTAAAGCCACCAGCCAGAGGAATGGAGGAGAGCCAGCCAGCAACAAGGGTATTGCAGGGTGGCTGTGGGAGGAGCCGCAGCTGCATCTAGAGGAAGAAGAGAAGTCACTGAACAGGCAGGCAGCTCCCAGCCAGCCCCGAAGGTGTGGAGAGCCCAGAACAGTTCATATCTGCCTGCTTAAAACATCCAGCATCCAGTCAAAAAAAAAAAAAAAAGAAAACAGGAAATAATGTCCCTGAGAAGAAAGGAATTGCTTCTGCGCTCACCTGAATGGCAGACTTAAAAGAGTGTGTTGTGGAACAAAAGGAAAACTTAAGGATGTAGAGAAAGGCATAGCCATGTTGCAATACCAATACCAATTAAGAGGTAGAAATATAAAAACAAAACCAAAGCTGAAAAATACAACAGCAGAAAAAAAAAAATAAATAAAATAATTCACCAGCAAGCCCTGTTGTGATGGGTAACTTCACGTGTCGATGTCACTGGGCCAAGGAACGCCCAGATGAATGAAAAGATGTTATTTCCGGGTGTGTCTTGTGGTTCTGAACAGATTAGCATGTGAATTGGAAGATAGGAAAGAAAACCACCTCCACCAAGGTGGATCGGGTCCTCTGGTGGGGAAGACAGGAGAAAGTGAAGGAAAGCAAACTGGTCCCCTCTTAAGCCAGACCGTGCTGCCTGGTCCGTCTCCTAGTTCTTGGGTCTTCAGATTTGGACAGAGCTGAGGACTTCCATCTCCACCTCTCCTGGTTCTCAAAAATTAAGTCTCGGGCGAATTCCCCCAAGAGCTTTCAGATTCCCAATTTGCAGACAGCAGATCGTGGGATTTCCCCCAGATCACATGAGTCAGTTCTTAGAATAAATCTCTCTGTTGTAGTTTGGATCTCGAGTATGTTCCTCCAGGGTCCATACCACGGGCTTGTCCCCGGCCTGTTGCACTGCTGGGAAGTGGGCTCCCCATTAGGAGGCGTGGCCTAGTGAAAGGAAGTCTGGCTAGTGGGGTGTGGCCTAGTAAAAGAATGCCAATTAGTAGGGGTCCGCCTCTGTTGGCTGTACAGGAATCTCAGCTCCCCTCACCCCTCCCTGTTTGGGAGCTGTTCTGTTTGCTTGCTTGTTCTGGTTTTTGACTGAGCTCTGGCTATGCAGCCCAGGTTAGCTTCAGCTCAGAGCTATTCTCCTCAGCTTCCTAAGGCTGAGTTCACAGGCTTGTGCTACTAGGCCTAGTGTCTGTCTCTCTCTGTCTGTCTCTCTCCGTCTCTGTCTCTGTCTCTCTCCGTCTCTAAGAGGCCAACCTTCACCATGCACTCCACGCCACAGTGTGCAGACCCACCACAGCCCACAGGCAGCAGGGTCAGGTCACAGAACCATGAGCTGGAGCCTTGTGAACCATGAGTCAAAATGAGTCTTTCTCCCTTACAAGTTTACTTGCTCAGATATTTTGTCAATAATAGAAAGCTGACCAGCACGTCTCCTGTGGCCTTTCTAGAGCTCAAAAGTACAATAACAAAAGTAAAACATTCACAAGAGCTCTGTGATGAGATATATACATATCCTTGTGCCTACTAATGCAAAAGTACAATTACAAAAGTAAAACATTCACGAGAGAGCTCTGTGATGAGGTGTATACATATCCTTGTGCCTACTAATGCAATAGGAGATATAAACTAAGAGAAGAATTAGCAAACTCAACTGAGATTATGCAACTGGCAGAATGACAGAAGGTGAACGAACGTCAGAATTTCATGACGCAAGGGGAATGGCAGAAAGAGAGTGGAGGAAAATACTCTAAGAGAGCATGGCTACCACATTCATTGACAAACAATAAATCTACAAGGAGCTCATACAACTAACTCTAAGCAGGATGAACGGAGAGGCTCAAATGTGCAAATGACATGACGTAAGTTACATATAAATAAGAACATCAGGAAAGCAGCAAAAAAAAAAAAGAACATGTCACTTCCAAGGAGATTTCAATGAGATTAACAGCGGACTGTCGTAGGGGCGGGAGAGATGGCTCAGCAAGAAAAGGCTCCTTGTGCAAACCTGGCAAGTGCAGGTTTAAGGTTTGGGGTTGATCTCCTGTGCCCACACGGGACAAGGACAGAACTGACTTCTGAAACTTGTCTTGTGATCTCCGCTATTGCAACATGGCACATGGGTGACTTCTTTCTTCCTTTCCCTCCCTTCTCTCTCTTTCAAGAAAAATCACTGACCACCAAAAATCCTGTGTCCATGAAAAAAATGTCTTTCGAAAATGAAAGGGACATGGAAATATTTCAAAGTAAAAACAAGCAAAACAAGATGATCGCCAGCAGACCCAACTCACAAGACATACCATAGGGAGGTACGTAGACTTGAAAAGACGTGACCCCCAAATGGTTCATTCTAACCCATATAAAGATCACTAATGATTATGAGATAAGAGATACTGTAAGCGTATCTATTTTATCTTTCTCTCTGCTAATTGATTTTAAAAGCAAGTCTACAAAATAATACAGATATAATGTACTATTGGCTCTGTAACACATGAAGGACATAAATAATTGCCAATAACAGCACGATGGAGGTGAATGGAAGTAAAACAGCAACAGGCTAAGGAAATGATGACAGATGGTAAAATCATAATTGTAACAATACATGATGACAGATGTGAGATCATAATTACAACACTTTGTTGGGTTTTCAACATTAATAGATGTAAATAAGCAGTGACAGATAACACAATAAAGAGATGGCAGAGGGCTCCGAGCTACGCAGGAGTAAGATTTCTATATAGGACTGGAATCAAGCTAGTGCAAGGCAAAGGCTACTAAAAATACTCAAAACTGTGAAAAACCATTCATGAAGCTTAAATGCTGCACTAGAATTTGATCAGTGGAGAAACGTGGGGGAAAAACTGGAGGAAGGAAAAAAAGAAATGAGCCATGAAAAGCATAAAGAGTTTGAGGAGCCTGCTCTGTGGGTTACAGCACTTGCTGTCCAAGCTCAAGGACCGGAGTTCAAATCTCAACAAGCCACATCAGGTTCAGGATACACCTGTCCAGTCTGAAATTCCAACCCCAGAAGGTGGAGCCCGGGAATTCCCAGAGCAAGCTGTTTAGGCGGTCTGACCTTACAGACTAGCTTTGGTCTTTAAAACAAAACAGTAGGTAGAAGAACCATTGAAGATAATAATTCCCAGTACCTCTCTCAGGCCCACACAAGCACGTGCACCCACACACATGCAAACATGTCTCCACACATGGGCGTTCTCCGTACCCACATATGCATGAAAATGGGGGAGGGAGAAAAAATTCAAACTATCAACAATAACAACTATGAATGGATTGATAAGCCAGTCAGAAGGCAGAGCTGTGAGGGGCTGGAGAGGTGGCTCAGGGGTTAAGTCTCTGCCTTGCAGGGGAAAGATCCTGAGTTCAGATCCTAGATCCCACGTATAAATGCCAAATGCCGTATAGACACGGGGCAGAAGCAGGGGCGGCCTGCGTTTCTGTCCTGGTAGGGCAGAGCCTGTGAATCTCGGGGCAGGTAAACAAGGAGGAGGTGGAGGCGGTCCATGGTGGTTCCCAAATTCGTCTGTGGTTCTACACACAGACATATACATACACACACATATATGCGCACATATGCATACACGCACAATTGAATAAATAATAAATAATAATAATAAAGGCAGAGCTGTGAGATTGAAGGAAAACCAATTACACACTGTCTACAGAACACAGAAATAGACTCAAAGATACCAACAGAATAAAAGAATAAAATAATATGCAATGGTTCAGTCTCTGTGAAACAGGCTAGCAGTTCCTCAAATGTTTAAGCAGAGTAAACCAATATGTCTGGCCACGTACACAGGAGGATGCCCACCTTTTTTCAAACAGTTCCCTCCGTTTTATTCGCTTGCACGGGTCCTAATCTCACTCACCTCGGACAATCTCCTGCAGGCTCGTTCTGGGCTCAACTCAACTACTAATTCTCTACAAATGTGCCCACAGCTCAAACCCTCAACCGTCAAGGTGACCCCTATATCTAACTATGACACAGGGCAAGTACAGTTAAAGGGTACAGGGGCCACTCAGCTACCTCCCTAACGCAGCAGGATTTCTTTCTTAAAGTGATAAGAATTCTATAAAACTGACTATGATGATAGACTTACAGATGTGTAAATATACCAAAATATGAACCAACAAAAAACTGAATGGGTTTTGGAAATAATTTAAATGGGTGCATGGCTACATATGCAAATTGTATCCTGAAAAGTCATTAAAGGTTTTAATACATTTTTGCTGACAGCATCATTTATTCGGTCAATGTGTCTTCAAGGTGTACTGAGCACCCAGCACTAGGTCAGGTACGTGGACAGAGGCTCCTGTGCTAGAATCCTCAACGCTCACTCTGTGTTTCCCAGTTTCTGGACTGTGTCTGACCAGAGCAGAAGGTTCACTAGGGCCCTGTTCCCACAAGCAAGCGACACACACAACTGTTCTCATCTCTGCCTACAACTCTCTCAGTCTTGCCCATTCTGCACAACTGAATTCCCACTCACTTTTACGTAGGAATCCTGTATGCCCTGCTGATCTGGTCCCTTGCTCTGAACCCCAGCCCCCCGGAAGGATTCGTGGCATCCTCCTCAGTCTATGTCAGTCTCATAGGCCAGCTCTCATTTTTCCAAGCAGTGAACCAAGATTCTGCCAAACCAGTACTCCTCGGAACTGTACTGTGATTATTACCAGCTTCAGTGTGAGACAGTCTAGGAATCCTTTGTGCCCATCAAAATGAGGGTCTCATAACTGCAAAGAATACACCGCCTACTTCCTTGTAGAATTCACCCTGCCACCTGATGTACCCCCTGCCTCCTGCCATCTGGCCTTTATAGTCTTCTTTCATGTTCCACCAACTCTATAAAGCACTAGAATTAGGAACCACTGATTTAGACTGAGAGCCAAGACTGTAAGCCCCAGCTTCAAAGCTGAATGAATGCATGACCCTGTTAAGCATCCTTATTACTCTGCCTTGATTTCCCCATCTAGAGAAAGAGGCAGCAATGCTCCCCGGGGTTACAAGGACTAGATGACTAATACACAGATATATCTGCTATCTAATGGTATCATATCGTTTACATGCATCTTGTCCTGCGTTTGTCTTTCCCTACTAGCCCTTGAAAGCACGCAATTTTAAAAATATATTACTTGATATTTAAGAGAGAAAGAGCACCATATGGCTTCTAGGGAATCGAACTCAGGTCACCAGGTTTGCAAGCAGGCGCCTTACTAGCTAAGCTATCTCACCAGTCCTGTCTGGCATGAAGATTATCTCTCTCCACAATCATACCACATAATACAGTATTAGGTCCTAGACAGGACCAAAGAATGAAGGAAAAAGAAAATGATTACTTCAGCCTTGTTGAAGCTTACAGAAATCACACTTTGGAAAGAAAAATCTGAACACACAGCTCAGGGAAATACTGAAAACTCTGCAGAAGGATCAAAATGTGGGACATCTGGAACAGGCACATAACATATAGCAACCAACTCGAGGGTTTTTAATGCAAGCAAATCAGAGGCCTCAGCTGCTCAGAACAACAAAACAGATTAAGTGTGTGTGAAAAGGCAGATTGGTGATCAAAGGGAATAAGCTGTGCGCGACTCACGGTGAAGGCGCCTTCACGGCCAGAGCTTGCCAAGAGGGAGAAGACCAACTTTAATTAAAAAAAACAACTAGTAATTCTTCTAGCCCAAGAAACAAGATCAGAGGCAGGGAGAGCCAAAAACTCTGGATCTTGAAGCTGGAAAGATAGTTCAGGGATTAAGACTCTGCCTCACAAGCAGAAGGGCCTGAATTCAAATCCCAGATTCAACCTGAAAACACCAGAGGAAATGGAAGACAAAGCCTGGGAAACCCCAGAGCAAAGCAAAGAGGAGGTAGAGGCATCCAGGATGGTTCCTGAAATCATCTTTGGGCCTCCACAGGCACACACAGTGCGTCCTGATGCACAGACATCCTTCTTCCCTCCGCCCCCCACTCCTCCCTCCATACACACAGAGGAAAAAAAAACTCCTGAAACCTATCTGGGACACTGGCTCAGTGGTAGGGAGCTTTCTTGGTACACGAGAGTCCCTGGTTCAATCCACAGAGGTGTCAAAGGAAAGAAAAATTGAACCCCAGAGATAAACACAAAAAAAACTTGCCTCTGGTAATTTTCCACTTATTTTCCCCCTTGCCTCCCAACTCGGAAGGCAGAGTAAAAAAGAATGCCACGCTAGCCCAAAGCACACAACATATGTTTTTCATTTACATTAGCTTAATTTAGACATAATGCACATAACTACAAAATAGATGCATACAACTGCAGATGCCCAAAGAGATGTATGTATACCTAATGCATATATAGATGGGAATGCATATCAGAAAAAATATTAGTTGTAAACAATCTTTTCAGTGTCTATGAGTCAATATGATGTCAGCAATAGCAGCTTCAAATAGCTCAGGTAATGAACGCTGCTTGGCTCTGACAAAGTAAATATGCAAAGAACCTTATCCTTCTTACCATCAATATTTCTTAGATTAATTCAAAGAATCCAAGGAGGAAAAAAAAAAAGATCAAAAACATGTACTGTCCGTTTATAACAAACTCCAATTTTCAGAAGAGTTTTCTTTACAACACAGTTCCAGAATCTAGATACAATTAAACAGGTATTTTTAATATTCTAATCAGAATTTTTCCTCACTCCCTTCTTAAATACTTTTGCCAAAGGCGCTATCTATGAAGGCATGTATTAAAATCATTAGCTATATAGCACTAAATAATTAGTATAATTGCCATGTAAATTTCACGAAAGGCCTGGTAATGTCCTTTTAAGTGTTTCATACAATTCCCAGTATAGGACACTTATTAAACATTTATGATTAGTTTTTAAAATTCGGGAAAAGTCTTCACTATTCAATTTGGCTGTCCCGTGCAATGGAAACAATGTATCAATCTCTTTCCAAGTATAATTGTAACAAATTGAAAACAAAACAATCCCACTGAATTAGAAATTGTCTCCTCTATCCAAGAATACTGTTTCTTCTTTGTGTCAAAAGAAACCAGCAGGGAATGGAAATGGCTCACAGTTAAAGATCTCACCAGGCAAGAGACAACTACAGATGCTATGGTGAAAAGGTTGGGTTGGTGTGGTGGTCAATCTGTAATCCCAGCCCCAAAAGGCAGAGCCAAGGAATCCCCACAGCAATTGGCTTAGCCATGCTGGCCCTATAGGGACACTCCGGGTTAATTTAGAGACCCAGGCTCAAAATGATAAGTGATGGACTATGACTCCAGACAGCAACCTTAGGCGTCCATGCAAATGTATGCTTACCTGCTCACACCTACTCACCCCCCAGCATGTGTGCCCATACACATGCAAGCAGGCATACACGTATCCGCAAATCCATATACATGAAAATGGAAAAAAAAAAAAAAAACAAAAAGAAAAAGAAAACAAAAGAAGAATGCAACATGCATGTCTAGTTTTTTTAACCTTTCCATATGCATACTTGTGTGCCCATGTGCATGTGGAAGTCAAAAGTTGAGGCTGGAAATCTTCCTCAGTTATGCTTCTACTTTATTCTCAAGGCAGGGTTTCCCAAACAACCCCGGAGCTAACAGATACAATTAGTCTCACCAGCCAGCTTGCTGGGGGGAGGAGATCCCTGTCTCTCTGCCTTCCAAAGGCAGGCTAACATGCTCACCCAGTACGGTCCTAGAGAAATGAAGTCCAGTTTTCTAGTTTGTGTGGCCAGCACTGTAACCACAGAGCATCTCCCCAGCCCAGACTCAAAGTCCATCTTGCCTAAGCATTTTGGAGGCACTCACCAAGTGAGAGGCCCACTCCATTCTACACTCACTTCAGAGGCTGCCTCCTTACCTTTCCCATTTTGCCACGTAGTATACCAGGATAAGGTGAGGAACGAGGTGACGAACGCTAAAGCCGTGGCCACAGTTCCATGGCGGAGCCTCATCTCATTTCACCATCACACTGGTTCATATGTGGGTGATAACAGCCAAGACCGTTTTCTTCCGAATCTCGAGCCCACTGAATCCAGTATTCCTGGCTTAGGCCAGAAGAAACAATCAATGTGAGAGGTTCATTTCAGATGATGCTGGGCAGAAGGTGTCAGCAGCCGAAATGTCCACAGTAGCTCCTGGAGATTGTCTTCGCAGGCTTCATAGGCTAAGGTCTGGGGCTTTTTCCTTCTTCCTATGGGGGGGGGGGAGAGGGGGCTTTGATTAGATAAAGAAAAACTACAGAATGCAAAGCTACCTTCATTGGTTAGTCAGCAGTATAAACAGGCTTTTGGCAAGGTTAAACCACATCTATGAAGATCTCTTCACATCAAAACAACTCATTTAATATACCAGTAATATACAGATTTCCCTTTCCACAGGTGTAGGGGAGGGAGTTTCCAACTATATTCCCTGGTGGTTGGTTGGTTGGTTGGTTGGTTGGTTGGTTGGTTGGTTGGTTGGCTGAAGAGAGCACTTGAGTATGTGTGCCTATGGAGGCCCAAGGGCAATATCAGGTTTCATTCTAGTTTGTTCTTGCACTGTATTGCTTTGCTTTGGGGTTTCCTAGGCTCAATCTTCTAGGGCTGTAGGCTGCTGCCATATCTGCTAGGCATGTCTGTGTGGGATCTGAGGATCCAAAATCAAGTCCTTTTGGTTATGAAGCAAAGACTGTAAACCCTGAGCCATCTTCCTTGCCCCCTCCTGGTTTTGTTTTGTCAGTAAAAACAAATTCTTGGTTGCTCATTGTTGCAGTTTGCCTGCATTGTTGCTGATAAAATCATGGTCAAATAACTTAAGGGAACAAGAGGTTTATTCTCTTAGGATAAACCGGTTACAGTTCTTTATCCAGCTTGACAGGAGAGCTCAGACCAACATCAAATGGCCAAGGTAACTGGACACACCATCTCCACATAACAGCTGAGAGAGTGACAATCCTTACTTGCCAGACAAGCCTGTCTGGCCAAGTATGCACAAGGATACCACCTTTCTCAAACAGCTCCCTCCATTTTATTCACATGTCCTGGGACTAATTCCACTCACTATGAGCTGGGCATTCCCCATCCACTAGACAATCGCCTGCAGGTTTGCTCTGGGCTTAACCACTAATTTTCTACAAATGTATCCAGAGTTCAACCCCTCAACCATCAAGTTGACACACCTTTACTTAACTATGACACTCATTTAAAGGGAGAACTATAGGATGGACAGATCTCCAGAGAGTGCTAACAACTGTATGGTTACTCCTGAGTTACAAGTTTCAAGCTCCCCAGTTTTTCTGCATAATGAGTGATATTTAAAGAAAGGTAAAAGAAATAAGACACTACAATATTAAAGGGGCAATGACCAGGATCCCTGATGCAGCTCTGACATTCTGACATTACTTACATAACTTGAAGTGTACCCATATCCAGATTTCCAAGTGTCATTTTTACCTGTGAAAACTGCCTGTCCTGCCCCTTTCCCATGTTATCGCAAATAGCAAAAAGTACACAGTTGATATGCTTCCTTTATTACCATTTTAAGTTTTCAATGCAAATTGGAAATATTTACACATTCAGAAAACAAGGTAGACCGTACCTTGTGTTCCCACAAGGCCCTGGCAGTTTCTGTTGCTTTACTTCATAAATATGGGTTATCACAACCCTACCCATCTAACTACACCACTGAGAACTTAGAAAGAAATGATGGTCTTAGAAGTCTTACTCAAACATAGTCCAGAACACATACTAAGTTCTCAACAAAATAATAAGTGTATTTAAAAAAATACTAAACAAGCACATACAGCCAGCTACTGGCCAGGTCTACTCTATACAGAACTGGTCTCATTCCCTAGGGGATGGTCAGGCACTCTGAGATGTGCATTGATTTCTGGTGGTCTTCAAGGGTACCACAGATGCTCTTCTTGGTGATTGCTAAATGACACCCTAGCGGGGTGAGTTAATGCAACTCTGAAAACCTAATAACCCAAGAGTCTCCTCGGAAAGGCATGCCTGATTAAAGAGACCATTTGCAGGCAATTGAAAAACTACGACCTCAGCTAATTCTCTGCCCTGAAGCATGAGTAGAAATCTCTGCCAGCAAAGGAAAACCACAGAGGCAGATTATAGAGAATGACAGTGACAACAGTCACTATAATTCCCTGTATTTTTCCTATGTGCTAGAGGCATCACAGGGTTAAACTCTTCCAAATCTTATGGGATAGGCATCATGAACGCTATTTTACAAGTAAGGAAATCACTCAGGCAGAAAATTCCCTTTTTTATAACTTTCAAATTCAAGTTCTTATCTACCACTTTTGCCTCACAAATCACAGCAGGATACAGTATCTGAATGTCAAAGCAGGAAATCTTCCTGAGTGTTAATTCCTGACTGTAATGGGAATTTTTAAATGCTTTATATTACATAGCAAACATGAGTCTAATATGCTATAATTTGCAAAACTCACAGGTATTTTCAAAGTCTAAACATCCAACTTTAAATAAGTTTCCCACTTCCTGCTGCCTTTGACTAATACCTGACTGCCTATGTGCTAACAGAGCATGCCTGTTACCTTCTTTGACCAGAAACGCTTATTTCCATGCAACATTTTGGAAACACTATGCATTTGACTTCCTCTGAAACTCCAAAGCCATTCTCTCTGATCACTGCTAAGGTCAAATGTCTTTACCATTACAGTTCAGATAACTTGATGTCAAACAATGTTGATGTTTTAGAATTAAAATTTTGAGGCAAGAAAAAGTATAATTTTAAATTCGAGGAAGTACCTAGTCTACTATATACTAAAATAAGAACTCAATAATGGTTTCAACTTGCAAAAACAGGTAATAAAATTGGTGGGTCATGTATTTTGCTTTAGAAATGATTTTGCTCTGGTGAAAAAAAAACTTAAATGCATGCAGGTTATTAGACTATCCAGCTGACATAAATCAGGAAGCCAAAGAAGCACAATTTAAAAAAATGTAAAGTCAAAATATACTATATACTATCCATAAAACATGAAAAAAACATAAGAAATGTTACATATTGGACCCAGGAAGGAAACAAACTGATTTGAAGAAGAGAGGTCCAGTTAATTTTACTTACATAAGGACATGAAATTTCACAAGAAAAATGTAAGAGTGTTGTACTCCATAAGAAAGCAGTCATCTATTTTTAATTAGGGTTTCCACACTAATGAAGTTTAACTGTGACGCCCAAGTGAATAAAATCTCCAGAGGGAGCAAGATGAACAGCCACGTGTGCTAAGATCATGGCAGGAAGCTCCGGGACTGTCTCATTAGACACAGGTGACCTACATTTTTATCAGTGTCCACAGATACAAGCATTTAAATCTAGCACTTACCCTAACACCCTCTAAGGGTTATCACTCAGCACTTCTGAAATCTCTAGACAAAAAGGTAATAGCCAAAATTACTAGTCATTTCTCCATCTTCCCCCAGATGAATGGAACTTCCAATTCTAGACCTCAGAATGAAAAAAAAAAAAAAAACAGGTCTAATAATCTCATATCTGCAAGCTTAAAAAATAAAAATGAAAATCTTTATTCTGTTTTAAAGTGTTCCTTGAAATATTCAGTATATTCAATGCCTATGAAACTATTCAGTGAACATTTGGCATATTCTTTAACAAACATCCCACAGACAAAACAGAGAAGAGACACAATTCATGATGTCTACAATCAGTAAAAAAAAAAAAAAAATGACGTAAGCCTACACAACTTTATACATCACAATTATGTAAAAATTCATTTCCCATTTATAGAGTACATTAATATTTTTCTCTAATACACTTTACATAATTTCACCGTCCAGTGCATTTTACGACATGCACTCACAGGTTAAAGAAATCTTTACCCCCATAACCTGTTCATAGAACTATTCTTTAAGCGTTCAGGGGAAAAAAAAAAACAGTAACCAAAGCGTGTATTTGAGTCTAAAATTAGATTTTCTACAGTCAAACGCAGGACCGTTCCATTCTTTTATCTTTCATTAATATTTGGACCGTACAGGCACGGATGTCTGAGGAAGGCTTCGAGAAGACACACTGTATCTAGTTAGGTTTCGTAATTCGGAATGTAAGCAATGAATGGGCTCCAGAGAATCGCAAATGGAATGAAAGTGGGCGCGGGAATGTACCACCGCTAGCTCGAAAATTCATGTCTGCCAGATGTTACCTGGCACACCTAGAGGAACCGCCTAGACCCAACCTTAGGGGTCCGGCTGGAGGCGGGGACACCCGAGGCCTGGGAGGAGGCTCTTCCTCGCCCACCCGCGCTTCACTCCAGAGGTAAATTCGCTTCCCCGGGCTACGAGCCCGGTCCCCGCCGCGGGACCTGTCGCCCCCGCCCTCCCAGCCCCTAGGCGCCCATCCCGCTGCGGGGTCCCGCAGGCAACTCTCCGCCTCCCTCGGTCCCCCTCCCCCCAAAGCCGACTTTGCTGCACTTTCTCCCCGAAGTCCTGGAACCCCGCGAGCGCCGGGGACGCAGGAGCTTCCAGGCCGGCAGAGGCTGGGCGCGCAGCATCGAGGGGCTGTGGCAGCGGCGGCGGCGGCCGCGATGCGCGGAGGGCACCCGGCCCGCGCCCCGCGCGGACACTCGAGGCGCCCCAAGCCGGCCCCGCGCTCCAGAGCAGCCAGCGAGCGGCCCCGGGGCGCACGGGCTCACCGGCCCGGGCCGCGGCGCGGGCGGCTCCGTTACCAGCAGGTGGATCTCCAGCAATGCCCGCAGCGCCCAGCCCGGCCGCCCGCAGCGCCCCTCCGCCCCGCGCCAGGCCCCCGCGCACCGCCGCTCGGAACCCCGAGCCCCGAGCCCCTCACCTGCCGCTGGCGTGGGCACTTCTGCCGCGGCCGCCGGCAACCGTGCAGTGGCCGCCGCCGCCTCCGCCGCCGCGGGCCGCGCGCCCCGCCCTCCCCGCCGACTCCACCCCCGCCAGGCCCCGCCCCCGGCCCCTCCCGCAACCCCGCCAGCCATTGGCCGCCGGCGCCTGCGCCCCGCCGCCGCCGCCAGTGGCCCTCCCGGCTGTCACTTAGGGGGCGCTGTCGCGTAGCCTATATAACTCTGCAGAGGCCTCGTCCCCGCTTGCATTTTGTGTCACGGGGAGCGCTGGGCTCGGGGGTCTCGGCCTGGGCGCTCGCTCGGCGCGCTCCCTGCCGCCACATCTGACTTGCATCCTCTGGCCCACAAAGGCCACAGTAAACCCTCGGCTTCTCCTCCACACACGGCCCTGCATCCGCATCTCTAGGGCGCGGACCCGGCCTCAGCCAGGGCCTCTTCCCCCACCCTGGATCTCGGCTCCCGAGGGTCCAGACTCACTGACAAGAGTCAATCCTAATCCTAACAGAGCTTCCAAGGGTCTGGAGGCTGCGAGGGTCTCTTCGCCAGCTCCAGCGATGAGCATCGTTATCCCCAGCTTAGGGAGGAGACAGAGACCCAGGGAGGACTGACAAAAGCACCTAGGAAGAAGAATGTGACTAGTATTTAGTTATGCATTATTGAGTGCTAATCTTCCTGATTTTCCTACCACGCACTTGTAATTTTTTTTTTTTTTTTTTGTTTTGCCTCTTTCTCCTGAACCCACTTCCAACCAAAAAGTTGGTTTATTTCCCAATGGACACATTTATAAAAAGAGTGAAGGGGCTGCACCTAATTTTGGCTGCTTCTAGATTAACTAGTCTTGGGTAGATCACCTTTCAGATAGCCATCATTAATAAATCTCATCTAAATCCCTATTTTTCATATCAGGAAACTGAGCTGAGCGTTGAAGGAACTTACCCAAGGTCACACAGCTGATAAGTAGCAGAACTGGATTCAGAAACAAATGATGTGTTATCTTCTCTGGTGTAACAATAATTCAACACTCCAAAAGATAATATTTGCATGCGTGGAATTGAAATACCAAAGTTCAAAGAAACAGTCTTGCCCCTGGTCAGCCCCAGAGGTAACAAGTAGAAATCCATTCTTTTTAGAAAACTAACTCAAATAGGCAAAATCAGTCAGAGCTAGGTTTTTTGTTCCCCCCCCCAAAAAAGGCCTTTATTTTGTCTAAGGATAAAAATAATGAATAATTAGTTGTGACATGCATGGATTTCTCAGCTCTCTCACAGTGACATTTCTCTCCATCGTTGTCAAACTGTAAAAGTCTAAAAACAGACATATGGCATCCCTCTTTAAGGGGCTCCACACCAGGCTAAGAGAAAACAGACAGAATAGGTTTGTTGTAGATTTGTTCAGTTTACCACCAACCAACTCGTAGGTAACAGCTTGGGTATAAGAGACACTAAAACTAATGATGGTTTTGCTCTCCACTTCAGGTGACATGGAAATGCCAAGTAGCAAGCTGGTAACAGACCTCATGCTAGGCATAAGCAATAAACACTGAGACCATACCAAATACAAGTTGTAATACGTTGTTGGATTTTTCTTGCCTAAAAAGAGAGGGTTAGATATCCCAGGACTTTCTATACAGTGCTCTTAATGACAGAGGAGCAAACTACTTCTTACAGATGAAGAAAATATTCTCATTTGACAAGAAAGAAATAAGCCTTCAAGCTATTTTTACAGTATCAGACAAAAGATCAAACACTAAGTAGCTATTGTTCTATTATCCCTATTGTATACCAAAAAAAAAAAATTAAAGCATTTGTTATCTAGGCAACACTATGACTAAATCAGAATCTGTTTGATTTCAGAGCCCTTACACAGCTTCACCTTACACTGTATCTCTACTTACATCTTTAGCAACTGACAAAATTGTTGATGACTGCATGAGTATTAAGTGCATTTCCTCTTTTCTCTCTCTCTTTTCTCTTAATAAGGGAAGGAAATGAAAGTATTCATAGACATGCTAAAAGCAGAGACATGTGTCATATGAGAAAGGAAAGTTGAAGGACCTGCTGCACTTAAGGACTCAACTGGCATATTCTAGAAGGCTAAAAAGTCCACCTGGTTCCTGGTTAGTAGGAAAATAGAAGCCAGAAGTCAGAGGAAAGGCACAACCGCTTTTATTTTGATACTCTGTTGCTTCTTAACAGCAGGTCCGCTAAGAAAGCTTGCTGCCCACCATATTTGTCTCAAACTATCACATTGTTGCTCAGGAAAGTGGGGGTTTCTGTTAATTGCCTTAGGAAATGGACGTGCTACAAAATCTGCCTCCCAAGTGTGGTTCAGGATTGATGGTTCCCTTCAGTTTTGCGGCATTCACAATCTTGAATTTTCCAACTATGTCCACGGTAACTGCTTAACAGCATTTTAACAACTACTCATAAATGGTTCAAGTCTGAGCTCTAATGTCTGATCAGGGGCAAAGTAGGGAAAAAAAAAAAAACTAGCAGTTCCATGCTTTATTGCTTGGAAGCTGACTAAATGGTCATTAAAGATCTGTTTAATTGCTAGGTTTGGAGGTCCCGTCCTTCTAACCCCAGCACTCAGAGACTGAGACAAGACGATCATAAGTTTGAAGCCAGCCTCAGCTACATAGCAAATTTGAGGCCAGTTTGAACTATGCAAGACCCTGTCTCCCTCTATATCAACCACCTAGAACTAGGCCAGCTTAGTCTCTCCCCATCTTGAAGCTCAGGGAAATTTGCGGAAGAGGGGGCGGTAAGAGTGTAAGAGCATAAGGATGGGAGGAGCAATGATATGCAAGATACTCTATACTAGTTAGGGCTGAAGCAATCATAATTGGACTTTGCATGCCCTGCACATTGTCCAACACACTGTTGACCTTACAAAGTCTAGCATCTGCTAAAGGCACCAAGATCCTTGGAGGCAAAGGATTGGCAGCCACAGCAGTGTTCCTATACCTAAGGGGAACACGGGAAAGGGTTCGGGAAAGGCCACTGGGTCCTTGTACGTCATCGGAGAGGAGGACCCAGAGGAAAATCAGACATGCACAAGAAAGGACTCTCTGGGAATTGGGGTGGGAGGCACTGGGGGATGGGGAGGGAGAGGGGTGGGGAGGGGGAGCAGGGAGTACGGGGGGAGGAGGAGGGAGGGAGGGAACTGGTGTACCTAATAAGTTTGTATGAGCTGAAATAAAAAAAAAAAAAAAAAAGACCCTGTCTCCAAAAATTACCACCACCAACAAAGATCTATTTAATTAAAAAAATCAAAGGCAGTTAATCCAAACCCCATCAATCTTTGTATCCTTCCTTTTTAAATCTTTTCCATGATTTTTTTTTAAATCTCCGTCACTGACTTTCTTTAAATCTTCCATTCCTGTGAATAGACTGTAACTGAGAAGTTCAGCCCATAACTTCACGGTTCTGACTTCTATCCCCAACAAAGCTGTGGTGTGGACACTTCTTTCCACAGACATCTCCCTCTCCCACAAGCTTTTTCTAAAGGCCTGTGATTACGGAAGCAGCTGGTATCTCCCCACAGAGTCTTGCAGACTAGCCAGAGACACAGATAAGTAATTAAACCACAGGACAGTTGCCACAAGCACATGAGCTGGAGCAATGATAACGTGAAGCCATTAATCAGATTCTCAGGCAGGGAGGGAGGCTTCCTGGAAGTGACATTCAAGCTAAAAGCAGGCTACACACAGGAAACAAATCTTTTCCTTTCATCGCTTTGATAGTGAAAGGTTGGTGGGGAGGCCTGCATGCATTAATCAGTTCCAAGAAATGAAGCACAAGCTCCCCACTTCTCTGTTCCCCCCTCCACGCATTAGCAAAGAGGCCTGCATCATTTATGAGGGGTTAGAGATGTGATCCGGTGGCTTACCCACTGGTTTGAGTGTGCACTCGCTGGGCTTCAAGAGGAATCACAGGAGGAGCTTCACCCTACCTTTATCAAATGGTGTACGTAGGAGGGGTAGGAGACCTCTGGTTTTAAGAGAGCTAGTAACTCTGTTTGCATCTAGAAGCTACTGGCCCACTTCTTAATCTGTGACTTACCACTCACGTGGAAGTTCACATAATCCAGTGTAGGGTCAGGAGAAATTAGGCAATTATGTAAAGTTTCTGGGCATGTAATAACAAAAATATATTTGATATTGAATAGAGTGAATCTGAAGAGCTAGCTTCTGGCAGTACTTACCCATGATGCCTTGCATGACTTCAGTGCAGTCTTGGTTCTGAACATACAACGTACACATGCCAGCATACCGCAGAATGCCAATGAACACGGTCTTGGCTCTGACTCAAGTCTGTTATATGCTATGAAGTGTTGTGTCCTTACTGTCCATACAAAGCTTTCACTTGTACAGAAAAATAATGGCTTAATTATGGGAAACACAGGCATTTAATATTTCCTTGGGCTGTTCCTCAGCACATAGTTATTAAATTAGCAAGTCTTTAGCTTGACTTGTGTTCAGATGTTTGATTTTAGAAATTGCTACTCAAGTAGCTGGCCTGAACATCATTTTTTAAAAAAAAAATCATTAAATGAATTTTGGATTGGGATGAGGACAGAATTTCCAACAAAGAGGGCTCCAAATATCTTTCTGCCATTTTTGTACTACATATTTATGCAAACTAGTGTTCTCCGCATTGGTGATTATAAAATCAACATATCAATCAACTGTGAAAAACATTGAAGATACTCTATACTCTGAAGTATCAAATATTCAGCCAAGATTTCTTGGTGTGAAAATAAACAAAGCACATCCATCTCATTAGTATGCAAATTTGCTTTTGTCTTTAAAAAATGATAAATTATATGTATGCCAAGGAATTGAATTTTTTCATAATGAAGTTCTTTACAACTTATCAATAACTGATTTGCATACTTATATACTCAAGGTCATGTAAAAATTTCTCAGGTCAAAAAGGGGCCCCCTGTGGAAATAGTTTAAGAAGCTTTGTCACAGTGGACCTGGGACCGCTAGGAGTCTTAGAGACAATTAACCCAGCTGGACTTAATGATTCAGGCCTGTAAACCCAGATATGCAGAAGGCTAAGACAGGATTTCAAGTTCAAAGCCTGCCCGAGCTACAGAGTGAATTCAGAGCTAAGCTAGGTAACTCAGCAAGCAAGTCTTGTCTCAAAATCAGCAACAGAAAAGGGCTGGGCAAGTAACTCAGTGATGGAGTTCTAGCCTAGCACTCGAGAGGCCTAGAATTCAAACCGCAGGGTGGATGTGAGGGATCTGTTCACCCTTTGCTAGCATCAGCTGTAGTTGTTACTATCTGTTGTAGAATGTTTCAGAGTGTTGTATGATCAGATAAGACTTGTGAGACCCAAAACATTGAGAGAGAATGCAAACCCAGCCAACCACCAACTTTAACATTCTGTGCGTTCATTAAGGTCCCTCAAGATGAAAGACAGCATAAAACTAAGCTATCGTATTTTTGCTTTTTCTTCTTCCCCACAACCTTTGGTCATCAATGATCACTTAGAGAGACACTCTATACTCCTGCTCTCACTGGGGAAGGTATACTTTTCAGGTTACTGAGATGAAAATCAGCTTGCGTGGCTACCTCAGGATGGAGTTGGAAGACCTCACCAGAGTCTCATGTTGTGGGCAGGGGTGATTACAATGTAAAGCCTGGCTACAATTTTTCTAGAAAACCCTAAAACAAAAGGGAATTCAACTATCTTGCTGGGAGCGGGTTTTCCTCCCAGGCTTTGTTAGGACACCCCAGCAATGCCTATGGCTGCCAAAGTCTCTGTTGACAAGCGGGATTGCTCTTCCCTTATAAGTGCCTTTTCCACACCATTAAGTTTGACTCACTTGTTTTATTATATTTTATGTATATTCAGAAGGCCACATAGAAGATAATTGAGCACCATAGAATTATAGATTTGGGAATTTCCCTCTCTTTCTTTTGCTTCCTCTGTGAATTCAGTACTTATCAAAGATGTTGGCTGAACAGCCACAGATCTGAAACCTACCCATGCACAAAACCAATCTGAGAAACTGAGCTCTCTAAATACATTTCAAAAGCCCTGACTCCCATAGGACTGTGACTGTCATCAGTGAAGGAGTGAAGGGTAACTAGACTATCAAATCCATGGCTACCTCTTTGTCATGGTTTGAAATGTCCCTGTAGGCTCATGTGTTTGAATTTGTAGTTGACTGGGAAGGTCATGGCACCTTTAAGAGGTGGAGCCTTGCTGGAGGACAGCAGTCACAGTGGGTGGGTCTTGAGGTTGATTAGCCCCACTCTACTTCTGGGAGAGGTCTGTCAGTGTAGCAGCTCTCAGCCTCCTGGATGTTTGCAGCAACTGAGGCTTCCTCTGGTTTCACCTAGCCATGCCATTTCTATTGTGACTCTATCTCCCCTCTGGAACTTAGGCAGTTTTAGAGCAGCCATGCTGGGACGGTCTCTGAAGGTCTTGGAAAACCATCCCCCATTGCTGGGATTACGCTGGAGAAACACCCCCTGTTGCTAGAGAAGAACTGACTCCAATCCTTCACGGAGATAGGTGGTCAACTTCCCCCAACCCTTTGTATATGAAAGGATATGGAGATGATTTCTCCATAGCAGATAAGCTAAGTCCATCAAAAGAAACAGCTTACCACAAGGTAAGTACAAGATCAACTGAATTGGGCCTCAATATGCGCTTATCAATGAGGAAAATACATTTTTCCCCAGGCTTGCTTAAGTGTGTAAATATACCTGACCCTGGCGGCCATCTTTGGCATCTGCCCCACACGGCACCGCACATCTGGAGTCCGTGAGTTCTTTTCCAGCTCCTTCACCTTCATGGATTCCATGTCTGGAGTCCATCAGTTCTCCAGGGCACCCTTACCCCTCATGGAACTCAACGTCTGGAATCTGTGAGTTCCGTTCTTTCTCTCCTCTAAAAAAATCTGCCTTTATCCTCATGAGTGTTCTGGTTTTAATCTTCAACTCTGAACACAAGAATCTGGACACATACAGACTTCTAGAGAGTGATCCCATAACAGGACCATAAGCTGAATAAATCTCCCTACCTCCCATAAGTTGCTTGACTTTGAGTGGTGTCTCTTAGCAACAGATAAGGGTAACCCATACAGAAATTGGTACCAGAGAAATGGGGTGTCACTTATGAGACTAAGAGGACCCAGTACCAGAAAGAGAAGGGTGAAGCTGAAAAAAGTTGGTACAGGGTAGAGAAGTATGATCATCACTGTGATGTGGCTTATAGGCCTTTGAAACTGTTTATTAGGAGAAATATGGAGAACTTTGGGACTTTGTGTTGGGAAAGTCTGCATCTTGGTGACCAGAGCATGGTATGAGAGCATGGAAAAGAATAATTTTGTAAGAGATGTAGACGGTGGAAATCCAGTTTGTGATGGTCCAAAGGGGAATAGAGACTGTGTTTGGAACTTGACAAGGGGCAAGTGGAGCAAAGTCTTGACAAAGAGTTTGGTTAAGTTTTGCCCTCATCCTGCGAGCTTGCCTGAAGTTAAATTCAAGTGTTTGGCAAAAGGAGTTTCAAGGTAATATAGTCTTGATAGTGCGGCATTGCTACTTCTTAGCGCTTTTGATCAGAGTTATGAAAAATTACAAGGGATAAGGCAGAAAGAAGTAAAAATCTGTGAGACTTGATGAGGATGAATATGGTGGTAAACTTGAAGATGAGGCAGAGAACAAAATGGTGGCTATTATTAAAGAGTTTGACTCCACCAGTGAACCAAAGTTCATTTGGATAATAGGAGAGACTACACCCTGGGGGCAAGATCTTCAGGGAAGGCTCCCACCCATAAGAATGCAAATTCTTTTGGAAAGGAAGAGCTAAAGGTCAGAGCTCCAAGGGAATTACCTGCTCCTCTAAAGCAAGGGCCCAAGGGAGATTTTGCATACAGTCTGCACTGCAAGTTGAAACCAGCTGTGAGTCAAAAGGGCCAGTTTCCAACCCAGTGCTGTAGAACTTGGCAAAGTCATCCACATGGTCCTGATTTTAGAGGCATCAAAGATGCAAGAGGGAGGAAGTGGAGTCCTCCTCCAAGGTTTCAGAGAATGGCAGAATCCAGGCTGCATGTGGCAGAAAGCCTGCAGTTTAGAGGCCCAAGAAGAGTAGATGTGCTGTGGAGTTAAAGCCTGGTTTGTCACTGAGAAGGGAAGATGTTAGATGTGCCAGAGACAACATGGGACATCTGCCAAAGACAGTTGTATACCCTGGGAGGAGCCAACCCAAGAGAGTGATGTGTTCTATGGGCCGCTTTGATGGAGGGATTGAACCAAAACCCTTTGGAACTGAAATGATTTCAACAAGAGGCTTACCTGTTAGACATGGAGCTGCAGAGTTTGTTCTGCTGGTTTTCAGTCTTGTTAGGGACTGATCTTTCCTGGATATTCCTTCATTCCTCCCTTTTGGAATGGTAAAGTTTATTCTGTGCCATTGTATAGTATGTAATTTGTTTTTTGATTTTACAGAAGACTTTGGATTTTTGGCTTGCGTTGGGACTACTTATGTAGTTTATGGGACTTTTAAAATTGGACTGACTATGGTTTGCATAATTAGATGAGAATAAGCCTGTGGGGGCCAAGGGTGGAGTGGCTTAAAAAGTGAGTTGTCCCTCATAGGCCTATGTATTTGAATCTTTAGTTGATTGGGAAGGTCATGACACCTTTAAGAGGTGGAGCCTTGCTGGAGGAAGACAGTCACAGGGAGTGGGCCTTAAGGTTGATTAGCCACACACTACTTCTGGAAGAGGTCTGTTTTGGCAGTTGTCAGTGTAGTCTGTCAGTATAGTCCTGGATGTCTGTAGTGACCTAAGCCTCCTCCAGCTTCTGCAGCCAACCATCTCTCCCTCTGGAACCATAAGCTGGATAAATCTCCCTTTTCTCCCTTAATTTGCTTGACTTTCGTGGTGTCTCACAGCAACAGACAAGAATAACTAATACACCCCTCATGGTAAGCTCAAACATGTCATTGGGGCAAATGAACATCTTTGCATGCTGCTATATGTTATTAGAGTCCAGTCAAGAAGAGAGGAAGGAATGGGAGCAGAGGGAAGGAAGGAATAGGAAAAGGAAAAGGAAAAAGGAAAGGAGAGAGGGAAAGGAGCAAAAGGAGGACAGGAAGGTAAGAGGGAGAGGAAATGGTGTGGGGAAGGAAAGGAGGAAACTACTTTAAGTATTTTGTTTGTGTAGTTTTTCTTTTGTTGGGTTGGTTGGTATCATAGTTAGGTACATTGACAGTTGAGGTTCAAATTCTGGACAGATTTGTAGAAAATTAATAGTTAAGCCCAGAGCAAACTTGCAGAAGACTATCTAGTTGGTGGGAAAGGCCCAACTTATGGTGAATGGGGCTAACTCTGAGCAGATGAATAAGATTGAGGGAACTGGTTGAGAAAGTTGGCATTCTTCTGTATACTTGGCCAGAAAAGTTGATCTGGCAAGTAAAGCTTATCCCTCTCTCAGCCATTAAGTGGATATGGGTAACCAGTTCCCTCAATCCTTGGTGATGGCATGTGCTCTCCTGCCAAGCTGGACAAGTAACTGTAACCAGACTATTAGGCTATCGTAAGAGAGAATAAACCACTTGTTCCCTTAAGCTGTTTTGCCATGATTTTATCAGCAACTATGCAGAGAAATTGCAACAGTTGGTTTGGAATTTTGAGACAGGGTCCTGCTCTATAGTCTACACTGGCCTGGCACTCTCGAGTTTCCCTCTTGAATGATTGAATTACAGTTGTGTGCCTCCGTGCCTTCTTGTAATGTTAGGGACTTTGAACAAAGGAAGCCTCACAGTGAAGTTCGCTTGCATGAGGCATTCGGAGAATTGGTGGAACTCAATGAGAGAAGGGACCCAAAGAGCAAAGAGGAAGCAGAATGGATATTGGAGTCCAAAGCTGCTGAGATTCCTGGCTTCAGACCCTGAGCTTGCCTGTTTGCTGATGTAGTCTTCGAAGACTGTTGCCTTTGGTCCTGGAATCCTTGAAAAGGTGCTGCCCGCACCCCACCCCCACCGTTCTTGCGGCAGTTGCTGGCAACCTCCAGCAACTGCCACGCTCTGCAGGGGCAGAAGCAGGAAGATTCTTTCCTTCCTTTGCCTTCTGATCCCCCCTAAGAGTGCCTCCTCCTTGCAGATAGCCAGCTGGTAAAAGGGGTAAGAAATGTACCCAGCTAACTCGTGCATCATGGGCAGACTTTGTGAGGCTAGAGACAACAAATAACCAGCCCAGTGTCAGAATAACAAGCCTCCTCCAGCATTCCTTCAAGTAAAACCAAAAGCCTGTCCTGGACACCCAGAGGCTAAAGAACTATCTGCCTCTCTGTTCTTCCAACCCAGTGGGACTCATATGCCTCGTATTCTCATTGCACCTAAAAAACATGTCTCATGCATGTCTTTGGACTTTTCTACCAAACAAGGACACTTCATTGAGTTCTCATCCATGATCAGCCTTTTGTAAGGTCTTACCCTAACTGCAAGATGTGGTCTATGCCCTCCAGGAGTTCAAGTGAGGTTGAAGGAACACTTAAGACTCTCTGGGGCCAGTGAGGTGGCTCATCAGATAAAGCACCTGCTCATAAACCTGGTGACATGAGTTCAGGCCATAGAAGTTCATATGGTAGGTGCATATCTGCTCTCTCTCTCTCTCTCTCTCTCTCTCTCTCTTGCTCTCACTTGCTGTCGCTCGCTCCCTCTCACTCTTGTTCTCTCTCTTTCTCTGTCATAAATAGAAATGTATTTTTTTAAGACCTTCCCCTCATACCTGGACCGCTAGCATCATAGTCTACCTCTGCCCTTCAGCTGAGTCGCACCTTCACTTCCACACAGGAGCACATGCTCTCCATTCCCCACCCATAAAATCCCCCCACCTCTTTTTAGCTAAACATGCCTCACGGCTCAGTTTGATTCTAGCTCTCTCACCTCCCAGGGCTGGGAGAGAGTCTGCTATCTAGTGATCCTGTGTCTACTAGGATGTTTCTCATGTAACATCACTCTTAGTCTCTAATCTGGAGTGCCCCATACATGTTGGAGGAATGGTTAAGACAGGACCTGGTGCTACTGGTTCTCCTAGACCCAAACAGCCCAGGTGATATGGGGAATGTGATCGTTTTTCTTGGTGTTCTATTAAGAAAGAGCAGGCAGAGTACACACTGAAGTTGCTGCCAGAGCTGCTTGCTTCTCTCACTAGTTTGGCTAAAAGACAGGGATTGTCTCTGTATCACTGCAGTCCAAGCACAGGAGAAATTTCGAGAAGCTTCTGCACATGTCTGTTGACGGAACCGAGAACCAGGTAGTACGGGAAAGACATGATCTGAGCTTTGGAGATCTGAGCCACAGGTAGGATTTGGACAGAGAACAAAGGACACATACACAGAGATGCAAAGACAAAGGCATCCTCAGTATTTCTGGGCATCTGAGGTCCCAGGATGGTCTGACCAAGGAGGTCGTGGCCAGAAGCATCATGGGAAACATGGAAGCCATACAGGAGAGTTTATGCCTCAGCGATGGGTAACAGAAAAGTGCTGAAGGTTTCTCAGTGGAACAGCGGTATTTTAACAAAAATATTCAAAAGTGAATTACCAGACATTATGGGAATAAAGACCAAGTTGGGAAAGGAAGCTTTATGCCATTGATCACAGCTAGCAAACTGCTGTGATGTTTTAACCTGGATGGGGAAAAAAACAGCTATTGAGCAGCTCTATGTCCAGCCTGTATGTTAATATCTTTGCAACAGGCACTTGGTAAATTTTTGCTTGGTGGTTTGATTTTTCCTCTTAATCTGACAGAGATGTAGGATGAATACCAAAAGATAGAAGATCAGATAGAAGGGAGATAAGGCTTCTCTCCTTATGTGACTGTTCTAATATTAGTATCTTCAAAAGAATTAAAAAAATGCTACATGACTTTGAGTGAACTTTAGTGGAAAATTAAGGTGTCTCTCTATAGAAAAGAATCCCCCAGAAGTATGAGCACACCATCCAATGGGCTTGTTCAAGTCTGCAACCATGTAAGTGTTGTAGAAAGACAGAGATGGTTGAGAACCAAGAATGCTTTCGGAAATAAAATCCTGGTTACAGCTACACAGTGCATGTACATCTAGTTTTCATAAAATTCTTCCAAAGGAGTTAAGGTGGGGGGCAGTTGAAAGAGCTTACTGTGTTAGCAAAATGACTAGACTTCAGATCCTGCATTCAATGGTGTCCTGGAGAAGATGGCAGCAAGTCCTTCCTAGCTCGAGAAGCAGAAGAGTCTTACAGAGCTGCAGATAAGCGAGCACTCCATGTTCCAGAGGAACTCGGGTCTTGCACCAGCAGAGTCACTATTGCCTCTCCATGGGGCCTGGGGCTGGTTTCTAACCGTGGATCATCTTCCAGCCCACTGGATGTCATTTCCTGAGGTGACTTCTTTCATCAGCTGAACCATTGCCTCATCCTTTCATCACAAAGAACATTTTGTTTCTGTTGCTCCCCTCCCAGGCGCCCCATGTCCTGTGGAAATGCATTAAGTGCTGTTTTTTTATGATATTATATACCCAGATAAAAAGACAGATAATCAGAGTTCTCTTTGTGATCTTGGTATCGCTACCAGAAAGCCTTACAGCATACTGGGCCTTAATGCTTGGACCCTTCCTGGGGAGAATGATTGTACCTGGGCGGAGACCACCAGAACACATCTCACCTCTGGAGGTCTTTGGAGCAAAGACATGTGGTCTCATCCAGTGTCTGAGCAGAAGCAGAAACACAGGGGACAGAGTGAGCAGAGCAAGGCATGAGCCAGGAGGAAGATGAAAGGCAAGAAGAGGGAAGTAGAGGGAAGAAGAGAGTCAGTGGAAAGGAACAAGTGGTGGAATGGGTCACACACGGGGAGGGCTGGGGCTGCCCTAGGAACAGAGGGATATCAGAACAGAAGCAAGGGAGATGGGGGGGGGCAACAGGACTAGAATCAGCCTATGAGGCTGTAGGAAAGGGCGGGGTAGAGAGGTCTGGGAGGTAGGCAAGGTATCACATTTTCACAGTGACACTTGATAGTTTTTGTTTCCTGAAGAACTGAGAGTCCTCACAATATCACGTATGTGAATGCAAATGCGAATAACCAAACATTCAAGACCCCAAAGCTTATATATGCTGTTCAGATTGTCTATATGAATGTCACATCTGCTGTATCCCATACTTCTGCCACCTGTCAGCTGAAAAATAGTCACATAGGTTTCATCTTACTTTTTTTGTTGTATGTTGCTTAAAGAATTCTCTTTATTTATTTTTCCCCCAATCATACACGCTCAATAGGTACCTCAGTCCTCTCCCTCCCTCTACCCTTCCCCACTTCCCCTTGTATTCTCCCCCCCCCTTTTCCGCTTCCTTACACCCCCTCTCCTCCCCTTCTCCCAGTGCCTCCCCTTTGCCCCCTCCCATTCCCTGGAGCATCCTTTTGTGTGAATGCCAAACTTCCCTCGGAGTCCTCCACTCTTGTGAGGTGTAAGGACTCAGTGGCATTGCCCAGAGCCCTTTCTTGGTCTCCCCTTCAGTATGGGAACGCCATTATGACTGTTAATCCCTTGCCCCTAAGGATCCTACTGCCTGTGATTCATGCTAGATTTTGGGGCTACTGCAGCCCTAACTTGTGTGGAGTATCTTGCATATCGTTGATCCTCTCCATCTTTTTTTTTAATTTTTTTTATTATTATTTATTCAATTGTGCATGTGTACGTATGTATGTGCGTGTGTGTGTGTGTGTGTGTGTGTGTGTGTGTGTGTGTGCAGAACCACAGACGAATTCGGGAACCACCATGGACACCTCCACCTCCTTCTGCCCCGGGATTCGCAGGCTCCGCCCTACCAGGACCTGAAACGGAGGCCGCCCCCGCTTCCGCCCAGCATCTATACGTGGGGTCTGGGATGCGAACTCAAGACCTTCTGCCTGCAAGGCAGAGGCTTAACCCCTGAGCCACCTCTCCAGCCCGATCCTCTCCATCTTTAGGCTGTTACAATCTTGCCATCCCCTCTTCACAAGTTTCCCTGAGCTTTAGGATAGGGAGAGATTTGGCTGGTCTGGCTCCAGGTGATGAATCATCTTACTTTTTAAACATTTCTTTATCATGTGTATGCATGCATTCACATGCACGTATGCGTTCATATGCATGCATTTTCCACAGTGCACGTGTGGAGCTCAGAGGACAACTCGCAGGAACTGGTTCTCTCTTTCTATTATGTGTGCTCCAAGAATCAAGCTCAGATCATCAGACCTGCGAGTCGATACTTTCACCCACGGAGCCATCTTGCCAGCCCTTGGTTCCATTCTTGTACATGAGTGTAGCCCAGACTAGTCTGGAACTCGCCACCCTTCTGGCTCATCTCCCAAGGCCCGGGATTACAGCTGTGTGTCAGCGTATTTGGTTATGTGTAATTCAATTTTCAATATAAATTAAGACTATCATACATTGAGAGAACCAAGTTTGCAATTATCTCCAAGGTAACAAGAGGACCTGTAAGTCTGGAAATGTGAGATTTACCAGAACGGCTTCTAAAACCATCATGTAGAGGGCAAAAGTGACCTACTTCCACTAATCACATCATATTTCTATTCTAGTTATTTTACCAAAAGCCTAAACACTGTAATATGATCAGATCACACAGATAAATCCTTTCATTTCGCCATTCACTGGAAGTGCCAATGTGACAGTATTTTTTTCTCATCAGGTTTCTCCGTTTCTGACCTGAATTCTATCTCTCTCAAGCACAGCGTTGTTGTCATTCAGCAATAACAGAGAAGCTGCCAGTCACAAGTGCTGAGAAGCTGAGCCCTGAAATTCTGGCAAGATGTGGATCTAGCACCATGGCTTTACAATGGAAAAAAAATCATATATATATATGAACGTCTCAAAACTAATAGAAAAATAAATTGGAATTGTGCTAAGAAAGGGTCTAAAAGAACTTGCTTCAAATGAGAGCTGGGCTCTTATTGGAAAAATCTAGTGTGTATGTATCTACCTAGTAATCTATGGTATTTTTGTTTGTTATTTACTAATAAGAAGATAAAGAGAGAAAAAGATTTTATATATATGTATATATATATATATATATATATAAAGAGAGAAAGAGAGAGAGGTATGTAGCCCATATACGCCATATAGGCTTCTAAGAATCAAACGCAGGTCACCAGGTTTGTAAGCAGTCATCTTACATACTGAGCTATTTCACTGTTTGTTTTTATTTTATTTTATGTATTTATTTTTTAGAAGATTAAGACAGAGTTTATTAGAGAAGAGAAAGAACAGAACTCACAGATTCACCAAGTAGGCTAGACTAGCTCATCAATGAGCTTCTGGGATTGAACTCAGGTCCTTACGCTTGCAAGGCAAGCATTTTCCCCACGGAGCCATCTCTCCAGCCCTCTCCTTCTATATCCAGAAGAAACTGTAGATGAAGAAGCCTGGCATGTGTTTTCAGAGGAATGGATAGATCCAGGCATGCAGGAGCAGTCAAAGGACTGTTGCAGAAAAACTAGTTCCACGGAGCTTTCTTTGCACTACAGGGAAGGAGAATGAATCTCTGCAACAGAATCCTCGTGAATCCTGAGAAAAACACATCCTGCACACAGCAGTCTTTCAGACTCAGACTCATCCGGTTCTTTTTGAACCTCCCAGTCTAGGAGCTGCACTTGGTAGCTTTCCCCTTTTAAGAGCATTTCGTCTGGCTGCCAAAAGGGGTGCAGCAATGTGAAAACACTATGTATGTGTCTCTTGCAAAAACAACTCGCCACACAAAAAGGAGGGAACCTGGTTTACTGTAAAAACGTGGTCATTCGCTAAATGTCCTACCCAACCACAACAGAAAGGACAGTTTGCAAAATAACCACCTCTCCCAAAATAGTCACGCTCCCCCATCACTACATCTACCAAAATAACTGCCTCCCCCCAAACGGTCACCCCTCCCCCCTGTTAAATCTTATAAGCAAGAGAAAGACAAATTATCTAGAGGCTTGACTTAGAGACACATTATTTTTAAAGCCATTTTACTTGCAGAATTAAATGAGTTAAATTTAAAAACACTTCCTTTTTATAATCAGAAATATGAGTAGGTGCTAGCCTGGATTTGAGTGTAAAGAATGGGCAATTGCCTACACAGGTTTAGTTAAGACACTAGGGTAACTTTAGACCGGGAAGAAAAAATAATAATACTTTTCTTGGGAAGTCTTTGATGGTTGAAGCTGGGTGTTTAATACTTGTTTGGGTTTTCCTTAGTTTAAAATTGAAGGGATGGTACTTTATCCAAAGGTTGATAAAGGACTGTATGTGGATGCAAACAGTATCAAAAGAGAAGGCAAGAACCCAAATAAAGCCCCTTCTAACTTGGACCCAGGACTAAATGGCAGTTGTGCCTGGTCCCCAAACAGGGAAGCAGTGGCCAGCGCTGGAAGGTGATGGCAAGGCCAGTGCCACCCTATCTGAAGAAGCAGCTGCCGTGGAGTTCACGGGGACCGTCGCCTCCCGAGAATGGAAAGCCACATCTCTGCACGGGAACAAAGTGAAATCCAGACACTGTTTTTTTTCCTGGAGATTGGCTCCCGGGCTCTCTGTCATGAAGTGGCAAAGGCCGACCCTGAGCTCAGGATCCTCAGAATTCTGAGTATTGAAATTATGGGCCTGTAGTACCAGACTGGCTCGAAATCCTAATTGTACTGTTTTGACCCTATTTTAAAGCAGTGAGAGGACAAGATGGAGCGCATTTGATCATTGTGTTTGGCACCAGAGACTCTGTGAAACTCTCCAGCTGTCTTCCCTAAGGCGAACCAGTAGCCCAAGACTTTCCACTTAGCATCCAGTTGTGCACGGATATATGGTTTCTATTTCATTAAGATATGTGCTGCTTATGATGCTATGTGTCATATATCAACGTTACTTATATACTAGTGTGCATAATATACCCTTATATGTCTCATGTATCACAGTGTCTATGTACATGTTAGCATAGCATAATACACATTACATATTTTAATTCATGATATTATATATAAATATACTAGTAATTAGGAACTCCTAGACATAAGGTTTTCACACAAATATGACAAAAGTTACTCTAATAATTAGCTTTTCATTACTCTACTGAACTACAAAGAAAAGACCTTTGGCTGGCAAGGGTGGAGGTACGGGGTCCAGCCTGGTGCAGGGCCTGTACCACATGGTAGCAATCATTCATGTGCACCTATGTGGGGCTTCTCCCCCTGTTCTTGGGAAGCCACCAGTGTGCAATACAGGGGACTCCACCCTAAAGATCACTAATGTAATCACTTCCCAGCAGCCACTGCCCTGAACGGTCAGAAGCTGTTTCCACTCTCTTTATACCATTAGCAAGCTCCATCTGCACTTCTTGAGAACCCTTATTCTTCCCTGGAATCACATGGCTCAGAGCAGTTGGTTACCTGAAGCCTTGGGGCAGCCTACGTTCTTAAGAAAAAGCTTTCTCCTGACCCCAGAGAAAGGCAGACAGGACCATGAGCCCAGGTTGCTGAGTCGGCCACAGAGGAAACGGGAGGTTAGACTCCTGATCTTATCTTTCTTCCTTGTCTTTTATTTTCTGAACATCTAAATCTTTGAGTCTTAGTGTAGGGCCTGGGTGTGTTCTCCTTCAGTCTGGAGGTATTTGGGGTGGGGGGTGAGAAGAAAAGGGTTCTTCTACCATACTGTTCAGCCCTCCAGCATCCACTGTCTATCCGAGCCTCTGTGGTGATCACGTGACACTCAGCTTAACTAAATAACTTACAGTTAATGGGCGAAATGTGACTCTAGCTTCATAAAAAGAAATCTCTATGTTTGTAAGTATAGGAACCCCTCCCGTGGGTGAGAGGATGAGCCGGTGAGTTAGAGAGTTGCCTTTTTACCTCTATCTCAGCCAAATGTGCATGTTTTCCCAGTATCCACGAGCTCCCATATCTATCTCCTAAATTACCATGCCCTGGCCCACCCAGCAGCCCCTTTACGGGACCTTCCTGTCTGTGCCCAGCACCTCGCTGAACTGTATCCCTCACCATTCTGAGCCGGCCAGACTGTCTTGTTGACCCCTGGACCACAGCAAGGACTTCATCCGCGAGGCCTGCCTGACTTCTTGCTTTTCTCCCAGAACGTCCCCGGAGCCCCGCTTCTTGTCTTCCTTCCCACATATGGAGCCCGGGTCACTGTCTGCCTCCTCATCTTCCCACAGAGGGACAGAGGAATCACCACCTTTCTCCAAATGCACCTTCTCTGCTGTGTTGGATGGCGCGTGGAAAGCGTTAAGTTATAGGAACCGTAAGGGGCGGGCCCGAATGGAAGGTGAGTGAATCATTAGGAGAAAGATTGTCAGAAGGGGCTGCTAACCCCCTTGTTTACAGTGCTGGGGCTTAAAACCAGGGTTTCCGTCAAGCTAAGCAAACTCTACTGCTGATGCCACGCCCCTTCCTTTGAGACAGCTGCTCTCCAATTCCTAATCCTCTTGTCTTTGATTCTGCACTGGGATGGTCACCACATTCAGCACCCGGACTAACCTACTTCTGATGGGATCCCCGTTCGCTCTGTGCACATGAGTTTTTATGAAAGAAGGGAGCCTGGTGGCTCCTCCCAGTCACGCATCCTGTCTCATCACGGGATCTCTCTCACATAGCATTTATCGCGAGGCTCTTGCCAGAGGCAAGTTTGCAGCTTCCCAAACTGTGAGTGAGCCTGAGAAGTCTCTTTCTTTGTGTATTATTCAGCCTCGGACACTTTGTTACAGCAACGGAAAACAGCCCCCGACATCCCCTGATGGAGCAAAGCATCCATCGCTCACTGCGAGTGCAGCTCAACACTCAGACTCAGCCTTCGTTTGTTTGTTTTGTTTTTTCTTTCTCTCCCTGCACATTGGGTCAGCTGCCAGCTCTTGCAGCTCTCTTGAGGACACACAACTCCCTTCATGTGTTCCTGCCACCTCACCATGAGGAAGCCCCGTGACTTCAGCCTGCCAGACAGTGAGGCAGGAACATCAGCCACGCGGCTTGAATGCAGAGACAGAACACGTCCGCATTGGTGACGCACCACAACCAGGAACTGGAACTCCAAAGTGGGGTCAAGCTGTGCTTGCCTGGTCCCACAGCCCACCCTGGGTGCAAGGTTTCTACCTCACGCTCCTTTCCCTCCCAAACGTGCTATTCAGACACGTAGGACTTTTGCATGATGAGGGGCTTTCTGAATTTAAAATGAAATATAAAATGAGAAATGTTTTTTTAAAGCTGAGCCTGGGGTGGTACAGGCCTGTAAGACCACTTACTTAGGAGGCTTGCAAGTGTGGAGACCCTAGGAATGAGATCACTCCCCCAAAGAGATGCCTTGCTTGCCCTGCTAGATAGCTATATAGAAAGTCCAAGGTCTGTCTGGCTTCCAGAAGTGAGATCGGAGCTAGCGGGACCACTTAGTGAGATCCTGTCTCAAAATAAAAATTAAGGGCTGGTGACATAGCTTGGTAGGTAAAACACCTACTTGCAAACATGGCTACCTGAGTTTAAGCCCCGGAAGTCCACATGATGCAAATGTCTCTCTCTCTCTCTCTCTCTCTCTCTCTCTCTCTCTCTCTCTCTCTCGCTCTTTCTCTCTCTAATAAATAAATAAAATAAAAAATAGCAATTAAAAAAAGAAGGGATTAAGGACAAGGTGGTGGCAGTGCCCAGTACACGTGATTTCTTCCGGAGTTCAATGCCCAGTGCAACAAAAGAAAATGTTGTAGTTTCAATTAAATCGTTTGATATACAAGTTTCTTCCACTATATACTAAAGGGGCTCCAGGGATATGAATGTCATGGTTCCCTCTGGGTTCCTGGGTGGAAACTCTAACATCCAAGGTGGTATCTTTGCAGGTGTGGAGACCCTAGGAATGAGATCACTCCCCCAAAGAGATGCCTTGCTTGTCCCTCTAGATGGGCATATAGAAGATAAGCACCTAAGATCCAGGGAGTGGATCCTCACCAGACATAGACTCTGCCAGGTGCCTCATCTTAGACTTCCTGACCTCCAGGATTACGCAAAATAAATGTTGTTGTAAGCAAGTCATCCAGTTTCTGGACTAAGGCAGATGGGAACTCTATCTCTTTTTTTTGACTCTCTCTCTGTGTGTGTGTGTGTGTGTGTGTGTGTGTGTGTGTGTGTGTGTGTACAAGAGGGCACTTGAGTGTGTGTGTGCCTGTGGAGGCCCAAGGTTGACATCAGGAATCATCCTGGATTTGTTCTACCTCCTCGTTGCTTTGCTCTGGGGTTTCCCAGCCTCTGCTTTCCGGGGCCAGAATTGTAGACTGCCAACGCTTTCACCTAGCATTTTTACATGAGATCTGAACTTGAGTCCTTTTGCTTTCGAGGCAAAGGCTTTAACCCTTGAGCCATCTCCCCAGACCTGTTGGGTTTTTTGTTTGTTTGTTTTGTTTTGTTTTTGCTTAATGAATGCCTTCGTGACGAAAACAGGTAGTGGCCCCATGCACTAATGAGTCTCTCTTCTTTTCCACTATTTGTTTTAGTAAATGACAGAGTCAATAGAACCTCATGAGCATATTACCCAGCCTAACCTTATAGATATGGGCGAAGGTATGATAACATTCCTGCCATGGTGGAAGTAGAGAACTAACTCCTGCAAATTGTCCTCTGACCTCCACACATATGCCACAGTATACATGTGTATACATACACACATACAATACATAATAGGTATGAAATTTTAAATTAAAAAAATAAAATTAGGGCCAATGGCTCAGTAGTCAAAACTTTGACTCAAAAGCAAAAGGGCTGGAGTTCAGATGCCCAGATCCCATATTTTGTTTTGTTTTTTAAAGCCGATACATTCTGGTCCTGGAAGATGGAGCCAGAAAAGTCCCAGAGTAAAGCAATAGATATGGGCGAACGTATGATAACATTCCTTCAAGACATACCTGTCTTGAAGTATGACTTTTTCTTTTGCTCTTTCTCCTTGTGAGGAATGTGAACCTGACAGTCAAAGCCTTTGCTATTTTATGACTATGAGGTCAAAAGGATAATAGAATTTTAAAAAATAATAATAATTTTAAAAAATTAGGAGGGACCTGTGCTTTGTGGAGTTGCCACAGGAGCTATGATCTGCCTTACTTCTGATTTCCTGCTACGAGAAAGATTAATAACACCCCCAATCGGTGGCTTCTACCTTTGGGTGCCCCCATGGACTCAAGAGAGGAGTTATATCAGTTATTGTTACCCGGATCTCATCTGAAGAGATCCTGATGTCACCGAAAGTAAGTACAGCACCAGCATGCAAGGTTTGCAAAGCTTCCAGATGATCCTGCGCACAGCAGACGTAGAGAACGCTGCTTCGATTTCCTTAAGTAATTTCTTTCTACACATTACCTTCAGCCCGATGCCTTATGTTAAGGGAATCGCTCAATCCCAGTCACCCGGGGTGTTTCTAGCTGGAATGAATCAGGAGCACGGGGTGGTGTTGTGCTTTCTATTTCGTGACCAGTGAGCAATGACCACATTCCTTTAACTTTACCTCAAGATGAAAGTTGCCCAGGGAGCCTTCCTATGTGACTAAATATATTAGGTAAAGAGGGAAAAAAGAGTAGACCATATCTGGAAAGACCCTGGGGTGTGTGGTCAATTAGAGAGAAGGGCAAAGGGATCTGTGATTAGGGTTTACAAATGACTTGTGCTGGGGCTGGAGAGATGGCTCAGGGGTTAAGCCTCTGCCTCTCAGATCCCAGATCCCATGCAAAAATGGAAATGGTAGCCGCCTGCCCTTCTGACCCTGGAAAACAGAACCTGGGAAAAGAAATCCCAGAGCAAAGCAAAAAGAAGGTAGATTGATCCAAGATGATTCCTAAAGTCACCCTTGGGCCCCCACAGCACACACCCTGCCCTCTGAGACACACACACACACACACACACACACACACACACACACACACACACACACCTTTTCCCATTCATGGGTGATCCCCTCCATCCCATGCTGCTAGTCTGGCAGCCTGTCTTGCAAGGCTGCAATAGGTTGTTTGCTTCGCTTTGCTTTCTCTCCCCAGCTCATCATGACAGGTGGGGGGCTTATTTCTCACAAAGGGATAGATGGGTCAGTGAGTAATATGGTATTTGAATGTGAAAAGTGCCTCACAGGCCCACGTGTTTAAACACTAGATTCCCAGCAGACAATGCTGTTTGGAAGGTTGTAAGACCTTCACTGGAGGAAGGAGCTCACTGGGGGCTGGTGTTGACACTTTATTGCCTAACCCTATTCCCTGCCTGTTCTGTTTCCCCATTACGGAGGCAGTGTGAGGTGGCACCTCATGTTCCTGCTGTCATGCCTTCCCCGCCATGATGGATCTGAGCCAAAATAAACCTTCCTTCCCTTAAGTGGCTTCTTGTTGGGTATTTGGTCACAGCAATAAGGAAAGTAACCGATCCAGATGACCTAGCCAGGGCCAGTAAACGAAAACAAAGGTTTTGGAGCAGAGAATAATCTCATAGCCTTAAGGTGAAAATTTCTTGAGCAAAACGTAAAAGCACTGAGCTAGGCTAGAGCTGATGTGTGAAGGGAAATGCCCCTAGCAGTGGAGCAGCCCGAAGAGGGGCAACTTGGTATGCCACAGAGGCCTGAACCCCCACAAGAATAGACAAGCCAGAGGGAATCCTAGGGTCCATAGAAGCAGACAGGCAGGAAGGTGGGAGGGAGTGGGATGGATTGATGAAAGGGAGGGAAAGGGATGGAAGGAAAAGGGGAATGAAGGGAAGCAGGGATAAGTACTCAGTAGGTTTGTAAAACTAGGGGAGAAAATTTGCACCCTGATTCCAAATCAGTAATAATTTCCATCTCACAGAGAAATTGCTGCTCTCTTGCTGGAGTTTGGAGATGCTTCCTAAATAAACTTCAGTCTTCATGGATGAAAAAAAGAAGCACTGATCATAAAAGAAAAAACCGGGGACTGGGGAGATAGATGAGTCAATGAATAAGGTTGTTGCCATGCAAGCCTGAAGACCAGAATCCAATTGCCAGCACCAATATAAAAGGCAGACATGATAGTTGCCTCTAGTCCTAGTACTGATTGACAGCCAGGGCATCCCTGGGACAAGCTGGACTTGGTGGGCTGTGGGTTCAGCAAGAGGCCCCACGCCAATAAATAAAGTAGAGTGTAATCATGGAAGACTCCTGATGTCTTTGAACCTTTACATACACAAGCATACATGCATATGTACATCTTCATACACGTGGGCGTGCCTACACACGTGTACACTGCACATATGCATATACAAAAAAAGAGAAAAGAATTGGAAAGACTCGGCTTGGTGACTCATGCTTCATCCCTGTAATTCATATGGTGGAAGCAGAGAACTAACTCCTGCAAATTGTCCTCTGACCTCCACACATATGCCACAGTATACATGTGTATACATACACACATACAATACATAATAGCTATGAAATTTTAAATTAAAAAAATAAAATTAGGGCCAATGGCTCCGTAGTCAAAACTTTGACTCAAAAGCAAAAGGGTTGGAGTTCAGATGCCCAGATCCCATATTTTGTTTTGTTTTTTAAAGCCGACACATTCTGGTCCTAGAAGATGGAGCCAGAAAAGTCCCAGAGTAAAGCAATATGGTAAAAGAGAAATACATTTGGACCTTCTCCTGTCACTCATGGACCTCCGCAGGCACATACACTCAAGTACCCTCTTGTACACACCTCCACGCACATGTGCAGTCACTCACATGCAAAACACACACATGCACATATGCATGCATTTGTAAGTGCAAGTAAAAAACTTGCATTCACCAAAATCAGTATAAGGGATTACAAAAAATAAAGAAAAACCATCTGTGGGAGAAGATACTTGCAATATCTATAAATCCAACAAAGGGCTGATATCCGGAACACATAATGCAACTCATCAGTCAGTAAGAGGCAATTGGCTCAACAGGAAGATGGGCACAAGGTCTGAACAGGTGCCTCTTGAGAGACAGGATCCAGAAGGCCACCCTTGTCCAAGCTGCCCTTTAGGAAAATGCAAGTTCAAAGCACAGCATGGTATCGCCATGTATCCGCCATCTGACATCTAAAACAACTGAAATGAAGACAGACCTGTCAGTATCAAATGTCGCTGATATCCCCTGCACTGCTGGTGGGTGGACTGTCTGGGAACATGTATAAAGGATATATCTTCAAAGGAGAAAGACGGCATATTTTTAGATCTCTTCTACAACCACCAAAAAGCTTCTCCGCACCCTCAAACTTAAAATACTCCAAAAGAGAAAGAGAGAATCACCCCGGAATACCAGTCGATGATGGAGGGGTAAGTCACACGATCTGGTTACAGTAATGACACATGGTGGTGTCATCTTGGCCAACAGACAGAAACGCCCACCAAGGATGGATTATAAGAGGTCTTTTGGAGCATAGGATACAATTGCTATGCATACGACTTGTTTACACTAGAGACACAAAATCTAACCTCACTGTAATAACAGGGCAGCTTTGGTTGGCCAGTGTAAGAACCCCTTAGAATAAAATTGAGCAACCAGAGGATTTTAGATTAGAAGCAACAGGAGGACAAGGATGACCAAGATGCCTTCCCTTTCTCCTCTCTGCCTCTTCTCTGTGTGGACTTGTTCTTTTTCACTTTTGACCTGCCTCACAGTCCCTTGCCACAATTCTAACTGTTGAGCAGACACTACTCAGTTTTCAGATCCCAGGGCAAAAGGCTGATTAGCCCAGTGTGGGTCAGGACCTTACCCTTGGGTCACTCAACTACAGCCAGAGAACGAGGCATGGTAAAAGCATGTGAATGTTCAGTGCCAGCCAGGTGCCCAGTTTTATGCCAGTGGACCATAGCTAGGAAGCAGATTGTTGAGAGTTGATACAAAGATGAGACTGGTATGGGTGAGAGAGAAGCAATGCCAAGAAACGCGGAGCAAAAGATGGCAAAACGCACTCACTTCTGGGAAACCTAGACTCCATAATGTCTTTCTGTGTGGTCTGTTCCGTCCGAGGACAGGAGCAGGACAACATCAGCCACGGGCCTTGATGATGATCCCTTGGAGACGGACTCAGGGAGAAACTGGCGTGTCTAAAACAAGACACATGCCACACTCGGATCATAGGATCTGGAGGCAATGTGTGCCTGCCATACAAAGTGAAACACACCAGAGATGTCACGTGGATGGCACAATGTGCCCTAAGCGAGAACTTAGGGGGTGCCAGATACAAAGTACAGAGTGATAGAAGCACGGTCCAACCTGATGATGGAGCCGGGGGAGGCAAGACAGATCCCAAGCATAGGATACGTTTCTGAATATATTCTGAATAGTTCTGAAGATAATTACAGAGGCAAAATGTGTGTACTGAGGTAGAAACATGGTCTCTGAACACATCCAGACCCACAAAAGATCAAGCTGTGTTCTTGTCCCCAAGAGAAAAAAGAGTATTTTCATTAGGACTATTAGTCCCAGAAGCTTCAAGACCAGGTTGGATGTACCCCCGCAACATAGATTTTGTACATGCCCCTGGGACTGAGGGCAAAGGACTCTGGAAATTCCGCCTTTCAAATAGAAACACAGCATCGTTCAGAAAGTTTTTCTTCTAATATATTGACTGATCCACTAACTAGAATGTGATGTGGTGGAGTCAAATCTGTCACCTATGACCAACGGCGTGCCATTTCAACTCTTAATTGTGGCCCAGATGTGGATGAACTTGGCTAACTTCCTGCCGCGTGTCAGGACTTGCATGCCTGCAGGTGGGAGCAAACTGCTGATGCGCTGTGTTTCTCAAGTGTGTTTCCTGAAAATGTAACTGCCTTCTTGCAATTTCCCAGAACAGTCTTTGTGTTATCCGTGCTGTAAATGGTATATAGGTCCTGCACGCATCCATTCACCAGAGTATCTGCATTATGACATTACAGGGCGCTTTTGTAAATTCTGCAAAGGCCACTCGTACTGTGCATAGCCACCCTATGACTACATCCCCCCCCAAATAAATTCTTTGTGGAAAGAATTTCTATGTGCGGCAAACATTCGCTTCATAAATTATCTAGAGTTGATTATTCAGGAGTCTTGGGAGCTTACTGCTGAGTGAATCTACTGGCAAATGGCAAAGAAAATTAACTGCAGTGGTCAATTAGATGCCAATGGTTTGCCATGGGGAAGACAAGCCTCTGCCAGGATGACCCTGTCTGCACCCAGATGCTCAGCCGTGGGGGGACGGAGGAGAGACAGAACTCTGTACCCCGCCCAGCCAGCAGCCTTCCACATAAGGATAGTGTGGAGAAATGCATGAATAATTCACGTCACAACCAGGCTGATGCTCAGGGAGAACCTCCATGGGAATGAATTACCTTGTGTGCATTTCCTGCCGAAATGTCAGTGCCCTCCCCACTCCGGCGCCTGGGAAGGGTTTATGAATAGGTGCATTCTCTGACGCCCCAGCTTTAGGGGAGGCCCTATTGGGATCTTGGCTCCAGTTTCCAATTTCTGATTTGTACCTCGTCAGATCTCAAATAGCACATGAGTATAAAACATGCTCTTCTTAAAGAGGAATATGGATAGAAACATCACAGTGTGTGTGTGTGTGTGTGTGTGTGTGTGTGTGTGTGCGTGTGTGTGTGTGTGCGTGTGTGTGTACACACAGGTATGTGCATTTAAATACTTCAGGACCACATAAAGTTAAAGGGCAAGGGGAGGCTTAGATGTTCCGAGGAAAATGAGAATATTTTCCATTTCGTGAACCATAGGGAGTCCAGGCTACCTCAGTGACTGTGAAGGGTGCATACCAGATTCCTGCAGTAAAATAAGTATTGCAGTATGAGGAGTCACACAAGTTCTTGCTTTTCTGCTCCACACAGAGTTTAGGTTTACAGTGTATTTAAGCCTATTAAGTGTGTAGCAGTATTGTATCTGGAAAAGCAATGATCACACCTTAATTTTAAAATCCATTATAGGGGGTCAGCAAGATGGCTTAATGTCAAAGCCTGACAGTCTTCACCACATGGTGGAGAGAAAGACAACTTAAGCAAGTTGTCTTCTAAACTCCCTATGTGTGTGGTGGCAGATCTTCTGTCCCTGATAGGACAAATAAATATGTTTAGAAACTGAATACTTTACAGTGCTGGAAGTGTAGCTTGCTAGCAGAATGTTTACCTAGCATACACAAGGTCCTGGGTTTGATCCTATGAACCACAAAAGGACTTTACTTAAAAGTCCTAGAGTCCATCCGGCTGTTAGATAAACAGTGCAATGAACTTCCTTGACAGACTCACAAGCCTTCAATCTACAGAACAAAATATCTGGTGATTTTGACAACGCAAGGCACACATAAGGTTTGTCTGTTTTCTCTCACTGTTAACATCACCTCACAGGGAGGAAAAAGTTCATGGTGTTGCTAGCCAATAGGAACAGAGTTTGTGGCGTTGCTAGCCAATAGGAAGAATTTATGGCATCACTAACCAACAGAAACAAAATTTGTAGCACCAGTAGAAACAGTTTTCTATGCCATTGCTAGCCTATATAGAAATAGAATTCAAGCCATATTTACATGTGGAAGTTTCTAGTAACCCTGGGCTGGTGATGTAAATCCGCAGTAAGAATATCGCTTAGCCCTCGAAAGGACCTTAGGTTCAATCCTCAGAAACACACACACACACACACACACACACACACACACACACACACACTCAACAAAATTCTGGTAATCATCTTTAAAAAGACCAAAATTAAAAGGTAAAATTAATTTGAACTACATATTCTATATAATCCAGTAATTTTAGAAGCATTTAAATATGCAGTTCATATCTTAAAAATTACTAAACACTGGGACTGGGGATACAGGGTTGGCGTGGTAGTCAGTTTGGGTTATCTGTTTGACACTTGAGAACTGAGCCCTTAGGCACAACGATGAGACGTCGTCTGGTTCAGGGAGTCTGTAGGAGACTGTCTTTACTGGACGACTGATGTGGAAAGACAGACCTAATCCATAGTGCATCTTCCAGGGGATAAATGGAGAGACGGTTGGTTCGGACACATTGGCAAGCCAGAAGGCATTCTTGCTTTGGGCAAGCATCTTAGCTGGCAAAGGTGGGCTAGTGTGAAAATTGTACACATACAAAAAATGATCTTTATTAGTGAAGGGAAGTTTATTCTGCTAAAATGAGAACACTGAATTACAGACTAAGACACAGGTTTAAAAACATCTCATGGGGGCTGGAGAGGATGGCTCAGGGGTTAAGCCTCTGCCTTGCAGGCATAGGGTCCTGAGTTCGGATCCTAGACCCCATGTATAGACACCGGGCGGAAGCGGGGGGTGGCCTGCGTTTCTGGTCCTGGTAGGGCGGAGCCTGTGAATCCCCGGGTAGAGTAAACAAGGAGGAGGTGGAGGCATCCATGGTGGTTCCCGAATTCGTCCGTGGTTCCACACACACACATACATGCACACACATACATACACACACGCGCGCGCACACACACACGCACAATTGAATAAAATGATAATAAAAAAATAAAAATAAGGAATAAAAAAATCTTTAAAAAAAAATCTCAGGATGGGGTTGGGGAGATGGCTCAGGGGTTAAAGCCTTTGTCTTATAAGCAAAAGAACCTGAGTTTGGTCCCCAAATGCCATGTAAAAATGCCAAGTAGATATGGCAGCAGCCTGCGATTCCAGACCTGGAAGGTGGAGCCTGGAAACCCAAGAGCAAAGCAATAAAGAGGTAGATTTATCCAGGATGATGCCCAAAGTCATCCTTGGTCATCCACAGGCATGTACACTAAAGTACCCTTTGTTACACACACACACACACACACACACACACACAAAACACATGTGCAAACACATAAAGAAAGACCTGTAATGATACCACCCAGAGATAAACAATAATGATACTTTTGTATTTGCTTTAAGCATACCTACATGCAAATGTCTGTCATCTCTGTAAAATAGGGATAATATTTTTACTTACAGTAGTATATCCCATGCTTTACTAATAAACTCTAAAAAAAAGATTCTTTAAGTGTTGGCTGAGATGGCACAGTGGGTAAAGATGCCTCCACATAACCTGGTGAACTGAGTTCTATTCTCAGAGTCCACATAATGGAAGGAGAAAACCAGCTTCTGAAAGTTGTCCTCTGACAATAGAACATTTATTTATTTTGTGTGTGTGTGTGTGTGTGTGTGTGTGTGTGTGTGTGTGTGTGTGTGTAGCAGAGGGCACGGTGTGTCCCTGTGGAGGGCCAAGGGTGACTTCGGGAATCATCCTGGATTGCTTCTGCCTCCTCCTTGCTTTGCTCTGGGATTTCCCAGGCTCTGTCCACCAGGGCTGGAAATGAAGGCCACCATCATTTCCGTCTGGCATTTTTACCTGGGACCTGGGAGCTGAACTCAGGACCTTCTGCTTAGGAGGAAGAGTCTTAATCTTTGAGCCATCCCTCCAGTCCCAAATACATACAACATTTAAAGAGATTATTTAAAAATTTTGGAATTTCTCTCATTTGAGATACATTGTGCAAACATACGACTCGGTAGTTAAAAAATTTCACTATGTACATTGCAGCACTGTTTAATGTAATAGGTCAATTAGGCAGTGTTCCTATTTTCTCAGTACAGAAAATCTGCATCATACTCTTGCGCACAAAGTTTGCCACACATCTGCTCGTGTCTTTGGGATAAATTCCTAGGAGTGGAGTGAGCAATTCTAAGGGTTTCTAAGCAGTCCTGACACAGACTGCCAAACCTCCCTTTAGGAAGACTGCAGCCACTGATGACCTTACCATGAACGGATGGTAAATTTTGTGCCATCTGGCTACAGACCCGAACAATCAGCTGTATCCAAAAGCAATGGGAAGGGAACATATAGTACACGGGAGGGTTCTTATTTATTTTCTTTTGGAACTCAAGATATGATTTTCCAATTTTTGTAATTAGGATGCAGGGCTGTAGTAATTTGGGCATGAGCCAGATTAGTCACAAGGGAAGTATACCAAGGCTGGGAAACATTTGTCAGCCCCAGGGATGAAAAGCAATTAAGAACTAGGAAGGAGGAAGTCCCCCACGAAATGGCAAAATGCTGGATCCGGTCATAGTCTTTAGGGGAACCTGTTTCAGACTGGACTTCCACCCCGGGCAAAGAAGGCATCTCTGGTTACTGGCCAGTTACAATCATCTGGAATCTGTACTCTGCTGGAGAAAGCAATAAACCAAAGGAAAGTGGGGTGAGGCCCAAGGTGTGGGTCCAAGCTTCAAGATAGGGGCTTAGGTAGGGTAGAGATCAAACGGAAATACAGGGCGATCATGGAGTTCTTAGTCTTCCACGAACCCTCGGGCTCACTTGCAGTAGACCCCTCATGCGAACATTTTTCCTGAGAAGATGCCACAAAAATGGCTGTCTACCTCAGACAGGAGTTCTGTGACTGACCAAAGCAACTATTATGCCAAGGTTTGGCTTGAGCAACCAGTGAGTTTCCTGGGATTACATACAGAAGTAAGAGTGCAGTTTACTTATAGGTGCAGGGACGACTCAAAGGCAGCCCCATCACCAGAAAGAACACCCCAGCAGGGCTGACGGCCTTCCCCACAGCTTTGAAGATGGAATCCCTTTCAATCAACCTTCCTCAGCCTATTTGCACTAGTGCCCCCCCAAGCCCCCGAGCACGTGTGAGGGCACAGTCACATACTGATGGTTGGGAGGTGCTCCGAGTGAGGCCAGAATCCTAGGTGAGGGTCCAATGACCCCCACTGTCTTTCAGGGGGCATCGATGGACAACAGATGCAATCTAATGGTCTCAGAGGAAGATGGAAGCTGTTTGTTCAGAGGAAAATGCTGCAGAGCAACGCCCAGGAGGCAGCTCGAGGCCCGAGTCTGAGCTGAGCCAGCAACTGTTACTGCCATCAATTGGGAATTTGGAGAAGACAACATGGAAGCAGAGAGAAGAGCAATGTCCTATATTCAATGGCTATTGTTATTTATTAACTCGACAATTGGGAGATGGGCTGCTTGGTACATCGGTGAACAAATTATCTAGATTAAGATTAAGAATGTCTGAGAGGAGTTATCTTGGTACATTAGCTGACGTGGGAAGGCCCATGGGGGCAAGAGATCCGGGACTGTATAAAATGGAGAGGGCCAGCCCAGCACCAGCATTCATAGTGCGGCTCTCTGCTCTGAGTGTGGATGTCACATGACCAGCTACTTCAAGTTTCTGCCAACTCAGCTTCCTGGAATGATGGATTGATGGACTGATGGACTGATGGACTGATAGACTGATGGATTGATGGACTGATGTATTGATGGACTGATGGATTGATGGGCTGATGGGCTGATAGACTGATGGGCTGATAGACTCATGGACTGATGGATTGATGGATTGATGGACTGATGGATTGGTGGACTGATGGATTGGTGGACTGATGGATTGGTGGACTGATGGATTGGTGGACTGATGGACTGGTGGACTGATGGACTGGTGGACTGATGGACTGGTGGACTGATGGATTGATGGACTGATAGACTGATGGACTGATGGACTGATGGATTGGTGGACTGATGGACTGGTGGACTGATGGACTGGTGGACTGATGGACTGGTGGACTGATGGACTGATGGACTGATGGACTGATGTATTGATGGACTGATGTATTGATGGACTGATGTATTGATGGACTGATGGATTGGTGGACTGATGGATTGGTGGACTGATGGATTGATGTACTGATGGACTGATGGACTGATGGACTGATAGACTGATGGATTGATGGACTGATGGATTGATGGAATGATGGATTGATGGACTGATGGGCTGATAGACTGATGGACTGATGGATTGCACCTTGACCTGTGAGCCAGAATAAACCTCCCTTCCTTAAGCTGCTTTTATCAGAGTGTTTACTCACAGCAACTAAAACAATCCATATTTATTCAAACTAGATCTTCACACACATCAGAAGCTCGGGGACTTAGAGTAATGGAATAGTTGTCACTATTTTAGTAACTTTAGGAGAACTGCCAATGTCACTGAAAATGTGGATGGAGAGATGGCTCAGTGGTTAAAGCCATTGCCTTGAAAGCAAGAAGACCCGAGTTCAGATCCCCAGCTCTGTAAAATGTAAAATGTAAAAATGCCATGTAAAATGTAAAATGTCCATGTAAAAATGCCAGGTATATATGGTGGCAACCTGAGCCTGGGAAAACCCAGAGCAAAACAATAAGAAGGTAGAGCAATCCAGGACGATTCCTGATATCATTCTTGTCCCTCCACAGACAAACACACTCAAGCGACATGCCCGCACAGACATGTAAACCCACTCACATGCAAAAAGAAAAGAAACGGCGATCCTTACAAAAGAAAATGCCCACTCACATCGTGGGCCACTCACTGATTCTTCCTCAGGAATAAGCATGTATTTGTCTCTATTATGACTAGAGGACTAACAGACCCTGTTGGCTTTTTAAAAACTGTAACTACTGGCTCTAAACATAGCTTAACCTCAGCATGGAGTTTAAAGTCATCCCACAGAAACCCTTGAACAAATGAATAAATATACTCATAATGGTAGGAGAGAATGCACACAGAGTTCTTTTCAAAGACTGACTATGGGCCAGCGTATCTGAACTTTTCCAATAGTGGTGATGAAAGAAGGTGCATGATAAAAATGAATAAAAATAATCACTCAAGTATGGAGTTAGCATTACTAACGATATTATCTAAACTAAGAGGGAAAGAGAAAATGGGAAATCAGAAGTACCATTATATAGAATCAAGTTTCGTAGCAACAGATACTTTCAAGATGAACCAGTTAAACAAACAGAAATGTAATGAGTTTATAACACAGCCCAGCAGTCAATATCTGGAATCCCCAATAGATCCTTCTAGAAGGCTCAGGAAATTTCCACCAGCACTGATCATATATTTTTCCAATTCTGAATGGAAAATTTTTCAGAAAGTGATCATTTGCTTCTATCCTTTCTGAAACAATCAAGTGTGTATCATGTTGTCTCCTTTGAAGTATCAAGGTGATTGTTTATGATCAAGATTATATTACATTCAATTAACATTTATTGAACCTCTCTACTTCATACCAAGTAATTCATGTTTACCTTTGACCATTTAAATAAAATTAATTTAAAGTCAGGACTTGAAAACATTAGGTTAAGTAAAAGGAACCAGTCAGAAAAGAATATTTATGATTGTATGCAATATTTATGATTCCATATATACTATTTTAGCTATTGGGCTGCCGTTTAGAGGTTAAAGACACAAATATCAGCTAGTGTTCTTGCCAAATAAAGTGTTACTTAATTACTGGTTTTCCCTAAAACAGGAGAAGCAGGGAAGGAACCAAGAGGTGATCAAGCACTCAGGGCATACTTGACATCAATATCTCATTCTTGCAATGGTCAGAAAGCAGCCATGATGAATCTGCAGCAGAGAAAGGGAAGCTAACGTTCCTTTAGCTGATTGTGATAACATCCAGCCCCTCCCATCTTTTACTGGTTTCTTTCTTCTTTATCAGATCCAATGGATAACCATTACCATCTCGTTTTACACGGGGATACTGAGGCAGAAGAAGAACAATGAGCTCGTCCACGGTGACTCACATTAAGTCACAGAGCTGAAATGACATCAGAAATAAAACCTGATATTTTTCTGTCAGTTCCCCAGCATGTGACTATCAAATTAGCATATCTTCTCATGGTAAAGTGTTAGAATGTTTGATTTTAAAAATTGCTATTTGAGCTACTGACTTGTTTCATTTAAAAAAAAAAAGTCATTAAAGTGAATGTTGGCTTGGGATTCAGGGCAGAATTGCCAACAGTTTCTGAAATGGCCTTAAAACATACTTCTGCCATTTTGTACTATGTATTATGTTCTCTGCGTTGAGGATTAAAAATCAAAATATTGATCAACTCTGAAAGATGTTAAAGATGCTCTGTGTTCCACAGAATCAAACATTCAGCCAAGACTGAATCCTGTGTGTAAAAATAAACAAGTATATACAATATGCAAATCTATCATCCTTAATAAGCAGTAAAAGTATATGTATACTAAAGAATTGTTTAAAGTAATTTTTTATGATTTGTTATCAACCATTGCTTATTTGTATATTTACCTTTTTTGTATGTGTATGGTGTGTGTGTATATGTGTGTGTAATGTGTGTGTGTGCACGTGTGTGTGTGTGTGTGCCTGTGGAGGCCCACGGGTGACTTCAGGAATTTCCCTGGATTGTTCTGCCTCCTTTTTGCTTTGCTCTGGGGTTTCCCAGCTGCAGAGCTTCTAGGTCCAGAAGTGGAGGCCGCCACCATTTCTGTCTGGAATTTTCACATGGGACCTGGGATCTGAACTCAGGTCTTTCTACTTGCAAGGCAGAGGCTTAACCCGAGCCATCTTGCCAGCCCCCATGTATACCTACCTCATATACCTGTATACCTGTGTAAAAATTTCTTTGGTGAAAAGGAGACAAAAATGGAAAGTTTAAGAAGCCTAGAATCCAACTGGGGGGATGGCTCAATGGTTAAAGTACTTGCCACATAAACAGAAAGATCAGAGTTCAGATCTCCAGATCCCATGTAAGATAACAGTAGGCATGGCAACACCAACTGTCATTCCAGCCTTGAAAATCACAGCCTGGGAATGTCCAGGGCAAAGCTGGCCAAAGACTAGTCTTACAAGTAAACTCTGTTTAATTAGAGACCCAGCCACCAAGCAAGACCTTGAAAGAGTGATTTCTGATCTCCCCCTTGGGCATCTACATGCACATATACTCATGAGAATGTGCATCTGCACCCACACATGCCTACCCACACATACAAAGCCCAGTACATGCATTCACAAGGAAACAAATGGCAAAACAAAGCTGCCCAGAGTAAGGTACAATCTCATTGCTTATGGGTAAGTTAAAAGGATAGTCCTGAGAGTCAATCTGGCATTTGCCTCCTTTTTTTTTTTTTTCTTTTTCTGGGAAGGTTTGAGGGCCTCGAAGGTGTCATTCAGCCTCTTAGCTGAAAATACACGCCTAGAGAACCACTTTTCAGATTAAGGCAATTTGTGGTTTGAGGTTTGTTGAGCTGGCTCCTCACAGCTGTTGGCTGTCTGCAGGATCCAGGTGTCTACATCTGCCCCTGTCCAAGCAGAGGCGAGAGAAAGATGGCGAAGACCCCAGGAATATGAGGAAGGATACAGGTGAAACCTGAAGAGGGTCCGCTCCCTCTTCCACCCCATCCTCTGTGCAGAGTGTGTGGAAAGTCAACACTCGGGTTAGATCCATCTGTCCTCAGGTCTCTGAGACCATGATGCAGGAAAGAAGCAAGTTTGAACCTGTGCAGTGACTTGACAGCTGGTGACCCCCGGCAGCCAGGTCAGGCAAGTTTCTTCCTTGCAGGCATCCTGGGATAGGGAGGACGCTACCAGCATCTGCAGAGCCAACAGCCGAGCGATAGATTTCAGCACACATTCCTGGCTGCCTCCCACTACCAAACCATCTGGAACCTTCCCTCCCTCCTGCCTTCTGGGGCAGTCCAATGCGACAAAGCTGTCAGGAGGCTAATGACAACTACATTTCATCCCTTTCCTGTGGTGGCTGAGTGGGTCCGGAGGAGTGCTTAACACTGCTTTTTCCCGGCTGGCAGAATGAGATACGTAAACCTGTAATACTCAGAGTCCTTCAGGAAAGGTATTTTCCCAACAGTTGTTAGGTTTTTCTTTTTTCCTGTGTTCTTTCCAGCCAAAAGATGCAGTATTAAGACAAACCACCTACCCTCCCATTTGGACATGTGGGAGGGGCATTCTATTCTTAGCTAGCCTGAAGCTTTATCGTTTGCACCAGACAGTGGATGGACCTCCAAAGCTTCTCTCATCCTGACCACAGGGGTAGTGTTTCCAGGCCCTGTGCCTAAAAAGATAGGCCAGTATCTTTAATCAGGATGGAGTGATCTAGACTCAGAAAGTAACGGGGGGCGGGGGGGGTGGCAGGAATTAATGAGGGGGCCAGGGTTCACTAGTTGACACTTGGGAGGTAACCTGTCGTTTTATTCAAGCAGCTAGAACAAAGTCTCTAAACAACAGACATGTTTTTTCTTAGAGTCTAGAGTCAGGGTCTTATGAACAAGTGGGTGCATTTCCCCTGAGTGTCTTCTTGACTTACAGATGTCTATCTTCTCTTCTCTGGTGGTCTTCGCTCTGTGCAATCGGACCAACTTTCTCACTCTTTTTTCCCTTTGCACTTATGCATGTGTGTATATGATGTGGAGGCTCAAGGGCAATTTCAAGAATCACCTTGGGTGCTTCTACCTCTTTTTTGCTTCACTCTGGGATTTCTCAAGCTCCATCTTCCAGAGCCAGGAATGCATTTGCACCTGATGTTTCTAGGTGGGATCAAGGATCCAAACTCAGGTCCTTCATCTTTTGAGGCAGAGTCTTAACCTCCGGATTATCTGTCTAACTCTGAAATATCTCCCATCAATGAGGGCTGTATTAGTCAGGGTTCTCTAGAGTCACGGAATTCACAGAATGAATAGTCCAATGATGGCTGGCAGTAGCTGCTCAGCTCAGGAGGCCCAAGGGTAACAGCTGGAGGCTGGAGGATTCCTAGAGAGTCTCTAGTCGTGTTGAAGACTTGGAGGGCTGGGCGGCAGGAGGGAAGAGCACAGCTTCAGAGGGTCTCTCCTCTCCCTCTGTGTTCTGTTCTGTGTTTTTTATAAGGTCCATTACTGGGAGGATCCTATGAGGCCTTTGGAGGTTCTGATGGGATCTAGGGTGGGCATAATCCTTTCAGGTGGCCTCAGTTGATCCTGCCAGGTGTGGTCTCAACCCATCTTAGTTAATACCAGGTGTGTCAAGTTGACACCCAGATTTAACTATCACAAGGGCGTTGGAGATGGCTTCAGAGGTTAAAGTCTTTACCCTTGTAAGCAAAAAAGACCTTTGTTCAGAACTTCATATCTCATGTAAAAATGATAGGCAGATATGGTGGTACCCTATAATTTCAGCCCTGGAAGACAGAACCTGGGAAACCCCAGAGCAAAACATTAAGGAAGTAGAGCAATCCAGGTGTTTCTCAATATCAACCTTGGGACGCAATACTCAACTACCCTTTTGTTCACACACACACACACACACACACACACACACACACAGATTGAGAGAGAGAGAGAGAGAGAGAAACACAAGTGAGACTGATTTAAGGCCCAGTTCAGTCCATTCACTTTTTAAAGGATCCCACTTCCAAATATGGCCACTGTCTGAGATCCTAATCTTAGGGCTCTGGCTATGAGCCTGGGGCGGGAAAACTCAATACAACTTACCAGATGGTGACGATGGTGACGGGGATAACTCTAAAGTCTCCTGCCCCAGCTTGGGGAGAACAGCAGTTACCTGTGCTGCCAGAAACTCCCTGGTAGACAGACCTTTTTCTATAATCCCAGAGGATGCCCTAAGCCTAGGGTATCCCAGGTCCCCCTGGGGTGCCTTACAGCTCCCACCCTGGACTTAAATCCACAGCTGCTCTCCCTGCTCCATAGCTATGAAGCATACTTAGGGGAAGAATCAAACTCCATGCTAATTTGATAGTTATTAATAATTGATGATACCCATTCCTCAAAGACTGTTTGCATGGTGCTCAAAAGCCTGAGGAACAGGGAACATAAAATTTTAGCACAAGATGAAACTGGGTTAAGAGTTATCCTGCCCTGTTTCAAATGTTCCTGTATGAAATATTCATTTTTAAGTTATAAGCTAATAAACAAAGATGTCCTCTGCAGGCTCCCATGGGTAAAGATCTAATGTGATAATAAAAGTACAAAAATAGTAGTAAACAAATTACAGGATGATGATCCTGTGATACGCAATGAATAAATGATTAGAATAATCATTTCAGTGAGAAGATGCACAGGGCAGGAAGGGGAAGAGGTTGGCACCTATCTCTTGCCCAACCATGTGCACTAAATGTGACTTGATACAGGCAGGCCCCCCCCCATGCTTTCTGTGGGAAGCCACTGGCAGAGATGATTGACAGGTGCGGGATAGTCTCAGCAAAGCCAGAAAGGTATGTTCCTTGAATTTCCCCTCTGCGGCCTTTCTGGTCCAAAGCGATTCTCTGATGCAGGGGTGAAATGGGAAGAGGGACCTAGACTGGTCAAGGTTTCCCTATTTGAAATCTTGGACAAGAAGACATGTGTGTGTGTGTGGGGGGGTGTCTTTGGCTTTCTCCTGGTTCTCTATTCTTTCTACGCTGGGAGTGTTAGTGTCTTTAGGGGGTCCTAAAGCTGCTCTCTAACCACAGCTTCTTTGCATAGCCTTAGGCATTCCCATGCTGGGCTAGGAGTGTAGCTCACTGTGTTGAGATCCTGGGTTCCGACCCCAGAACGAAAACAACCGGAAACCTTTACTCCTGCCTCCTGCTGTGAGAATGGAACCAGGCCCACCTCTACCACTGAGCCCAAACCCATAGCCACAGCGTCCTCTTTCTGTCTCAAACCAAGACCTCCTTCGAGGTCCACTTTTTTCTCTTTTTTAACTTTATTTATTTACGTGTGTGTGTGTGTGTGTGTGTGTGTGTGTGTGTGTGTGTGTGTGTATCAGAGGGCTCTGTGTGTCCCTGTGGAGGACCAAGGGTAATTTAGGGAATCATCCTGGAGCGCTTCCACTCCCTTTTTGCTTCTCTCCAGGATTCCCAGGCTCCGCCTACCAGGGCCAGCCATGTAGGTCGGCTGGCTCCTGCCGGGTGTTTTCACGTGGGACCCGGAATCCGCCCTTCTGCTTGTTCGGCAGACTCTTGACCCCTGAGCCATCCCTCCAGCCCCAGGTCTCCTTGGCATCTTGACTTCTCATGCCCAATACCCCCAGCTCCACAGTTCCGGCCCTCCCAGTTCCTCCTTCCATCTTGTTAAGTGGCTAATCTGAAACACTCACTCATTCAGGCCAAAGATCTCAGGCGGCATCTCTCCTTTTTCCTTAGTGTTCACTCCCTGGGCAAAGCCATTCGTTAGTTCTTCCAAGTCTACCTGCAAAAACAATACCTCCAGCACCTGCCCACTTTTGTCCATATTGATTACTCACTGAGGGGTCATCACACCTCCCGGGGGTCGCCCACCCAACCCACAGCCAGAGAATTAGCAAGAGAAAGTGAGTCATGAGCTACTACCTTGACACCAGTCCACAGTGAAAAAAAAAAAAAATCCTTCAATAGAGTACACTGTTGCTCTAGAAAAATCCCCACTGTTGCTCTAGAATGATCCTTTGGCTTCTCATTGAATCCTGAGACCCTGAATAAGTGCTTATAGCATCTTTCCCAGCACCATCTTGAGCTAGGCATTCATAGAGTCAGGATCCAATAGGACGCTGGGTGTGTCCCGTGCAATTTAAGGTTTGGGAAGCACTGCTGTAGGTTAGAAGTCAGCAGACGCTTTCCATTTCAGGACCTTTTCCTGTACCTGTCTTTATCCGTGCTCTTCCAACAGTTTGTCCCCAGAATATCTTCAGAAGTTGATGTACTAAAACATGTCTACTTCTCAGGAGACTATGAAACATGGCACCGGGGATGGGAGGGAGAATTACTTCTATTATATATCTTTTTTGAGACTCAAGAAATAGGAATTTATTTAGAGTTGAGGACTTGGTGGCCAAGGGAGTCACAGTTTAGTTTGAAGGTGGGAGAGCATTAAAACAGAAGAGATGTCTTAAGGCAGAGAAGACGGAGAGAGCCGCCATGACAGTACGGGAGTGGAGGAAGAAAGGAGAGGATGGGCAGAGAGATCAGAGAGCTGGGAGAGCAGGTGGAGAGAGAGAGAGAGAGAGAGAGAGAGCGTGATCTTGGGTGGGGTCACAATCTTTTAGTCTTGGGTGTTGCTAAGGATTTGCCTGGAAGTTATTAGGGAAGTCGGGCAGTGAGCGAACATTGGAGATGCAGTCTGTCTAGTGAGGTTTACAAATGACAGTTGTGGCTTACATTCCTGGCGGACTCTGATTTGTATTAGATAGTAAGGAAGGAACAACAGCTGTTACTTTGTGGAAGCAGCATTGGGTGGACAAGCTGAGTTTAGAAAGGAGTTTATTATATAGACTGAGCTGAGAGAAAATTAAAGACACTTTTGCCTTTGAAAAGGGGCAAAAAAAAAAAAAAATAGAACTGTTGCCCTTGAAGTCTCAAATCCCAAATCATCTGTCAGTTTCTGTCTCCTGAAGAGGTAACGCCCATTTTCAAAGAGGGAGATGGGGTGATGAATCTCTCTAACTTCTTTAGTGCTGGACTGTGTTGTTGGGTGTGGCATTAGGGGTACCCAGGGTAGGGGCCCCTAACTCTGGGACTTTTAAAGTGTCCAGGTGTTCTCATTTTCATAATAGGCAGGTGAGAGGAGAGAAGGTTTTTGATTGGCATCTGGACAGAGACATGAGGGAGAAGAAGTAAAAGCAAGGAAGTAATAAGAGTTTAACACCAGAAGTTTCAGGCAGAGTGAGGAGAAGCCAGGACAAGGACATTTCTAAATGTCCACGTTAAAGCCATCAGGCTCTCTTGACAGGCACGCGAAACCATCCATCTGGTCCTACTGGTTTGTCTCTCCTGGTCACGTAGACTTGACTGTGGAGTGATGAACCCAGGATTTAAGTTCAGCATCTCAACAAGTGTTTGAGCAGCTAGCATTACAGGGCAAGGTTTCTCTTAGGTAAAGTCTAGATATTACATATTCTTATTGGCTTTCAAGCCAAAAAAGCTATTTAAATTCAATTCTCAACAATATTTGTGTGTGTGTAACACATATGTGTGTTGGTATGTATACAAAGCACACCTGAGTATGTGTGCCTCTGAAGACCCAAGGGTGACTTTAGAAGTCACCCTGAATTGCTCTATCTCCTTACTGCTTTGCCCTGGGGTTTCCCAGGCTCCATCTTCCAGGCCTGGAGCTGTGGGCCGCTCTCATATCCGCCTGGCACTTTTATGTGAGACCTGGGGATCCAATCTCAGGTTCTTTTACTTCAGGGGCAGGAGCTTTAACAACCTTTAGCTATCTCCCCAACCCTCTCTTCGTCACTCTTCTGTTCTCTTCCCACCCACCAGCCTATGAAGAGGGCCTGTTCATAGCACTTTCCCATAATTCAATGAGCGTTCGTGTTCCTTCCGCTTCAGAAACCTGGATATGCAGAAGTCTGTCTGTCCACTGTCCTCAGGTCACAAACGTTTCTGAAATCCAAACGTCAATCATTCTGCCTGCCCCTCCCACCCCTCCGCGCAGTCTGCATGTCAATCGCTTCTCATTGCTCCTGTTCTGTACCTTCTGGGAAGGGGGTGTCTGGGGTCCCCTGTCTGCTCTGCTCTCTGTTGACCAGCTCTTATTTCTCAGACAAAACAGAACGTTTCCAGAACGACGGGGGAGGAAGAGGAGGAGGAGGAAGAGAAGAAAGAGGAGGAAGAGAAGGAAGAGGGAAAGAAGGAAGAGGAAGAGGAGGAGGAGGAGGAAGAAGAGGAGGAGGAGGAAGAAGAGGAGGAGGAGGAGGAAGAAGAGGAGGAGGAGGACGACGAAGAGGAGGAGGAAGAGGAGGAGCAAGAGGAGGAGGAAGAGGAGGAAGAGTAGGAGGAAGAAGAGGAGGAAGAGGAAGAGGAGGAAGAAGAAGAGGAAGAGGAGGAGGAGGAAGAAGAGGAAGAGGAAGAGGAGGAAGAAGAAGAGGAAGAGAAGGAGGAGGAAGAAGAGGAGGAGGAGGAGGAGGAGGAGGAAGAGGAGGAAGAGGAGGAAGAAGAGGAGGAAGAGGAAGAAGAAGAGGAGGAAGAAGAGGAGGAAGAAGAGGAGGAAGAAGAGGAGGAAGAGGAAGAAGAAGAGGAAGAAGAGGAGGAAGAGGAAGAAGAAGAGGAGGAAGAGGAGGAGGAGGAAGAGGAGGAAGCAGCGGCAGCAGCTTCCCCACTTCCTACCATGATGCCCACACACCTGTCTGTGTTTACTGGTGTACAGTTTGGGTCTTAAATACCCTCAGAAGCATGTGTGTTGAAGGCTTGGTCCTCGACTGACGGTGCTACCAGGAAGTGTTGGAAACTTCAGGAAGTGTGACACAGAGGGGGCGGTCATCGTGATCGTTAGATACAGGCATCACCTTGACAGCTGCAGGCTGAGCTTTGGGCACCTCTGTGAAGAATTGATAGTTAAGTCCTGCAAGCCTGCAGGAGATTGTCTGGTTGATGAGGGAAGACCATGCCCGTGGTGGGTGGGGCCAACCCCTGGACAGGAGATCAGATGGAGGGGTTGGGTAAGTTGGTATTCGTTGGCATACATGCACATACGTGCTGTTCGGCAAGTGAAGTTTGTCCCTTTCTTAGCAATTCCTGTGGATATAGTGTGGCTAGTTCTCTTGGCTCCTGGTACGAGCTTTCTTGCCAAGCTGGCTAGACTAACAAATCAGACAATTATGAGCCAAAATAAAGTCCCCTTGGAACCATAAGCTGTTTTTCATTAATTTGTTATAATATGCAGAGTAACTGTGACAATCATTTATTGTATTTACTTATTTACTTTGTGTGTGTGTGTGTGTGTGTGTGTGTGTGTGTATCGGAGGGCACTATGTGTCCCTGTGGAGGACCAAGAGTGACTTCAGGAATCATCCTGGATTGCTTCTACGTCTTCCTTGCTTCCCTAAGGGGTTTCCCAAGCTCCACCCAGCAGAGCTGGAAGTGCAGGCTGCTGCTATTTCCACCTGGTGTTTTTACGTGGGACCTGGGATCTGAACTCAGGACCTTCTGCTTGTGAGACAGATTCTTAACCCCTGAGCCATCTCTCCAGCCCTGTGACAGTCATTGGGAGTGTGGCTATGAAAACCCTTGGTGTCTTTTGCTGTCTCTGATTCTTTCCTTCCCTCCCTCTTCCCTTCTCTCTCCTTTTTTTCCTCTCACTTTGCTTTCCCAGATCCCAGGAAGTAAGCTGCTTTTCTCCACCACACACTTCCTGGCACAGGCCCCAGAGCAATGGACTCACCCGCCTGTGGGCTGAAACCTCTACAACCATGAGCCGAAGCAAACCTTTCCTTCTTTAATTCATTTGCCTCGGGTATTTTGTCACAGTGACATAAAGCAGACACAGCTGCTATCCTTTTCTCCCTTTCCTGTTTGACTTGCTTTCTGTAAGTACTCTGAGCTCACTCCTCATGTATCAGAGGTACTGATACATGTTTAACCACTGGCTTCCCGGGAATGAGAAGCTCTGGTCTGTGGAGTTTGCTGGTTTCCAGGTGCAAATGCAGCCATCACGGCCCCATGTGGAGTTCTCACGGAGACAGCATTGAAGCAGGGTGGGAAGGATCATGCTCCACAGAGTCGCATGAAAGCAACCTCAAGAGAGGAGGTGTTAGTACTGAGGTAGTGAAACGCTGGGAGAGAGTGAGGCTTGGATGCCGATTACAATCTATGTGAACGCAAGTCTCCATCCTTTCATTTTTAATTGACTGCTCAACACCGGCTCAGATAATCCCTGTGAGTTTCCCAGCCAGCTCTCCTGCTGTCCGCTTTCCTTCCACCTCCCATGCTGTCCTCCAACCACCAGCCTGTCCGCCTAGGAAGTATCCACTGCAGACTTCTGCCTAATGTTCCAGCTCCTTTACCCACCAGCTCATCTGGCCTCCGCGCCCCGCACTGCAGGGAAGTCTTTTTCTCCCTTTGGCTGAACATTCTTCCCTCGCTCTCCTTCCTCCATCTCTCCTTTCATCACCCCTCTGGAGTTTTGCCTGCAGCCCTTCTCCTTTTATGCTATCTCTGGGCAGTCCTTTCTAGTCATGTCTGTGATGGTCGTTTCTCCTGCACAGGTTTTTCTTCTTGTCCTAGTTCCCCCAAGTGACACAGCAAAACTGCTTATCCAACACTTCCGTCATGTTGTGTGCTACGAGTAATCTAGATATGATTAAAGTATGCGGCGAGATGTGCAAGGGTCACATGCAAATGTTACACCATTTTATATAAGGGACATTTGTGGATGTTGTATCCTGAGACAGATCCTTCTTGATACCAAGTGTGATAATTAGATACGTATGTGTCGCCTTGACAATTTCAGGCTGAGCTTTGGGCACCTCTGTGAAGAACTAGTTAAGGCAAGCCCTGACAGCAAATCCGCAGGAGATTGTCTGATTGATGGGGAAGGCTCAGCCCATGGTGGGTGGGACTTTTCCCTGGGTGGGGGATAAGATGGAGGGAGCTGGTCTAGTAAGTTGGCATTCTTCAGCATGCTTTGGGCAGACTTGAAGTCTGGTACTCAAAGTTTGCCCCCGTCTCAGCAATCCCTGTGGATATAGTGCGGCCAGTTCCCTCAACTCTCCTGCCAGGTTAGACTAAGAACTGGAACTGGACAAACGTAAGCCAGAACAAAACCCCTTGTTGTCATAAGTCATTTGGTCATGAATTTATTGGCAACAATAAGGGCAAACTGCAGCACAATGTTCTAGAATGGCTCACGGAGCTGGGAAATCATATTATCTGTTCATTGATGTATTGCTAAAGATATGATTTGGGCACGTTCATGTGAAAGAGACGCACAGGGCAGGGTATGGGGGGTGAGGGAGGGCTTTTGTGGAGGTTTTATTATGTAGGCATGAGATATGAAATTAGGGACCAGTGACTACTCATTTAGTCTCTGTCCTCCACACGGAGGGTGGGTCTGAAAATTCCAACTCTATAATCACAAGGTTACTTGCTCTGCAGCCCCTGAGTCTATCTAGCCCCCCATCCCACAGCCTCCGGTCCATAGTTTCACCGTGGACTCTTGAGATATGTAGAGCTTTGTCCCAGAAACAAGGTTGAAGACAAATGTATATTTACTTTTACGTGAGCTGCGCTTTCTGAGCCCCAGACCCTTAGAGTTCTGGTCGCTGGGTCCCGGCCAGACCCCCTGGATGCTACCCACTGTGTACCTAGGGAAGCATAAACATTTCCAGAGAATCCCAGGGACACGTGTCTATTTGGAGATGGCTCAGAGGTTAAAGCTTTTGCCTCACACGTGACAGGAGTTGAGTTCAGATCCCCAGAGCCCAAGTAAAAACGTTGGATGGATGCGGCAGCCTCCCTAATTCTGGCCCTGGAGGACAGAGCCTGGGAAACCCCCAGAACAAAGCAAATAAGGACACAGAACCATCCAGAATGATTCCTCATGCCACCCTTGGACCTCCACAGGCATGCATACTTAAGTGCCCTCTGGCATATACACACACAATAAAAATAATAATTCATTTTATGGGAGAGAGGTCAGAGATTACTATTGGGATATCTTTCTCCATTGCTTTTCATTCTTATATTTTTCTGAGACAGGGTCTCACACTGAACTTGAAAGGTACCAGTTAGGCTGGCCTGCCAGAGGACCCCCATGGTCAGCCCATCGCTTGCCCTCCAATGCTATGCTTACGGACATCTGTCACTCTACCTGGCTTTTCTTTACAGGGGTTCTGGGATCCACTCAGGCCCTCGCACCTCGTCGTGCCCACTGAGTCATTGTCCCAGCCCCCAAATACACATGTGTTATGACCTCACAGAACCACAGAGGCCGCCTGAGCAGTGGGTGGCCTCACCTCCTCCTGAGCACACTTTCTTGCTCACCGTGACTCACGGGTCTGTTTTCTAAGGGGGTGGGGGTGTAGCTAATAACTTCTCAGCCTGGGAAATACACAGGGTCAGTGTGAGGACAGACAAGGTGTCCCTTGTCTCTGCAATGCATCAGAAACCACTGTCAGGATGCTCCAGAGAAAACAAAACCAGGTGAAACAGAGAAGTAGGGTAGTGCTGTGTAGCCAAGACAGGCACTTATTCCACTCTTGAGGGCCCCACTCTCACAAACTAATCCCCTGTAAAGACCTCACCTCTCAGTCCTATCACATTGGGGTCTAGTTTTCGTACATAAATTTTGGGGGGTTGGACCTCAACCTTCAGACCATAGTCAGGCCTCTCCTGTCTGTTCTAGTGGAGTGGTCTGCTGTCTCTCCTGCAGTTATCGCATTGTGACAACTTCCGTGAGGAAGGACCACTAGCGCGGGACTTGTCCATTTCCTCCCTGCCATGAACTAGGACCTCACTTGGGCCAGTTTTGATCAGTTTCTCACTGCACCTAGGCAGCCTAGATCATGGCTGATGCTCAGTAATTACATGTTAGAAGAATGTTACGTGAGCTGCGCTTTCTGAGCCCCTGACCCTGCTGGTTAGAAGCACTTGATCGCTGGATCCCGGCCAGACTACCCTGGATGCTGTCCACTGTGTACCTAGGGAAGCATAAACATTTCCAGAGAATACCAGGGACACGTGTCTATTTGTTCCTTCAGCATCCAACCCCACCTATTATGGCCACATTTCAAACAGGTCTCAAAGCCCTGACCATTCTGCAAAGCTTTCTCCAAGCCTGCCTTGGGTAAATACATCTGTTGGTCGCCACTGCCTCTCCCCTACTGGGCTGAAGTGGATTGTTTCTATACTGCTTACAGCTTGCTTACAGTTTGGCTTACCTGACCTGAGTTTTCAGGACCTGTTGTGGTTCTTGGATCGGGACCCTCTCCGGTTGGAAGGGTCCGGAGGGACGCAGGGATTCAGCGGCTGGCACAGGGCCTCCTTGGACACTTCCTCAGGGGGAGTTTCAACACTGGAGACAGGAAAGAACATTTGCTTCAGTTCACAATCTGAGGCTGCGCTGGGTGCCAAGCCCAAGCAGGAAACAGCTATATCTGCTCTTTGTTAAGCTCCTTAAGTTACGCATCTGTCAAATACCCTACGGGTGAGAAATGAACTCTGGAGGCTGGGAGAGCTCCAGGTGTTTGGCTAATTCTAGATGCTCTCTGGGCAGCTTTCTGCTGGAGATACACCAGACGCTCTTCATAGGACTGATGGGCATTAGCAGGCGGGGAGGTGAGGGGGACTTTGGGTCTTTTATTGGGTTTTGATAAAGACAGAAAACTGCAAAAGCTTTCCATTAAAAAGGCCATGATCACTGACTTGGAAAACTTCAGAGGTTACAGAATACAACTCTGGAGAATAAAAGTTAAATGCACGTGGACACACATGTACATTTGTGTGTATGTGCGTGTGTGTGTGTACGTCTGTGTGTGGGAGGCACAGGGTAGACGATACTGACCAAAGTCTTCCTCCTGAGCTAGAGATCAACCTCCAACAAGCATGGATGAGTTCTTACCTTTCTCTCAGCTGGCTTGGAACCCCAGAGAGGCAACTCCCAAGTCATATTACAAACATGGCTTTGTTACTGCTCCTAGCGTTAAACTGGACACGACCCTCCCTTGCACCTACACACCCCAACGCACCTACCTCTCCTGTTTGTGCAGTGGGCGGCCTCACCTCTTATTGTTGACCGTGACTCACCAACCTGCTTTCAAAGAGGGTGGGAGCTATAGCTAGTAAATTCTCAGTCTGGGAAATATTCAGGGTCAGTGAGGACAGACAAAGTGCCCATTGTCCTTGCAATATATTAGAAACCATTATCGGGGGAATACTTTCAGGGTGCTCCAGTGAAACAAAACCAACAGAGGAGATACTCTTGGGTATATCACACACATACACACACACACACACACACACACACTGCGCGTGCAAGCTGAACATATCAGGTGAAAAGTACATTTCATGTATGCAATCCGCCATAGCTCAGTCCTGAGTTCCTCAAATGGGGAGTACTTAGAATAAAATCATCTGATATAAAGCCCTGATAAGTAGCTCATATCATTTCCTGAAACCAAAACTGAATGTGAAAACCAGAATGGCCGTGTGGGTGCTCACTACGAAAGCTCCCAGCTGAAGAGCACACTGGGCCTGGAGGATGTGGGAAGCATGAAACTGAAACAGATTTCTGTGGGGAGGATGCCGTAGGACGATGGGGCCACCAGCTTCTGCGGGAGACCTGCTCGCCATGAGACAACAACAACATTGCGCTGCGCTGCGCTGCTAGCCGAGGAAAAAGACCAGTTTAAAATGTGAAGTATGGGCCCACAGAGATGGCTTGGGGTTAAGATCTTGCTTTGCAAGCAAGAGGACCTGAGTTCAGGTCCCAGATCTCATATAAAAATGGCACCTGCCTGCACTTTTGGCCCTCGAAGGTGAAGACTGGTGAATCTCAGAACAATGCACTAAGGAGGTAGAGGAATCCAGGGTGAGTCCAGATGTCACCCTTGGGCCTCCACAGGCACACACAGTGCCCTCTTGTACACACACACACAAATACATATGCAAAAAAACATTGAAGTTTCCACTGAATGACCGTTGCTCTTATGGAGAGAGAGAGAGAGAGAGAGAGAGAGAGAGAGAGGAGGTTTACTGGTTCACATAATGACAGAAGCTGAGAAATCTGACGCTTGTCCCACCTGTGCTGGGAGGGGAAGGCCAGTAAGGCGATTCAGAGACCTTTACTGGACAGCCCAACGCCCAAGGCCTGATTCAGTAGCAGTGAAGTCAGGAACAAATCCGTCTTCTCCCCATAGACGCGTCTAGAAATAATGCGTTGCCAGCTGTGTGGAAATCCCTTGGTCCATTCAAGTTGACGACTAAGATCAGCTACCAGAGGAGGACATGGGAGAGTGCGCCTCAGCATCGCCGGAGTAGAGGCTCCTAACTTGGGGTGTCACTGCACAGTCAGCATGCTGTAAGTCTGACTCAGAAGTATAAGCGCGCATATTCGTACAGTTGTAATTTGCAGATGAAGCTTAGGTGATATCTCACAGGAAAACGAAGGAATAAAATGCCCTATGTTTATTTCTACTCTGACATTCTTGGCAATATGTTGGTGCATTTTGAAAAGAGGGCTTAAGTCGGTGTGGTCTTGATAAGTATGGCATCAAAAGCTTCGGGCGACCACCCCCCACACCACCACCACACTAAATCACATGGCTTCAGAAACACCATCATAAATCTGCAGTCCAGCCTTCTCAGAGGACACAGGCACTGCAAATCCGGCCTCATGCAATTCACTTAATTTATCGTTTGGACTTATAAAGAGATCCAATTAATTTAAAAAATGTTCTCGCTGGCACTTACTGCCATGGATGGTTCTGCTTCAAGAATGTTCGGTTCCTGGAATCAGTGACTCGCATCTTTTGTTCTTGCGCACGGAGCTCAGCCCTGTGACCCTAGTTTTCTCCATCTGGAAGATCAAGGGATTTGCTGCTGCAGGACTTCAAAGGACAGGAGCACGCTGAAGGACTGTTTCCCCAAGGGAGCCCCGTCCAGGTTGAGGGGCAGCTTCAGGGCAGCATCCACTTCACCACCAAATGTGGACTGGGGCTCACAACTTGCCCCGAACCCAGCTTGCTGGGTAAGCAAAATGTCAGGGCTTCAGCATCAGAGAAATGCTCGGTGGGCGTGGCAGCCCGCCTGCAATTCCAGCCGGGGAAGCAGACCCTGGAGATTCTCAGAGCAACCTATTGAGCTAGCCTTAGCAGCAAGCTCTGCATCTGATTAGAGACCCAGGCTCAAAACAAAACAGTAACGTGGACGAGGGACAGAGGGTGTTGCAGATACTCTGCATTGCTGCTGATCGATTTATCACCCAACGGCTTAAGGAACAAGGGGTTTTATTTTCTCCCAGGTTGCTAGTCCCATTACAGCTCTTAATCCAGCTTGGCAGGAGAGCCCATACCAACACCAGGAGCGAGGGAACTGGTCACGCCATATCCATATATCCCCAAACTGCTGAGAAAAAGGCCATACTGGCCCGCCGGACCAGCATGTCCCACCCATTGTGGGCTGGGCCTTCCTCCTTTGATTAGAGAATCTCCTGCGGGCTTGATCAGGGCTTAACTCAACTATTAATTATTTACAAATGTGCCCAGAGCGCAAACCCTTAACTGTCAAGTTGACACCTGTATCTAACTATAACAGAAGGTAATTGCTGATATCAACCAGAGGCCAAGGTACATACATTTGCACATACAACCATATACACACAGACATGGACATACATACACACAGGCACTTTATATACATATACACGTGAAAAAAGTGTGTGTTGTGCGCGTGTGTGTGTGTGTGTGTGCGTGTGTGTGTGTGTGGGGGACTTAATGGCTTAGCCCTGCAGTTCTTGATGATCGAGAAGAGGAGTTAGGAGAACAGCAAATTCAAGGCCAACCTGGGTAACAATCACATTCTGCCTCAAGGCAAACATTTGAAAAGCCAAGGAAGGGGCCAGAGCTACAGCATGGCGGCCAGAGTTTGCCTAGAGATGTGTCAAGGCCTTAGGTTCAATTCTCATACTACCCCAGACAAAACCAACATCCCTGCCAAGAGACTGAGTGTCCCCCGAGTCTTTACTGACAACACCAGGTCTGGGATCACTGAAGTCGGAAAACCTTATAGGAGTGAGTCAACTCAGCTCTTCACTTAGCACAGCTTGGGCTGTAGGGACCTTTCCAGCTTTCCAAGCTGTTTGAAATGATCAATAACATCCCAACACAGGAAGGAGAAAACAGTGCTGCCAAATGGATGAATCACAGTTTTTCGAATTTCCCTAAGATGTGAAGGACTGGACAGCAATTTACTCTTGGGGAAGAAGGGGAAGCCCATTCACATCCTGTCTGGAGACTCGAAAGTAGCAAGTCTATTTTTCATTGAATTCATTTGTGTCTAGTGCTGTGGCCCTCAACTTGTGAAGCATGAGCTCAGCTTCGGAACCGAACCTCCAGCCTCGATCGCTCTTTATAGAGCACTATTCTCAGCCGGGCATAGTGGTTCACACCTGCGACCATAGCACTTAGAGGACTAAGCAAGAGAAGGGCTGCAAGTTCTTGGCATCTGGTGCCTGAACGATTGCGCAGAGAGAGAATCAGAGCCGGCGGTATTTATTTTGCAACCATACCACTTAGTCCTGCGATGACTAATATTTACATACCCAAAATACTGTAAGTGTGGTTTCTTGGTTCACGATGTTTAGAGTCACCTCTGGCAGCATGCCGAAGATTTTATGAATTAACAAGGCAGAATGCAAACATTTTAGCAGGGACACTGAGAAAACAATGGTGGGGCCGGTGGAAGTCGAAAGAAGAGGAGGGGCGCAGGGACATAGGAATGACTTGGAATCGCATCATATTGCCTGTTAGCAAGAAAGCGGCAGCCGAGCTGGAAAGAAACATACATAGAAAGACTGCAGCCATGCAAGCTCATGGAGGACAAAATTGGGGGGATTGTGGAGAGAAAATGGGGGGGCTATTTTCTCCATGTTCATAAAGGAAACTCAGTAGATGTTATACAAAGAAATAGAAACTAGGCATGATTATACATGCATTTGTATAAGATATAATTGCCAATAAAGCATTATTTTTAATTTCCTTACTCTGTGTGTGTGTGTAAGGCAGCAGTGTTTGCCATGACCTGTGTGTGAGTGGAGTCAGGATCTCTCCTTCCATTTTTATGTGTGCTCCAGGAATCTAACCCAGATCATCAAGCTTGAATGGCAGGGTCTTCACCCTCGGAGCCGTCTCACTGGTCCTGACACACACTTTTAATGATTTAAATAAATAATTGAAGCACTTGGGAGGTGGAAGCAGGAGGATCAGGAGGTTAAGGCCAGTCTCTGCTATGTCGTGGGCTCAAGGCCAGTTTGGGTTATATAAGATACCGGAGGAAAAAAGAGGGAAGGAGGGGAAATAGAGAAGAAGGGAAGAGAGGAAAGTAAATAAAATAAATAGAATTATAAGAGAGGAAATAAATGAAATAAATAGAATTATAAGCACATTGTCTCTAATTAAGAATATAATGGGATAGAAGACCCTGATCTTTCTCTCTCTCTCTCTCTCTTTTCTCTTTCTCTCTTTCTCTCGGGATCTACACAGTTCAGACTGCACACACTGCCATGCCTAGCCATGATATTTTTTGTTTATTATTTTTGTAACTTGGGAGTCAGCAGACTCTGGTCCACACGTTACCTGCCTGCTTTTGTAAATTAAGTTTTAAGGAAACACACTTGTGGTCATTTGTATGATGTATGGTTGATTTTGTGTCAATAATGCATGAAGCCACATGCCCTGCATACCAAAGATACTTTCTACGTGTGGATTCACGTGTATGTGTGTGCGTGTATGTGTGTGTATATAGTGTATGCATACGTATATGTACATGGGGGACTATGCATGCATATATGTGGTTTATGCATGTGTGTGCATGCATGTGTGTGGTATCTGGATATATGTACAGGTGTGAAGTATGCACTGCGTGCCACATGCATGTGTGATATATGCATGTGCACATGTGCGGTATACATGTGGGGGTGAACATGTGGTACATGCACACGTGGTATATATGTGTGTGAGTGTGTGGCGTATACGTGTGCAGGGGTGCGTGTGGTATGTTCGTGTATAGTATACACATGTGAAGTACATGTATGTGTGCATGCATGCATATGGTATATGCATGTGTGGTATGCAGGTGTGTGCGTGTGTGTAGCACATGCATGTGTGGTGGGTGTGCCTACAGGTCAGAGCAGGCCGTCAGGTGCCCGTCTCTAGTGCTCTCTGCCTTGCTCTCTTGAGACAGGGTTTCTCACTGAACCTCAAGTTGCTGCTGTGCTTAAGGCATCTGGTCAGCGAGTTTCCAGGACCTGCCTGTCTCTACCCCTCGACACCGAGGCTGCAGTCACAGAGTGGCCATGTCCAGCTCTCACGTGGGTCCTGGGGTTTCGAACTCAGATCTTCGTGCTTGCAAGCAAGCATTCTTACTCACTTCACCTTCTCACCAGCACCAATCTTAATTTTTTTTTAAGGAAAGAAAAACATGGGAAAGTCTACAATCCTCAGTTTTTAGAACTGATTTGAAAGTAAACTTGAACTCCAGGTAATCCAAAGCTTCTAGAAACTCCTTTTTATTCCTAGATTATCTCTGACCACCTAGAAATGGATCATTCATTGTGGATGTCTTGAGGTGCCAACACAGAGGTGAGTTTTGGTCTGCTCAATCTTCCCTTTCCCAAAGCTTTGTCTCACTTCTTATGATAGTCTTGTAAAAAGTCTTTTTAAGTCAAGAGACATGCAAAGGAGAGAAACTCAAGAATTCAAGGGTTAGAAAGAGAAGATACTGTCTGTCTATCTATAACCAACAGAGTTAGAGCACAGTGAGTCAAGGTGGAGAGAACAGAGTCATTGCCACTTGGGAGGGACAGTGGGGACACCCAACGATGCTGCTGCTGGAGACCTCCACTGAGGTGAAACTGGGGTCTGATTTCACCGCCAAGAAGAGTTTTAAACCAAGTCAATATGGAGCAGAGTTGTGACTGTTAGTTAAAGATACAGGTAAGAGATAGTACATGCTTTAGATTTAAGAACAGAGAGAGAGAGAGAGAGAGAGAGAGAGAGAGAGAGAGAGGCCACAGCATGCTTGTGGAGGTGAGAAGATAACTTTCAGAGGTCGCTTCTTTCCTTTCACCACCTGGACTTCCAGGGATTAAACTCAGGTCTCCAGGTTTGTGAACAGTCATCTTTACCTACTAAGCCATCTTGTTAGCCCTCTTTCCTGATTTTTGTCACTTGGGTGAGGCTTGGGATTCTAGTCAGTGGGAGATGTAAACCAGATTTGAGGTTCTCAAATGAGAGGCATCTGTCCTTCTCATGACCCTTTAAATTTTTCCTGTCTTTCTGTTCTGCCTCGTGAACATTGATTGGCACTTGTTTGCATTGAGAAACCACTCACCGAATCATGATCTGCACTGATAATGGGGCTGTCGAGGTGGGAGCAGAGGCCTTGGCACTCGCTTATGGAAAGCTTCCCTTTATCTGGAACATTTAAGCAGAGTCTGGGTTTCGGCCTGTGCAACAAGGAAAACGATATGAGTTTGATTATTATTATTCCTAGAGCATTGTGTGTTCATCAAATGACCATGCACATGTCCATCTTCAGCATGGAGAATTGAGGTTTTTCCCCTCCCACTCTTATATTTTTTTATCTTTGTGTGTGTGTGTGTGTGTGTGTGCGCACACACGCGCGTGCGCACACATGCATGCACATGTATGAAGGGGCCTGTCTTCCTCAGACCCTCTTCCTCTTGTCTTTTGAGACAGGGTCTCTCACTCAATCAAGAACTTGCTGATCTGTCTAGACTGTCTGGCCAGCAAGCTCCAGGGATTCTCCCATCTCTGCCTCCCCAGTCCAGGGATTTCAAACACATGCCGCCATGTCTGACTTCTTAGTGTGTGTGTTGAGGTTCGAACTTGGGTCCTTGCGCTTTGTGCAGAAAGTGTTTGTCCACTGAGCCATCTCATCCTCCCTCTCATAGTAAGAAAACAGTAAGACAAGCATCAAACTGTGACTTTTTGTGCTTGTCTTAGAACTGAGGCTTCAAGCTGAAATGGGACCTGATTCTGCTCATACAGGACAACAGCTAGGTTGGTACGACTGATTCACTTGCAATTTTTAAACAAATTGTGTGTGTGTGTGTGTGTGTGTTATACAAGAGAGATTTGAGCCTGTGTGCCCGTGGAGGCCCAAGGGTGACATTGGGAATCATCCTTGATTATTCTACCTCCTTATTGTTTTGCTCTGAGGTTTCCCAGGCTCTGTCTTCCAGGGCCATGTAGCTTTTTACATGGGATCTGGGGATCTAAACTTGGTTTATGAGGCAAAGGTTTAACCCCTGAGCCATCTTCCCAGCTCACAAGGAAGTTCTCCCGCAATGTGACTCAGAGAAGAAACAACAGCTGAGCCCCACACTGGCCAGACATAGGCTGTCTGTCTTCCTTGGGGAACAAAGCCTTCATGAGGGATGACAGAAATAGGATGAGATCACTGATAAGAAAGGACTGCAGCTGGAGGAAGAGAACTGACAAAGAGTGCTACCTTTGGAGGAAGAAAAGGAATTGAAGATCACACCTCTGACACTGGAGTCATCTGAGGCCCAATCAGAGCATCAGAACGAGGACATGCCTCTCCCTCCATCTCATCTGATTCCCTTCCTCCACATTTGCTAGCCAGAGGACCTGTAAGAAATAAGCCCAGGAGAGCTCCTAGGCAAGCTGCTCCCCCCAGCACTTGGAAAGGTCTAAAGTTAAATGAAGAACCTATTCAGAAATACCCTCTGGGAAATTAGTTCACAGCACAAACACAAGGGAACTGAAGCGTCTGTCTGGGAGCCTCTGGGTACTCAAGGTACTATGGTAGCAAAAACTTTGCACCAATCCGATTCCTCTTTGATTAGCTCAGCCCCGAGTACTCAGAGTCTAGGATGGAGAAGACAGGTTCATCACCCCATGGGAGTAAAACAGAACCTTGGCACTGTTGTTCTAGTCAGTATTTCCAGATTCCAACAAGACAAACCCAGTACGTGGCATTGAAAAGGCAAGAAATACTCAGTCTGAAGAGCCTAAACTGGGACCTCAGTCACAGTTGACACCCATGTTGGAGTTGCCAGATATTATCTGCAGTCAACGTGTCAAAGAAGCTAAAGAAAAGGTAGATACCGGTAGATACCAAAAAATAAGGAAAAATATGGAAATTGTCAGGCCTTGGTGTTTCTTCCCAGCACAGGCCTAAAAGCCTGTCCTCTGAGGAAGGTCACAGTAATGCCCAAGGACAGGGGCTGGGCATTCTCTCCTAGACAATTCAAGTTTTGCCTCTGGCAGGAATTCTTATGGTAATTAGGAGTGCCCTTCCCCTAGGTTTTGGCACCTAGGTTTTGGTTTTCTTTAGGACAATTCAAGTCTTGCCTCTGGCAGGAATTCTTATGGTAATTAGGGGTGCCCTTTGTTAGGGTTTTTTGGAACTAGCTTCCTGCTCTCTGTTCTAGAAAAGAAGCCTGCTTTTTAAAGTTTAGTCAAATACTAAATAGAAATTTCATGTCTAGTCATTTATAATAAGTAGACTTGTTAGCCAAAATGTGTGCACTGATTTTAAGGAAATTAGAGAATAACTTCTAGAGTCTTAAAACATAGGTTGGGTAGGATTCCCACCTATGTACTAACTCGGAAATTCCAGAAGTACAAGACTATGCTCTCATCTCAGTCCACCGGAACCTTAAAAGAAACTGTGATACCCTCTTACCCTGGCTGAAGGCCAAGGAAGAGACCATCATGCCAGAAAGTCTAGATGCCAAGACTGCCCCTGGAGATGGTATTTGCAATCCAAACTGGGAAAATCCATGTCAGAAGCAAAGGGGGCTGTGTCTTTCCTACCCCAAACAGCACTCTTATGAGAAATCACAGAGATGGACCATCTGAGTGCACTCCCACCAATGATCGCCTCTGCCCCGAAAGAGACACCCTTGGCATATGGGGCCTGACTGGACCCCAGGTTTGGAGTATGCATGGTTCACAGATGGGTCATCTAACTGATGGCAATACGCTTCTAGAATTCTTCAAAAGAAGACATAAACAACCTTACTATTAAAGAAATAGAAGGATGCTATTATAGAAGTTATTCTTTTAATACCTATATTGCTTAAGTGTTTTCTTCAGTGCATACCTCAGTGTTCCATCGACAGAACTAGCTATAGCTTATGGGCCTTGAGTATTCAAGTCAAGGCCCCCCCCTTTGGAGATGTGGTTTAAGCTTAGATAATAGAGACTACATGAGCCACATACATCTTCCCAAGTTAGAACCTGCTGATGTCGACCTGCCTGACTGAGAGTATCAACCTGGAGAGGACAACAGCCAAAGCTCACGCTGGGACTTGTGGGGTGTTGAGGATTCCTATAGTTAGTTGTAAAATATGTTCCTTGCTAAATTCAATAAGAGAACATTCTGCCTCTGTATTTTAAAAGAAAACAGTCTCTGTTAAAACGTGGGCTCAGCCCCCACAGCTATCCGGTGAAGCATTATAGATTAGATAAGTTTTTAAATACTGAGAATGTTCCTGTTAAGTGCCTTTGTCCTGAAGCAATGGGTTAGGTTCTTGAAAAAAGAACAAAGGGTCCACCCTGAAGGTGACTTTGCTGATTATCTATTATGTATGCAACATTCTTTACCCCAAAAGTTTCTGTATTATGTATGCAACATTCTTTACCCCAAAAGTTTCTGTATAATGTATGCAACATTCTTTACCCCAAAAGTTTCTGTATAAAAGCTGTCACGAAAGTTTCAATAAACGGGTTCAGGATTCACTCAGACGAGAGGGAGCTGCGTGTGTTCTGTTCTCCACCCGGTCCTGGGGAGCCCTGGTCTCGAGGCTGCGACTCTGGTCTGCAGCAATACCGCTTAAGTTCAGATAGGCAGTTTTAATACAGAACTGGAAACTATTAAGTGAAAGATTCGGATGGAATTGTTAAAAAGAAAAATACAGTAAGGGAGACGAAACATGCTTTTGGCGGCTTGTCAGGGTAACTGAACTCAGTGGAGAATTGGTGAACTTGAAGAAGGTAGGGATAGAAATTACTCCAGTAAAAGGAGCAGGGGGGAAGGAGAAAACAAGCAGTACTTGGCACAGCCTCCAGGAGTTGCAGGGCGATGCCACAAACATCAGGAAGTCTGATGTATGCACACTTAGAATTTTCAAAGGCGAAGAAAAAGAAAGTGGGAAAGATGACATTTCTGGGAACAAAACAAACAAACAAACAAAAACAAGAAAAAGAAATGAAGGGCTGAGCATTGCCCTAAATTAGTGACAGACCCAAAATCGCAGATGGAGAAATCCCAGCAAATACAAATGGGATCAATACGGAAGCCGAGGAAGCACGCCTAGATTTGTCCTACACGAACTGCTGTGAATCGCCCAAAATGCTGTCAATCAGAGACAAAGGGAAAACAGTGAAGGTGGTCAGAGGAAACAGACCTAGACAGGAAGAGCAAGGATCTCAAGTATCACAGTGGATTCCACAGAAACCGTGAAGCCAGAAGATAGTGGATTAACTTTGTTTTAGCATTTGTGTGTGTGTGTGTGTGTGTGTGTGTGCTTTGCATGTGTATAGGTGCACGTGGGTACGCAGGTGCATAGGCACGTGTGTCTCCATGTATATGCAGACCTTAGGCTGATATAGGGAAGCATCCTCAATTACTCTTTCACCTTGTTCTTTTGAGGCAGACTCTCTAATCTAACCCAGAGTTTGCGGATAAGGGTAGTCTGGCTAGATACCTTGTCCAGAGGATTCCCAGTCTCTGCTTTCCAATGCTGGGGTTTTAGGTAGGCTGTCATGTCTGCCTGGCCTTTTCTGAACGGTGGTCATTGTGCTTTTACAGTGTGGCACTTTAAACGGCCCTGAGCCAATTCCTCAATCTCTTATTTATTTGAGACATGATCTCACTATGGAGCCCAGGATGGCAGGATCTAGTGATGTAGGCTAGATTTGCCTCTAACTCATTGCAATCCTCCTGCCTCAGCCTCCTAAGGATCACAGGTGTGAGATTTCAAGGTGCTGAAAAGTGGGTTGAGTTGGTAATCCGAAATTCTTTAGTTGCTTTGGATACACTTAAGAAATGGAAAACCCAGGCATACAGACTTTCTCAAGCAGACAAAAATCAAAGGCACTTGCTATGCAAAGGATGCTACCATAAATCCCACTGTTCATGATAAAGGAAGATCTGTAGGCTAAGGAATATGACTGAAGGTCAGAAAAGCAATGAACCAGGGCCAAAGAAAAGGTTTTTCAAATTTTGCCCCAAGAGAATACTATTTTAAAAGCAACTGCAGTAACAATGGAAGCCGGGTTCACTCTTGGTTTTGAAACAGGGTCTCACAGAGCCTGTGCTTGCTTTAAACTAGAGATGTAGCTGAGAATGACTTTGAATTTCTGATTCTTCTGCCTCCACCTCCCTAGTGCCGAGATTACAGGCTTGCACTTCCATGCCTCTTTATATAGTGTGGGGATGAAACCCAGGGCTTGGAGCATGCTAGGCATGGCTCTACCAATTAAGCTGGGATGTGTTTAGAGGCTATTTAACAATGATGAATACAATGGGGGTGGCACAGGAGATGAGTGGGAGAATTGATAATGCACCCTTCTGAAACCCTTGCAATATATGTGAACCATTGTAACAGCATCTGGAGGAATGCTTAGAGATTATTTGTGGACTGAAGACAATACTCTTGTGATTGCTCAGCCTACTTGTACTGCACTTAATGCACCTGTTGACAGATGCATGGACAATGAAATTGCAGAATATATACCCAGTAGAATTTTACTTAGCCTTAAAGAAAAATGTAATTGTGACATTTGCAGGGAAATGAAAATTATTATCTTCAGTAGCATATCCTGTAGCCAAAAGGCTAAAGATAATACATTTTCTCTCATACATGGATTCTAGATTTAATTTTTATACACATGTACATATATGGGGGGGGCATAAGTGATGAAATTAGGAAGGATACCATGAGAAGAAAAAGAAATATTAAGGAATGGATAGGGTAAGCAGAAAAGGGTAACAGAATACATGTTACATAGGGGAGGAAGGGGATTTGTGGAGGAAGGGACTAGCAACAGGGATGGAGGAAGAAGAGAGGAAGAAGAGGATCAACAAATACAAAGTATATATGAGGATCCCAAGATGAAACCTGTTACATTGTATACTAATCTAAAAAGTTTAATATTAAAAATGTACATTGTAAAATCTGAAGTAACTCCTAAAACATTGAAATAGCAAATCAAATAAAAGAGACAAAATAAAATCATAAAAAATCCTAACTCTGAGCATGTTTGGTGTGCACATAGTTTTCTAACTACATGGAAGACTGATGCGGAATCGCTTACGCCTATGAGCTCACGGGCAGCATAGCCACAGAGTAAGATCCACTTTAAACCAGAGAGGACTGTAAAAGAGGTACGAAGAACAGCCGGAACAACAAAACTAGATGGAACGGATACAAAATAGCTAGTAGACTCTTTCAATTTTATCTGACCATATTAGTACTCATCTAGAACTGGAATGGTATAAACACAATGGTTACATTACTGAGGTCAAACAAAAGCTCACCTCAACTATATGCTATGATATTCATCTGAGATATACAGACATGTGTAGATTAAAAGTAAGGGGGTGGGTCTGAGATATGACTTGGTGGTAAAGTACTTGCCTAGCATTCAAGGGGTCCTGAGTTCAATGCCTTGAACAGGAAAAAGGTAAACAGGGACACACATGTGGGGTGATCCACCAGGAGTGTTTCGATTCTGGATTTTTTAAAAAAGATATTTGAATATTTGCATGTGTGTGCGGTATCTAAAAACTTGAATTTGATGTGAAATTTCTTTTATATAATCCTCATCCACATAGCCTGATGACAATTTTATAACATTTTAGAATCAATTTTGTGCATAGTCAGGTGTGGTAGCTCACATGCATAATCCCAGCACTAGGGAGACTGAGGCAGGAGGATTTCCGTGAGTTCATGGCTAACTTGGGCTACATGATGAGTTCTAGGCCAGTCTCAACTACATAAAGGGATCCTCAGAAATAAAATAAAACAAAATTGCGCATAAAACAAAGCTTGTGTCTGTTGACGTGTCGGAAGGCAGCCATGACTATCTGTAGTGTCTCAAGTTTGGGAGCAGTTTGAATTTGAGATTTTTTTTTGAGCTAAGTTGAAGACTCCAAGAGTACCCAGTGACATTTGGAAGAATATGGATGGAACAGGAAGTTATTATCTTACTTCATTTAACCCCCCAAAAGGGACCCCCAAAAAATGCATCCCCAAAAAAGGACCCCCCAAAAGGGGCCCCCAAAATGCGCCCCCCAAAATGGACTCCCCAAAAAGGCACCCAGAGTAAGAAAGATAATTACCACATTCTCTCTCAGATGTGGATGAAAGCCAGTCACACTAAAGTAATTAAAATAAACTTCGGAACAAGGAAAATTATCAGAGGTAAAGGAAGACATTACATCGTGGAAAAAGAGGACAAATGTCCCATGAACACAGAACAATTTCTCTCTGTTTACACTTGGCAACAGAGCTTCGAAATACACAGTGCAAACACGGATGGATGATCTGAAGGGGGAACTACAACTATACTTGTAAAGGTCAACCTTCTCCTTCCTAAGTGATGGAATAACAGGAAGCAAATCAGCGAGGCGCAAATGACCCAGATAACACTGTCAATGAATTTAACATGACTGATGCCTGCAGACCTTTCCACGGCCCACAGTAATTCCACACACACACACACAAAAAGGAACATATTCTGGGATACAGGTGACATACACACACCAGGATGAGCAGTTTTGAGCAGTTTGACAGAAGCTCTTTGGATTCTTCTACTTGTTTTTCTACCTGGTTCTTTCCATCTTCCTGAGCCTCCACTACTTTGGGCTGGACTCTGAGAAGCAGGGAGTGTGTGTGTGTATGTGTGCGTGTGCGTGAGCACGCATGCCTTTTCTCGAGTGTGCATGGGCATGTGTGTATGTGATGGGAGTGATGCTTTCTTGTAGGCTGACCCTATATGGAATCACTCAGATAGCTAAGTTCCTTGTTGACTGATGCATTCACTAGGATATGATTAATTGACCATCTACTTTGTCTGCTTTGCCCATTTCTGATAGACTTACAGAGGAAAACAGCCTCCCAGGACTGGTGAGTGTGTCTGCAAATGGATCCTTCTGAAGACCAGACCAAAGCAATGACTTTAGTCACTAGGAAACATAAAGAAACTGAAGGTATTTGAAACTGGAAGAGAGGAGAGAATTAACAATTGGACAGCATTCTCTTTTGCTTAGCAAGCTATTCCCCGCCTAGTCTATTTGTGACTCAACGCAAGGCAGAGATGAAATTCAAGAGGTGGCTTCTCCCAGCTTAGACCTGGGGAGGCAACTCCAACCCTAAACACAAAGCACACTGGCCATGTGTACCTCCACCTGTACTGCAGGCTGAAGGACTTGAATGGTGGAGATTTTGTTTCTCTTCATTGTGGAGGTCCAACGTAGGAATGTTGATTCTTCAGACCTTTCTAACTTGTCCATGGCTTCTATGGAGGGTCTCTTTTTCCCAGTGTTTCAAGCACACTGGATGAGGGCTTACCATACTGGCTTCTTTTTCTCCCCTTCCTTAACCCTTTAGTGGCTTTGGTTCCTAGTATAGTCACATACTGAAGCACTGATAGAATATTCGATATCCCACATAGGAATTTGGGCGGGATGACCATTCAGCCTGACCACCTGGAAGCCCAGCGCCCCACAGGAAGAGATCAAAGAAAAGAAGGCTCTGTGCACTTGGCACAGCCAGTGTAGAGGTGCCTGGTAGATGCAGGGGGCTGCTGGGACGCTAGCACATTCTACGTCCACGGGTCACTAACTTCCAGTCGTTTCCAGGAGAGCCAATGCATGCTTTAAAACCAGTGCCCAGCCTTCCATCCTTCGTGAACTGTTCGTGTGCTTGAAATATTTTAGCCCTTCCAGGGAGGGGGTGGGCGGTGCTTCAAACTGACAGGTCTGCTTGAGGCTGGGGTTCCTGGAGACTGCCCTCTATTGAGAACCCCTAGGGCAGTCGGCCTCTGCTTCTGGCCTTGGGTGACCCGCACAGCACACGAGCAGAGCAGCTGAGTCTCAGAGAAGATGGTGGACGGGCTGTCAGGGGGAGCGATCACAGCAACATCTGATAATCTCTCCCCGCCCTCCTGGGGAGGCCACAATCCGAGTTTAATGGACTCTGCTTCAGAACGTTGGGCCCTATTTTGTCTGGAGGACTCCCTGATGCTTTTGCTTCTAATCCTCTTTGTCTCGGCAGCAATTTTGCATTTTCCTGGGTTTGATACCAGAATGCTCATCCCCATGGGGAACCTGTCAGAGGCAACTTGTTCTTCATTGGATAGCAGGCTAAAAGTAGAACTTCTGTAATTTTTTTTTTTCCAAATGTAATAGGAGCTGTGAAAACCGGGCGCTCACTCCGCGGGGAGGGCAAACTCAGTCTCCCAGGCCTCTGGATCTCTGAACATCCTTCAGGGTGCTCCCGAGGGAGACAAGCTCCCTCCGCACACCTCTGTGGCCAGCCTGCCTGTTGTTTTTGCATCAGAAACACAGCTCTCCTTTATTTTCATGTTAATGAGGTCAAGTCCCTAGAGAAGAAGGCAGGAAAAAGCTGGTGGATGTGTAGGTAGCAGATGTCAATATCTCCCGGCACACCTGTCCTGCCCCCAAAGCACACATCCGGCTTGCAGGGTTTCTTCGGCTTTAACTCTCACATGCCTGCTCGCCAGAGGTTATTATCATCCACCAAGCAACATACAACATTGCCTATCGCATGGGAGGTTAACAGAACCAACCCAATGGCTTAGGGGTGGGACTGGGAAGCTTTGCACCCATTTTCCCACCAGGTACATCTATAGTAAAGACTATACGGTGGGGTGGAGCCTTTCATCCTAGGGTTTAGTATGATTTCCTTCTGCTCATTAAGAGCTTTCACAGTGTACTGGACAGAGACATTCTACATAAAAGCCTCGGGGGGGGGGCTGGGAAAATGGTTCAGGGGGTAAAGTGCTTGCAGTGTAAGCGTGAAGACCAGTCTTTGGACCCCCAGCATCTACATAAATGTTAGCTGACCAGACAGCTGAGGGGTGGAGACACCGGATCCATGGAGCAAGACGGCTAGCTAGACTCGCTGAACTGGTGAGCTCTGGGTTTGATAATAAGGTAGAGACAGATTGAGGAAGACATCCAAAGGCTTCCACATCAATGCTACATATCCCTGCACACGAATCCACACATTCAGGTGCGCTCATTTACATGTAATCATGAAAATACACGCACATGACAAAAAAATAAAATATTAGAAAGTCCACTGGGATTCGTTTCTCATTGGCTGCTCCTTCATAATGTGTATTCAGAGCAATATGTGAAATGTCCACGCTGCAAGGTGCTGCGTGGGATGGAGCTCTAGATACAGACGGGCTCCAGGCTAGAGACCCCCTCAGCTCTCACCTCTTACAACAATAAAGCTCCACCCAGCCGCCTGAGGGTGCCTTCCTCTCTCCACCTGCTCACTGGGGTGTCTCAGCGCTGACTCCTGACAGGGCATCAAGCCCACCACTGGGAAACTCCAACAGCCTAAGTACTTCTCCCTTGATCCTTCTCTTGAATTTTCATTCGTAGTCTGATTTGTCTCCTGTGGATTAGGAGACAGAACAGGTCACTTCTCTCTTCCTCCTTCAAGCATTTATTGGAGATGCTTCTGCTTCACCCCAACTTCCTGTATCTCTGAGCCAAGCCTCCTAAAGTGTTTCCCCTGATCGTTCTCTCATGTATCCCTTTGATCCAGACAGGGGCTTGTCTATGCGGTGCACATCAACTCCATCCATCTTCTGCTAACCAGAATTCGCTAGGGTGCCACAATGGCAGGTGTGTGGGGTGAGCAGGGGGGCATGGGGCTGAAACTGTAGTCTCAGAGTGGGCATCGGTTCTAGAAATAAATCCACACTGAGCAAAGGGGGATCACATGGCTTTGATGATCCCCTCCAGTCAGTTCTGCAGGCTAGTCTAAGACAGACAGTAGTTTGGGGGTTACTTAAGTACTAGTTCTCGTACTGTGTTCTCAACATTAGCGCCAGCAGGATTTCCTGCTTCCATGGTAGGCACGTTACCTAGGGAGCCCAGCCTATTCCTGCTACATTCTGTACTGTATCTGCTGCATTCTATACTCTGTTCCATATCTGCTAATTATATACTGTGTTCTGTATCTGCTATATTCATACTGTACTTAACTACATTCTGTACTGTATCTGCTGCATTCTATACTGTGTTCTGTATCTGCTGCATTCTATACTGTATGCACTACCTTCTGTATTGTATTCCTTACTATATCTTCTACTTTCTGTACTGGATTTCTTACTGCATTCTGTACCGTACCTACTGTATCTATATTGTACTCTACACTGTGTCTATTACATATTATACTGCATTCTATACTGTACATATATTCTACACTGCACTCTATAAGATATACTGCACTGTAATCCATACAGTATCTGCTACATTCTGTGCTGTATTCTATGCCATATTCTATACTGTATCTAGTGCCTCTATACTGTATCTGCTTGCTACCTTTCATACTATATTCTACACTTTCTCTGCTGCCTTCTATATTGTAGTCTATACTGTATCTGTTGTCTTCTGTATATGATTTAAAAGCAATTGCCATTTGTTTTCTTATAGATTCTAATATAAACACCATCTTCCTTTTTTTTTTTCTTCCTCAGTTTTCCATTTAGAGCTGAAGTAATCCAGAGCCCATCATCACTGCTGGCATGGTCCCTAAGGTGTCATGAGTCTGTGCTTGCTCCACCCTTTTTCTTCTCTATGATGAGTTCTTGCCTAGGAAACAGAAACACATCCTCTCCCCAGCATACCCAGAAGCCCTGGCTGTCCTCACAAGCTAGAGCTGACATCCGCGGTCCAGGCTTACAGGAAACTCCATGGAGCAGTGAGGGAGATCTTCAGAGCTGCTACCTTGGTCCTATGGAGACTAGCGATGACTCAAGTAAATGGAGTTGTGTGCTAACAAAGCACAGATCTTGCGATTGGTGAGTTAAAGCATTAATCAAAGGATAGGTTTAAATCAGGCAGAGAACATCAGGACTCCCCCAAAGTGAGATGATTCCAGTATTGGGGAGAGTTTCTCTGTTACGACATCACTTGGAGTGGCTCAAGAGTGTGTGTGTGTGAAAGACAGGATCAATGTCACTGAGACACCAAAGGAAATTGGTAGCTGTAGCTATGGAACCAAAAAGCTAATAACTGTGACTCCACTCCAAATGTTTAACAGGCTCCAGCATGACAAAAAAAAAAACATGTCAGGTGTGGGGCTAGGAAGATGCCTGAGTTATTATGGTTTTTGCCTCCAAGCATTAGGGCCTGAGTTCAGACCCCCACGCCTATATTAAAAGCCAAGTATGTTGGTACATGCTGTAATCTCAGTTCTGGAGTGCAGAGATAGAAGGACCCTTGAGGTTTGGCTGGCCAGTAAGCCTGGCCAATGAACCTGAATGAGGCACAGGTTCAGTGAGAGACCCTACCTCAAAAAAGTAAGGTGAGGGGGCTGGAGAGGTGGCTCAGGGGTTAAGCCTCTGCCTTGCAGGCGGAAGGTCCTGAGTTTGAATCCTAGACCCCACGTATAGACACCAGGTGGAAGCGGGGGCGGCCTGTGTTTCTGGTCCTGGTAGGGCGGAGCCTGTGAATCCCGGGGCAGAGTAAACAAGGCGGAGGTGGAGGCCTCCATGGTGGTTCCCGAATTCGTCCATGGTTCTACACACACACACATACACACACACACACACATACAAGCACACACGCGCACACATGCACAATTGAATGAATAATAAAAAAATAAGGTGAGAAGTGATTGAGAAAGAAACCTGATTGTTGACCTCTGGCCTCCTTACATTCACTTGTACACGTGTGCTCCTGTACATGTGCATTGCCATACAGGTGTACATGTGTGATGTATATGCACACACAAAAGAATGTCAGGTGTGCATGGAATCTGCGGACTGCTGGGGGCAGCCTACTAGGTAAGACAGCGACCACCACCAAGAATGCAGAAGGTAAGTGCAAAAGTGACTGTGAGAATAGAATGTCCAGTTATTGTGGTGAGAATTTGGGGTTTTCCCATACATAGAACCTACTGGCATTTCACTGGATTTTATCTAGCTCATATGCAGTGAAAGTGTTATGAGCAGTCAGGGCTCTGCATATCCAAATGATATCCTATACCAGTCTCCTCGAATATACAAGTGCAGCACCAAGGAAAGGAAAATGGGACAGTTCAGGGTGACTCTAGGAAGCATATGGCCAGGCTGTCCACATAGTGGTCAGTTAGCTGATCAAAACACGGGCTTTCCATTTACAGGAACAAGACAGTCCACTGACGTGGGCCTTTCATCCTGACCCTGGAGAGCGATAGACTCTTCTCCTTCCTCCTACAAGTTCATTTGTAGCCATATGTCTCTTCTAACATACGAACAAAACCATTGGCCACATTGATCCCACCAGGCTGTCTGTTTCTGTGCACAAGTCTCCAGAAGGGAGGTCCTAGCTGATGCAGGAAAAGGTTGGCTGGCTCTGACCCACTCCCCCTGTGTTTCTGCCCCCAACAGTCAACATTTACGCCTGGCTGAGCCCACCCAGCAGATCCCAACACGGACAGCAGATCGCCTCCCTTTCCAACATCTTTCCTCTCACTTTGCTCTGTCTTCTTTTTCTCTTGCTCCACAAACCATTGGATAGATCTGCTCTCTCTAGATTCCCAGAGTCGGAGTATCCTAGGATCAGTCTTTCCTGGTGTCCTCCTCTTTCAGACCCTGAATTCCTGCCCCCCATAGAGTGAGGGCACTGTCTACGTGGTTTTCTTACTTAAGATGAAGTCACTCCTATGGATTTCACCCACTTTCATAATTGATCCCCATCCCCAAGAGAATTCTAGCCCAAAACCTATGTTTCCCCTTGACTTCTACTTTCTCCTTCTCACACATCGTTTCCACCCACAAGCCAAGTGTTATACTGTCTGAAAATGCACTTTGAGTCCCACCTAGTTCTTTCCACTTCCACCATTACCTGAGACCAGGCTACCAGGATCAGTTACACAGTTAAGCTACCTCCTCAGCAGACCCTCTCCATAACCTCAAGTAGCCTTTCTATCATAACTAAGTCTGGTTTTAATTCATCACTGACCCCTTTGGTATCTTTCCTGTCTGTTTATTGTATCACCTCATGGGGGGAAATGGGGGTATATCCAGGAAACATCAGTTCATAATAAGACAGAAAACCATCAGGACAAACTCCAAATCTTGTAGCTCCAAGTCCAACAGGTGAGTCCCTCGTTGAAATCATCTCAGTTCCAAAGGGCTTGGTTCCACCCCTCCAATGCAGCTGTCTATAGAACACATCACTCTCTTGGGCTGATTCCTCCCAGGGTATATAGCTCTCCTTAGCAGATGTACCACATTATCTCTGGCATCTCTAACACCTTTACTTCTCAATGGCAAACCAGGCTTTAACTCCACAGCACAAACTGCCCTTTTTGGGCCTTTAAACTGCAGACTTTCTGCCACATGCTGCCTGGCTTCCATCATTTTCTGAAATCTTGGAGGAGCACTCCACGATGTCCTCCCTCTTGCATACTTGATGCCTCTAAAACCAGAACCACATGGACGACTTTGCCAAGACTGGTCCCCTTGAATCACAGCTGATTCTGCTTTTCTATGCTGACCATGAGGAAAAGCTCTTTCACACCTGGACAGTTGCTTTATGGAAGAAGTGGATCCTTGCTTTGGAACTCCACCCTTTAGCTCATTTCTTCCAAAAGGATTTGCATTCTTACAGGTGGGACCCTTCTCTAAGGATCTTGCCCTCAAGCTAGGGCCTCTCCTATTATTCAAATTGAGAGCAGGCTTGATTTACAAGCTAATCTCTTTAACAGCTATTTTGTTCTCTGCTTCTTCCTGGTTCAACTCTTTAAGTTTGGAATTGTATTTTTCATCATTAGAGCTTACAGTTTTTGCTTCTTCCTGCCCAATTCTTTGCTCTTTTTCATGAAGAAAACTAAAAAGTAGCCATATCACATTATCAAGACTATATTGCCTTGAAATTTCTTCCGCTAAGCACTCTAGTTTAACTTCAGGCAAGCTTTCAGAACAAGGGCAAAAATTCACTAAACTCTCCGCCAACACATGGCTCCATGTGTCAGTTGTCCAGTTGCAAACAGTCTTTGTTCCCTCTGGACCATCTCAAGCTGGGCTTCCACTGCCTGCGTCTCTCACAAGCATTGCTCTCCTCTGAGCTCTGATGAGAAAGGCTCATTTGGCCCCCTCACCAAGACGCAAAGACTGTCCCAGCACAAAGTCCCAAAGTTCTCCATATTTCTCCCAACAAAGAGTTCCAAAGGCACACTAGCCACATCACAGCATTGGCCATACTGCTGAGTACCAACTTCTCTCAGCTTCACAAACAGCTTTCACATTGTAGTACCAGCTGTTCTCAATCTCACAGCAATACCCCACTCCTGGTACCAATTTCTGTAGCAGTTACTCTTAACTATTGCTGTAAAGAGAGCATCCAAAGTCAAGCAACTTAAGAGAGAAAGAGATTTATTCACTTAAGGGAGAAAGAGAGATTTATTCAGTTTATGGTTCCTGAGGGAAGATAGTTTTTCATGGTGAAGGCGGCATGGCTGGCTGGCCAAGGGTGGAGGAAGCTACGTCACTGCAGACATCTTGGAGGCTGAGAGCTGCAAGACTGCTTGCTGCAAAGGCAGACTTCTCCTGGAGGTAGGGTGGGACTAATCCACCTCAAGGCCCACCCCTTGTGACAGCCAGCTCCATTTCTCAAAGGTGCCATGACCTTGCCAAATACATGAGACTGTGGGGGACACATTTCAAACTATGACAAGGTGGGTGCTCGCAATTAAAAAAAAAAATCACAAAACAAAATACAAAGCCCAAAAGACCAAACCTTCAAACTTTCTCGTCTTACTAAAGGAGCTGAGGAGGAGGTGGTCATCAAAGAGGTATAGGGGTCCATTCGGACTTGTCCTCATGGTCAGGTTCAGGGCTCTCTTATGTGTCTTTGAGGTTCATCTCTGTACCCAGAGCTTTTCAAAACCCAGGATGTCACTCCAGGGCAGAGTTTCAAAATGCATGTCCTACAGTCACTTTCCAAGTACTTACCAGCTGTAGTAGGCTCATGGCCATGCCCTTTAATCTCAGGGTGCTCCAGTTTTATTTGCAGAACAGATGTAACTTATCCCAAGACGCTACAGAGAGGACTTTAGGTTCCACGTGTGGTACACCCTGGCTCACCTTTCTCCTTAGGAAACCAAGGCCTGCGATTCCCGGGAGGTCCCTATGGTCTCCACTGCCATACTAGACTTCTGGATTATCACCAACACTGGCTGCTGTTTAACTCCTCTTATTATGGTAAAAGGGCCCCAATCTTCCCTCACATAGAGGGTGGCAGCTACATGACTTCCTTCAACCTAGTGACTTCTCCTACTGCTCCTAAAATCTGCACATCTCTAGCTTGTCAGGTACCAGAGAAAGTTAAACCACAGCCTGCAGCACACAGAGAATATCAGCATTCATTTGATCAAAACCGAACGGAATCTCTTTGATCTTGCAATTGAAATCAACTGCCTCTAAATCGTCCCTCTGAGATGCTCTGCTAATAGGAAAAGAAAGATGGTTTGAGGCAATTGTAGCCAAATTGATTTTTTTTTCCTAGTCAAAACAACTCATGCTTAAGTTTAGAGTAGATGTCTGGAGTTCTTGGGTAGAGCGCATTCATCATGGAATTCAGGTTTCATGTACTTTAAGAGAACCCAGTTAATAAATCAATTTACTTGGGGGGAAAAATCTGTCCCAAGACTTTTCAATAAAGGTGAACTCAATAAAGGTACGCCGTACTAACAGCTAGAGAAACAAGTTTCATGAAGGTGAAAAATGCTATAAATGTGACAACTCTGGGGACATATGAAATCTGATCGTAAATAGCATGACATCATCCTGATTCTGATTCCAGCTGAACCAGCTCCCATGAAGCCTGGCTTGCTCAAAGGAATAAATTGGAATTCTTTTAAAACAATTGAAGAGGCATTACAAAGTAATACTGAGATTCCCAAATAACTGCTCCTGTCTGATTTATCCAATGTTCTGCATGTGAATTACCACACCAGAAACTCAGTTGCCAATGGGCAGGTGGGATGAACCAGACACTAAAGAATGATTAACTTTCCAAAAAATTATCAATTCTTTTGACTATGTTAGAACACATGGATCAAAAGAGAGGGGAACAAAACTACATTATCTTCTTTCATCCTAAAATAAACACCAAAAAAAAATTGGGGGGGGGAGGAAATCCCTAAAATCCCAAAGAGAAAACTCCCAAACTAACCCAAGTGGCATTTTCAATGAGGTATGAGGGGAACTCAACACCCTGCCTGTAGCTCAGCCGGAGGATGCTTCCTGGAAGGAGGACGGCACAGCAGAGACACACTTAAAACTTTTATTAAACAGGCAATGCATTGCGCGATGGTTCAGGACATAGGTGCGGAGTGGAAAAGTTTTAAAAATTATTTTTTTTAGGGAACAGTCTATGAATTGACAAATGCCTGCCACATTCCTTCCCCTCCTCAGAGTGGCTGTCTCCGGGAAATCCCACTGTTTGGGGGCTGCTTTTGGAAACGGCACCCCTGTTGTAGCACGCATGTCATGCCTAGTAGTAAACACAGAAGGAGAAGGCAGGGCCCACAGCAAGACAGTGGCCAGAGATGACAGAAGTGGCAGCACAGACACCCCCACCCCCTCCCCGGACTCCCCGGACTCTTGAAGGGTGTGGGGTATCCATTTTGCTCTTGCTGGGCGTCTGATGTATGTGCTCCCACCCCCCTTTCATTTCCATCTCCTGCTCTGTCTGAGGTCTCTGTGCCAAAGGGATTCTGAAGCGCTCACATCCACATTTCAGCACAAGACCTTGTTCCTGGGCTTTTTCAAGGTTGTTCTTATCTGGGCCCTGTGTACAGCTCTGTGTGTGTGTGTGTGTGTGTGTGTGTGTGTGTGTGTGTGTGTGTGTGTTTTATCTGGGCCCTGTGTACAGCTGTGTGTGTGTGTGTGTGTGTGTGTGTGTGTGTGTGTGTACATATTGACCCTCCATGTGCTTCCTGGTTCCTTCCTCTTCCCCAGCCTATCACGACTTCACTTGCACTGTCTGTCTGCTTGCCACGACACAGGCTGTTTTAAACTAAGTGGCCCATTGACACAGTGGACATTCTTCCTCAGCAGTTGCTGATCTATTTTATTATTTGGGGCATGTCGCTCCAAGCTTGAGATTTCTTCCTGGCCAGTTCCATCCAGGATGGTTGGTCTGCGCTGGCATAACTGGCTCTCTTCAGCTGATGCAACTCCTTCTCTGTCATGGCAGCTGCCTGGGCTGCTGGAAGGGAGACAAAACAAACAGAAACGCGAGAAGGAAGTGTGGGTTTTCACCCGAGCCTCTTGCATTTCTTTAAATATACGTTAAGGTCTTAAGTGCGTTCCAGAACATGGAATTTGTTAATACACAAAAGTATAAAGACGAGTTAGACGTAGGATGTGGAACTGATTGATGTGATTAAAAAGAAAAGCTTGAAAGAGCGGCTTACACGGCTCTAATGACTAAGTTTAAAGCAGGAAGCGTTCAGGGTCAGACGGGAACCTAGAAGCAGGCTGCATGTGGGAAGGAGTCTAACAGCACACAACTACCCACTGAAAAATGGCTAGCAGAGTAATTTCTGGTTGTACCTTTTACCTCAACGGAAAATAAATAAAAACCAAAGAAATACTGGAGGTAGAGGGGGTGGGGCTGCAGCATTGTCAAGCATGCAGGAAGCCCTAGATTCGAGTCCCAGTACTACTTTTGAACCAGATGCACACAATCAACAATGATCTTAGAATCACTGTGTTCAGAGAAGGCAGACGTAAGCGGACATATATGATTCTCTGCTCCAAAAAGGCGATTCCCACAGATATGGCAATTAGATTAGCCTTTAACTAGAGCTTAGGCAAACGGGCAGATGGGTTCTTCTCAGCGGGAGGGAAATGCTTCAGCTGAGATTGCCATGAGAGACAGTGTGTGGCTGTGTGGAGCGTGCATCTGTGTGAATGTGTGTCGGTCTGTGTCTTGCGTGACTACGTGTAGATACACATCACTTTACTGTGAAGACACACGCCACTGAACTACAGGTTTAAAACGAGTGAGTTTTATGGTGTGTGCGTTGTATCTCCATAAAAACTGTCAAACAAAACTCAACGTGGCAAATAATTCAGCAAACAAACGCAGACTGCAGGAAGACTCTAACGACACTAGCACAGTATTTAGAAATGCATGCTATCTCATACCTAAGTTCTGATGGGACAGTGAGATTCCTCTTTGCAGACCCTCCTTAAGGCTGAGCTTTGAACCCTGCCTCTGGATCATAGTGGGCTTAACAGAGGTCATCAGGAAAGACTTGCTGCGGACAAAGTCGGCCTGCTTTACGGACTCCTATGGAGACACAAGAAGACACACACTGTCCAATCGCATAGACCCAGAGGGGCAAACACACCAGAGAGAATGAGGCATGAGGTATCCTCTCCCAAGAGGAATCGTGGGCTGAACATCAGCTCGTTGATGTCCTCTTTCAAAATGCCAGAGCTCAGACTACTGCCCGGCCTCAACCAGCCCAGGTGGGCTTGGCGGCCTCTTCCTTAGTGGACCCCTAACACAGCCTCATCCTCAGATGGAGATGGCAAAGATTCCATCTGAAAGTCAAAATTAATTCGGTTTAGAAATAATTTCGAGGCTAGTTTGGTACGATCACACATGCTAAAACTGGTTTTAAGCTTCTTTTTGACATTCTGTCACAGAGCTCCGGGTAGACCCGAGTTGGGGTTAGAAGGAAATGAAGCAGGTTTGACCCAGGTACCGACTTCCTTGCAGGCTCACGTGAGGACTGACCACGGCGGCCGGGGGGTGAATACCAAATCTGTGCCTCAGCTGGTCCTAGGCACAGTTGGTGGAAGCAATTCCCAGCTGAGTGCAAAACAGAACCCAGGGTTCTGACTGTGCAGCCCAGGTGAGGAATAAGGGGGCCCAGTAGGTAGCCGGTGAGGCAGCTGGTGTGACAGCTGGAAGAGGGTGACTGATGGCTACAGAATGGACGGGGATGGAGGTGCCACCACTGTCACTGGGTGACTAAGGGAGGTGTTATTTCCACCTCCTTCTGTGTTCCTGGAGGCTGAGCCGCACTGTCTAAGAGGTGAGACCAAAACCAAGGGCTGCTGGCCGCCTTCCGTCCACTCCCACGCAGGCAAAGAGCGGGCACACGCTCTCTGTACCGAGGCTGGAATCTGACATCCGCCTCGTCCTCAGTGACCCGTCATCGATCCCCACAGCAGCCCCTGCCTCAGCCCCAGCCTAGGACCCCCCCACCCCAGGCAAACCAAGGGTTTTTACCTGGGGTCTCTCGGGTGCCTTGATTTGCTTTCCGGTTTCTGTCTTCAGGATCCGTGAACCAGGTTTGTCTTCCGGATTGGGTGGCAGGTCCGGGACCCCCCGCCGTTTCTGTCGGGTCATGGTGATCCAGGGTGGGGTGGGCTTGCCATCAGCCCCAGGAGCAGTTTCCGCAGGAGGCAGACCCTTTTCTACGGGCAAAGGGACAAGGTTAGGAAAGACAGTCCCACCTCTTCTTTCGCGCTGACCCCTGGATGTCCCCAGCGCAGGAAGGAATACACACTGCTTTGGATCGGGGGGATAACAAGGTGGTGGAGTGCCATGGGAGCTGGGGAGAAGGGTCTAGGAGCCTCTTTGGTGAGACTACTTTTCTTTTTTAGGAAACTTAGTCTTTCTAAAGGTGTACTGAAGAGATTATCTAGGGCTGGGTAGATGGCAGAAGAACCAGAGTTTGGATCTCCCCAGGTCCGACATAGAAGATGGAATGAGTGTAGCTGCTCTCCTGTAATCCCAGCCTCAGAGGGCGGCTGGGAATCTCCTGTGCAACTTTGCTAGCCAGACAAACCTTATAGGTGAGCTCTAGGTTTGATTAGCAATCCTGTCTCAAAAAAAAAAAAAAAAAAAGGGTAGAAGAGAAGAGTGGTCAAGGGTCAAGGATGTTATCTGGCCTTAATCTTGGGAGTGGGGGGGTGGGGGATGGAGAGATGGCTCAAGGATTAAGACTCTGCCTTACAACTAGAAGGTCCTGAGTTCAGATCCCAGGTCCCACATAAAAACAGCTGGCTGAATGGTGGTAGCCTGAACTTCCGGCATGTGGAGGGTGGAGCCTGGGAAATCCCAGAGCAAAGCAAAAAGGAGGTGGAAGCAATCCAGGATGATTCCCCAAGTCATCCTTGATCTTCTCCAGGGATACATAGTGCCCTCTGATACACACACACACACACACACACACACACACACACACACACACTAAATAAATAAATAATTTAAAAAAATTTTAAACCTTGGGTTTACACAGGCACATGTGCACATGCGTACATGAAACCCCACACATGCATATTCATGAAAATGGAAAAAGAAAAGAGATGATCTCTTCTGGTCTCAGCCGCGAAATATTAATGCACTTGCCCTTCGATTTTTTAAAGTCAACTTCCTTCAAGGGAACCCCTTTCTAGAAGGAAACAAAATAGGAGCGATGGCAAACCTTCATCACTAGAATCCTTCCACTGGGGAACAGTACTCATGCCCCTGTTTCCGATTTGCTCGACGCCGTGAACACTGCCATCCTCACACTGGCGAGCGCCCGCCCTTCCCTTTGCAGAAAGCAACGCATTTATAAAGCAAGAGACACCCCATTGCCAGGCCCTGGAGGGCTGCGTGCTTTCCTTCTCCCACTGCCCACAGAATCTTCTTAGCCTCTCTGGGATTTTACTTTTGTCTGGAAGGGGGTCCTTTTACCTCTCCCCATCCTTTCTTTATCCTTAGTGACTTTGCACAATCCTCTCAGTGCCCCCCACCCACTGGGGGAGTGGCTGCCTCAACAGTGCTGCATATTGGAGATAGATGGGAATTTCACTCTGGGTTTGCATTTATTCTGTCAGTTAACAGCATAGTCTAAACAGTTCTGATAAAATTAAGCACACAGGGAGAGAAAACTCCCTTTCCCAGCTTTAAATCAGAGTAGCAGAGTGACCCGTGACAGCAGGGCCGTCCCGGGAGGGCTGGTGTATTCATGCTTTTCCTCACCTCCCCTTCCACGCTGCTCAGAGCCAGTACCTGACATTCTGGTTGCCTCTTACTTGGAGGGCATAGGAAATAGCTCCTAGGAAATCCTTCATGGGTCGTTCCATTTGAGGGAAAAGAAAAAGTTCTAAACGCAAGTAGAAAAGGTTATATGAAAGTACATGCTAGCATTTAGGACTGAGATGGAAAAAAAACACAGCAGAGGGAAGCTGACGGCCCTGGGGCTGGACCAAAGACGGGGCCATGTGGACCAGACCCGAGGCTGACCGACCCCTCACAAGGACTGGGACAACTCCTTCTCTGTCTCACGCGGACCTCAGCCTCCCACATGACAGATGGTAATGTTTTCTTTCCTTATATCAAGAGTGTGCTGACAGAATCCAATTCCAGGTACTGAGGGGGTCATCCTACTGAGTTGCTTGTCTGTGGGGTGACACATGTTCTGGCAGAGAGAGAGAGACAGAGACAGAGAGAGAAAGACAGAGAGAAACCCATGAAGCCAGGCATGTGGCTGAGATCTCTCACAAGACATTTAGTTCCTTTTTGGATCCAGCTTTTCACTTCTAAGATGGCCATTTTCCACAATGTCACACCGAAGAGGAGTTTCAGCCTTGTCCCGCGTGAGCTCAGGCAGCGTGGGCGATGAGCTATTCTGCACCCTTATTCTCTGCACTTGACACTCACATGTGGGGGGTCAGGGGCTCTGGGTCTGTGCTATACATCTGGTCTAGGGTGGGCTAGAGAGGGGAATGAAGACAGACCCTGCACAGCATGACGGCAGAGGCTGCTGAAAGATCTGGCAACGTGCCGGCTGAAAAGCGTGAGCATTCAGTCAAGGCCAAACCATAAAACTGCTCCCAGATCGAGCATGTGCAAAGGGTCATTGATCCCAGAGTAAGGTAGACTTGGCCTCGGTTCAAATAAAATCAGGTGAAGAAACGCCTTTGTTTATCTTTCAGATTCAATATACAGATCTTAATCTCCTGGGGATTTGACTAAAGGTCTCTCACAGCTCACTTTTTCCTCCCTGAATGATAAGGGGTTTAAGTTGTCAAGCATAGCATGGTTTAGTGGGTCTCTGGCTGGGGACCAGAGGTGACATGTCTGTATGATCCCTCTGTGGAGGGTCTGGGAGAGGTGGACACACTCCAGGCCCCCTACACACACCCGCACACACACACACACACACACACACACACACACACACACACATATCCCTACTCTGGAAGACAAGAGGGGGGAAGGGAGCAATTTGGTTCATCTTAGAACAAACAGACTAAAGCTTCCAGAAATCACAGTGCTGCAGGTGCAGGAAAAAGTAGAGCCGCACGGTTGAATGATCTAACTACACAGGCAAATACTTCTGATCAGAGAAAATCGTCTTCATTACTATTTTTTTAAGAATAAGATTCCATCGAAGGGACAGTTGGTAAATTGGTCCTCCAAATCCTTCCCTTCTCCTTAAGATACGCCCTATACCTCAAGATGTATTTTGAAGGTATAATGTGTAAGCAGTAATCTCCAAGAGAACTAGTCCTCGGGGCTTACGCTCCTGGACCTGTGTAATGAGACGCGCTTTCTCCCTGGACCAGGGCAACAGAGCATCTCATGACCTGCCTCGGCCCCACATGACTGGGTTCAAGGCCTCGGGCTAACAACGTGCTGCTGGCAGATTCAAGAACCCCTCCGAGAATGGATTTCGGTGTAAAACGAGGAAGACAGCAGATCCACGGTCCTCAGTGTGGGCGTACAGATTCCACGAGCTAACCTACTATCCACACCTCCAGAGGGTTCTCCAAAAAGCACCGCGCAGTGCCCGGCCCCTGTGTGCTCTTTTTATTTTATTTTTCCCTTCCTTGTGTGTGCTGAAGAGTGCTGGCTAATGCCACAGCTGCTACAGCTGTTACTAATCCATTTTCCCTTGTTAATTTCCATTTCCTAAGGTAGTGGATTTACGGACCTCCTAAGTGCCTCGTAACATTGCTATCTGCATTCAGAAAACCTGAAACGAGCCACTCCCCAAATTCCGAACACAGAACCATTTCCAGGGATGCGTAACAACCCCTCTTCCGCCCAGGCATTTCTGACTCATCCACTGGTGAGAGCTAATTTCCCCCCATTATTCTGTTTCTGGGCTTTCATTAAAATTCGAGTACTTAAGGTACTGTTCCATTTAGAAAGACTTCCAGAAGTGACCAGCTGAGGGGCTAGGGGGAAATGCTAATGGTGGCCCACACCCTGTATGCGACCATTGAACCTGGAGGCCAAGTGCTGTCAATAATACTCCTCTGGCTCAGTGGGGAGAAAGGACGTGCAAGCTCCCTGGAAGCCAGGTAAAGGTGGAGGGAGGAAGGGGCTCCAGCAGCTGTCCTCTGATCACATCTGCACACCATGGCATGCATGCACCTTCACTCGCACACTAATAATAAAATAATAATAATAATAATCATAATAATAATAATAAATATGTGATTTTAAATCTTGAAAAAAAAGAATACTCTTCTGGGGGCTTGGAGAGATGATGCAATTGGCAAAGTGCTTGTCGCAGCAGGCACTAACCTGAATTCAATCCCCAGAGACTATAAAAAAAAAAAAAAGCAAAGCAAAGCAAAACAAAACAAAAAACAAAATGAAAAACCCAAACAGCTGGTGCCTGAGCAATGTCGTCCAAAATCATCCTGAAGCCTCCAAATGCACACGCCCTCACCTACTGCCCACCCCTATACATATATACACACATATATGCACACATATTTTAAAAACTAATCTTCTGAGAGGGAGGCAATAAACTCCGTTCTTTGAGCAAACAAAGTGGATGCTCTGGCCTCTCTTGCACGGGGTTCCTTCGACTCTTGAAAACTTGCTGTGTGCTATCCTCTCCTAAGGAGCGATTCTGAGGGGACTTTCTACTTTCATAAAATCTCTTACTTGCTTATCAAAGCACCCATAACCACGGTTCAAGTTTAGAAAGTATAAACAAAGAAGAAAGTTTCTTATAAAGTCAGCAACCCCACGGGCTGTGTCCTTCTGGGAAGTTGTCACCTTAAAAATGTAGATCCAAGAGCTAGAGAGCCAACTCGGTGGGTAAGGTGCCTGCTTACAAACCTGGTGACTGAGTCCGTCCCTGGGAATCCAAAAGGAGGAGAGCTGACTTCTGACTCTTACCCATGCACCACAGAATGCATGTCTTTTCTTTATCTCATAAGTAAAACATTCTATCTACCTGTCTGTCTGTTTACCTGTCTGTCTACCTCTCTATCTAATTTGTGTGTATGTGTTTACATGTGAGTGGGTATGCATGCGTGTGTAGGAGTGTGTACAAAAGGTTCTTGAGTTTGTGCTTTGGAGGCCAAAGAGTGACATCAGGAATTATCCTGGATTGTTCTACCTCTTTATTTCTTTGCTCTGGGTTTCCCAGGCTCTGTCTTCCAGGGCTGGAGTTGCAGGCCCCTGCGTACCTGCCCTTCTGTGAGATCCAGGGATCCGCCCTGAGGTCCTTTTGCTTTAACCCCTGAGCCATCTCCCCAGCCCCAGGAAAATATATTTTAAAATGCACATCCGCAACTCATCTTCAGGTTTGAAAACATTCTCTGTGGAAGAAAAGGCCTAAGTTTGCTCAGTAAGACTTCTGATCTTAAGGAGATTTAGCATCAACAGTGTCTCACAAGTGCCTGAAGCCAGAACAGAAGTTCCTGCCTTCCAGGTCATCAGCCACGCCCTTGCTTGATGTGACATGTGGAGAGTAGACAGCTGCCCTCTGGACACATATGAGCTCTGAGTCCTGGGGACATGGGGGTCTCATGCACACTGCATGGTTTACACAAGGCTTCCTGCAGGAAGAACTTTGGCTTTGTTCTTAGCATTTATGGGTCTTTCCTGACTTACGCAGACCACTCCTGGTCAGCACGCCCTGGCAGGCTTCAGTAGAAGCCAGGCTGGCTGATCTTAGATTAGAATTCAGAGCATTTTGAAAGCAAAACACGACTTTCACACAAGATGACATGAAATAGAGTTGGGTCCTCGATTTATCCAACTCCCAGTTAAACAGACCATCACTCCTTTCCCCTCACTCAAAAAACGCTCAATGCTCACTCACTGCACATTTGCTAAAATACATCTGCAACCTCGGTGCATGGTGGGGTCCGGGCCGTCTATATGCAAGGGTATAGTGAGCCCATTCCCAGTCTCGGTCGAACATGAGGATACTCTGCCTTCCTGTTTTACCTCTTAGACTGAAAAAAAGTGTTCTCTGTACATTCTAGTGTCAAACACTTGGGCTTTTCCTTAGGGTTTTGTGATATTTAAGCCTGGGTGTCAACTTGACACACAGGTATTAACTAAGCTGGGCTGAGACCACCTCTGGAAAGGATCAACTGAGACCACTTGATAGGATCGTACCCGTCTTAGATCCTATCAGAACCTCCAAAGCTCTCACAGGATCCTCCCAGTACTGCATCATATAAAAAGGAGCCACCAAAGAGAACAGATGCCTTAATGCAGCTGTGCTAGGAATCGCTCTTCCTTCCAGCCACCTGGTTTCTTCGACCCTCCAGCCTTCCAACCCTCCTAGTCGTCGGCTAGACTGAAGACTCTAGGAATTCTCCAGCCTTCAGTCATCACCCACTTGACTACCAAACTGAGCAGCTACTGGAAGCCATCGATGGACTACCTGTACATTTGTTGGACTACCTTGGCCATATTGTAAGCCAACTTAATACATTCCCTATATTTTATATATATATTCATTGTGTTGATTCTGCATCTCTAGAGAACCTGACTAATACAGGTTTTCAGTGTCTAAAATCACCCAAATGTAAATACTAAAGTACCGGCTTGTTTTCCTAAATGCAAGAAGGCTGTGACATGCTTTATAAGGGTCATATGTATTAGGAAGGTGATTTGGACAGGAGACATAATGCTGTTTGCTGCAAGTTCTGGGCTCATGGGCCAAGAATACACATTAAATAACGTGTCTGAATAAAAACACACCTAACTCCATTCAGGGCAGGACTGCTGCATCCAGGAACTCACTGCAGTGAGACTTGTTCTGCATAAAGACTGACAAGCCAACATGCCCCCATAGACAAGTAAATACAGACAATAAAAAACAACTGTTAGACAATCAGGACTCCCTAGGTGCTTGGCACTGACACACAGAAGAGCCTCACTGTGTGTCCACGTGGACAAATGAGATGGGTTTCCTCTGCAGAGCTGTTTGCACTCTGCAGTGGGGCGAGGGCTGTCCTCTCCCTCTCATCCCTTTGACCTCTAGCACACCCTGGTATCTTTGCCCACACCTGCCTTTTCTGATGCCATGTCCTCTCCCCTCCTCCGGTTTCCATGTCCTCTCCTAAAATGATGACAGAATCTGCAGGGACAGGGACCGTGTCTACACACGAGACCCACTTCGCCGTCTCAAAGTGAGATAAAGCTCTCAAGAAAGACATCCGCTATGCTTGAATGTCTTTCCTAGCCACGCACAAGACCGCCAGGGTTTTGTCCTCACCCTGTGACTTCTTCCCAGGTCAGGAGTTGTGACCAACGGGGTTTTTTGCTTGGCTCAGCCGCATCCCCAGACTCAGGCTTCCTATGGTTTTCATTTCTAGCCACACACCGGAAACCTCTTTTGTCTATCTGATAGATGCATCTCTTCTCACAGGCTTCAAACCCGTGTGGTAGGAAGGAAAACCCACTGTTACAGTCCTAGTAGGCATTTCTATCCCAGGATGTGAGAGCTGGGGAGGGCTAAGTAGTTTCTTGCTCTTTGTAGTTTCTTACTCTTTGTATCATGGGCCGTGTGTATGAAGTACTTTACCCCTGTTCATACACAGTGCGCACGGTTAAGCTGCAGTTACCAGCACGCTGTCAAAAACTAGCCCAGCCTGAGTGGCAAGGCCAGGTTCCTGGAGGAGCCTTGAGGGGGGACCGACGGTGAGGCACATTTGTCCTGTAGGAGTGGTCAGTACATGTCCTGGTGTCCTCAGGAGGAATTTGTGTGTGTGTGTGTGTGTGTGTGTGTGTGTGTGTGTGCGCGTGTGTGTGTGTGTAGAAGAGGGCACTGTGTGTGCATGTGGAGACCTAAGAGTGACATTGGGAATCATTCTGGGTTGTGTCTATATCCTCATTGCTTTGTTCTAGGGTTTCCCAGGCTCTGCCTTTCAGGCTGACCACCATATCGGCCTGCTGTTTTTACATGGAATCTAAGGATCTGAACTCAGGCCCTTTTGCTTCTGAGGCAGAGGCTTTAACGCCTGAGCCATCTCTCCAGCCACACAGGAAGAGTTTCGATATCTTCTCACAGATGGGAGCCTAGGGTCTGCTTTGTCGTTCTAGCCCCAACTGTGTTTCAGGGCTCTGTTGCTCATAGATAAGACACGGTGGAAAGCATTTACAAAGAAATACCAACAGGTGAACCAAATACAGGTTGGATGTGGGGTGAAACCAGGGATCTGCTTCCCTGGAGTAAAGGCACATTTACTGGGGGCATTTAAAGGGGCAGTGGTTTGTCTGGATCTTTTTCTTACGCAGGAACAACTACCTGTCCGGCACTCAGCCAGCCAGGTGGCAAGATGCTCCAGGCTGGTCTGGCACAATGCCCACACCTCACAGCGCAGCATCCTCTAATCGAGCTTCAATGTGAATGGAGAAGCTGGACTGAAGGCACATTTTTCTCAACTGCTACCATTTGTGTGGTTAAAACCAGCCTCTCATTGGAAGCGCTGACCCAAGCTCAACTCTGAACCTAGCGGGTTCTCTGTGGCCTGCTTAGTGGTAGGATCTCGTGAGACTGCAGAGCTGTGAGGCGCTCTTGGAAAATAATTCTGAGCTGCAGAAGGAAAATGAGAAAAAGTGAAGAAGAAAGCCACTGTACGGCATGACACCCTCTCCCTACAACTAGAAAGGTACACGGATCCCTCACCTTGGATTCCTTGCCCCTTCCCATCTGAGAATCTCTAACCACAACTGGGATCCCATGACAACTGTCAGTGAAGACCAGTAACTAACTCCAGAGATGATCCTTGGGTAGAGAATGCAGATCTTCCTTCCGCTACTATATATTCTGGGCTTTCTCTTGCCAAGCCCTAGGTGTATGGATTTCTCCCTACCAAAGAAATGGTAACAGCTAAGCAATATTTGGTCTCAGTTTTTGGACAACATCACTATGTCACTATGAAAATGCACTTGACTTAAATGGAGACTATTTTGGGGGCTCATGGGTTCAGGGTTTAAAGTCCATGGTACTTGACCCTGTTTCTTGGAATCTGAGGTAGCACAGTGTGTAGGGCATGACAGAAGCATGCAGCAGATGTGGCTGTTCCCTCATTTGGGTGCAAAAGAGAGACAGGGAAGGGCTTTGTTCTCAATATCACCTTCAAAGATATGTTCCCAAAGACCTAACTTCTACTAGATCTATCTCCTAAAGATTCTACCACCTCCCACTAGCTCGCAAGCTTGGACCAAGTCTTCAACACATGGGCCTCTGGGGGACAGTAAAGATTCATACTCTGGGACTTGCAGTTCAGATCCCCAGATCCCACATAAAATGTTAGGTAGGTGTGTGTAGTCGTCTTGTGATTCCAGCCTTGGAAGGTAGACATTGGAAATCCCCCAGAGCAAGCTAGCTAGCCAGACTAGCCCCCCTAAAAAACTCTGGCTTTGCTTAGAGAACCTGTCTCAAAAGAATAAGATGGAAGAGAATTTGAAGATGACTCCTGATATAAACCTTAGGTCTCCACACACACGTTTGAACAAGCATGCAGACACGCATATAACACATGAACACAACCCACACATACACACGAAAAATGGGAAAGAAAAAAATACCCAATTCTATCAAGAATCATATTCCAAGGGACCCGTGCAATACCCATCAGGAGTTAAGACATGTTCAACTCTCATTTGAAACCCACTACCGTAGGTTCATGAAGTAAAGTGAATTGTCTGTCCTTGGTCACCCAGCCACCATATAACAAAGTCGGGACGCGAACACAGACATTTTAATCTCTGGTCTTCTTTCATGCATCACAACATCGTACATTAGACACATGGCCCACAAGTTTCCGATACGCCCACTCCATATTGAACTTGTTCAATCAGTGGCCGGCAATGCAGTCATTCGACTTGGGCATTGACTGACACTTGGAGCTGACAATTCTGTGTCTAGTGTAACTGAGGGACTGAATACTTGATTCCAATGCATTTAGTTGCCACATACACACCATACAAAGCCAGTGGCTTCATATTGGAGAACAACACCGCACTCCTGTCACTCAAAACACCTTCCTCGGATCAGCGTCATCGTCTAGACCTGCTGAGTCAGAAGCACTATCCTGAACAGATTCTTAAGCCCTCTGAAGCCAGACAGCGGGGATTCTCCATGTCGTGGCTGCATATTCCAGCTCTCTAAGAAACTGGACAGGGTGGCGTATGGCTGCAATTCTAGCTTCTTGGGAAGTTGAGGCAGGAGAATTGAAAATTGGACAGCTGGACTCAGTAGCAAGCCCACGATTCACCCGGACAATTTAGTGAGACGGAGTCAAAGTAAGACCAAACACAAAACAAAGCAAAAAATCCAACTGCTTGGGAGCTTTTAAACATGCTCATTTACTACCCTTTCTACAGTGCTGGCCTGGGGCCTGGGTTGAGCTCCAGGGACCCAGATCTGAGAGGAGGAGGCCAGTGCTGCTTTTTTATGCTTCTGGAAGGGATGGACGGCTTGCTTCTGCCATGATCTCCAGCTTCTAGGCCCTGTATCTTCCTCTGCTGCTCAGATGGTCCTGGGGGGTGGGGAGGTCACCCACTTGTCATGAAGACACCACTTTCTCTTCAAATATACTTCTCTCCCCTGCTAGTTAGATATGTAGGTGTCAACTTGACAATTGAAGGCTGAGCTCTGGGCGCATTCACATAGTGAAGAATTACTGGTTAACTCTTATCAGTCTAAGCAAGCCTGCAGGAGATGTCTGACTGATACGGGAAGATCCAACCCCATAGTGGGTGGGACCATTCGCAGGGCAGGTAGATAGGATGGAGGGAGTTTGGATCTGTGTTTTGTCATTATTCAGCATTATTTGAGCTCTCAGGAATTCTCTCTCAGGAATCTCTGTGTATGTAGCCAGTCCCCTTGATTCTTGGTGTTGGTATGAGCTCTCCTGCCAAACTGGGCTAAGAACTGTAACTGAAGGTTGTAAGAAATTATAAAACCTCCCTGTTCCCCTGAGGTCATGAATTTATGGGCAACATATGGAGTAAGTACAACAGATCCTGAGCCTTGTACCAGTGCACCCCCTCACACGTGGGGCTAATGACCATCGCAGAGAAAGCGCTGGATGTTTCTCTGTTGCGGAAGCAGTGGCCAGCAGACTCTTTCCTGCAGAGGTGGGCTGCGCCACTTCCCCCTCATCTCCTACGGTCCTTCTGTCCCACTGGAAGATGCCCAGAGCTGTTCTAGTCCTTCTCAGGTATCAGCAGTAACTGTGGTCGCTTTGGCTGTGACCACTTCTAACACAGGAGTTAAGTCCCCTGTGCCCTAAAGTCAGGGGTCTGAGCTGGAACAAGGGTTCTTTCATAAGGGCTGCATGTCTGGGAAGGAGTAGGTGGAAGGGTAAGCTGGGCTCTTTTTTGATTGACATCTCTCGCTATCTCTGTGGGTTTGTACTGTCCATACTTGACATTCCAGAAGGACTCTGGAAGAGCCTTGTCTACTGCTGGGCCTCTTAGACTGCAGCTACTCCCTGATTGCTCTTGTCCTTTGAGTGGCCCGCCTGGCAGCCCTTTGGAGTCACAGGCAGCCATGGAGAAGCCTGCAATGCCCTGCGGCTAGGAGTGGCCTCAATCTGGCTCCCGTCTGACAAAGGCTTCAAATATGAGGCACACAGATCCCTTTCTAAGATGCTTCACTCTGTCTCCACGGTGACGCATAGTGATTTCGTGTCCCCATTTGGTACTAGTTGTTGAACTATGTCATCACAGAGCTGTAGCTATTTTGGTCTCCATGAAAAGCACTGCAAATGGGCTGAAGAGATGGCTCAGCGGTTAAAGCCTTAGCCTCACAAGCAAAAGGACCTGCGTTTGGATCCCAGATCTCACAGAAAAACGCCAGGTTGATGTGAACGCAGCCTGAAATTCTGGAAGGTGGGGTCTGGGAATCCTCAAGCAAAGCAATTTAGGATCGTTCCCAACATCGCCCTGGGGCCTTCATGGCACACATGTTTAAGTGCTATCTTGTACACATGCCTACATACATGTCTACCCACATGTAAAACACACACACACACAAAGTCCTGCAAGTCCTGCCCATCACATGTGCTAGGGAGTGATTCCTTACACACCACATTCCACACACATTCTCTTTGGTGACATCCATCTGTCTACTGACACCTCAGTCTAACTTGGGACAGGGAGAATCCTGGCCACACTGTGTTCTGTGCCACGGAGATGAGGAAAGCATGGTTTTGCCTTAGGAAAGCATCTCTCTACTGTGAAATGCAGTCGTGCATCATGGGTAAGAGGTCGTTGCTGCCCTGTGGATCCATATTGCTAAAAACTTCACACGGAAGATTAAAGTTCAGAGGTTAAGATGCTCAACTCAACAGTGTCCACCAGAGGAAACCCTCCAAACCCACCCTTTCCTAAGTCCTCCTTTATCTCTCTCTCTCTCTCTCATACACACACACACACACACACACACACACACACACACACACACACGAGACCTTAGAAGGCAGAATTACTGACTCTGGCCGGAATTTAAAAAGCTTTAAGCGCCTTATCCAGCATTACTTTCAGCATGACTGCCCAGGTGTGGGGGAGACGTGGAGAAGGCTCAAAGAAGGCTGCTCTATGGTCAGGCCAGGGTGTGGGAAGCAGGCTTGAGAAGACAGTTCGAGGGAAATCAGGCCAAAGATGAGTGTTGCCGTGGGTCTGGGCACTTCCTGTTTGGATGACCAGAGCTCACTGACAAAGTTGGAGAACATGATTGACGTTTCTTCTTCTACCGGCTCATGTGGAGGATGGGGCACCGGCTGACTGACCTCACCTCCTGCCGCGGGAGATGGAGAAACAGCCTCCACTGTGCTGGAAGAAGGGAAGAGTCACAGTGCACCTTTCACGGAGGAGGATCCGGGGTCACATGTGCCTGGGAGCTCACTTTCAGGGCATGTCCTGCAGAGCCCGCAGTGTGATACAGACCGTCACATGGGCGGCAACAGCACAGTCGCCGAAAGGGAAGGGATCCAAAGCAAACACACTGTCCTTCCACAGGGGTCTGGCTAAATAAAATGTGGTACGCATAAGAGACAGCACGTTCAAGGAATGAGGTCGAGTCACTCGTGACGATCCAAAAAGATGCCCTGTGTTACTGTGGACTGACTGCAGGTTTCAAATGGCAAGCCGTATGCATAGTATTTCATGACTTTTAAAAAAAACATTGTGCCTACGTCGGCAAAACTTTCCTTTAAAGTCTACGACAGTAGTGTGTGTGTGTGTGTGTGTGTGTGTGCATGTAAAAGAGCTGTAAGTCTCTGTAGTGGTTCCCTCTGTGAGGTGGGATTAGAGGCATCCAGAAAGGATTAGAGAGGAGGATGCTATTACTCTTCATGTACTTAAGAAGTATTATAAAATTTACACACAGTTACATTTACCTCCCTCTCAAATTCCATGCATTTTAACACATGCTTAGATTCTTCTCCTCCTCCTCCTCCTCCTCCTCTTCCTCCTGCTCCTCCTCCTCCTCCTCTTCCTCCTGCTCCTCCTTCTCCTCCTCTTCTTCTTCATGCATGGTTGTGTATACAAGAGGGCACTCGAGTATGTGTGCCTGTGAAGGCCTAGGGAGAACACTGGGAAAGCATTCTGGATTGTTCTACTCCCTTATCGCTTTGCTCTGAGGTTTCCCAGGCTCTGCCTTCCAGGGTCAGAAGTACAAGCTATTGCCATTTCTGCCTGGCATTTTTACATCGGAGATCTGAACTCTGGACCTTTTGCTTTCGAGGCAAAGGTTTTAACCACTGAGTCTTCTCATCAACCCATATACTTAGATCCTTAGATACAGAACGAAGTCAATATCCTAAAGAATTCTCTTGTCCCCCTTTGTGGCAGACCCGTTTGCTACCCTTGGCAACCTACCACCAATCCAGGTTTCTTATCTTGTGCAAGGGGAACCAAGGAGAGGTCGCAGAGCTGAGACAAGGACTCAAGGGACAAGGAGTAGAAAGAGCTCCAGTCTGGCCACCATCCCACCACAGTGACAAGTCCGTTTCTGAGTGGTCACAGAGGTTGAGGCACAAGGATAGGCAGGGAAATAGGGACAAAAAATTAACAATGTGGGTTTTCCTCTGAAAGAACTGAGCTGGGTGCAGTGGAGTGAACCCAGGGCTTAGTGCCTACTAGGTAAACTTATCATTGAATCGTATCCTTAAAAAAAAGATATATATATATATTATCTTTGAGACAGGATCTTGCTAGTGGCTGCGGCTGCCTTGGAATTTGCCTTTCACATGCCTTAGCATCCTGAGTAGCTGGAGTTATAAGCATGCTCCACCCCCCTGGCTGAGCGAAGCGTTTGTACCTTGTAATATTCCACACAAGACAGGACCTCCTTCATCATTGCTCTTACCATGTGTGCACAGAGCTGATACCTGAGCCGTAATTAAAACTCTGGGATGAGCTGGTCCAATGGGTGGACGTATAATGTCCCTGGAAAATGAACCAACCCAGCTTCCTGGGGGCCATTTTCCTCCAGGGGCGGACTAGCAAATTGTGGTCCAAGTCTACAAAACAGGCATCCTCTGTTCTGGGGGGACAGACACAGTACTCGACTTGTGCTAACCACTCCAAGGTGGCCCCGTGATGCCTACTTCCTTTGGCAAACCGGGCTCCTGGTTGTTTATTACAACAACCGCTGCTTCCTTCCTGCCTCCCTCTGCCGAACGGTTTTACCAAACCGTTTCTACCAAGAAGGGAACACAGGGTGTGGGAGAAGCAGCTGGGGTCCCCAGAACACAAGACAGAACTATGCAACCAGCTGGGGCACTTCAGAAATCTAAGTTTATGGTATATACACTGGAAGGCAGATGGGGGGGAAGAAGGGGAGCAATGACACCCCATCTGGGAACTCTGGGCAATGGAGACGACACGACAATAAATAGCAAGAATTAATCGCTTCTGGAAAACAGATGAACGGTGTTATTAAAACCTTCATTGGCGATATGTTTCCTATGAATGGAATTGCCTCCAGCTGCTATAATTTGGGAGCCGAGAGGACGGGAGTAAAGGAACCTTCATGAATTAAACCGCAAACAGATCTGAGTGTGGGGGAAGGTATGGGAGCTCAACAGTCCAGAAGTTCTGCCCTGATCTGCCTGAGGCCGCCTCAGACCCCAAGGTGGATGAGTGGGGTGTCAGGCAGCACCCACAGGCCTAGTGTTTGTCTTTCCCAAAACACTCTAGGGAGGGTAATTCCTCCCTCCCTTCCCTCACTTTGCATTAAAATGGAAGTCAAGGCCTGTGTCCGCACAAGTAGCCTAAATCCTTTCACTTTGAAATTCATCTGTTACTTCTGTGGTTTCAGCCAGTGTTAATATGCACAGGTGGGTATTAAGTCAAGTCCTCCAAAAGTAAATACTGTGTCACCTTTTTATGTAAGTCACAGCAAAAAGCAAAAACAAATACAAAGTTCACCACGCACCATTCCAAGCTTTTCTATTCTTTTTTTTTTTTTTCCTTTTGAAATGGCTTTCATTTCAAAGGGGCTTCTGACTCACAAGCCTCCTGTCTCCACCCATCCTGAGCATCTTACAGTGAGGGCAGTCTGCTGAGGAGGTCCTAAGGAATTGAGGGGGCAAGTCTCCTTCTAGCTTCTGAAGCTCTTCTTCCTAGGACCTGAGCTGCTCGGACCAGTGAACTCAGACATTTTCAGATCAGGCCAGGAAGGTGGGTGATGCTGGTGACAAAGTTTCATCTCCATAGAACTACCGTCCTTGCTATCAAAATGGCTTTCTCCATTGCTCTACATGCCAGAAATACGTAATATGCCGGAAATCTGCAAAGTACATCATCAGCTACGCTTCCTCACTAATTACTGTTACCCAGCGGCAGGAACATTTCATGACTGTGCCAAGAAGGCCTCCCCTGGGGATTCCTTTGGATCTGTTGACTCTCCGGCCACTTATTGCATGGTGACTAACTTCCAATGAGGAGACAGAAAAGATTTATGGTGTCTTTGGACCTGTGTTTATGTTGCTTCCTTGTGTTCTCCTCCAGTGTATCTGCCTTGCTTTGACGCTTAGGGTTTGCTAAGAGAACTACCAAGTTTGGGTTCCTCTGTCCCACAGTGCAGTACTTCCAGTAGAGCCCTGGACTTCCAGGAGCTACTTAAAATAGCCTGGGATATTTAAAAATAAAACACACCAAGGAAAAGCTCTCTCCCAATCCCTCATCATGCATACACATGTAGCTCAGTCGTGTAGCTGCATTTTTTTTTGGCACACAGATTTCTGTTAATAACATAAGGTAGCAACAAATGTTTCTTTGATTGGGGTGTAAATACCCTTTACCAGCAGACGTCTCATTTCATCTGCAACATTTATAAATAGCACGATCTCTTTGAGGACAGGAAGTAAATGCTGACTTTCCCGTGACTCCAATCACACAGTGTGACTTCCACTCCAGGCCACATCACATGAACCTCATTATGGTAGGAGAAGAAATTCTTCTTTGGGGAAAAAGGTCAGAAGGACTCACAGCCAAGAATATGTTTAGGGCCTTGGAGAAGAACCTGCATCAAAACGAGTGCCTGTGTCCTAGGATTTGAGTTTCAGAGATTGAAAAGTGGGAGAAGGAGAGCTGGGTAGATGGCTCAGAGGCTAAAGAGCTTCGCTGCACAAGCAGAAGAACCTGAGTTTAGATTCCAGATCCACACCTGAAAATGCGGGTGCACACGGCAGAGGCCTGCAGTTCTGACCCTGGAAGGCAGAGCCTGGGAGACCCCAGAGCAAAGCAACAAAGAGGTAGAGCAATTCAGGATGATTCCCCTGTTACCCTCAGGCCTTCTCAGGCACACACACTCAAGTGCCCTCTGATACATACAGAACACACACACACACACACGTGTACGCGCTCATGTGGGAAAAAAAGTGTGAGAAGAACATGAATGATTCGCCCAGGACCTAGGACTTGTATCTCAGAAAATTCTGTGAAGTCAGTTCTGACATTTCTAAATGTCTCCACATCTGATTTCTCTGTGCTCACATAAATCCAAGGATTCATTTTGACCTTCCCTCTCTGCGTGTGTTGCAGGGGGATTTGTCATGTCATTTGCCTTTCCACCTTGAGACTGGGTCTCCTCACTACTGCTGTGTACATGCCAAGCCGACTGGCCTGCAAGTTTCTGGAGATGCATGGGTTTCGGACTCCCTTTCTCTTGAAGGATGTGTGTGTGTGTGTGTGTGTGTGTGTGTGTGTGTGTGTAAGATTACGAATTCTTTTTTTTCGAACTTTTTTCAAACTTTATTTTGTGTGTGTGTAGGTGTGTGTGTGAGGGCACAGTGTGTTGCTGTGGGTGACTTTGGGAATCCATCTGGATTGCTTCTACCTCCTTCTTGTTTTGCTCTGGGATTTCCCAGGCTCTGCCCTCGAGGGTCATTAGTGCAAGCTGCCTGGCGTTTTTACGTGTGACCTGGCATCCCAACCCAGGGCTTTCTGCTCCAGCCCCAAAGATTACCAATTCTTAACAATGCCTGGTGTTTATGTGGGGTCTGATAATCGGGTCCTCACATTTGCACTGTGGTCTCCCCAGCTCTCTATCTCTGACTCTTAATTCCTCGCCCTCACCCCCCTCCCCTAGGGCTGGGATCGAACCTAGGACCTATTTATACTAAGCAAGAGCCACATCCCTAGCCCCTAACTTTTAAACATGATGTCAGAGGTACTAAGAGAAATTGTGACCCTTTCTTCCAGTTCCCCTCACCTGCAGTGTTCTCACGTGCTCTGTGGACATCCAGCAACATGTCCTAGCCTAAATGAGTCTCCCTCTTGCCCACCTATTCCAACATGCCATCCTGCCAGGCGCTTACCTGTTCCCCGGTGCAGCGCCTTCTCGGCACCCGACTCTCCTTCCTGGGCTCCGGGGGTGCCGGCGCTTTCTCGGGCTCCCCCGGGCTGACATCGGGGCCGGCGGGTGGGTACGGCAGTGTGAGGCTCTGCAGAAGCGGCTTCCTGGGCAGGGGCGGCTTGGCGCTGGGCTGCTCGGGCGACCTGGCTTTGCCCTTTCCTTGGCCGTTGGGGGACTTGGCGCCACGCAGCGCGGGGACGGCCCCGCCGTGCCCCTGCTCGGCCTTGGGGATCAGAGCCAGGCCTCCTTTCTCCATCCTGACCTCGGCGCTGTATCTCTTGATTCCTTTGGCTTCCTGCGCTGAGCCTTCTCTGTACTTGAGCGACAGCGACGTGGACCGCAGCTTCACGGGGAAGGGGCTTCGGTCCTCGCCCGGGCTTGGTTCCTGAGCAGGGGCGCACGGCTGTCCAGGCCCGGGCTCGGCCGCCCCATCCGGGGGGCTCCTGCCCAGTCCCGCCTGGCTGGCCGCGCTGTCCCCCGAGTCCCGAGGCTCGCTCTCTGCGGGCTTTGGGGGGTCGGCTTTCGCAGGCAGCACCTGGACATCCTCCAGAGCCGCTTCGCTCCTCCAGGCGGGTCCGCTGCGCCCCAGGGGCATCCGGCCGCCCGCGGGCACGCGCCCCGAATGTTCCAGAAGCCGCGAGCTGCCCGCGCGGGCGCGCGCCCTGGACGAGGACACCGAGAACTTCTTCGCGCTGCCACCTCGCTCGCTCTTGCGCCCGGGGGCTGCCCTCTCGGGACCTGCTGACTTGGGGTGCTCTGGGGGTGTGGTCTCTCCATCCGGGGCACCGGGGCTTGGCTCTCTCTTGGCGGCCGGCACTGGGGATCCACCAGGCACTGCTTCTATGGCGGGGGCCTTGTGCTTTAAGCAGCTCTTGGGCACTGGGGAGCTCCGGGCAGGAGCCGGGGGGGTCTCCGTCCCTGTTCCCTCGGGTCCAGGCACCGCCAGCGTCAGCTCCTCCTCTGCCTGGACATTTTGGTTTCGTCCGTGTGGGTCGGAAGTTGTCTCCCCTGCAGTAGCAGTGCCAGTCCCAGAAGGGGATGAGTCCCCTTTGTGGGGAGCTGTGTACCCCTTGAACACTACCACGTCTCCCTCGGCAGCTGTGTTCTCCTTAGGTATCTTGTCACCCTGAGAAGGTGTGCCCTCCTTAGCTGGGACCACGTCTCCCTTGGCAAGTACCCTGTCCTCCTTGGAAGGGACCGCGTCTCCCTTGGGAAGTACCGCGTCTTCATTGGAAGGTGCCGCGTCTCCCTTGGGAAGTAACGAGTCTTCATTGGAAGGTGCCGCGTCTCCCTTGGGAAGTACCAAGTCGTCATTGGAAAGTGCCATGTCTCCCTTGGGAAGTACCAAGTCGTCATTGGAAGGTGCCATGTCTCCCTTGGGAAGTACTGCGTCTTCATTGGAAGGTGCCATGTCTCCCTTGGGAAGTACTGCGTCTTCATTGGAAGGTGCCATGTCTCCCTTGGGAAGTACCCAGTCTTCATTAGAAGGTGCCACCTCTTTCTTCGGAAGTACTGCGTCTTCATTGGAAGGTGCCATGTCTCCCTTGGGAAGTACCCAGTCTTCATTAGAAGGTGCCACCTCTTTCTTGGGAAGTACTGCATCTTCATTGGAAGGTGCCATGTCTCCCTTGGGAAGTGCCGTGTCCTCGTTGGAAAGGCCCAAGTCTCCCTTGGGAAGTGCCGTGTCCTCGTTGGAAGGTGCCGCGTCTCCCTTGGGAACTTCTGCATTCTCATTCAAGGGTGCTGTGTCTTGTGGAAGGATGTAAGTAGATGATGGAGTTTCCATATCACCAGAAGTACAAACCACCTCGTGACTTGTGACTTCCACCAAGGGACACGGCCCTTTGGTGGACAGCTTTTCCTTCTGGATTTCACCGTGGGGACTATGGTACGGGGAACTTTTCTGCAGAGAGGGAGGCTCCAAGCAGGGCACCGAGACTGCTAAAGGCTCGGGGACCTCTGGGGTGACCGGGCGGCTTGAGAACTCCTCTCCAAGGAAGCTTCCCACCTCCATGCTGGCACTCAGCGCTGGGCTGTGCTGCAGGCGAGAGCGTCTGGCACGAGCCCCTGCGAGGGGCAGCAGGATGATGGGTCTCCCGGGCTCAGGCTGTCTACCCAGCATCAAGTCCTGCTTTCCAGACCTGGAGGTCTCGTCCATGCTGACTTGGAAAAATGGTTTGTCTTCATATTCTTCCTCCTCTAAGGTGTACCCCATATCACTCAGTAATTCAGACTGTGCCCGCTAGGAGAAACAGAGGCAAGAGATACCATCACTACAGCAAATAACAGGCAGCCTGATTCCCCTGTATCCCTCGGGGATTAATATGGGGCTGACAGGACATACTATCTTTCTGAAGCTGACGCTGAGGTAGATACCCCACACATAGATGTTTTCAGCTCCCCATTACTGGTCCGTTTGGACCCTTGGATCGGAAGCCCAGGAGGGCAGTCATGCCCTCAATAAATGCAGTTCATGTGCTCAAGCCACACAAAGAGTGGCTTCTCCTGAGGCAGAGGGAGCAACTGGGGCAATTGCCTGCCCTTCATTGTACCTGATTCACCCCAGGGAAGAAGGGATCGCCACTGTCTTGGAGAACCAGGAGCTCAGAGGTATGTAAACCTCGGTCAAGACTGAGCAAACTGGGTAGCCCAGGTAAGGAGCAGGTGGTCCCGGGCCCCGTGCAATCATGGAGGGTTCTACAAGCCCGCTCTACAAGGACACACTCCTATGGAAACGTGACATGTTTTGTTGTTGTTGTTGTTGTTTTCCTGAAAGGCCATTCAGACCATGTCAGTCATGCCAACTGGTAACCAAACCTTATAGAATAAAATCCAAAACCTTTTCAACAATAGGTCAGAGAGCAGGACTGGCTGGGCACCTTCCACTTGAGCTCCTGGGAACTGTAAGAGGTTAACTGCGGAAGGACACAGGCTGGCATGGTGTGGGGTCTCCAGAGGGTGGGTAAACAGTGTCCCAAGGGGAGAAAGCTGTTTCTCTCCCTGGCCAGCTGCAGTAGGCAGGAACTTGGGACTTCCCACTGCCAGGGGGCATTATGCTCACTGCATCGCCAGCTTGCCTTCTCCTCCTCTTCTGGGACTTCGCAGGTTGACCACCCTGGAAACATCCCAAGGAAGCAGGAAGGAGGGAACCCAGTGCCCAGCTTATACGGAGATGTCGTTGCTACGACGGCCAGCAGTATCGCCTTCCCAGAGAGACAGTTCCGTGGCTCGGCACGCTCTCAGCTCGAGGTCGAGGACATGGTCAGCAAGTGGGCAGTACCAGGAGCAGAGAGGAGGCACTGGTCTCTGTCCAAACTCTAGGCCCCGCATTTTGACTAATCATCCAATTCCACCGTTCCTATTAGAAGGGAGTCTCTATTCCCTATGCCTGGCGCTGCCCGGCTTGGGCTGAGGATCAACTGGTGCAGAGAGCTATGGGCGTAAATGTTGATGAGCATTCTGCTCCCACTACATCCACACTCACACTCGGGGTGTGGTTCTTTGTGGCAGGGTAAAACACTGAGGTAATAACCGCAGTTGTTCTCAACAAGCATTTTACCAACTGAGCTATCTCTCCAGCCCAAGAACCCTTTGTGTTCTTTTGTTCTAGAGTCCCCCCCCCCCCACAAATGATGTTGTAGATTACAGAGTCTGCACACTGGTGACATACCTAAGAATATCTGGCCAAATGAGGACAGCAGAAGGGTCAGAAAGACCCGAGGTGGAGGCTTTGGATGGTGAAGGTGTGTAGGATGGAGAAGGAGGCCCCAGATGCTACAGGGAATCGAACAGGGGAAAGCAGAACTTCCCTGTCCGGTGGGTCTCAAAGGACCAGCAGGCCTCCCCAGAAGGGCCGAGGTGGGCAGGCAGCAGAGGAGACGGTATGCGGCATCCTGATCCCCAAGGAATGCCCTCATGGGAAGAGGGACCTCAGAACCAAAAGGCAAAGGATACTGATGGACAAACACTTCCAATAATACAGCCCACAGTGAGTGGTGGAGAGTAATAACCACTGGGAAAATATGGCTTCCTCTAAGAATTTAGAGAACTCTCTCCCAAGTAGGGAAAGAGCAAGGGGAAGAAAGGGGCGTGGTAGCAATAGTTTAAATGAAGGAATGATTGTGTTTCAGTGGCTGACCAACATCAGATTTTTTTTGTTATTCTATGTAAAGTCTATATATATTATAGATATTGTTACTCTCTATTCTATATATTGCTATTCTATACATATATTCTTTGTTATTCAAGAACGAGGTCAAATTCAATACAAAGAAAGGGGTTACAGTTCTACTCAGAGGGACAGCAAGAAATATATTCAGTTTGGAGAATGAATGTTCTCCAAATGGCTGGGAACAGCTGCTCCCTGCCGGAACAAAGCCCACCCTAGCACAGACCTGTTCTCAGAAAGGGGCCGACTGTGGCCCTGTGACTCCACTTGGCATGAGCATAGGCAGGTCTGGATGCCATCAAGTGTCCATACCATGCAGTTCTGTCCACACACTGAGCACACGGCATGCATACAGTGCCCTGGTCCCCAGGCAACCCATCAATCTGACACTAATCCACCCGCATCTTCCTCGGGCAACTGAGTCTTGCAAAGCTGACTCCAGCAGCCTGAGTATATAAAGCACCTCCCAAATGCCTTCGAAGACCATGTGGGCTCAGCCCACGCTGTCCAGCGGAAGTATCTAGCTTGTCCTGAAATCTCCATCCACACCCACAATCACGTCTCAAGGATTATAATCTGTCAGTCTTTCCCAGCACTTGCTCCTCTATGGCCCGCCTGGCTCCTCACACTTTTCCAGGGGATCTAAGCCCCATTAGAATCGGGAAGTCCAGGATGGTGTCAGGACCAGCACAAAACGTGAAATATTAACGTTGGTTAATATTTGTGAAATGGACACGTGGACGGGTGACGAGAATGTTCACGCAAGGGAGGGAACCGATTTACCCTGCAGGAGGCGCGCAACTCTAGTTTTCTCTAGTTTTCTCGGCCCGAGCCCACCCATCCTAGGAGCAGTCAGAGGGACCATGCGCAGCGGCCCGTCCCAGCCCCGTGCAGAGGACAGGCCAGTTACCGACGACAGCCTCCGTAATCTGCTGGACCGCTGGTTGCGAGGCTTGACCAAGAGCTTGTGCTTCGCTGCGGAGTTGTCCAGGCAGGAGGAGAATTCCGGAGGGTGGCTGAAGTCGGCCACGGGGGCCAAGCTTCCATCCAGCGGCTGAGCCGAGACGGTGGCGTCGCTCGTGTGGTCTGGGGACTGTGGCCGGGACGAGGACACTAGAGAGATCTCCATTGGACAAGGAGCAAAAGGACTAAGCATTAATTTGCTGTTGAGAGATGGGAACGGATGACCCTCCTTTTACTGCTCCCGTGCCGGGCTGTGTCTGCATGGAAACACCCGCAAGTGACTTCCATTCTAGTTTTACCTTTAGAGTAACTGTCTGGGAGGTCAAACCTAAGACCTCCCAGAGAGCTGTGACTTCCCTTGGCAGGAAGACTGCCCTTCCCCCAACCCCACCGCTACTTTTACCAATGAAAAAGACCAGCCCGACGTCTCTAAAGGCACCGACACCTGCTTCATTCTGGATGCCGAAGCATGGCCCAGCAGTGGGATTCTAGGTCATGGGGGGCACAGGAGAGCCATGTCCCCCCACCCCCCCACCAGCACTGCATTGATGATGCTTTCTAGGGAGATGGCTCAGGGATCAATGCCTTTGCCTTGCAAGCAAAAGGACCTGAGTTCAGATCCCTAGATCCCACGTAAAAATGCCAGGTGGATACGGTAGCAGCCTATATTTCTGGCCTTGGAAGGCAGAACCTGGGAAACCTCAGAGCAAAGCAATAAGGTGAAAGAGCAATCCAGGTTGATTCCTGATGTCAGCTTTGGGCCTTAACAGGCACACACACTTAAGTGGTCTCATACACACAGAAGCAAAAGGAGGGAGGGAGAGAGGAAGGGAGGGAGGGAAGGAAAGAAGGAAGGAAGGAAAGAAGGAAGGAAGGAAGGAAGGAAGGAAGGAAGGAAGGAAGGAAGGAAGGAAGGAAGGAAGGAAGGAAGGAGAGAAGAGAATCTCTACACCAGTTGCCATTTGGTGAGTTGCAAGTATTTACTAGTTTCCACCTCAACAGGGAGGAGATGACAGATCCCTAAATATGTGCAGGGAGGAAGGGGCCTGTGGCAGCCATGTGGAAGAATTGGGGCCGCACCCAAAGACACCTGTCTGTCAGGGAGCAAGGCTCTTGGTGGAATGGGACCTTGGTGGGCTGTCACGCAGAGTGTGTCAGCACAAAGCACCAACACTGTGAGCCTGTAACTTCCAAAACGGTCCTCTGAACGCCACTCATGTGCCGTGGCACAGTTCCCTCCCTCCCTCTCTCTCATAAATGGAAGTATTTAAAAGAAAGAGCTCAGCCTCCTCTGAGCTGCCCCCTCTGCCTCGGACCTCGCTCTGTGTCCACTGTTGTTCTGAAGGTCTTGGGGCCCAGAAAGACCGAAGCCGTCACAGCTGAGAGAAGCTGTGAGTTTCACCTTTGCCTGTGATTTAACTACGTAGTGGGGGGTGATGGGGGTGAGGGCTCTGGCCGGGAGGGCAAGCTGGTTTGCATTTTCATGGGTGGGCTCATAGCACAGGGAGTATCCACGCACGCTCTGCTTGCTTTTGGACACTCAAATTTCCTGAAGTCTGTGCTTTGAAAGCCTAACACATGACCTTCGGTTGTAGGAGCTGCAGCTGGAAGACGCCTAAGGAAAAGGCTTGGTGTTCAGAAATGTTTTTTCAGGATGACCCTGGGTGAGAGACGCTTTCCAAGGCTTGTTGTCAAAAGGCGGGGGCCCAGTCACCAAGGGGCAATCTGAGGATGGTGCACAGGAAGGAGATGTCAGACAGGGAGCGGAGACGGCCGTGCCCGGCCAGTGGGTGAGAAGGACCCAGCGGTCCTGCTGGGGGTGGGGGCAGGCGTGGACCCGCCTGGTCTTGCTCAGCCCACCCCAACCCCTCTGCGGGCTGACTCTAAGAGGTGACGAACCTCTATGAGCTCTTAGCTGCAGGAAATCCAGAGAGTGATCCAAGTAGGTCTATAACTTTTGAGGTCCAGGATTGAATCTGGGGTGGCGTGCACTCTAGGCAAGCACTGAACCTCTGAGCACCCACCTCCCCCAGCTCTGGACGTACCGTAACCGCAATCGGCACGCGAAGGCTATCAGTTGTTAACCCGTGTACTGAGGAGTTGCAAAAACAAACCCACATCCCTCTTGCAAAACTTATTCTGTCATGAAATATCAGCATGGCTATCAGATCATTGACTATTTGCTACTGAAGATGTTTTCTCCCACCGTAATCTCAAGCTTCTTCTCTGTCAAGCAAATGAGCCTGAGGAAAGCATCACACAGGATAAAATTAAATCCTCTCGGGATTTCAGGCCCCATTATGCCAAACGGCCTGTGTTATGCAAGCATGCTCTTAAAGGGCACAATCACTTTTCCTCTCAGATATGCACCCAAAACTCTCTGGGCACAAAATTCAATGCTGACCCTTCAAAACCACAGTGATAATGACTGTCTATATTCTTAATATCTTAACGGCTCAAATTTTGGTTTCCTGTGAAGCTAGTGGTTTGTATATATAATCCAGTAACTGATTATTCTCAGAAGTGAGCTTTGGAAAATACAAAGTAATCATCAAGACAAGGTTGGTGCTGGCCCAAGACCAGTGGCCTCCACTGGGCTAATTAGGGGGCTGGAGAGATTCTCAGGGGTCATTTGCCTTCAAAGCAAAAGGACCTGAGGTCAGATTTCAGATCCTAGATCCCACATAAAAACTCTGGACAAAAATGATGGCAGCCCATACTCTTGGAAGGCAGAGCCTGGGAAACCCCAGGGCAAAAACCAGTAAGGAGGTAGAGCAACCCAAGGTGCTTCCTGACGTCATCTTTGGGCCTCCACAGGCACATCACAATTCGCTCCTCTACACACACCCACATAGGCCCATACGCATGTACACACCCACACTGACATGCATCAAAAAAGAAAGAAAGAAAAAAGAAAAGAAAAAGAAGCTGTGTTTCAAGGTACCAAGCAAGTTTGGAACCTTGCTCACTCTTCAATGAGGGAGCTGGAAATGGTCCGCTCCTCTCTCGTGTCTCTCGTGTCAGACAAGTAAGTCTGAGAGTCAGAGATTTGTGGGATGAAGGAGGAGCTCAGACAAGATAAGCCAGCAGGTGACTTCCAACAAGTGTCTCCCCCACTCATGGTCTGACACACAGTAATGTCCTTTTCTGAGAAGGGCTCAAAGGATCAGGATGGGCCACCCTTTTCCTCCTTTAAGCCTTCTTGGATCTGGAGAGCAAGAGTGTGTAGCTTTTCCCGTATATTTGCAGTGACTTTACCCTCGAGTCCCCACCCTGGGGCTGGCTTCAGCTTGACTGCAGTACGATCCAACTTTCCATCACTGATACTTCAGGAGTAATTATGTGTGTGTTGGGGGTGGCAGTGGAGGGCTGGGGGTGGGGGGTGGAGTACCCAAGATGAGTGGCACTGAATTTAATTCAGAGCCCCATGGAAGCTGCAAAGATTCTAGAGCTTTGTGGTAAGTAGCTCCTCAGTCAGGCCAGACCGAAACATGATCCAAGGATGGATGTGTGGCTACAAAACACGAACAGTGTTCCTGACTTGGTTTCAAGTGTCAACATAACTTGGGGAACTCCAGTTCCATGCACCCAGTAGCGAGACTTATTGATGTAGAGAAAACAAACATCTAGTTTATCATGGACATCTGTTACATTAGTGTTAATGGTCCTGCTGTTGGCCACCCCGAGAAAGTTGCATGGTGGGCAAGAGCACCTATGGGTGTTTATGCCTGGGAAAGAGCACGCAGCTCAGGCCCCAGGCTCCCTGCAGTTCTCAGGCAGAACCTGGGACCACTTCCTCCAGTGGCCGAGGTCACACACTCTCTACTTGCCAGCTTCCCGCTCGGCCCTGTTTCTCAAAAACAGGCCTGATGTTGCTTCCCTGAACCAACGGGTTCTCATGGTTTGTGACCCCAGCATGGAAATGAGGTTCAGGGGCGTTCAGTGTTCCCCATGCCACGACAACAGAGAAGACACAGCCTCCTTCCTGTCAGTGGGATTCTGCATCTCGGAATCTGCTCAGACAAGAAAAGCAAGGTACTGACATGATTGCCTCAAACCATATCCCATGACCACACACACACACACACACACACATCACACATGCACGCACGCACACACACGTGCGCACATGCGCACACACACGCGCACACGCATGCACTCATGCACACACATACACATGCGCGCACACGCACGCACACACACGCGCACACATCCCCCCCCACACACACACGCACAAAGACCACAAACCACATCGCCTGATCAGACCTGAATTTCTGCCCTGAGAATGAGAATAAACACAGTCTGAGGGTCAGCTGTGGCCCCCAGGGACCTGAGAGGCCACGCCGTGCCACGGACTCCCTTGCCCATGGAGATGGGAGCTCCGGCCACACTTCCTGGGAGGTCTACAGGGAAAGTTTCTCCCGCAGAGACTGCACTTGCCTTTATGGTCGTGCCAGAGCCCACATCATGCAGCAGGGACATTTCTGGGGGGCTCCGGGGCAGCCCGTCGTCCTCAGAGCTCATGCCGGTGTCCTCTGCCCGCTTGACAGGAAGTCCCCCTGGAGGTGGTGGTCCCATTTTCACATTGCACTGTATTTTTAACTACATGGGATAAAGGAGAGAGCTGCTCTTAGTATCCTCATGAATAGCACCTGTGGACAAGCCTTCTTGCTTGGATGCATTTGTTCAGGAAATACCATGATGGGACCACTAAGCCGGATGTCCGTGAAGCAGTAACAACAGTGAGCCAAAATCCGGCTGCGCCTCACTTGAATGTCTTGGGAGAACTGCGAAGAGCCCCTGAAACCCACTTTAAACTATTATCAACCAACCAGGTAGAAATCACTTAAAAGCTACCCCACGGCAGCTGACATTTGTGGCAAGAGACGCTGCCTAGCAAACGCTTACCTGCAAAGCCTTAATCCGGTCACACACGTTTTCTTGGGAAAACACCCGCACAGGCCGAGCTGGATCTTGTCCCGATTCGGGAATGAAAATACTGTCATGTGACAGGGCCCGGTTGCCCATTGTGCCCCTGGACTCCCTAGGAGAAAAAAAAAAAATCACCATGAAATTCTGTCCATCACCGCCTTTCACGGATGCGAGGGGAGTCCGAGTGAGAGAGGGTGAAGTAATTAGCAATGTGTCCTGCTGTGTAACACAAGCTACCCGTAGGCACATCTACAGAAAGGCATTACCTATCAAAAGGGATCTGAAGGTTAGAGAAAATCATTTAGTGGGCAGGAGCGGGGGAGTGAACCTGGGAGGACGGGCTGGTGCTGGCTGGATTTTGCAAAAGTCTGTCTTGCATATTCAGAGAGAATGAGGTTGAGGACCGTGGGTTAATACGCTGCTCCACTGTAAGCTAGATGCGATGCCTGCTCAGTAGCGAAGAACCTGACTACCAGTACGTCTTCCTACTGATGGTCCCAGCCACACATCTACAGCCTGTTAGACAGGAGAACTACAAATCTGCAGAGTTGTACCCTGGCTTGTTTGGTTTGTTTCTTTTTGTTTTGTGATTGGCTACAGCCTACTTCCGTGTCCATGGTCTGGAGTATGGACGCCAGCCCTGAGCCCAGCATTGTGATTTGGGAAGCAAACCCACAGGACACCCATAAAACGTCCTCAGAGGATATGGGAATGAGTTGTCAGATTTTCCTAGCTGCCTGAATAATAGGTGGAAGGAGATGACCAAGACCGATGGTGGAGGAAGGAAGGGAAAGCTGCCTGTGTGCGTGGACATCTTGTGTACACTAGCCCCGCCCTGTCCTCCTTGGGCATCCTGTCCTCCATGTGGCTTGAGGGTGGGGCCCTGTCCCACTGCAGATCAAACCTTGTTAGTTAATGGCACTTCCTTTTTTAGAGAACTTAAGAGTCCTTGGCTCCTAGAAGGGTGTATGGTCTCATAGATGCTCAAGGAATCTTGCCCAGGGAGCACGCACCAATAGAAAGCAGCTCTTAATGAAAAGGTCTTCACACACACACACACACACACACACACACACACACACACACACACACACACACTTTCCTCCTATAGTCAGCATCCTAGAATCACTCCCTACCAAAAAACCATGGTTACTGGACAAACACTTCCACCCTGGTGTGTAAGTAGGAGAGGCCACTTGAACACACTTCTGAAAAGACACTTGTGCAAAACCATAAGAGACCACACTGCCCCAGGTCATTCTCACAGCAGTATTTATGAGGTGGAAAACAACCGTAGTCTACAGCTGACCACAGAGGTGACTGTGTCTAGGTGACCTCTCTAGGGGTGCAGGCTGGCCACACCACAGCAAGTGAAGACAGAGCAAAGCTCCTGGTCTGTCACCCATGCTGGGGGGAGAAGGGCTGGTTGCACCTCTTGACACTTGCGAATGAGTAGATATGTGCCTGCTTGCATTAGAAAAATATTAAAAAGGGTTAGGTAACAAATAAAAGTGACTGGTCACTTTCAGGGACTAAAGGAAAGAACTAGGTGAGAAAACAGGGTCAAAAGTGCTTATGTTCTCAGTTTTATCTTTGGAACTATGTAAGCATTTTGGGAAATAAAACACAAAAGTGAGTGAAAAGGAAAATTAGGGTAAGAAACTCAGAGAAGTAAGTGGAAGGATCACTGAATTTGATGCTGGCGAACCACACACAGTGAGAACCTATTTCAAGAAAACAATGAGAACAAAACCTTGAAAAGCCTAATTTATATCAGGCAATTGACATAATCCTACAAAGAAAGGAAAGATTTCAAGTGACTTTAATGCTACGTCCAACTAACTTTGGATTCCAGATCTGGAATAAATTCCAAGAAACAACTACATAAAGATGCCAAGTTACACAAGTTACACTAGTAATCTTGATTTTAAAATAGGTACATGATTTTTAGTCTGTAACCTCTATGGGGAAAGGAGAGGATGGAATTGCTATATTATAGGAAGAAACTAGTAACTAATTTTGTTAATGTTATTACAAGCCAAGTTTTTTAGTATAACAGAAGTTGAAGAAGAAAAATGGAAGTCCGTTTTGTCTTTCTTTGACTTGATATTTCAGTGAATGAATTACTATTCTTCAAATTAAAGTACATTTTCTAGTTCCACCCACTAGAGGTCCAGACACAACTGGCAACTAGCAATCATGACCACGACAGACAGACTGTCATCTCCGAAACCACTTCACGCTACAGAAAAGGAACCCAAGTCTATGAAAATGGAGAGATTCCAGGAAACAGGCAACCTAAACGCAGGTCTTCTCATACTGAAAGAAAGCAAAGAAGCTTCCAAAGATGGAAAGGTTCTTGTCCAGTGAACTGAGGTGCTAATCTGAAATGAGTCTCGATAACCCGAGGTAAGACAATAAATAGTTACTAGATAAAATATATCAAAAAATCAAATGTCAGTAACCCCAGATGCGAGGAGGCACTGATAGGAGGGACTCCTGGGGCTTGTTTGGCTTCTAGCCAAGCATGAGCACTTGGTTCAGAGATGGGACCCTACTTCAAAGGAATAGGCAGAGAATGATACCCTCTTCTGGTGCATGTATGTGCGCGCGCACACACGCGCGCGCACACACACACATGCACACACATGCACATAAATAAAAAATATTTTTTCAAATCAGTGTGTTTGAATTGAGAGTATATCTCAGCTGCCCTGGATTTAATCCCTAGAACTAGGCATGGGGACAGACGTGTAATCCCAGCACTCTAGAGGTGGTGAGAAGATCAAATGTTTAAGGTCATCCTTGGCTACATAGTGAACTTGAGGTCAACCTTGAGACCCTGTCTAGAAAGTAATGTACAAAATAAAATATTGAAAAGAGAATCAGTGTGTTCAAAATGATCCTTGAGGAGAGGGAAAGGGAAAGGAAGAGAGAAAAGAGTGGGGGAGAGGTATTTAGCTACAGATGTCAACTTGATGATTGAAGGCTCAAGTTGCTGGTTGTATTTGTAAAGAATTTATAAAGCCAGTAGGAGATTAATAATTGACGAGCAAAGACCCAGTCCAGTGGGCAGAGCTTTTCCCTGGGCAGGTGGGTAAGATGGAGAGAGCCCGGTCAGTGAGCTGGCATTCTTCAGCGCACTTTGGTAGTCTTGGCCAGTGAGGTTTGCCCCTCTCTGGGCAGTCCTATGGATATGTGTGGCCAGTTCCCTTAGCCCCTGGCGTTGGTATGAGCTCTTCTGCCAAGCTAGACTAAGACATACAACTGGTAAGTCATAAGCCAAAATAAAATCTCTTCTTTCTCTAAGCTGGTCTGTCAGCAACATGCAGAGTAATTGTGTGTGTGTGTGTGTGTGTGTGTGTGTATGTGTGTGTGTGTGTGAGAGAGAGAGAGAGAGAGAGAGAGAGCACTAGGATGTATAATAATACCAGATACTTCTTTGAGGGTAAATTAGAAGAAGGGGGACCACACATCATCTTATTTTTCTGACCCAAATTGTTTTGTAGGCAGAGTTGCTGAAGGGACATTCTTCATGGAAGAAACCCAACTAGAAAAATGTAAAATGGATGATGGAGTCAGAAAAACCACCGTTTTTCAATGAAGTAACGGATCATTCACAGGTGAAAGTTGGTGAAGGGATTATAAGGCCGTACATGATTCCCAGTGCTCCTTCTCAGCATTCGCGGATGTGAGGTGCCCAGAAAACACAGACCTCCTGGTCGATCAGGCACAGGAAACACCAACACCATCTTGAACCTAAATCTCTGCACAGTTCTAGGTCAACTGAATTTACAGGGAATCGAGAGAGGAGTCCAAGGTCAACTGTACTGAGAACGCAAAACGACCACAAGCCACTCTGCAGGCAAAGGGGTGGGCAGGCTCGGCATTCGTAACAATGCTTTTTCAACAAAGTCTTGCTGTCAGATAGTTTAAAGCATGGTGGGAGGGAGGGGGGGACACTATGCACCCCCCTCTTTGCAAGGTACCCAAGAGCCCATCTGGTTCTGGAAAAAAAAAAAATAAAAAAAACAGAGCTTTGATTTTTTTTATTTTCAGTCCTTTGGTGCCACCAAGTGGCCATTGTGATTTCTACACCTCTTCAAGATGGGGGGGGGCTGCTCTTGAGCGGGACCAGCTTGATATGCTCCTTGCTCCCCCGTCCTAAGGGGGGGATCATACTTTCTGAAGAGTTTTATCCTAAAATGAAGAGATGAATGTTTAACTGGGAGCACAAGAGCTGGCACAGCAAAAGATCTGTTTCTCCTCCATTAGTAACTGCAGGAGGAGCCGGAACATACACCTCCCTGTATTTTGATGAAAAACAGGTCAGGACACAAAGGATTTCTTTACTGGGCATCTCGGGGTCTCATTACCACTCTCTGTCCTTCTGAATGAGCACCTGGCATGCGCCCGCTATCCAACTAGGTTGCCCCAACTTTCTCCCATCCTGGATTTGAAAGGGCAAAAAAACACTCCGTGTGTGGAGGGGCATCTAAGGGGGTCATCCAGGGGGAAAGAGGCTCAGGAACCTGGCGAGTTACCAGGACCCTGAACTAAGAGTACTGGACTCCTGCGACCTGATGCCCACTCCTAGGTGGCCCGACATGGACAGAAACTCACTCAAGCTCATCCTCAGAGTCGTAACCCACGGGCCCCGAGTCCAGGGCAATGACCTCGCTCTTGGCTGGATTTTGTTTCCACGTGCTGTTTCCAGTGGACGCAGGTGATTCCTTTCTCTTCTTCTTCCCAAACAATTTCTTGAAGGTTTTGAATTTGGACTTTTTCTTTCCTGCGTGGGTGGAAAGAAAAAAAAAGTAAGCTAGAGCGTGTGTTAGTGTGCAGGTATGAATGTGCACAGGAAGGGGGGAAAGTGCTTGCCTCAGTCATTCACTTCTGAAATATGCCTTTACCAGAGAGAAGTACGTGGCCTACCAGATTTGTACCCCTAAAGCAAGCCTCGGTTTCTCTTTCTTTAGGATAGTTAGGTAAATGAGCCAAGAACTCTAGGGTAGAATCACAGAAGTGAGACCCAAGCCATTTTCCTCCCATGTGGAATCGAATTCTTAGAACCTCTGAAATACGCAGAGGCGACCAGAGACATTCCATGAAGTGAAGGCTGTGGGAAAACCCAAACTGTTTTTCTTTTATGAAAGTTATTATTTTAGGAGCTGGGGAGATAGCTCAGGGGTTAAAACCCTTTGTCTCTCAAGCAAAAGGACCTGAGTTCCAATCCCCTGTTCCCTTGTAAAAAGAAAAGAATGCGGGGCAGATATGGTGGTGGACTGTAATTAGGGTTCTGGAAGTCGAAGCTTGGGAAATCCCAAAACAAAGTAGTAAAGTGGTTGCTCTTCTACCTTACTGCTTCACTCTGGGGTTTCCCAGACTCTGCCTTCCCAGGCCAGAATTATTGGCCATTATTATATCTGCCCAGTGTTTTTTTTTTTATGGTGGGATCTGAACTCAGGTCCTTTTGTTGCTAGGCAAAGGCTTTAACCACTGAACCATCTCCCCAGCCTAACAGTTCATGTTATCATCTCTTTAAACATTAAACAACGTTTTTGATTCACAGACAACAATAGCACATATTCAAAGACACGATATCAAAATTCGGTATATGTCTTAACATATATGTGGATCAAAACTGAGCGATTATCAGTCTCATCTCCTTGTCATTACTTTGTGTTCAGAACCTCAAAACTCTTCTATTCCAGTTGTTCATGAATATATGTAATAGGTTGTTAGGAACTACAGGCACTAACTGTGTGGGCCCTTCCTCATTATCCCTAGCAGTCACTTGCATGCAATCTGATCACATTTAATTTTTAGCTTTCGTATCGGATAATACAGTGACTCTGCATCTGACTTCTTTCACTTGTTATAATGTCCACAATGCTTTGCTGCAAAGGACAAGATAGCTCCTTTTCAGTGGCTGAATGATGCTCTATTGCACATAATTCCACAAGGTTTTACCCGAGTTATCTTTATAGAGTACTTCTCAAAACTGCTTCTAGTGTGGACCCAACAGCATCAAGGAAAGATGGATGAGGCCCGGCTCACAGGAGCGCCAAGCACCACGAGCCAAGGACTCACGGGGACATAAAGGGTCACATGGTGGCCATCTCCACACTGGAAGAGGTGGTGGCCAGGCGGAGCCAGACTCGCTCTGTTCCTGGATTGTTAGACTTTGTGTCCTAGCTTTCAAACATTTCGTGATCACTTCTCTGGATGTTGCCTACATCCTTACCCATAGCATCCATAGCATCTATCATACCCATGATCCCATGATTCCACAGGAGTGGCTCCTCTCCTTCCACTCGGAATATGTATGACAGTGGACAGTGGAAGGGGATAACACCAGAGGTCACTAAAATGATGTGATACATCATGGAAATTTGCCAAAAAAAAAAAAAAAAAAGATTTGGCTAGGAGAGTTTAATAAATAAATAATTTTACCAGCTGAATTTCCTTCAAAAACAACATAGGCTCTCTTTGTTTTCTGTATGTTAAAGCTTGCCTGGGCAGGCCACATGACCGTGTCTTCTGTGGGAAGTGACTTAGGGTTATAAGGATAGGTGTTTTCTTACAGCCCCGTGGAACTCTCCTGACTTTCGTAACCATGAAATGTTTACCTGGTGAGCAGATGGTTCTCCATCAAGAGTTTATTATTTTGAAAGACTCTCGGGAGTCCTCTGCATTTGGTTGGGACGCCACCTGGCCATTGCATAGTCAACAAATTATTAGCTGCCTCTGGAGGCCTTGCTGACTTGGTTGTCAGAGGCACTGCTGGAAGCATGACATGAGCAGAGGGTAGGAACAAGGGCTTCAAGCCCTGCGTCCTGCAGCTATGACGTTGACGCCCCTTATAAGAGTTCATCAGTTTTCTGTTGGTTTGTTTCCTCTGCTTCGGGACTTTGTGATTCAGTGTCATTAACGATCCAACTCTGCTTATATCTCTAGCCTAAAAATGTTCAATTTTGATGAAATTCCATTTATGAAAAATTTTTTTCATAGTTTAAGGTATAATATCTGAAACTCTTGCCTTGCCTTAGGTAATAAATACTTCTCTTATGCAATGTAAATGAAAGATTAGAATTTCATACTTTATAACACATTTTAAAATTGATTGTGTGTGTGTGTGTGTGTGTGTGTGTGTGTGTGTGTGTAGATGTGGGCACACATACCATCGCACACTTGTGGAGGGTAGCGGTCTACCTTTGGATCTCACTTTGAGATGGAATCTTTTCTCATCTGTGTAAGACAGGCTAGCTGGCATGTGAGCTTCTGGAAACTTCACCTTCCGTTTCTCACAGGGATGCAGAGATTGCTGAAGCCTGAGCTACTGTGTCTGGGAATCTGCTTAGGTCATCAAACTTTACCATTGAGTCGTCTCCCCAGCCCTATCACATTTTGTCGTTTTGCATAATCTGCAAAGCACAGGTCAATTTTTTGCATAATAATGTAGAGTGATTCAAACAGCATTTGTTGATTATTGATAGCATTTTTTCTTCATTGAGTTGCACTTACAACATTATAAAAAAAAATTAGCTGACCACATTTGTGTGGTTCTAGCTTTGACTCTAGTCTAACCCACTTCTGTTCCTCTGTCCTTCAGCTGAAGTATTCTGTCTTGGTTACTATGCTCATGTGTGTGTGCAGGTCTGAAGTTGACATCAGGTATCATTTAGCGCTCTGCTCTAAAAACACTAAGGCAAGGTCTCTAAATTGAACCTGGGACACACCAACTGGCTAGGCTAGCTAATCAGCTTGCCCTGTTTTTGTCTCCCACGTGCTGGCCATCACCCCTACCCTACTTTTACATGGGTTCTGGGCATGAGAACTCTGGGGATGCAAAACCTTCCCCTCACACTTGTGTCTTAACCCCCCAAACCATCTCCCCGGTCGCGCTGGCCAATACCACGATTGGAAAACAAGAGGTAACTATACTCCCGAGTTCCGCTGCTTATTTTTCAACAGTACACTGAACAGTGTGTACTAACACATGGCAGCTCAGTCGGGGAAGAATCAACATCTTAGCAACGCCGAAATCCCAATTCACCAGCACGCTATTTCTCCCCATGTATTTAGGTTTTTGTTAATTTTTTAATTTTATAAGTTACTTATATTTCCAATATGCAGACTTTGAACACATTTTGTGAGATAGGCACCTAAGTATTTAAACTTTTGGTGCTATTGTAAATGGCACTTTAAAGATGTCAAGTTTTCAACAATTTACTGTAGTATACAAAAATACAATTGGCTTTTTGTACAATGAACTTAAACTTGGCAAGCTTCTTAAATTGTTCAAAAGTTCTGGGTACTCTTATGTCAGGCTATCATGTTATCTGTAACAACTTCATTTCTCCTCTTCATCTCTATGCCTTTTCATTCTTTTCTTGTCTTATTACACTGGCTGGGCACTACGCTACTTTTTTTTGGTTCTCTGGAACTTTCAGATGTCTTCAGTCATTTTAATGATCCTTAGAGGTACAAGTGCTTCATAACTAATATGTAGCAGAATATTAGCTCAATGGTTCTGGCATTTGAGGCCCTTATGCATCTGGTTTTTTTTATTTCTGCTATACATTAGTTTGCTAGTGTTGCTGCATATTCTATAGAGTACTGCCTGGTGAAAGGCCACATATAGGACAACTATTTTGTGACTGGTGGAGATCACATATCCGAGAAGAGCATCAGAAGAAATGGTTAAAAATGATAAACTTGGGCTGGAGAGATGGCCCAGGGGTTAAGAGTCTGCCTCGCAAGCAGGGGATCCTGAGTTTGGATCCCAGGTCCCATGTAAAATCATCAGGTAGAAACAGCCCTGGGCTGCACTTCTGGCCCTGGTGGACAGAGCCTGGGAAATCCCAGAGTGAAGTAATGAGGAGGTAGAAGCAATCCAGGACGATTCCGAAAGTCACTCTTGGTCCTCCACAGGGTTATAAAGTGGCTTCTGATACACACACACACACACACACACACACACACACACACACACGCACACGCACACAAATAAATAAATAAATAAATAAATAACTTTTAAAAAGTCAAACTCTCTATGAAAACAAAACCACAAAATATTAGTCCAACTCACTGGTGCTTTTGAAGACCCTTCTGATGCTAGGGCAAAAATGAAAAGAATTTTGCGAAGTGAAAACATTTGTGTGCTGAGCTCTTCTGAGACCAGAGATTCAAGACTTCTCTCCCCTGACAAAGACAGGTTGCCTGAATGTGTGGTAGAAACTGAGCGACTCATTCATTTTCTCCCTCATTCTCTTCTAATCAATCAAAGGTCACACACCCTGAATCACTCCTAATATGGCATAATATGTGCACATTAGTGCACAGGTTAATTCACTAAGTCCTACTCAAATCTGTGCATATATAAAGAACCTGAAAAGTCATCCTTAGCTACAGCTGTAATCCCCATCTGCCCAGCCTACGTTTGTTCCTTTTTATTCCTGAGTCTGTGTGATTCTTGCTTCCCGCCTGTTTTTTCCTCAGCCTCAAGACATCGTCACAGGTCACCATGCTGGACATGGTGTATTTGGAGATTAATAAGAGAAGACAATGTTTGTTGGCTTTAGCATCCAGCATCACAAACTAGGTGACTTACACAGCAAAAGTGAGTTATCCAAGTAATGTGACTAGAAGGCTGAAAGTAAGGTATTCGCCGAGGAGGTTCTCTCAGGGCTATGACAGAGAAGTCTGTTTTATGTCTGTTCCCAACTTTCTAGACTCACAAAGCATGATCCCAAACTCTGGCTTCACATTCATGTGATGTGTCCTTCTTTCATAAGGACAACATTTGTGTTGGATTAGAGCCCGTATATTCCAACCTGTGCTCATCTTAACTCCTTAACAAGCAAAGCAACATTCTAAGATACTAAGGACTTTAACACATGAATTCTGCCAGCATGAAACTTAAATCACACATGTTGGTTATGATCTGAGGTACCCTAGGGCTATGTTATCACTCTTTAGGTGCTTGTCACAGGACTGAAATTCTTTTTTTAGTGGACTTAATTTTTTAAATTTTATTTCGTGTGTGTGTGTGTGTGTGTGTGTGTGTGTATCAGAGGATGCTGTGTATCCTTGTGGAGGATCAAGGATGATATCAGGAATCATCCTGGATTGCTTCTACCTCCTTCTTGATTTGCTCTGGGATTTCCCAGACTCCACCCTCCAGGGCTGGACGTGCAGGCCACTGCCATTTCCACCAGACATTTTTACATGGGATCTGGGATTGAACTCAAGACCTTTTGCTTGCGAGGCAGAGGCTTCACCCCTAAGCTATAGCTCCAGCCTAATGCTGACAATTCTCGTTCTATAATAGCTTGAAGCAGGTTAAAAAGCAGGTTCCTTCTTTTTTCCATTTTCACGGGTATGTGTGCAAAGGTATGTTTGGGTGTGTGTGTTTATATGTATATGGGTGTTATGTGTTTCTATGTGTAATGGTGTGTGTGCGCACACGTGTGCACGTGGAAGGTCCAAGATGATATCAGGAGTCATCTTGGTTTGCTCTTCCGCTTTCTTGCTTTGTGGCTGGGTCTCTCATTAAATCTCTAAAGCGTCTGGCTAGTCAGCTTGCTCTTAAGATTCTCAGACTTCGTCTTCTGGGGCTGGAATAACAGGTGGCCACATGCAGCCGACATTTTACATGGGATTTGGAGACCCAAACTCTGGTCTTTTTGCTTTAACAGATGAGCCATCTCCCTAGCTCTGTTGCTTCCTCTCTCTCAGCCTCTCTCTTTGAGACTAGGTTTCACTGTAAACCAGGCTGGCCTTGAACTCATTGTAATCTGAGGAGGACTTTGAACTCCTGACCTGCTTCTACTTCCCAAGTGCAGGGTTACAAGGGAGAGCCTCTACACCAGCTTTGGGCTCCTTCCTTTAGAGAAGACTGTTTGCTTCTACAGAATACCAGGGGTTATGGCTAGTCTAGGAGAACCACTGAATCGAGTTCAAGGACTTATGTTTTCTGGATAATCCAGGAGGTACAAACAAACGACAAACCCACCCTGGGGTTGGTTTATCCGTGGTCCACATCTACGCAGCTTCTGCAGGTCCTCAGGGGGACTTAGAGAAGTATTCGAAGGGCCTTCTCTCACAGGCCGTGAATCGTGTTTTCTAGCTCCCTGCTCTCCCGTCTACCCCTTGAGACCACAATATACAATGCGACCTTTCCAGGTAATGATCTGAGAGAAAAAAGTGCTGCTCATTTATCTTTCTGGGTTGCTGTTTTCTTCTCAATTCTGGTCTCATTATTTCTTACTTTTAACTGTAAAGAATGTTCTTGTTTGGGGAGATGGCTCAGGGGTTACAGCCTTTGCCTCACAAGCAGAAGGATCTGAGTTCGGACCCCCCAGATCCCATGTTAAAAATGCTGAGCAGATAGGGTGCAATTCCAGTCCTGAAAGGTAGAGCCTGGAAGCTCTAGAGCAAAGCAATAAGGAAGTAGAGCAATCCAGGATGATTCCTATGTCATCTTTGGACTTCACACACACACACACACACACACACACACACACACACACGTACACACGTATGTGCACAAAAAAGAATGTTCTTCACTAGAATTTTAAGAGGGAGAGGATTGGTCTGATTGCCCAATTATCTATTATTTAAAACAAACAAACAAAAATACTTAGTTTCTTCCATTTTCTTTCAACTTCTTTTTTTTTTTAATTTTTTTATTATTATTATTTATTATTCAACTGTGCGCATGTGCGTGTATATGTGTGCGCGCGTGTGTGTCTGTGTGTCTGTGTATATGTAGAACCACGGACGAATTCGCGAACCACCATGGACGCCTCCACCTCCTTCTGCCCCGGGATTCACAGGCTCCGCCCTACCAGGACCAGAAGCGCAGGCCGCCCCCGCTTCCGCCTGGCGTCTATACGTGGGATGTGGGATCTGGGATCCGAACTCGGGACCTTCCGCCTGCAAGGCGGAGGCTTAACCCCTGAGCCACCTCTCCAGCCCAGTTTCTTCCATTTTCTAAAATAGATTCTTCATAGTGACCTTTGTAAGTATACAAAACTGGCCTTACTCACTCAAAGAGTATTTTCTTACTTTAAATAAGCAATAATTTAATGTTTTCAAGTATGATAAAAACTGAAACCCCAATTATTCCCCTGAGAGTTAATCTCAAAATTCCCAGCTTATATTTGTGTTTTTTGGATATTTATTGAAATATAAGAGGAAAGTAGTCCTATTATACAATGAGAATAATCAATCTTAATATATTAAATAGAGTTTTTACTGAAATTAATATCTGGGAGTAGTAGTTAACAGCTAGAAATTAATATTACCTGAAACCGTTCTTTCTGACATAAATCAAAGGAAATCACTATTTCGTTTTGACTTTAAATGAGAGAGCTGAAGGTCTTTGCTAACAAAATAAGGGACATATGAATGACAAATATAACATGTTTTCAATGTCAGTTTCACAACTCTATCAAGACATAAATAGCAATCTCATAACTGGTTAATTCTTGGAATGTGTTATGAGGTGCTGATTCATGGGCCTGGAACTTAGCTCAGGAGAGGCCAATACAAAGGCCTAAAGGAGAATAAAAGTCATAAGCAAGGTCGAAGGTGCCCTTCCTGTGGAATTTTTTTCTATGCTTTACGAAGCACCCTACTGATACTTTTGGAAACCACTAGGTGACAATTATTCCATGTAGTTAGTCCCTCTGCCTTTTTTGTGTATGTCTGTGTGTGTCTGTTTACGGTGAGTGGGTGTGCGTGTGTGTGCAAGCATGTATTAAAGAGGGCACTTAGTATGTGACTGTAGGGCCCAAGGGTGACATTGGAAATCATCCTGGGTTGCTTTTCCACCGTATTTCTTTGCTCTGGGGTTTCCCAGGCTCTGCCTTGCAGGTCTGGAAATAAAAGGTTGCCGTCATATCCGCCCGTATTTTTACACGGGATCTGGGGATCTGAACTCAGGTCCTTTTCCTTGCAAGCCAAAGGCTTTATTTAACCACTGGCCTTAACCCCTGAGCCATCGCTCTGTCTCGTAATAGGGTCTCACTACCTATCTCAATGTTGGCCTTATGCCTCCTATGTAGTCTACGCTGGACTCGAATTCATGATTCCGCTGCTTTAACCTACCGAGGGCAGGTGCTACTTCACACTCACATTTAGCCCCTTTTTCTTTGCTTGCACGTGAACACAGAGGCATGTTTACCTCCAAGATGAAGAAAGTGACGTTCGAAGCCCTCCCCACCCGTCTTTCTACCCTACCCCTGATTCCATCTGACAGAGAAGCAAGAGAACACTGCCGCAGGTGGCCTTAAACGGCCCGGGGTGCAGCTGAATCGACCCCCCAACGCTCAGGACGGGGGAAGCCAGGACCTCACCTGTGCCGTCCTCCCCAAGACCTTCAGCAGCCTCCCGAAGCTTCATGTCCATCACTCTCGTGGAGATCATGTCCAGCTCACTGAAATCAGAAGGGAGGTCACGTCAGAGGCGCTCACCGAGCAGAGCGACGGATGGGGGTGGGGACCTCCCCCCCGCACACAGCCAGAGACAGGGCAACAGCCACCAGGTCAGAAACCACAGAAACATTTCTGGCTGCTGACCTGAGCAACCTCACGGGAAACACAACTGAGCAAATGCTCATCAACCCACTGCCATTAGGGTCCTTCTTTTGGAAGTTTCCCTCACACTATAAGGAAGTACTTTCCCCCCCCCCTTATTTATTGTAGCTAGTTTGGGAAAATACAGGGAATGATAATTGCGCATAATCCCAACTATGAAGGCTAGATAACCACAATGGATGTTTTAATTTCTTTCCAGGCTTGTTTCCATCTGGAAGCTTAGCTTCTGACTTTGTTACTTACACTCCTGAATGTAAGGGGCCCCCCCCACAGATTCATGAGTTTGGATCCTTAGCTGGTGTTAACGTTTGTGAAGGTTGTGACGCCTTTGAAAGGTACAGTCTTGCAGGGCCAGATTTGAGGTTTGGTAGCCAAGCTCTGCTTCCTCTTGCTCTCTTACTCTCTCTCCCTCCTCTTGCTCTTACTGTCTGCCTCACGGCAGCTACATCATGTGACGCAGCCTCCTGCTGTTCGCCATCTTGCCTTCTGCTATTCATATCCTGCCACGATGGAGTCGATCTCCTATGGGACCTTAAGCCAAATAAATAGCCAGTAGAAAACCTTTTCTCTCTTAAGCTGCCTGGGTCAGAGGACTTTCTCACAGCGAAAGAAGAGTAACTGCCAACAATTCCTTTATTAAGGTTCTTCATGGGCTGAAGAGATGCCTCGAAAGCAGAAGAAACTGAGTTTGGATCCCGGATCCCATGTAAAAATGCCAGGTGGAAATGATGGCAGCCTGTATTCCCACAGCAGAGCCTGGGATACCCCAGAACAAAGAAAAAAAGAGGAAGAACAATCCAGGATGATTCCTGGATTCTCTCTCTCTCTCTCTTTCTCTCACACACACACACATACACATACACATGCAAAATAGATTCTTCATATGTATTATTTTAAGACTTCATGGTATGTTTATATAATTATATTGAATTCCCTTTTTCAAACTTAGGAAAATTTCCAAGCAGATTTAACAGTACATTCACGGTGGCATCTGGTGAACCTCACAATCTTATATTAGGCAAAATTAACGACAGTTGTGAGAAAGTCACATAGGTAAGACGGTGCAGGAGGAGATGGGGCGGGGAGAAGGAAGGGGTGGGCCCAATCTCCCACACATCCCTGCCTACAGATGACTTCCAAGTAAATCTTCCCAGATGTTGTTTTCATTTCATTTCTGTGGAGTTAGCCTCTTTAATAAAAATCTCTGACTTAATGATCCATATTCCAGCTCCAAAAATCTCCCTGTGTCCCTCCCCCCAACCCTGAAGTAATTCATTCCACCTATATTGTAAGAACATACCCCTTACTTAGAAGGTTATTTTAAAAAAACCTGGATCAGACCAACCTAATCTCTCCCCATCCTCAGGCTTTGGGAACCTCACAGAAGAGGGGTGGCGAGATTGTAAGAACCTAAAGATGGGACGGTTTACCATTGGACAAGACATTCCAGTCAAGGCAGGGCTGCTGCATCTAGGGACTCACTAGAGTGAGACTTGTCCTTACCCGATCTACATAATGACTGACATATTAACATGCCCCCATTGTCTATCGAGGAACTCAAGAGAGATAAGAACATACAGTGGGAACCTTCAGGATTAAAGCTGGATGAGTGAAGGGAAATGCCCCTATCAGTGGGGAGGCCCAAAGAGAGGCAACTTGGTATGCCACAGAAACCCACACAAGAGTAGACAAGCCAGAGGGAACTCTGAGGTCCATAGAAGCAGACAGGCAGGAGGGTGGGAGGAGTGGAATGGATTGATGAAGGGATGGGAAGGAGGGGGGATGGAGGGAAGCAGGGATAAGTACTCAATATGCTTGTAAAACTGGGAAAATAAATAATATAAAACAAATAAATAAAACTAAATGACTCAAATATTTCACTAACCAATCCACATTTGACTTTTACATAATGTAAAATGATGGGGGGGTGGAACAAAAACAATGTTGAACACAGAGCAGGAAACAGATGAGGTTGGTTCTGAGCCTCAGGTGGTGAAAATATTTAGGAACACTTCAATGTCAATGTCAAAGTGTCTGTCTTCCTTCCAAGCCAGGCCAGCTTCTTAAAGGCTTGGAAAAAAGCTTCGATGCCTTCGGTTCATGCAATTTGGCCAGGAAAACATGTAGCTTTGGATTAGCGCTGTCAAAAACCCCTCGTTGGAACCTCACCAGATCTGACTCATGGTCATGCGATCATTACATCCAAAATGAGAGACAGAAGTCCCTTTGCAAACCCCCGACGGTCCCAGGTCTTGTTCTCACTACCCACATTATAGTGGTCAAAGATGGTAGCAGCTACAGCCAGGACCCTATCCAAAAGGCGAAAGGTCGCTCTCTCTACCCGAGGCAGCTTCTGTTGCCTGAGCGACGTGTTCTTGGTGATACACTGGAGGATCTGCCGGGGCACTTAGGTGAGAGGTAATGGAGAAAGACTCAAAGAGGAGGGAGAACAAGCCTGGTGAGAGCTGATGGCGGGAAACCCTCTGCCAACCAGGGTCCCCCTGCCAAGGATGCCATTAACTAGAAAGTGGAAGAGCAAAAACTTTCCATTTGGTTGAACTTGGAGTGGACCATAATGTCTGCGAATTACCTGTAAAGCGCATCATACCAACAGAATTATCTCCTGTAGTCTCCATCAGTTTTGTTTTGAGTATTACATCAGATGGTTCACTAACGTCCGAGGTGAACTCACACTAGTTGGAACACTTGTGCTGACTGTGTCCTTATTTTAAGGCCACTAGAATACAGGGACGGATGAGCTGGACGTGGTCTCTGCCTCTTATGATGCTGACCTGGTGACAGGGACAGGGAGTGTCCTGAGATGTCCTGGAGGGGTTCAAGGGAAGCTGGTGCATCTGAACGACAGACCCTCCCCCTGAGATGCCTCTGCCCGCCAAACTCCTCCTACCCAGGGCCAGGCTGGAGTATAAGACTTGGCAGGTCATCCACAGGAGCTGACCTGGAGCCTCAGCTTGAGGAAAGGTGTGAGGCTGACAGGGGGTGTCAACTAACTGGGAAAGGACAATTCTCGAGAAAACACGATGTCACCTGCAAAGGAGCCTGTCAACTCTGGCAAATAAAAAGATCAATAATGAGAAGAGTTGGGGGAAGATGGGGAGCTGTGCGCACACAAGCATGCCTGAGCCCCCATGGGCAGGTTGCAGAGAACCCCAAAGCTTAGGCCTGCTTCTCCCGAGGTAGATGATTTGGTTATGAGAGACCCATAAGGAGGAGGGTACAGGAGCAGGTAGGAGAGGGGGTAGGAGCAGGAGCCCGTGTGGACAGTTCTACCCTCCCCCCGAAAAGCTAACATGGGGAGACCACTAAATGCCACAACAATCAGCAGAGTCACCAAGGAAAAGCTGCTGACCAACGAAGGGACAACAAGTGGGGCTCATCTTGTGTGTGTGTATGTGGGGGGGGGGTCTAAGCATCTATTCACATTCCAGGACCCAAATGCTTTCACACTAAAAAATATGCAACTTGACGGGGAAGATTACGATGATCTGGATGTCAGGATGACTTGGGGTTGAACCTTCACCCCAACATTTACTACCACTGGGACTCAGTCTCCTCATATACCAAAGGGGGGGGGGGGACAATCATCTCAAACCAATGAAAGCTCTATTAGCTACTTTCTCATTGCTGCAAAAAAAAAAAAAAAATCTGACGAAAGCAATGTGAGGAAGGAAGGGAACGTTTTGTCTGGAGGTTTGAGGTATAGTCGGCCCATCATGCTACGGAAACCATGATAGCAAGAATGTGAGGCAGTTGCCACACGCAGCTGGGGAGCAAACAGATAAAGACTAGCGCTCATATCCATTCTCCTTTCTATTTAGTCCAAGACCCCCATCCATGGAAGGATGCAATCAAGGAGGGTTTTCCTTGAATTGTTAAACCTTTCAGGAAACTCCCTCAGAGACACACCTACATGCGTGAATCCTTGGTAATTTTAAATCCCGTCAAGGTTCACGATGAAGATTAGCCATCACAGGATCAGAATCCAGAACCCTGCAAGTATATTCTGAGCACTGCTATGGGTAACACGCTTATTCCTCAGGGGATATTCCTCTCTGCACCTCCAGCACACATCCTGGTAGCGGGTAGGGTTCAGTTTCATCTTGTGACCTCACAGTGGCTCTGATCAAACCGTTTGCATTGGAGTCACCATTACATACTACGAGGAAGGAAAGATGGCTGACCTTGGAATGTCCTAACCCCTACAGCCTAGAAACTCAAGCCGCTGCAGGCTACCTGACGAAACACATTCAGCATCTCAGAACAGCGTTTTTCCTGAGAGCTTGTGGCAGAGTGCACAGATGCAGAAGTGACTCATTACTGGACATTGCCGGGGAAACTATCACAGGGGTGATGATAGACCACTTTGTTGGGCCAAGTAACGTGCCTTATGAGCACTAATTCCCCACCCTGGAAAAGCCAGAAGGAAAACCACGCTCAGAAAGACAGGCACGTCTCTGGCTTCTTGCATAAAGACAGTGCTTCTCATGGGAAATCAAAGAGCAAGCCAAACCCCCTTGGAACCACCTCCCTCCACAGTCAACATCTCCAGGTCCAATCAAGGAAAAGATCGTCTTTAGATTAAATTTGGACTTCAAGAACCTGCTCAGGAGTTCTAATTAACTCACAAGGAGGCTGCGGAACACAGCACTCAACGGCATGTATCTGGGCGCCCCCAGACTCCAGGGGAGTCCTGTTTTCAAAGAAACCTTCATGTGGGGGCTCCCCACTTCTCTCTCCACCGGAACTGTGACCACAGGCTCCTTCTCAGCTAACAGTAGTGCTCCAGAAGTGCCTGCAGGTGCTATTAAAAAAATCCTATTCAAGTTCGTTCCCACGAAGAACAGGTTTTTAATATGCTGTCTTAAATGTTCCAATCTATTATACTTACCTACACAATGCAGAGAGAAACATTTGTACTCTTGGTACATACGTCTAAGTATGCAATTACGGATGGAAGTTTTGGTGTTCACAGCTTAGCTAACTCTACAGTTACCCTTCAGGCTAGACTCAGACCCCGTGGGTCCTTTTGTAGCCCCCTGTACCCGTTTTGTCACACTCCCCAAGGATCCATCAAGATTTGTTGGTTTGCTTTAGAAGAGATTGGGCTAAAACAAACCAACATGACAACTTTAATTCTTTGTCCTTACACTTTTCTTTGCAGTACTTTTCCCTCTTAGCTCTTTCTCATGGCTGGATTCTACATCCGTTGGGCCTTCCGCATTCACCAAGTCACTCGCCAGTGTCAGAATCGATACTGTTCTCTCAGCAGTAATAGCACGTTAAGCAGAAAACTCCAGTGAAAGAATGAAACTGCCAACATGAATGGTAAACACTGAAAAGATATCTTTCAGATATAAAGGTGGGTTAGGCTGCTGGTAGTGATAGGCTATATTATACAGTCATATAGAGAATAATGAGAGGCTATTGTGAAATACTCAAAGTAATATCGGAAGGCAGTCATGAGGAGCCTAAGATGAGAACTTGAAAGAAGAGTTGCTGTGGGAGCAACAGACTCCACAGGACCTTTGACCTGAGGGCCTGCAGAGCTGTGTGTGATGGAATCACTGAGGCATATGTTTGACACGCTCGACTCAAAGAAAGGAACTTAGGACTGCCAGAGCAAACAGAAGTGGGAGGTTGCATCTACAAGGAGAGACGAGAGAGAGAAAGAGAAAGAAGGAGAGAAAGAGAGATCAATCTGTAGGCAAATCCTATCCTAGTAATTGGTTCTTGTGAGCTCTATGCATTTGGAGGAGTTTTAAGGAACCAGCAACTATGAAGTTGAAGGAAATTTTCTTCTGCCACAAAAGGTAAACCGGCATACATAACGTTATCAATGATGGCTTGCATAATCCTATCAATGATGAATTATCTGAGCACATCAATGATGACTGTGACCTTATCAATGATAGTATATCTATCCACATCAGTGATGGAATATCTGACCATATCTAGTGATATCTAGCCATATCAAATGATGGCATGCATGTACCTATCAATAATAGCATATCTGAATACGCAAACCCCGGCATATCTGATCTTATAAGTGATGCTATATCTAACCTTATCAATGATGGCATAGCTGAGCATATCAATGTTGACTTATCTGACCTTATCAATGCAATGATGGCATATCTAATCATATCAATAATAGCATATCTGGCCATATCAGTGATGGGAGGACTAGCCATATCAATGATGGCATGCACATTCATATCAATAAGGACATATGTAATCATATCAATGATGGCATAATTGAGTACATCAATGAAGGCATATCTGACCTTATCAATGATGGCATATATACATCGCCATATCAATGATGGAATATTTAACCACATAAATATTAAATATAAATGAATTAGAGAATAACTGAAAAGATTATTAAGCTAAACATTATACAAAAATATTCAATATGATTTGTCTTTGAGAGACTCACTGCAGTTTCACAAATACAAATTAGCTAAATGGAAAGGAAAAGCCACATTCTACAACAAAGACACAATGCTTATAATAATGCTAGATAAAATAAACCATAATAAAAATACTATTAAAGGGATAATTTATAACGGCAAAATCTTCGCTTTTATCAGGAAAATATTATACACACTCTGGATAAAACTACATGATAGGAATAAGGAAATAGGAAATATAACAGTACAGAGCTAAGGAGACAGCGGAGCAGTTAAAGTATGTGTTGTGCCTGAGCTCAGATCCCCAGATTGCACGTAAAAGCTGTGTGTATAGTGTCTGGCCTGTGATTCCAGCCCCAGAAGGAGAAGAATGGGAATCCCCAGGCAGGTTGATTAGTCAGACTGGCCCTATTGTTTAGCTCTAGGTTTGATTAGAAACCCTGCCTCAAAAGCATAAAGAAGAAGAGTGATTGAAGATGATTCCTGGCATAATTCTGGGCCATGACACACATGCAGACAAGTAAAACACACACACACATTATACCTCCACATCCCCATGAAAAACAGAAAAAGAAAATTCAACAATAAACAAACTTCGGTACCTGATTTTCACTAAATGATAGAACAAATAGGCAAAATTTCAACAAGGATATGAAAGACTTGAGGAACATAATTAACTAGAACTAACAGAAACCTACAGAATACCCCATCTAGTAAGCTCATGCATCATCTTCTTAAGCCCATGTGAAGGATTCTCTAGAATCCTTCTAGTCCACAGCAAACCTAAATAGCTTTTAAAAGGGTCGACATGAAAGAAAGCATATTTTCTGACAACAATGAATAAAATTAGAAATAAATAAAAGGAAAAAACCTTTTCAAAATTTGAGAAAGATAGCCACTGATCTACGATATGTGCATGACATAAATCATTTTAGCGTATGAGTAAAATTATTTTTAAAATTTGGGAAAGACATAACTACATGGAAGTTAAACAAAAAATTTTATAATAAAATTGTTACTAGAAATAAATAGGCTATTTTATAATGAAAAAATGGTCAATCTACAGGAAAGACTTATTTTTTATAAGTAAATAAGGATAAGCTGTGTAAAAAAGAGAGCCCAAATATACTTAAAACAAAAATTGATAAAACAAAGACAGAAAATTCAATTGTAAGAGATGAACTTGCATAACTGGGGTCTTATTTTCAATAATGGCTAGAACAGATGAGAAGAAAATTAGCAGTGATTTAAAACTGCTATTGTTGAATTGCTTCTATTTTGATCAGTTTTTGAACTGTAAAAGCTAAAACCATCTTAAAAATTAAGAATATTCTCAGCCTTTCTGTTTTTAAAAACACCATGAAGCCAAAACGATGAAGAAGACCATCCTAGTAAACAGGCTGCCAGAGGCTGGCAGCCTGGAAGTCAGCATTCAGATGTAACGTGTGATGCTACTGCCAAGTGATTTCCAATAAAGCTGTCAAGAAAGATCAATCTTGTCAATAAGCTGCTAGGACAAGTGGACATCTATATGCAGAAAAGCAGATTAGGACTGGCGAGACGGCTCAGTGGTTAAAGACTTTGCCTTGAAAGCAAAAGAGCCCAAGTTCACATCCTCAGATCCCATGTAAAATGCCAGGTGGAAATGTTGGCGGCCTGCAATTCTGGCTCTGAGTGTCAGGATCTGGAAAATCCAGAGCAAAACAAATAAGGACATAGAGCAACCCAGGATGATTCCTGATGTCCCTCTTGGGCCTCCACAGGCACTGAAGGGGGCTTGTTTGAGGATGTCGATGTCAATGTCCACCATGAGCAAAGACCACAGGCTGTGTGCACGCAAGAGATTTACTGCAGGTGCAGAGTGGCTGCCCCAACACAAGTGGATGGAACAGCAGGGAGGTGTCGTTTTTTTTCTCTCTCTCAGCTTATATACAGTACAACCAGGGAGGCATTAGGGGCGTGAGCTAGGGAATGGACACTTGGGTTTTTACCCTGTAAGAGAAGAGGTCCAGTTATCTGAAGAATGTACGGGGGAGCCGGAGCCTGCCAGCAGGAACACATGCATGAGGAGAGAGAAGCCCGGGGGCGCCATCTCGGGTGGACAGAAGGGCACGTACGTTCCTGGAAAAGCCTTTTTATGAAATGGGGCTGTTTTGTCTAGGAGAAAAATGATGCAGTAGTCCAACACACACACTCAAGTGCCTTATACACACACACATACATACACACACACACACACACACACACACACACACACACAAGCAAATTATACTCCTACCTCATAACGCATAAAATTTACATCAAGGGGACCATAGACCTAAATAAAAGAGCTAAGACTATATGTAAAACTCTTAGAAGTTTTCTTCCAAGTTTGTGATGTAGGGATAGTAAAATGACTTCTCAGATGTTATATCCAACTAACTAAAAGAGAATAAGTAAATTTTGACTTCATCCACGTTATAAGGTTTTGTTTGAAAAGCACTGCAGATACGCTTACTGCTATTGTAAGACTGGATTCAGACTCCAGCAACTTAAGGGGAGAAAAGGGAGATTTATTTGGCTTATGGTTCCAGAGGGGTAAAATAGTCCATTATGGCAGAAAAGGGCAGCAGAGGCTGGAGGCAGCGAGACCCAGCTGGCAAACTGTAAGAGCAGACGACTATGGGAAGCAGGGTGGGGCTATGTAAGCTCCAGGCTTGTCCCTGTGACATGTTTCCTCCATTAAGGCTCCACTTCCTGAAGGTGCCATGACCTTCCCAAACATTAGTATCAGCTGAGGGTGAGAACATATGCGCCTGTGGGGGACATTCACTTTCAAACCATGACAAAAGAACTGTCAAAAAGGTGTAAAGGTAACCAGTAGACTTGGAGAAAAACATTTGCAACCATGTGTCTGACAAGGGATAACTAAGAAGGGCTATAAAGAATTCTTATGACTGTCCACCTAAAACTCCCTGTTTACTTAATGCATGTGTGTGCGTGTGCGTGTGCGTGTATGTGTGTGTGTGTGTGTGTGAGAAGGCACTGTGTGTCCCTGTGGAGGACCAAGGATGACTTCACGAATCATCCTGGCTTGCTTCTACCTCCTTCCTTCGCTCTGGGACTTTCCAGGCTCTGCCCACTATGGCTGGAAGTGAAGGCCACTATCATTTCCACCTGGCGCGTTTTTACATGGGACCTAGGATCCGAACTCAGGACCCTCTGCTTGTGAGACAGAGTATTAACCCCTAAGCCATCTCTCCAGCCCTAAAGCTCCCTATTTAAAAAACAAAGGATCTGAGCAGAAACGCGTACACATGAAAGGCTGATGAACACATGAAGATAGGGGAATCGCAAGTCAAAACCACAGTAAGACACCAATTCACCCTCCGTAGAGCAGCTATGATCAAAGAGAGAGCCAATACATGTTTAGAAGCACGTGAGGAAACAGCAACATTCATTCATTCCCTGTTGGTGGAAATGGAAACTGTTGGAAGCAACTCTGGAAGAGTTTGGCAGGTCCTCAAAATGTTAATCATAAAATTATCCTGTGGCCCAGCGATTGCATTCCTAGGCATCTAACCAAAGGGAAACCAACTCCACGGAGGAGTCCGGGAGGACGGCAGAGTTTTTGTTTGTTTTCTTTTGTAAAAACAGGAATTACAATCATCAAGGTTATGGGATGTAACAGTTTTGGAATTCTGGATTCTAATTAGGGTTTGTGCCGTGGTTTGAATGTGAGTTGTCCCCGGCAGGTTCATGGGCTTGAGTCCTCAGTCGATATTAATATTTGGGAAGGCGGTGGCGTCTTGTGGAGGAGGGGGTACCACAGGGAGCGGGCTTGGAGGCTGCCCCACCCTGTTTCCACTAACCCTGCTGCTCGCTCTCTCCTCCTTCATGACGGCTGCTGCGACCCGAGGCCCTCTCGGCTTCAGTCTCCCTTTCTGTCACCATGGACTATGTCTTCTCTGGAAACTCAAGTCAAGTAAATCTCCCTTGCCCCCTTGAGCTGCTTGAGTCTGAGCCGTGTCTCACAGCAGCCGAGAACCTGTGACATCAGCGACCGGTTCGCTTCTGCTAATTTCCTAGCGTAGTAGCGTCTGTTGTGCCCCAGATCTCCAGCCCCATGGCAAACACCTGTGGACCTGTTCCAGAAGTGGACTGCGTAGTCCAGAAGGGGCAAAAATAAAAAGATCCTGTCCTCCAGAACCAAGGGTCTTTGCTTCCTTAGCTGCTTTATAATGAGGCTAAGAGGGAGGGGTCATTGTTGGATTATTTTTATAAGACCCCTCCTGCCTGCAGGTGAACTTTTGAGCATTAATGTATTGGTATCTTCTGTACTCCTAATGTAATTTTTCTCTTTGCTCTTTGAAAGCTAGACATTGAAGACCAGACCATTCAAAAATATTCCCCCTCTCAGGGAAATTACTCAGTAAACCCAAGAAAGACGCAGGCTCTGAAAACATCTGAGAGGGCCTTAATTTTATATTTCATACTGAGCATCAGAATGGATAGTCTACAACAGTTATCCATCACATCAGTCAGTCAGTCACACAGACAACAACAATTATAGAACTCCAAATCAGCAAATCTCAAGGAAAGGAGAGAATTGGATTTCCAGGGTTACTAGATGATTAGGTTAAAATGTCCCTTGTTCAACTTCAACAAAATCACAAATGATATTAATACCAAGGAACAGGAAAACATGGCCCGTTCGATGGATAAAATCAAACCAACAGAAACTGCCACTGGTATAGACCAGGTGGTGGCATACTAGACAAAGAGTTTAAAACAATGATTTGAATGAGGCTCAAGCACTCAAACAAGATGTGGAGTCAAGAAAATGATGTGTGGACAGTACGGAAATATCAGTGGAAAGATAGGAAACCTAAAAAAGAGAATGGAGAGATTTCTGGAGAGGAAACATACACTAAATGAAACACAGAGGCGACTAGAGGGATTCCAGGGGCAGATTGGAGCAGGCAGGGGAAACACCAAACTTGGGAGGGGAAGATGGTTCAGTCAGTAAAGTGCCTGCCACACAATCTCAAGGACTTGAGTTCAGATCTTCAGTACTCAAGTAATAAGCCAGGAGAGTCATGTCTATAACCCCAGTGGTGGGGGAACAGAAGAGAGATCGTTGGAGCTTATTGGGCTGCCGGCCAAGGCAAATCAGCATGAGTCCCTGTCTCAAAAAATAAGGTAAGTAATAATCAAAGGCACCCCACATCAACCTTCAGCCTCCACAACCACGTGCACACACCTGCACACACTCCGCAAACACATTCATAACACCTAACAACAAAAGATTCAGCCAACTTGAAAATAGCGGAAATGTGTGAACCTAAAGAACGGTAAGAAAAAAAAAAACCTCATGAAAGCGAGCAGAGTAAAAAGGGCTTTCTGAGAATCTCCCAAATATGATGAAAGAGATAAATATAAATATCCAAGAACAAGTATTATATGCTGAGTCCAGGGCCATTCCAAGATGTACATGAAAATCAAACTCCTGAAGCTAAAGACAGAGGTTCGTAAAAGCAGCAAGAGAGAAATCCACTTTGCTAAACTCATTTCCCAGTATGACAATGAATTTAGCTACAGCAACAGGGTTGTGAGAGCCTCAGGGTCCACATGGTCTCTAAGGTGTAAGAAGCCCTGGACCACCCACCCCACCCCAGCAAGAACACATGAGAGGAAGAGAGGGGTCTTCAGCTGCTGGGGAGTCTGCCCCCAACTCAGCCCCCATATACTATTTCTCCTCATAGTTTCCATCCCAGACCCCAGAAGGGGAGGGGCTGAGGGAGCTCTACTCTCTTGCTTATCATCAGTAAAGTTCACTGCATCCCACCGCTCCAAAAAAAATAAGGGCTGAATATGGTATGGGAATGATAATACACAGATCCATTTTTTATTTCCTAATATTTGAGATACTAGTAGTTTTTAAAAGGGAATTATCAATTCAAACTCTATATCAAGCAACAACTTCAATTTGTAGCTTCTTATGTTGTTCTCTACATTAAGACGACCACATTCTAAAAATGAATTTCTTTTCATGAGTGTAGTGTATAAAAGGTTTACTTCTATGATATCAACATTGGAAAAGAACAAGAAGAAAAACATGAAAAGAGTAATTTTTAGTTCTACTGGAGGTAAGCTGGTACAAATCCAAGTCAGAGTGTCACAACTTTAGGGTTCTTCTTAGAAGTACTGAGGTCAAGCCCGGGGCTCTGCACATACTAGACAAGTGTTCTACCACTGAGACATACTCCAGCCTGCGGTGATATAACTTTAGGATGGCAAATATGATCTCTATGGTACCAAAGAAAAGACTTATAGAATATGAACCCAAGGAAATGAGGAAAAAAATCACAATATTTCATTCCCAAGCAAGATCAACTAAACACCCACATGAAAACACTAATGTGTGAAACGAGGGGTAAGATAAAAAGCTAAGCTGCATCTGTATAACAGAGTGGCAGAAGTAAGGCCCTCCTTATCAGTCAACCTTAATTTTTTAAGATAAGATCAGTTATTACAGTGCTTGCCATGTAGACAGGAAGACTAGAGCTCATGTTAAATACTAGGTGGACATGGGGGTCCACCTGTAATTCTAGCTTCTGAAGGCAAAGGTTGGGGATTCCCCAGAGCAAGCTGGCTCTCTTGATTTACCTTATTGGTAAGCTCTGGATTGCATTAAGAACTTGCCTTTAAGAATAAGGAAGAGTGACTGACGACTTATGACATCTATTTTGGACTTTTACATGCATGTGCACACACACATGCAAATCCAGACCCATTTGAATACACGCACACACATACACACACACAAATGCACATACATACAATGCATACCACACACATGAAAAAATGTAGTAAGAGTTTTTGACATATATTAAAACATAGATGATCAATCTTATTATATGAACTGAAAAAAGAAAGAAAAAGATAAAATATGAAGTACTCCAAATACTCAAAATCCAGAGGTAGAAACTGTCACCGTGATGACCAAGGATGGAGAAGGGACTGTGAGAATTTTTTTTCTTTTTTTGAGACAGGGTCTCCTACCTCCCAGGCTGGCCTTGCACCGGCTCTATAGCGAAACTGCTCTTGAACTCCTGATTTTTCTGCCTCTAGCTCCTGGACGCTGAGATTATATGTGGGCACTACTCTATCTGGTCTATGAAGTGCTGGGAATTGAGCCCAGGACTTCATGGGTGGTAGGTAAGTACTCTGCCAACTGAGCTACATCCCTAGCCACAAGACAATTATTTTTAGTGGGTACAGAGTTTTCGTTTTGCGAGATGAAAAAAAAAAAAAAAGCCTTTGGAGATGGACGAGTGTTATGACTGCACAATGATCTGAATGTATTTAACACCACATGTGTTAGTTCCATCCTCCTGTTGCCAAAGGAATACAGGGCCAAACAACTTAGCAGAACAAAGGGTTTATTGCTGCTCATGATTTTTGGTTATGCTTCGTCATTATAGCAAGAGAATTCACAACAATTCAGGAGCCAAGGGAACTAACCACACCATGTTCATACAAAGAGCTGAGAGAGGGAAATACTTTCTCACTTGCCAGTCTGTATGCCAGTCTGCCAAACTACTGAACCAGCTCTCTCCATCTTATTCACTGATCCAGGAAATGGTACCATCCACTACCGGCTGGATGTTCCCATATCAGTTAGATAACCTGCCATAGGCTTGGTCAAGGCTTAACTAAACGATTCTTTGCAGATGTACCCAAAGGGGCTCATCAGCCTTCAATTGTCAAACTGGTATCTGTAAATAAATGCTACATCACACCACTGAATGGTTAAGATGGGAAATTTATATTGGATGTATTCCACCACCATAAAATATGAAAAACTACATGCCAAAAAATGTGTTGGGCAATGTTCATAGCAGCAGTATTTACAGAAGAATAATCAAAACTAGAAACAACCTAAACGACCATGTGTCATCTACCTAAAAGGAAACACTCTTCAAGAATGAAAAGGCATAAAGAACGAATACATGCAATGGTCAGGATGAACTTGAAATGCATGATAAGAAGGGAAAACAAATCAAAGATCACACCTGCAGGACATGCCAAAGTAGGCGAATCCACAGGAACAGTAGAGTAAGGGCTGACTACAGCTGGGAGGAATACTGAGGGGGAGAGGGAGAAATGGGAAGGGGAATTGAGTGTTAATGGGGACAAGGTTTCTCTTAGGAAGATTATAATGTTCTAAAATTAGATTGTGTGCCTAGCACACAAGTGTTAAACTGTATACCAACTTTATAGTGAGTTAGGTCCGCAGAGTTGTTTCCAGTAACAGCTGGGAGAGGAAGGCGGTTAAAGTATTTGCCGTGCAAGCAAACAAACTGGCACTTGGATCCCCGGATCCAATAAGCAATGCCCGGTGGGTGTGGCCACCCACCTATAACTCCAGCCTCAGATGACAGAAACCCAGAACTCCCAGAGCAAACTGGTGCTGCTGGCAAGATCAGGGTTCGATTAGAGAGCCTGTCTGCAAAAGAAGATGGTGGAAGGATGAGGAAATGATTCCCAGCATCGACTGTGGGCCTCCTAGTGTGTCTGCGCACACATGGGCATCTGCACACATGCACACACACACACACACATGAAGATAGGAAAAGGATGGAGTGAAGGCACTTTGAGAGAAGACGGCCCAACGCAATCTGTTTCCAGCAAATTCTCACTAAAGCGAGTCCTGGAGGAAGAGGACGTGATGCAGGCAGAAGCCTGGGGATGCGGAGGAACCAGGAGATGCTCATGTCAGCAGGAGCTGGAGGGCCGGATTCCAGCAGAGGCCCCACCCACAACTGGCAGCAATTCCTGGCCCTGCCGACCACCTCGGGCGCCTTCTAGCCCGGCCCTCACCTTCGCTGACGTTGTCCCCACTGCTGGACATTCCAGAGCATTCCCAGCCTCTGACTCCATGCAGGGTCACGCGATTCTCCTCATCCTCCAGATTCCAGCTTTGACTTCCTTCCCCCACCAAAGGCTGACGTGCCCTTTGGGGGTGACTGAGCATCTCCTACGACCAATTGCCAGAGCCCCAGCACCTTTTGCTCTACCAAGTGGTCCTGTTTGCAGCCTGTCTGCTAGTGCGATTTTTCAACCCCGTACCCCCTTGGCGGATGAGCACCCTCAATCTATGCTCTATACATTTTACCAACTTTTCCTTTTCTTGGGGAGGGGGGAGACAGAAATAAATTATGACTTAACTATTGTTCTCTTGTGAGTCACGCCAGGATCTGCCTGTTCCTTTTTTAGAAAAATAAAGTTTCACATTATTGAGGCAAATGGAATGTGGAATGCTCACCAAGTTCCTGTGAGAAATCTCTCTGTTCAGAGACAGCGCCAGCTCGCTGCTTAATGATATTATTATCCTCGGGAACATGGGGATATGACTGCTGTAGCCATCACACAGAGGCGGGACACGGAGGACGGGAGCCACCAGGACCAACTTATCGCTCGGAAAGTGACAGATGACAGTCTGTGCTGAAGCAGCATGGCAGATATGAGGTGCACGTGAGCCTCCCTCTGTCTCTGTGACAGGAAGAACCAGCGGGGATGGGGGGGGGACACAGGGAGAAGGAACCCCGCAGTCAAGAGGACACTGCCTGCTCAAGGCAGCAAAGAGAAAGTGATTGGCTGCTCAGCTTCAAAGTTACCTAGTGTCCTGTAATTAAGGCTCCATCTTTTTAGAAAAAACGAAAATAAAGCTTGGCCTAGAGGCATGAGTCATCTCTGTGCCTGCTAAGTCTGTGAACCTGAAGAGAGCTCACGGAGAGACTAGGCACCGTGGGCCCTGCCACACGGCCAGTGCTCCTGAAACATCAGTGGACGAATGAACAAACAAAGGGACACTCCTGGTAACGTTTGCAAGATGAAGGAATCACGGCTTGCGCTTCACATTCACAGTCCTCAAGGCTGGCTAGCGCTGCCCCACACTCTGAAAGACAGACTCCTTGAAAAGTCTGACCCTTGGCTGGGATGGTCTTCTTTTCTTAAAGTCTTCTTCTGCCTGCCATCACTCCACGGCCACACGGAACTGGAGTCTGACGGGTTCTGGGGACCCTCCCTGTGAGAGTAAAGGGATGTGGGTGCAGAGGAGGTCCCTGTTTTAGAGGCTTGTCCCTTCCCAGCCGCTGCGGCCAGAGCAGGGACGGCGAAGGCCTGGAAACAGAACGAGGTGGAGGCCACAGCCTTCTGGAATGTTCTTTGGGAAAGAAAACCCAGCACGGCATTGTTCCCGCAAGCTCAGCCCTCCACAGGACAAACAGCATCGTTTACAAGCGCAGAAACAGGACCTTACATAAGACAACTACTGTTTTCTGAAAATTACATAAGAGCTGACTTAGTGGTATCCAGAAGCTTTACCAACAAGCAAACTAAGTTCCTTAACTGGCATGCACATGGAAAGCTAGTGTAGAGCACACGTGAACAAACACACACAAACACATGCACACGCATGCACACACACACACACATGTGTACAGGTGTATGCTCACAAGCAGCCTACACCACACAGACATCCCTCTCGCAGGATAATGCATAATAGCTTCTACCAGACCAACCTGTTTTCCCTCATCCACAGGCAAAGAACATTAAACATTTCTGGGTTATTAGAATAAAAAAAGAAAAAAGAAAGCCTATTATAGTCTCTGGACAAAACCAATACTTCAAAAAACTAGCTAAGCATCAGAGAGCTCAAACTTCATTCTCTGCCTTATTTTTGGCAATTCTATTTACATAATTCTTGGGGAAATGTACACTTGTTCTAATGCTGGTGGGATGGCTTTGATTTGCTTGGAAACTTTCAGTCCCATGATGTGAGTTGGATCTGGAACTACCTGGAGAACACACAGGTGATAAACAGGACCCTGGAGTCTGGGGCACAAGGGATATTTTTGCAAGGGCTGGCTTCTCTTTTTTAACTTGACAAGTCTATTTATTTTTACCGTTGGAACATCAGGGGTCTTCGTTTTCATGTGTGTATGCGTGTGTGTGTGTGTGTGTGTGTGTGTGTGTGTGTGTGTGTATCAGAGGGCACTGTGTGTCCTGGTAGAGGCCCAAGAGTGACTTCAGGAATTATCCTGGATTGCTTCTATCTCCTTTTTGCTTTGTTCTGGGATTTCCCAGGCTCTGTCTTCTAGAGCCGGAAGTGTAGGCCACTGCCATTTCTGTCTGGCATTTTTACTTGAGATCTGAACTCAGGTCTTTCTGCTTTCAAGGCAGACTCTTAACCCCTGAGCCAATTCTCCAGCCTCAAATTTATTGAGGAATACTCTTTCTTTCTCTAACACACACACACACACACACACACACACACACACACCAAAAGCAATGTTTAATTTTCCAGAATGTTTAACATGTGACTGTTTCCACAGCCCAGCAGATATAGAACTGATTTTTTTTTAAATAGGAAGATACGTTCTAAAGCCTATTAATAAGAAGACATGGCGTCACTCCATCCTGCACCGTTTGAAATAGCCAGACCCTGGGTCAAATAATTATTGGTAAACTAACTTATGACAAAATAGGAATGCCAATGAGACGTCTCTGCACAGAGCTTTATCCAGTTACAAGGAATCCTTGAGCTGTCCGGTCACATTTCTATGTAACAAAAAATGAAAGTGAGGCCGAGAGGGTCCCCAAATATCTCTACCCACTGCCAAGATGGATTCCCACGGCATGTGAGAACTTCCAAAGATCGCTCTCCGAAGATCAACCCAACCCCGGGGTATGGGCAGCTATACAATCCTCTGGCTGACGGACGCTGACACTCAGGGAATTTTCCATCTAGGGCATGAGACACACGGTGTGTTTCTCCACGCTGGGCAACATGAATTCGAATCGGGCCATGGGGTGTTTTCCTCTGAACCCATGTTCAGAGCTGAAACACACAGAGAACCAAACACCTTTCAGGGATGAGGCTGGCAGGCCGGGAGGTGGCTGTGTGCCCAGTCACCGGCCGAGGCTTGGCAGGGCTCAGGCTGGGCGGCTCTCCTGGCTGCCTGTCAGCAGGGAGTCGGCCTCTCAACGCTGAGCTTCAAGGAATAATTACGACGTCCCTTCTACCCTGACCCCTGGCTGCCCTCTGCTCTGTCCATTCCGAGGACACTGACTCTACTGTGTTGATCCAAGGTGTACGCATGGCACAGCACAAGTAAAACAAGACGTTCTGTTTACCTGACCCTGTGGCCCGCGTCCCTTCCTCTTTCTCTCCCCCCCCCCCCCCCGCCCCGCCTTTTCCTTGAATGTATGTAGGGCTGAAAAGAAAGAAACAAACAAAAAAGCAATTATTTTGTTCTGAGGTTCGCGCACGACTGGAGAAAACAGGAAAAAGGTCTGTAAGAAAGGTGATGAATGTTCTAGGACTTAAGACATTAGATGCTAAAGGTTTAGTCTTAGGGGTCAGGGGTGATGAACATAGGCGCTCTGGTAGTGACTACATGGTCTCCCCTCACTCAAGACGCCCCCCACCCCGCCTCGCTCTCAGGGCCCACCTGGGGTCAGGTCTGACACATTGGTAGAAGGCAGCCATCGTCCTGAGCGTGCGGTGAGCTTCTGATTCTCTCATCCTCCCGGAGACAAGCAGCAGAAAGAAGACTGGGCCTCCCCGTCCTCCTGCGAGGGGCCCTGGGCTCTCAGGACACCACTGAGCGCTGACCATGGACTCTCCTCCCGGTGCTCCAGCAACCCTTCTGGGCCATGAGGAAGCGGGGCCCCTGCTTCTTCTGCTCCCCCGGCTTCCCTGAGCTCCTCGGGCAGGTGTGCAGGCAGGCACAGGGCTGTAAGAGCTGTCTGGGAAGCACACACACTTCCTTCTCCCGAGGGCTAGGAGTGGGGGTGGCCTGGGGGGGGGTTGGTCTAGAGTTGTGTCACCTGCCTGGGCTGTGACTGGAGTCGCTGCTGACCGGCCGCCGAGGACGAGACAAGCAACTCGGGCAGTGTTGTACCGGGCTCTCCCTGGCAGCAGCCGTGGGTGTGGACAGGGCTGTGCCCATCCTGCAGGGGGGAGGGTTTCCTAGAGGAACCTGTACCCTCCCTCTGCCCAGGAGACAATGGACCCTGAGGAACTGGCATTTCCCCAAGAGTCTGGTGCCGGCAGAAGGAAATGGCCGAAGATGGGTGGCAGCTGGAGAATTTGTCTCCCAAGGAAGAGATGCCACGCCGTTCCGAGGACCTTGCACAAGAGTCTGGATCTGGACCTGGACTGTCTAGTTGCCCTTTGTTTACACTTAAACCGCAGGTCAGGACCCTGGAGATGGACTTGGGGGTCACTGGAGATCTTCCCTGGGTGGCCACGTTGGACAAATCTTTCTTGGCTTTTCACTATTATTTGTCTCTTCAATTAGCCTACTGGGAATTTCATATCCTAAGGAAGAACTGAGAGAATCTCTGTGCCGAGAAAAATCCGAAAGAAATTCCGGGTCAAACAGTAAGCCCTGACTTTCGTTCAAAACCAGGTCCACGCAGTCCTCCAGCCCTGATGGACACTTCTCACGGGGAGGGGTGGTCGGTGGGGGACATGCTCACCTCTCTGTCATTACTTGCATTCTAGCTTCCACTTGCTATTTTTCTTCTTTCTTAAAGGCCCATGACGCCACCTACACACCATGGGTCCTACACGTTTTGTGAACTGATCTTCTAGGGTCTTCCTCCAAACGTTGGCAAAGCACCTGCTCGTCCCCATTCCTGGGGAGTCTGAAAGGATTTCCGGCCCCCCCTACTGGAGACCACGCCCAGCGGGCACAAAGCCACGCCCGCCAGAGAAGTCACCAATGCCACCTGTTGGGCTTTGCTCCACAGTCTCCCAGTGTGACGGACCCAGGGATCTGGCATCCACTTCAAAATAACAGACCCGGGCAACCAGCAAGGCAAGGTCGCCTGACTCAAGTTCGGGAAGTCTGGCTGCGGCTGGCCAGTGACAGTCAGGAGTTTCTAGGCAACCCCAGAAGTGTTGACAGAGGACTCTGAGTCGCTGGTGAGTATGGGGTGTGCCTCTGTATCATTAAAAGCCGGGAGCGGGCAGGTGCACTGCGACTCCTGAGGGTGGTTCTAAAAAAGTCCTTTTTTCCTGTTTTCCAAAATGCCCTGCGTCTAAGCAAGCACGCACGATCTAAAGACAGGCGACAGTGACGAGAGGCAGGAGTCCCCAAGTGCCTTGTCTGGGGGGGGGGGCTGCAAAACTGCTGCCCCTGCTAGGACAGGACATGGCTGCCACCCATTCTGCCTTTGCGAGAGGGACAACTGCCTGGCAGGGAGTACTCTGCCTCCTGGGAGGCAGCTCTGGGGCACAAGTAGAAGAGCTGGGGACTGAAGTGAATGACGGAGGCGACCTCAGGGCTGCAGTTTCCGAGGAACAGTCCCAGCTGGTAGCTCTGCTCTGCCCAGTGACACGAGCAGGCCACGTTCATGAGACCCCCAGTGGCGATTCCACCCTGCTGAGCCAGCCAGGTTGAACTTAGAGGTCCACTCTGGGGTGCGCCTTGCCTCCTCTGGGAACCTCTACTGGTGATTTGTTAGCAGGCTTGATGCAAACAAAGCCAGGGGAAGCAGTGCTGCGTCTGTGGCTGCACAGGGTGACAGGGACCAGGGTCCCTGAGAACAGGGAAGTCAGAGGAGACACGGGCACTGACGCAGGCCCTAGAGCGTACATGGGCGTATGGGTACCTCCACTTCCCAGCACACCTTCCTTGCCAGAGTTGTGCATTTTACATGCCTGTTTAATTTTAAACGAACGCTTCAAGCATTTCATCCCCTCCCCCCTCCTTTCTTTAACCAAGAGTCCTTACTCAGCTCACGTTCTCCACTTCGCAGTCCAGGGAATAGTCCTGCCCACCATTAAGATGGGCCTCCTGCTGCGGAAGCTCGGTCCTAAACAAGGTATCCAAGACAACCCCGTTCCCTACACAACCCAGGGCTCGGGGAGCATTGTGGAAGATGAGGATGGGGAGGGGGCCGAATCCTCTGCACATGACAGGGTTGCCACATCCACGCACTGATTGCGACTATTTCTACATCCAAAAGACCTGCGCAAGAGCTGGCACCCCAACATTTTACATGGATGGAGAAAAATCTCAAGAAAAAATCTCCACACCTCTCTGGGAGACTAATGAGGGCTAATGCTGGATGGAGGAAGAGGAGCGACTTTCCTTAGGGAAGACCTGAAGATAGATCACCCTCGCTCCAGCAAGAGCCCAGACACGTGCCACTAGCTGAACCCAGCTGAAACTCAGTGGGCTACACGCACAGAAGGACGTGAAAGCCAGAGGGAGAATGGAGGGCAAGAAGAAGGATTGTAGTGGGAAAAAGGAGGGGACTGGAATTGGGTAATAAAGGGGTGAAAATGAAATGAACTTATTGTATTCATGTATAGAACACTGAAAGAATATGAACTAATTTTTTAAAAGATAGGTCCTCCCACATTAATTTAAGGTCCTCAAGACAATTCATTACATTAACGCCCTCCTGCGAGGTAATTCTAAATTGTGTCACGTTGACAACAGTCACATCAAGCCATGCATCCCTGAAACATCAGGCAAGAAAACGCAAAAGACCGATGACACCATGTACATCTTTTAAAACACAGGCTACAGAATGCAACAACAACAACAACGCAAAAAAACAGAATGCAAAATAACTCTAATTTTTTTCTTTGACAACAGACCTTCTGTCTCAGTCAGTTTTCTGTTGTTATAACTGAATAACACAGCCTGGATAATTTATAAGAAAAAAAATATAGGGACTAGGGAGATGGTTCCGCCAGTAAAAGTGTCTGCCACACAAGCATGAGAACCTGGGTTCAGATCTACCTATGTAGAAGCTGAGCATGGGGGAGAGGGAGCAACACAGACAGGTTCCTGGAGCTCATTGACAAGCGGGTTAGAAGAACCAATGATCTCCAGGTTCGGCAAGAGACCCCCCTCAAAACAGTAATGTGGAAAGCAACTGAAGGTTAAATTTGACATAAATCTCTGGTCTCCATATATCCATATGCAAATGAACCCCCTTAGTCACACAAACACATACACAGGCAATACACACAATCAAAACAGAATAAAGATTTATTCAACTCATTGTTCTTCTGGGAGGTCCAAGATTGAGGGGAGTATATCTATGGGGGTCTTGTTGTTGGAGACTCTTGAAGTGTCCCAAGGTAACGCAGGGCATCCAATGGTAAAAGGGGCGGAGTCAAATTGACTTCTTTTGACAGGTCCACTAGAGATAACCCATGAATCCATTCTTAAAGGTCCTACCTTTCGATCTCTTATAATGTGTATTGAATTATGACTGAAGTTTTAATGGAGGCATTCAAATCACAGGAGTGACTAAGGTTCCTGGGATCCTTATATCCAGAAGTATTAGACGAAAGAAGCAGGTCTTGGACATTTCTATTCAGCCCCCATCCAATGTTCATAAACACCCGGAGTTCAATAGTACTCTACTGTGTAGATGAGGAGACGCGGGATCTATAAGGTTGAGCAAGTGGTCCAAGTTTACTTAGCTCACGATGGAGAATCTGATGCTCAAATCAAGGATCTAACCTTGCCCAAGTGGGATCCCATCCCTTGTTGGCAACTGCTTGCCAAGAGACCCGAGCCAAGGGTTTGAGAGACCAGCCATGCTCTGTCCCTCTTGGGATGGCAGTTTGGTAGTCTGTATCAAAAGTCTTCCGGCTCCTCACCCTGCTGCGTTAGTCACTCCGCTTCAGGGAGGGGGGATCTCCCGGGAGATAATCAAGGGCTTCATATAACAGTGTCCTGCAAATCTCCTACAGACTCATCAGTGGAAAACATAAACAAGAGAGTCAGGACATACTGTGCTTTCTAGACTGAAAGGTGTGTTCACTGACATAAGAGCATACCCACAGTAAACTGCAAGGAGGCCACAGAAGTGCCGACAAAACTCGAGTGTGTGACCCCATTGCACAAAGAATTTGCTCAGCTTGGATTTTATTGAGTAAGTCTGAGCTGGGCCTGAGGTCCTTGATTTCTGAGAAGTTTCCAGGTGACACTGATGTTGTTGCCACCCTTGGACAGGCCATAGATGGGCATTGTGCTTTTGGTTTTTGTTTTTCTTTTTTGTTAAACTTTATTTATGTGTGTGTGTGTGTGTGCGTGCATGCGTGCGTGCGTGTGTGCGTGTGTGTGTGTGTGTGTGTGTGAGAGAGAGAGAGAGGGCACTATGTCCCTGTGGAGGAAGAAGGGTGACTTTGAGAATCATTCTAAATCGTTTCTACCTCCTTTTTGCTTTGCCCTGGGATTTTCCAGGCTCCACCCACCAGGACCAAAAGTGCAGGCTCCTGCCATTTCTACCTGGTGATTTTTTTTTAACGTGGGGCCTGGGATCTGAACTCAGGACCTTCTGCTTGTGAGGTAGAGTCTTAACCCCTGAGCCATCTCTCCAGTCCATTGTTCTTGTTTTGTAAAAAGTGGGCATGGAACTGGGGCGATGCCTCAGGGCACTGAAGCCTTTGCCTCATGAGCAAAAGGACCTGAGTTTAGATTCCCAGATTCCATGTAAAAGTGCCAGGCAGAAATTCCAGCTCTGGAAGGTGGAGCCTAGCAAAGCCCAGAGAAAAGCAATAAAAAGGTAGAGCAATCCAAGATGATTCTCGATGCCATTCTTAGCCCTGCACAGGCACAGGGGCATGTGTACACACACACACACACACACACACACACACACACACACAGACACGCGAGAAGGGTTTATGACAATACATTTTCTTATTATAGAGAAAGATCTCTTGGGCAGAGATGTGGCTTAGTGGTAGAATGTTTGTCTAACATGTATGAAGCTCTGGGTTCAAATCAGCACTGAAGAAAAAAAAAATAACTTCTGCCTGGAAGGAACAAAGTTTAAAGACTATAAATAGATGAGAACTGAAGTCGCCTGGGGGTCATGGAATTCTGCACATTTTAAACTCTTACGTGCTTTCCTAAGTTTTGTCATTTTTCTCATGGAATGTGTATTTTGTTCTAATGAGACAATCCAACAGTTTCTTGTGAAGACAAGTCAGTGTGACAGAAGGACTTGTTGCCCCTCTCTAGGGCTCTGTTCCCTCGGAAACCCTCAGGGGCCACGAGTATCCAAGCAGGTTCTGTATTTAAGTCTCCACCCCACGTCTAGCACACAGAAGAGACCATCAGCGTCAGCTCCTGATCCGCCATTAGGTGCAGAGAGGAACCTGTGTCTACAAGGAGCAGTCTCCGCCCTTCTCCCATAGTACGTCTGTGCTGGCTTCCTCATCTGCCTCATACCGTCTTGATGACAGAGAAACTACCTCAGGGGTGAGGGTGGGGAGAAAGGGAGAGGATGCAAGAGCCCCGGGCCACAGGGCGCACCTCAGATTTGGCCCCACCCAGGACTTCTGCTCCCACAACTTTTCTTCCGGGCTCCAAACTTCTACAATCCCTCTTGCACACCCCCACAGGGGTCTCACAGGCTATGCACTCACCAGAGGGCACAACCAAGTCCCAAACTGAAGGGGTCTGACAGGAGTGCAGCCCCCCTGTGAAAAAGGCCCCACTCTATGCACCTCCGAGCAAACTCACAGTTGTAAGTGTAACTTTCGCGCAAGCATGGGTTCATTAGATATTGCCCTTTGCTTTATCTCAAGCAAATTCTGCACATTCTTCCTGCTTAAGTAACTCCAGGAGAGGAGATAGGGTTGTTGCCTGAAAGTTCTTTCAAGTTCTACATTGTTATATCCCAAAACTGCATCCCTAGAACCTAAGTTCTTAAATCCCTTAGACTAGGTCCTTACTAGGGACAAGTGAGTGAGTTAGGTCCTCTTGTCCATTCCCTTGGATCTGCAGTGCTCAGAACCAACATCTACAAACGGTTCGTGCCATGCTGTATCCTTCTCAATACAGTGCGATGTGATCCCAGTGACAAGGAGTTCTCCAAATGGAAAGAGCCACCAGAAGACGCACATGGCTTCACAGTTCTTTCCAGCCGAGTGTAACTCAGGAGCGACATTAGAAAACTGGGAGGGCGGTTTCCTGGCTGGAACAAAGGAAGCAGCCGTGCATGGGCAGCTGGGTACACACTGCAAGGTAGAAGGCCCTGAGCCCAGTCACAGGGTCAGTCATCTTGAATCGCATCCCAGAGTGCAATGAAAAACCATCTCGGAAACATGGGACCAGATGTTCTGTCTCCTCTTGGGATGCTGAAGAAATAAGGGGCTCGTGGGAGAGCCCTGGGCAAGGGTTGACTTGGTCAGCAGTGCCTTGTGCTCTGACCTGGAGAGTCAGCTTCCCACTGTCACTGGATGTCACCAATTGCCCTCTAGGAGCAGCCCAAGGCACTGGGGACAGACATGCTGGCGTTGGCTGCTGGGAACGACTGGTCCTTTCTGCTGCTACAATGTTGCTTCCACCTGAGACCGCAGACAGACTATCAGCATGGAGGGGCCTGTACTCACCAGGCTCTGTCCTCAGACTATCTAGGAGGACGACAAGACATCCTCCCCTAAACAACCTCACTGTAGCTTGTTCATTTCAGCCTGGTTCATCCTTTTTCATCCTATCCTGGGCACTTGCAGTGCAGGGCAGTCCAAGCTATGCAATTAGCATTTTGTGAGATTACACGCATAAGTAGCAATGCTAAGGAAACATGCTTTTCCCAAATGCTTTGTCCGTCTACTCAGCTGCCTAAGATGGACACTACCCAGTG